>AP025376.1:5000000-6250000 GCA_030295005.1 Cephonodes hylas | reverse complement strand
GAAAAGTCAGAGGTGTGTGCCTGGGGTTCGAACCCGCGACCGCCGAGATTCTCGACCGCGCGGCTAAACCTCGAGGCCATCACTACTTGATGACACTGATCTAGTACTAATTTGACTTATTACACTGTTTGACCCGCTATCCTAAGTTTAAGTACATAGTATAGTTAAGTACCACATCAAATTTTGGAAAATATTTTTACATTTTATTTCCATTGCTGTGGTATATTTATCTATCTCTTTTTAACAAATGTCATAAAAACGGTTTTGCACATACGTGCTTTATAAATTAGATATTTTTTACATAGTACTCAAGTAATTTTTGCCGATTTCATATTACATAGTTTGATAGTTTTGGTAGACGCAAATTGGTCATGAATAATTGAAAAATAGAAGAGGTAGGTGATTATTTCCTCGTTTTATTAGTTCGTTTTCAATGCAAACAATATATTCATACATATTAATGACAAATGGATAGAACAGCGCCTGATGGTAAACACAGTGCAATTCTTACAAAGCATCAAGAACGAGAGACTTCCATCACTAGTCATTTCATATCCTCATGTGAGCATGCTTAATAGATTGAGTTATTTATTGGGCTATATGTATATTGTTTAGGTAATTTTGACTTTACCAGTCAGCAAAAATAGCGTTTTTTCTAATATTTTAGAAAAAAAACGAAAATAGGACAGCAAACTTTTATTTGAAAACTGATACACCATTAAATTAAATGAGCACATTGTAAGAAAATTTTAAAGTTATTTTTTATGAATTCGCAAAAATTATAACTATATGTTTAGGGTTTGGTGAATATTATTAAAATAATATGTATAATTCAAACAGTATATTTGTTTTCAAGTATTGTAAGTAGTTTAGGTTATAGAGAAGCCATTTCGTTACATAAAGCCAGTGTAACCGTCATATAACGCTATTCCACTACGTGCCAATTATTATTATTCGCTTGATTCAGTGGTCGTGCTGGTAGAAGACGTGCTAGTTGAAGTAGAGGTTGATGTAGAAGTAGATGTACTGTCGGTTGTTGAAGTCGTGCTGTCAGTTGTTGAAGTCGTGTTGTCAGTCGTTGAAGTGGTACTATCAGTTGTTGAAGTAGTACTACCAGTTGTGGATGTTGTGCTGTCGGTCGTTGAGGTTGTACTGCCAGTAGTTGATGTTGTGCTGTCGGTTGTAGATGTAGTTCCATCCGTTGTAGATGTTGTACTACCGGTTGTGGACGTTGTACTACCAGTCGTAGAGGTTGTGCTGCCAGTTGTAGATGTAGTACTGTCTTTGGTGGAAGTAGTACTTCCACCCGTTGTCGATGTTGAACTGCTTGTTGAAGTAGTAGAACCACCAGTTGTCGACGTCGTACTGGCGGCTGTAGAGGTTGTGCTATCATCATCAGAGGCGCTTTCGGTAGTAGACGTGGTAGATGAACTGGAACTTGTCGAAGAAGGCGATGTACTAGATGAAGTCGAGGAACTAGATGTGCTGGTAGAAGTGGAAGAAGGAGAGGTCGAGGTGGATGTAGATGAACCAGAAGAATCGGACGATGTAGCTGATCCTTCGGTAGTTGTAGTAGTTCGTCTTTGCGGACGACGGCATTTAGCGCCTGGTGTTAAAGAGCAACGACCATTATTGCAGTACCGGAACATGTTATTGCATCTCCTTACAACCGCTCTATTGCCTCCAAGGCATGTTATAGTTTCATGGCAGCTACGGCATCTGCTTCCACGCTGAAATTAATAAAAAAATATTAATAGTGTTAAATAAATTAACATATAATTAATGTAAAATAAACAATTTGCTATTATGACTCAAAATTGCCACAACTTTTATTTTTTTTATGTAAGAAGTCGACTTACCCGAGCACCATAGCCGCATCTATTTCGACCATCTCCATCCTGGCCGCCTGATTGGTCATTATAATAATATCCGTATGGAACGTAATATCCGTAGGGTCTCATGAAAAACGTTTTCTGTTGATTTCTTCCATGCTGTTGACGGCCGACGTTGCGCCCAGACTGTCGTTGCCGACCTACACGTTGCTGTCGACCCTGACGCTGCTGGGAACCTCCATGTTGGCGAGACTGGTGTTGCTGATGCACGTGTCTTTTTTGCCGAGCTTCCGATGGATGGTTTGAAGAATCAGGAGACTCAAAAATAGAGCTTGGTTCAGGACTATTTGAGCTCTTATTATCATTACGTTCTGAGGCAGCTTCCTCAGCTAATACAACTGCTGAAACTACCTGTAACAGAAATTGAAATTGAAAAACATCTTTTAGGTTAAGAAATTGTATTCCTAGTATGGATGCTGATTTTTTTATGCGGCATCGATGAAGGAAAATATAACTTCCGTCTTCTACGGGATAAGCATAAGTGATCTAAATGAACCGTGTATGATGGTCAGGTTGACTAAAAAAGGTTTTTTGTACTAGGAATACCGAGTCTAAATATGGATTGGTAATCGCAAAAAAAAATATGCGGGACGATACTAAATTATTTTTTATAAATAAATAAATACACCCAACAGTCACATACATAGTCCTGACCCCACATTATGATACAAGTCTTATGTCGTGGGTATCAGAAACTACGAGAGACTTTTCGGTCTCACAAACACCCAGACCCGAAACAAATATTTGTGGATCACACAAACATTTGTCTCGGTGCGGTGCGGGGATCGAACCCGCGGCCGCTCGTTTCGCAAGCTGGTGTTTAGCTAACTGCGCAACGGGGCTGTCAAATTAACTTGATTATCTTACTCAGCCTATCGCCGTCTACTGCTGAACATAGGCCTCCCCAAGAAAGCGTCAGCCATCCCGGTCTTGATATCGATACATGATATCAAGACCCGGATATGATATATGTATGTAGGTTTGACTTACCAGTAAAAAGAAAACGTATGTAAATTTTTTTCGGAAGGCCATTTTTAGTGCCAGTAGTAGGTACACCACCTCAGTTCTGGAAATGGTAATAGTTCATATCCTAAGCTAAGTTTATATACTATTTCATACTAATTATTATGTTAACTAACTATTATGGAATTGTCTTAAACGGATGGCGGAATACCATTGTATTGTCTTTATTATTAGTAATCTAAAGTGTTATATTGAAATTCGACACATTGTCCTAGGAATACATAGCTTACTATGGGAATTATATTGTGTGAGAGTATTATTGAGATTGAGAAATTCTTTACTTATCCAAAAAAAAAATGTGTTCTAATTAATCGTATGTTTAATAATATCTTAACATACTAAATTTTTCTTTACTACCATGTATTCAGTTGATGTGCAGCTTGCTAACAGCCAAACTAATATAATAGATGCGAAAGTTACTCCATCTACCTGTCTTTTTCGCTTTGACGCCTAAACCAGTCAGCTAGGAACTTCGGGGAGGACATTCTTTTTTCCCAGGAGGCTCTTTTTTTTAAATTTATATAGACTCATTTTTTTGGATATTTCTCGTTTTATTTTTAAAATGACATTAATGTCATTTAATTCATTAGGTAAAGTACTTCCAATGTGAGTTTAAAGTTTTTTGATATCTGTAGTAGTCACGGAATAATCGCCTGTGCACATTTAACGATTACTCCCTGCATACCTGGCGAAATTTGGGTGCATTAATAACGGCGTGAGGTTATGTAAAATATTATCTATATTGGTTTTAATGCTCAACTTTTAATTTAATCTTATGCGTTTTCATCTTGTCTATACATATATTTGTTATCTGCTATTTTTTTTTCAACTATCAAGGATCTTCGTCCCTATAATCTATATTAAAGAGCAAGGTAATTAATAGGACATAAATGATACTTTATCAACCCTATTTTGAGACTTATGAATATTACAATAAACTAAGAACCACGTAAGAGCATAGACTTCCTGTCAACAAAATATTTGATGACAATAGCGCGTAAATAGCTTTTATTACATTCAATCGCTTCGATCTATTATGCTGAAGAATGTTGTTATTCCGACAAAATAGATGAACAATTACAGTCGTGACATATTAAATTGTGAACACAACGAACGTCATTAATTGATATTCATATGTTTTTAGCTACGTAAATTACATAGTCCTATTTTATTATTTTGTAACAAAATTTTTTAGGCCGTCATTCTTGCTCATGCACATCACAAACTGTTGAAATAATCGACGTTGTTATGAACTATTTAATTGCGTTAAGCATATTAAGAGTGTGAAATATCCAGAAAAATGTATTTAATTGGTCTCGATAAAAATTGACAACAATTACAATTTACTAAAAACAATAAGAAACAGAACGATAATTATTTTGATCATAAGTAACCAACTAGCATTTGGTTTTTAATCTATGACAATTTAGTTATCTACGAATAATTTTCAGTTTTTTACTAAACAATTTACATTTGTTTCAAAATCGGGGATATCTTTTCCTTTTTGTGAGCTTCCGCTACGTGCGCTGGGAAAACGGTTAAAGTTTCGCTAAAATAATGTATGAAAGAATTGTTCCCCTTTAAAGGTTCTAACAAGAGGCCGTGACAGCATATGTCTAATCTTTAAGGTTGGCTCACTATAACGTTTTTTATCCTAACCAAATTTATTTTAAAACTAGCTTTTGCTCACGACTCTGTCCGTGTAGACTACCGGCGCGTTACGGTTTTGCGTTTAAACAATTTCACCGATTTGTATGACTTTTGGTATGGACATAAATATATCCACGCATCAAGACAAAAGTTAGTTTGATATCAATTATTTGATCTGGGTCTGGATGATTGTAACCTGAAAAGTCTCTCTTAGTTTTTGAAGCCCACGACACAAAACTTGCATCTTACTTTGGGTGAGAACTATGTATGATGCACATAATACATAGTAAGTGATTGTTAAGTTATATATTTATACTTGGCTTCGCCTGCATTGTTTACTCTTGAAAAACGAAGAATCTTTTCTTATTAAGGGTAGCTTCGTTATAATAACTCTCAGTGGTTCGGATATTAGCGTAATTCGTTTAATTATTGGGACTCTATGTTAATGGATCAGTGAGTTAGTAATTATTGCCGTTTACACATACATAAACACTAAATAGTCTTTGTTTCTAAAGAAACTATTTTCTTGAATTACGAATTCAAGGCATGTTAAACGTCGACTCGCTATAGTGTTTAATATCCATTTTATTTTATTTATGCTATACATAATATATTCTTATTAACTTATCCGGTCCTACTCCCTTTACTTTTTCCCATTATTTGCGACAGAATATAAAGAAAGCTACATGGTCAGTGAATTTTCTTTAGTTACTTAAAAAATAATTAATCAATAATCTATTTGTTCGCAAACATTTCCCTTTTATAGAGAGATATTCTGGGAAAACCCAGTAGCACCATGTTTGACATGGAATTAAACCTGTAGATTGGTTGGGTGGTACATTTTCTACAGATTCAGTGTGTTTAGGGGTTCCGTGATGTCACTTTGGATTAAAAAATAATATCTAAACTTCTTCTGTGCGCCTATAAATGGCAGGACTGATGTCAAAGAAATGTTCTGTGTATCTTCAGGTCGATTTGAGAATGGTTTTTATTCTTAATTACACCCGGTGGGTAGCGCTGCGATCGACTTTTGGAATTTTTATTTTTCGCAAATCAGAACCTACAATTTTTAAAAGTTTATTTTATTCTACAATGCAAATGTAATTTTTTGCCTCCCTTCAGTTGGATTTGATAATTTTTGAATTTAAAACTGTGTACAGGACAACGTCTATCTTACCTTTGTAGGCAGCGTTTAAAAAACTAGCTTAAGAGGTTCCTTTGGAAAATTTATGGGACATGTAACTGTGTTAATTGTAGTAAATAGGGGATTCACTGTTTCATGATGACACAAAGACACATCGAATGAAATATTGGCTGATTTTAAGTAAAAAATCTATTTATTTTGTAAGGTAAAAGCTTCTCAGCTACTCTGCACGGCTGCTATTTGAGTTCCTTGCTGTTTCCAAAAGAAGCTGAATTTTCTCGAGATAAATGTACACTATGCTTGTTTCTAAGGTACTATATACCGCCGCAATAAAAAAATATTCATATTGGTCCAGAAGTATAGGCGTGGTGTGTAACACAAAATTGGATAGACAGGCAGAGTATTTTTAGCATTCATAACGTTATATTTGTATGGATTCTGGACAGCTTTTACAAAATGAATTGTTGAAATTCAAGTATGAGATTGAAGTTTTAACAATAAATAGGTTTTTGTCTGCACCGAATGATTTTAACGTAACGTAATAACTTATTATTAAATAAGTTGTATCAATGGAACAGTTAAAGTTCAGAAAAAAAACAAACTCACAGCTATTGAAATAGATTTTATTCCATCCAAATTACAAAATATCTCAAGATTCCAAATGTCCTGGTTGTATTAATTATATAACCAGAGCGTAATTTAATTTTTCTTTCCGTTATTTCATTCACTATTACTTTTATTTTGATTGTGTAGTGGTACTAGAAGTAGTAGTAGAAGTACTGTCGGTTGTTGAAGTTGTGCTATCTGTTGTAGTACTTGTCGAAGTTGTACTGTCAGTGGTGGAACTCGTTGATGTCGTACTGTCAGTTGTTGAGCTTGTGGAAGTAGTACTGTCAGTGGTAGAGCTGGTAGAAGTGGTACTGTCAGTGGTAGAGCTTGTGGAAGTGGTACTGTCAGTAGTAGAGCTGGTAGAAGTGGTACTGTCAGTGGTAGAGCTGGTGGAAGTGGTGCTGTCAGTGGTAGAACTTGAAGATGTCGTGCTATCAGTAGTAGAGCTGGAAGAGCTTGAAGATGTTGTAGTTGAGCTTGGAGATGTTGTCGAAGTACTTGTAGTGGAGGTAGTAGTTGATGTTGGTGATGTTGTCGATGTACTCGTAGTCGAAGTAGTAGTAGAAGTGGGAGACGTAGAAGATGTGCTTGTAGAACTTGTTGTAGTTGATGTTGGTGATGTAGTTGAAGTACTGGTACTGGTAGAAGTAGACGTAGTCGAAGTCGGTGAAGTTGTCGTAGTTGTAGTGCTTGGGCTCGTCGTTGTTGTGGTTGTGGAAGGAGTTGTAGTGGAAGTTGTGGTTGTAGTTGTAGGTGAAGTACTAGTTGTCGTTGTGGAAGTTGTCGTCGTAGTAGTTGGTGTGGTAGTTGTAGTTGTTGAAGTCGGGGTTGTTGTACTGCTTGTAGTACTAGATGATGAACCGGCGGTTGTAGTTGAGCTGGCGGTAGAACCTGCCGTTGTACTGGAGGTAGTGCTAGCCGTTGTACTAGAAGTAGATCCACCAGATGAACCACCAGATGAACTTGTAGTGTCTCCTCCTGAGTTGGTAGTTGTAGTTCCAGAGTCATCTGATGTAGTGTCTGCAGCTTCAGTAGTAGTGGTTGTGCGTCTGCGACGGCATTTGGCACCAGGTGTTAGCGAACATCGACCATTGTTGCAGTAGCGGAACATGTAATTGCATCTCCTTACAACGACTCTGTTGCTGCCGGGGAGGCAAGAGACTGTTTCGTGGCAGCTGCGGCATCGAGATCCTCTCTGAAATCAATATATTTTTTTTTTATGAAACATTAATTACGGATAAAACAATCATTTAAAACCAATAACATATACGAGTATATAATGAAACTGTAATATCATTACTGCTATTTTCGGCCATAATTTTTAGAAAACGATCAACAGTGTCTATTAAATTTTTAAGAGACTAAGTATTGCAGCACTTACGCGATTAGCAGCGTTGCATCTATTTCTTCCATTTCCATTTTGTTGTCCCGAATAATCATTGTAGTAATATGGACTGTAGTAGCCGTAAGGTCTCATGAAGAAGGTTCTTTCTTGATGTCTTCCATGCTGCTGACGGCCACGATGTACTGCGTACTGTTGACGACCTCCTTGGCGTTGACCAACATATTGTTGTCGACCTCCTTGACGTTGACCAACGCGTTGTTGTCGACCTCCACCCTGTCGGGAGCTCTGTTGTTGTCGACCTCCACCCTGTCGGGAGTTCTGTTGTTGACGACCTCCACGGTTCTGAGAAGACACACGCTGTTGTCTCCCACTATGTTGGGAGTTACCACCCCGTCGTGATTCACGTTGTTGATGCGGCGCAGCTTCTCTTTTGGGACGAGAAGGAGCCAAATTTGTAAAACTAGGGAATTGGAACTTGGGCAGCAACCAAAAACCAGAAGAGCTTGAAGTGGAAGTCTCAGATTTTGATGTAGAGCCTTTAGAAGCTGCGGTGCTATTGCTCACTTGTGTTGTTGATTCTTCAGCTAAAACCACAGCTGAAGCAATCTGAAACAATATGGATATTTTTGTATATTATCACGATAACATGACCGCTGTATCCTCCTAATAGTAATTGTTAATATTTATTTTGTGTTATCTGTAACACGGTAACCACGTTACCTTAAAATACTATCTTTTACCCTAATTAAATGTGAAATTGTCAGCTATGCTAATTATTACTATTAAAGAAAAACAAGTTATTTATTTACAGTTTAATTATAGCTAATGAAGTCTAAAGAATATTTAATTTTGAATAACAAAAAGTAAATTTTGAATAATAACATTGCTTAAACAATAAAGTAATTTTCGATACGAAGTTCTTGTTGTTGTACCTTACGTTGACTAAATACCAATTTCAGATTTTTTAAATATATTTTTTTATATTTTTCATTTATCCAAAATATATGATATTATGCATCATAATATGCTTTTCCTCAGTATATGCAGTGAGATAAAAATTGATGATGAGTTACATAGATTTGATTGCTATTTAATAAAAAATGACTCACCAATATAAAGAATAAGCACGTCTTGTAATCCATGTTTTGAAACAGCTGTTATAGACAAATCTACCACTCCGTTCCTAGAAATGGTAATACTATCAATATGAAATTGAGTTTATATACTGTTCAGAAATAATAATTATGTTAATTAACATTACTTACAATAAGGATAGGGTTGTAACAATAAACAACAATAACGATATTTAGAAATGTTCTCATACCTACACGCACATGAACGATGACTAAAGATTTAACCAGTTTTATATAAAGTAGATATGTATTATTGTGACTTTTGCATTAAGTACGGGAGATAAAAAAATGTAAAGTGACTGGGTCAGAACTCGCGACACAAGACGCTTTCTCGGTAGAGGACTTGTGTTATGCCCATGGCCACCACGTACCAAAATAAAAAAAGTCTTAATATACCATAGGTATTAAATGTATTTTTTGTTAGGAAAACGTCAAAAATTTTATATTTTTCGGGATTTTTTTAACGCCAATGCGACCGCGTTCCGAATACTCCCTGTATACTTATAAATAAAATACTTATCTATGCGGAAAATGTGAGTAACAAAATCCTGTAGAAAGTAATTTATAATCGTGTAGGGTAAATAAAAATTTTCTTTTGTTTTGAAATTGGAATTAAATGTCCCGACGCTGTCAAACTACGCTGATACTCAAACGTTCTTTATTCTAGCTTTTATTAGCCTATCTCCATAGCTATAATCAACTAAAACATTGGATGTATTTTAGTTAATTAATTACGGCATTTAATGTGTTTAACAGCAATTTTAATGAATTATGGTTAACGTCTCCACTTTACACGTGGCCCTGAATATTAGTTAATAATTAGCGTTCGTAATATGTTCTGTATGCAAAGTGGTGTAAAATACGTCTACACTTCATAAAAGTTGATTATCAATAATTGTTTTATTTCGATTATAATTTGTCAACCCTAGCGCTTGTTAATATTTTGAATAGAAGAGTATGTTTGTGTGATTGAGATGCTTTTACGGCAAAACAGATGAATCGATGTCGAAAAATTGTTGCACAGTTCTTTTCTGTTAGCATCCCTAAAAATTTAAGGTTTCTGAGATTTTTGTAATATTTGTTCAGAAACTACGTTAATGCGAGAAAAGCCATGAGTAAAAGCGAGTCGATAATTTATTATTGACGTAGCAAATATGTATACTTAAACAAACATCTATGTGCGTCTGTCATTCAGATTTCCTGTGATCAAATAATGTACATGTAAATAGCTTCCATTTTAAGGAAACAATATCGTGCTTTTCTCTCTGATTGTCAATTGTTGGTCGAATACGTCGAAAGTTGTCTTTCATGATGTCCATGAATAAAATAAGCGAACGTCAATTAAATACGTCAATTGTAATTCTTTGAATACAGATAAGTTTTGATCTAGAAAATAGGATTTGGTCCAACTTTGACTAGCAAATAGAATATCGATTCATAAATAACGAAAAAAGGTGTGTTTTTGTTTAATACCTAAAATAATAATGTTTAGTAGTAGAATATTCCTATCGTCATGCACAATGACCAAGTAAGCAATGAGAATCCCAAATAATTAGTTTGTCATTATATTAACAGTTTTGTGTAGGTACGTGTACTTTAATTATTACCTATCAAACTTTGAATTATAATATCATCAATTGCTTTCGTAGCGCTTACGATAGAAATTGTTAAGGGCGGTATCAGATTACAATTTATATACTTTAGCCATATTATGAAAAGTACATTTAGAGAATATAGTAGTAATGTAATAACTGTAATTTAATTTAGCGAGCCAAACAACTTGGATGTTAATTTTCGTTATATTTTCATTCATAGTGGATACTGTTTAAAGCTTTAAGAAGACGAGCTAGCGGCCTATCTGGTTAGTGGTGGTGATAATTGATCATTATCAGAAGCTTGCACAAGCCTTAAAAAACAACAATGTTTAAAATTTCACCTGACAAAGGTTCTTATGACAATTACTTTACATTTTTTTTCTCAGAAGTAGAATATCTATAAATCGTTAGTAAAGGTTAATAACAGGTACAAATTATAAGTTGTCCCACCACTGGGCGTCTTTTGTCCTTTCTGTTGTTTTTAGTATTTTTCAGTTATTCGTTTTAACGAATATTTTTAGCAACACAAGTATCATATCCAACTCGTACAATGTGGAAAACTCATGTCATTATGTGTAATATCAGAACGCTAGGGCTCTTAAGCTTTTAAACTGATTTCAACAACGCTGGTATAAATGGGTTATTAAAATGTTTTATTTTTAGCATGCGTGTTTTATTTTAATGGTAGGCTTTGTATGCAAAATACCGTTCAAAAACGAAAATACGTATATTTCGCAGTACACGACAAAAATTTACATAGTAAACATACTTTCTGGAGTTCCGCTTAAAAGCATTTAACATATCGCACTAGTATTACAATAGTGTTGTAACTCAAAATACATCGAAATTGACATAACACTATAATTAAATGTAAAATTTAATTCCTCACAAGTCATTAAAACTGTCATTGGAATAATGCAGAAAATGAATAAATTATGACGTGTTAAGACATTATCCATGACTGACCGGTAGTCTAACCCTCCATCCCAATATTGTGTCATCTTTAGTTGCGACCAACAGTGATCGAAAAAGTGCATGCCGCTTGTTGCATTATTTCGAGTTCCAACGTTATTACTGGATCAGGTATGTAAAATTCATAGTTTTATTTTGAATTAATACAGTATTGTTGATTTACACTTGACATGGTTTTGTTCTTATTTTTAGTTAATACACTATTACTGATTTACACAAGCTTTAATAAAAATAATATTTCTACTTAAGACACTATAATTGACTAAGCTAGTAATTTTTGACATAATACAGTTTTGTTGAATTATAACTTTAAATCGATTTTTTGCATGGTCTATATATTTATTAATAATAATATTTACTTTAAGTTACAGTATTACTTACAATTCGATCGAATGTGTAGCAGTTTAATGCAAATAAAGCTTATAAACTTTTTTATTTAAAAAATTTGAGTTACTTCACTCTTTGTGACAAGCATCAGGTTGGGAGGTGGGTAGGAATGTATTTAACAAAATAAATATTTATTTAATTTGCAGGTTTAGTACCTATCCATCGAGGGCCACCAGTAGAAGGCAAATGACGAACTTGGTGTGAATTCATCACCGTCATTATTGTCACAGGTGAATAAAAACGATCAAACTGCTATCCAGGTAGAAGACATTGATACTACGAAAGTGCAATCGACACTTTCGACACCGTCATCATCTACAGTTCATTCAGTACTTCAACAAATCGACGTAAACAGTTCCCCGAGTATGATTGTAATCAAAAGAAATATTACATTTCACCCATCCACTAAGACCAGAGCGACGATGTTGATTCCCATCATGATCCACATTTCGTTCCTAATTCACCAAGAAAGGAATCTAGGGTAGATTGCTAAGAGGTCAAACAACAAAATGTCCAGGTAGCTCTTTTTCTGGAAGCTCTTCTTCAAGCGGCATGGATGATAGAGTTGTGAATAATGTGAGTCCCGTTGCTGGAACCAGTGGGCTGACTACTGAATCAAATATTTCATCGGAATAGCAAAACAATTATACCTGGGGCAGGAAGAGATGGAGAGGATACATATTGCGAGACCTGGAAAATGCAGGTTAAATTGTTGTGTAAAAATAAACGAGACATCAAGACAAGATTTTGTTTGCTAAAAATTGATTAAAAACAAAATTTTAATTATAAATAGTGTAGTTTATCAAGATTAGGTAAGACTGTTTTTGTCTTGAAAGGTTTATGTTATTTTACAAAATGTTTCAACTTGTTTTTAAGTAGGTATAGGTAGACAAGCATTAGTTTTAGTACACTATATTTCAATTATCACAGCTAAAAAGAATAATCTGGTTTTATTTAATAATATCCTAACCAAAAAAATAAAGAGATCGTATTAAATGGTATATTTTACTACCATTTACTCGGAATTCGTTTTCGATTTATTGTTGTAATGCCAAAAAGTGAGTTTAAAACGTAAAGAAAATGACTTATTCAAACTGTCGTAACACAAAATATTTCAACAATAATGACGTAATTAAAAATAATATTTTATTTTGAACATTGTGCTTGGAAAAATACTGTCTTAACTCAAAATTCGTTAATAATTTCCCTATTATTATTATTTTTTAAAAAAATTAAAAAGGTAATGCCTTCAATTTCATTCCAAAAACACATAAAACATTCATTATATTCGTACCTATTACAGATAGTGACAAATTAGTTTTTCGTTGATTCTGAAAAATCGTCTTTTTTGAGTTACAACACTATTGTAATACTAGTGCGATATGTATTTTAATAAAAAAATATTTAGTTTCTATTTTAATATTTTTTGTTAAAATTATAATAATAACTTTACTATGCTAGGTGTCCTATGAGCATGGTGGCCCCATGCTGGTTTAGTGTAGGGTAACGAGCTAAACATTATGAATGAATATACCAAAAAAATGTTGGGATTTTTCACATTTCTCGGGATATTTTCCTTGACAGTTAACCTATAATGAGGTGTGATTTTGCTCTTTGCCTACATGGTGTATCAGCGCATTTTTTGTTTAAATTGCAGCAGACAGACGTCGGATGAACGTATACCTTTAATGATCAGGAGTCTTAAATGGACACCGATCTCAGCAGGGAACATTGTCTATTTGGCCTATAATATGTATGTGTGTACATGCATATGTATTTGTCTGAGTATGAAAATGCGCCCATGATACAGAATGAATATATACTTCTTTTGCGTTCTTTTTTTGTTTCTTCGCTGTTCTTAATTGTATTTAATAGTGATTAGATTAGTAAAATGTGATTTTAAGTTCTGTTGCCGAATTGGTCATAGTCATTGTCAGACAGGTTCTGTCCAGATAAGGAGACTTAGGATAGGCAAAATAAAATGAGTTGTGATTGCAGTAATTTTGTTTATTGACTTCGTTAACATTGCCAAATTACTATAACGTGATTTTATGTCACTAATATAGTTCCAGTGTTCCAAATACTTTAATTTATGCCCAATATTAACATGTTTTGATTAAATATCGATAGTTTTTACAACATTCACTATAAAAGTAGGACGATGTAAACAACTTTTGTGCCGGTTTAACTTGATGCTGTAGTAGTGCTGGAAGTAGTTGTAGAGGTTGTGCTATCGGTAGTAGACGTCGTACTGTCGGTAGTTGATGTCGTACTATCTGTAGTAGATGTCGTACTGTCAGTTGTAGAAGTTGTACTATCTGTAGTAGATGTCGTACTATCGGTAGTTGATGTCGTACTGTCTGTTGTTGATGTTGTACTGTCAGTAGTTGACGTCGTACTATCAGTTGTGGAAGTAGTACTGTCAGTAGTTGATGTCGTACTGTCTGTAGTTGATGTGGTACTGTCAGTAGTCGATGTCGTGCTATCAGTTGTAGATGTAGTACTGTCTGTAGTAGACGTTGTGCTATCAGTTGTAGATGTAGTACTATCGGTAGTGGACGTTGTGCTATCAGTTGTAGATGTAGTACTATCGGTAGTGGACGTTGTGCTGTCAGTTGTAGATGTGGTACTATCGGTAGTGGACGTTGTGCTGTCAGTTGTAGATGTCGTAGAAGTAGTACTATCGGTTGTGGTCGACGTTGAAGTCGAACTGTCAGTTGTAGAGCTAGTTGAAGTAGTGCTATCTGTAGTAGAACTTGTTGAAGTAGTACTATCTGTGGTGGAACTCGAAGACGTTGTGCTACCTGTAGTAGAAGTTGTACTACCGGTCGTAGACGTAGTTGTAGTTGAGGTTGGAGAAGTAGTGGATGTACTTGTGGTAGACGTTGTTGTGGACGTAGGCGATGTTGTTGAAGTTGTTGATGATGTACTGGATGTAGTGGTAGTAGATGTGGGCGATGTAGTAGAAGTGGTCGTGGTAGTTGTAGGAGACGTAGTGGATGTACTTGTAGTAGAAGTAGTAGTTGACGTCGGCGATGTAGTAGAAGTAGTAGTCGTAGTCGTAGGAGACGTTGTGGATGTACTTGTAGTAGAAGTGGTAGTTGAAGTTGGTGATGTTGTAGAAGTAGTAGTCGTAGTAGTAGGAGACGTTGTAGATGTACTTGTAGTAGTAGAAGGAGATGTAGTAGACGTACTTGTGGTGGAAGTAGTAGTTGTCGTAGGGGATGTAGTGGATGTACTTGAAGTTGAGCTTGAAGTTGAAGTGGAAGATGTAGTTGTAGTAGAAGTTGGTGATGTAGTAGATGTACTTGTGGAAGTGGTACTAGTAGAAGCAGGAGTTGTTGTTGTTGTAGTTGTAGTGCTGCTAGGAGATGTAGTTGTAGTTGTGGTAGAAGTCGGGGTTGTTGTTCTTGTTGCGCCGGAAGTGGAAGTAGTCGAGTCCGCACCGCCTCCGCTACCGGAGCTAGAAGTCGTGCTAGTCGATGTAGGCGTTGTCGTTCTCGTTCTTGTTGTAGTAGTAGTCGTCGAGCGTCTTGAAGGACGACGGCATCGAGCTCCAGGGGTCATAGAACATCTCCCATTGTTACAGTAACGGAACATAGAGTTACACCGTCTAACAACTGCTCTATTATTTGGAAGGCAAGTGATTGTTTCACGGCAACTGCGACACCTAGGTCCCCGCTGTAATTACCAAAATCAATTTATTAAAGTTATGTAAACAAAATAGTAAAATTTTCAGGAACACTAATCAGTTACGTTTCTTGTCTATTGATATAATAATAATTAAATCGCTTCTACGATCATCTGGTGCTAAAGGGATGGTATCAATAAATAAGCACCTATCACATTTTTTATTAGTGACCCACTAATAAAAATCAACTAAACAATTGACAAAAAATATCAAAGTGTATTTTAGTTAAATTTTGAATTGAAAAAAAATTGGAATGTCTTAAAAAGAAATCCATTTTATCCATAGTAGGTTACTCTCAATCATCCAGAGTTTTACCAACACATTATAAAAAATATTGTAAATTAAAAATAAACAAAGCCGCTTTGTCGCGTATGTTTTCGTTGTATTTTTGATACTGAATATATATATATATATATTTGTATGTCAGCGCAAATTATTTGAGAACACCTGTATAACATAATTGATCAAATTCATCTTCAACTTACACGAGCTGCATAGTTGCACCTGTTCCGTCTATTGCCGTCTTGATCTCCACCAGAGCCATAATAATATGGATTGTAATACGAGTATGCATAAGGATTGTAGAAGAAATGTTTATCATTTTTCCTTCCGTGTTGTTGTACATGTCTTTGGCCTCCGTGATGTTGCCTGCTATGTTGTTGACGATTTCCTTGCTGACGTGCGTGTTGTTGTCGAGACCCTTGATTTTGTACTCCACGCTGCCGATTTCCACGTTGTTGTGATCCTTGCCTCTGACCTCCACGACGTTGAGACCCTTGTTGTTGACGACCTCCGCTGCGACCTTGCTGGTTTCTACCGCTACGATTTTGGGAAGAGCCTTGTCTTTGTTGACCTCCACGACGTTGAGAATTTCTATGCTGTTGATGAGCATGCCTTTTTTGACGAATTGGAATTGGTAAATTCGATAGGCTGGCAGATCCAAAACTCGGAACATTAAGTGAGGCGCTACCGCTCCAGTTTATAGCTAGGGATCGTGATTTTCCTCCCGAAACGCCTGAAGATTTGGTGCTATTGCTCAGCTGTGTTGTTGCTTCTTCGGTTGAAACTTGTGTAGCAGCAATCTGTAATATCAAATTTTATTACTGAAAGATGGTGATCTGTGCAACTTTATTTACGAAGAGCGTTATCAAACTTTTTGAAATGCTATATTAGGATTTTGAAGCAATATAGTTTTCATGAATATTATATAATACAAAAATTGAAGTTAATCTCTTCGAGTTTTAAGGGTAAATAATAATTGAACTTTATACAAATGGTTTCGTTTGACTCTAACTTTGCTAGGTATTTAAGGTAATAGAATTTCGAACAGAGTTCCGTAAGGCAAGTTTTAATTGAAAATTGGCCGACTAAATTACATCGAGGCGGTTAGTGTCGATGTGGTGGGCGGATAATGTGTTTAAACTTCGTTGTCGGTGATGAGATTAATTGAACATCTTCGAAACATACTACTGAATGAAATGCTTTCTTATAAAGCGGAGTTAACTGAGACAAAATATATTCTTCTGTATTTGGGTTAATTTTTTCTTGTTAAAGCCATAAGTATCGGAAAATACTTTAAATGAAGTTGCTATTTTTAATCCATTTTATGGTTGGTGAATTTGGAGCTTTCGCGGTAAATGAAGCTTAACGTTTTTCATTAAAATATGAGTACTAATGAAAATTCTATATTTAAATAAGTATATAATATTTGATGTTGTTCCGATGGAAAGATATTTTAAGATTGAATAATAAACATGAACACATTTCTTATGTTAGCAGCAGGAAGGTAAGTGAATAAAAAAAACATTGAAAATATCTCTTACCGCTATGATAGATAAATAAATGCAAATTTTATAGTACTCCATATTTCAATGGTATATATTCAACTGACGTGTGATTCAACGGCCACCTTGATTAAAAAAGTGGTAATGGTTAGGAGTTGTAAACATCCTTATATAGTCTTTACAAATAATAATTATGTTAATTGGTATGTTTAATAACAGGGGTGTCAGAATAGTGGGTGTTTCGCTTAGTGACAAACATTACATTAAATTCTGCGCGGCAAACAAGAAGCTGCACGTTCCACTTTCAAACTAAGATATATTTTTAATCTTCAACTATGAATATGGTTCAAAATTGGTGGTGTTTGACATGTGGGCTGAACATGATGACGACGATACCGTTTGTGTATAAGCAGCTCCAGAAAATTAATGGTAAAAATGCTCGATACATATATACTAACTTACATAACCTTATAAGGCAGATTTGCATTTTTGCACCCACAGTTCGTCAGAGATATGTCAGTTCCATGTATATATTAGGCGTGAGCATTCCGGTAATTTTAGGGCGTAATTCCACGCTTTAAGTTGCTAAGACCAGAGTTTCTAAAAAAACTCATTCTTAAACTCGCAGGCGCGCTCGAGAATATTTGAAGTTTCGAATTTCTTTATGTGTAATGGTTAAAGAAAACATCGTGAGTAAGCCTGTACAATTAAAAGAAATGTCTACGCCAACTCACCCTCTTAATGTTAAAGGAGACTCGTGCCCAGCAGTGGAACTAACTATAAGAGATTGATGGATCAAGGAAATATAAGATTTTGTGACGCAATTATCGCATTTGAGCAGCCCTAATGTGAGAGCAACGTGCTTGATCTGGTACGAATATTGTGAGAACACGTGCACTACCATTCTAAAACAAAGTACGCAAGCACAATAGTACGTAGTCGGTTTTCATTCCAATGGAATAGTAGCTCAGTTTGTGCGATGTATGACTATTGTCTCATACAGTGTACAAAATATTGTACTTTATGTATGTAGTCGTGACATTAAACTGTTTTGATCTAGTAAATATTTATTCACAAACATGTTGTTTACTGCTAGAAACGTGTCTCGAAGTATTGTGCTAGTAGTGATTAGTTATTTTGGAAATATTAATACAAAATTATTATTATTTAGTCGCGTAGTATACGACTGCAGAATGCAACAGCAAGATCACTAATTCAATTTACATTAGGTAACTCATCTCAGCTACAAACGCATCAAATGTACCTCTTACACGCGGGACAGTTAAAAAAATTACATTATTTTTTTTTAACATCGTGTTCGTGAGACTAATAATATATGAATACATTACATTTAACTTTCTGTCTCTATATTGGATCATTAGTTTTGCTTAATGGTTTGTTCGTTAATGCTATAAATGCGAACTTAAAGTTACTAGGGAATGTGTAGGGTAAAAAGATCATAGAACACAAAATGTTCAGTGTAGGAAGGAGATACTCATTTATTTATTGAATGTTCTTTGCTTGTACAAGCTCATAATTATTTCGGTGACATACAGATTTTTTTCAATTTCGTCAAATAAAGCCAAAAATTAGCATGCCGGTTAGCATGCCTCATCTTTATGACAGGGAACTAGGAGGGAAACCTTGTTATTATTACTTTCATCAGACATTGGTGGTCCACTGCTGAACATAGGCCTCCCCCAATGGTCATTATAACAACAATCATATTAGTATTACAAATGATTTTATTTATCTATAGTCTTATAACAATATTTTTTCAGATTGCTTCTAAAATTACTACTGTCTAAGCTCGAGTGCTTAGTCTGGTTAATTGCTGCTTTTATTTACGTCAGTCAATTAGGTCGACTTCCAAGAATAATGTGATTCAAGTTGTAAAGGCGAACAAATTACAGGGAAACCTTTTACGCTATGCTTTAATTTTTACTACCTTATACAAAGAGTAGGCGGAATTGTTGACCCACTTTTAATATCTCCACTCAGTCACCTAGTTCAGACATAATATTTACATATTCCCGAAAAAGTAAACACAGTATGTCTGCAACGGTAAATAAATATAAATAATTTCGTATCATTATTTTCTTTTAAATACTATGTTCTCCGTTGGAAACCGGGAGTAAGAGAGTAGCATTACCCTACTCAGGAAGCGAAACAGTGACCTTTCAAATGAACCACGCGAACTTATGCGGTACATACTGTGTAATAGTAAACATTTGTGGGTTTGTTTCTGGTTCCAAGATCAAAGTTTCAATATTTTCGTTACAAAGCCTGATTTGTTACTCAATGTGCCATTAGAAATTGATCACGGAAAAACATTTTTAATATTATCACCAGTTTCTATTATGCCGCAAATATCTTTCTAGAAATTTAATTATCTCGAATAAACCGAAGAACTTTTATTAGAATTTGATCATAAATAATTCTATACGCCGCTTCTAAAAGCTTGAAGCATTATTTTATGAACAACAGTTTCAAAACTGGGGCAACATATTTTGCTATAAGCGGTCGAAACTTATAATAGAGATGCGCCTGAAAAGGCGTAATAGCAATAAGTATCAACGGTAGGCGGTTGCTTTTATTTTCTAAGCTGCAATATTATAATATAAAAAACTTTATAATAAAAAACATATAATTCCTCTAATAAGTACTATAAAAAAATGTAAATTGACGATAAAAATTCAACGTTTTAGAATGATAGCATAATATTTATAAAACATAACATGTTATCTTGGCGTCTGCCTCGTGGTCCCGGGGCCCAAGTGGGATCTAGAGATCCCGGTTGGATCCAATGTCCATGTCGGCCAAAGTGCTAGTGGTTTTTTATGAAGAAATTCTCAGTAATAGGGTATCTTGACAAGTACCCAAAAAAGGGCAATAGGTTCGCCATGATTTACATGGGACTGATACATAACTGGCGAAATGTGGGTGCAGAAATGTACCTCTTCCTACTCTTTTGAGGCGTAGGGATATGTATGTACATATGTATGTATGTACTTTTATTATAACATTTCAAAAGTCTTTCTGAGTGTAGGATTAATTTTATCAAGTTAATTTCATCTATTTTTAGATATTTCATTGTTCGTTGATTATAATATAAATAAAAAACTTAATTCTTTTGAAGATCTTTTATTGTATTAAATATTCGCTTATTTTTTATTCAGATGAATAATCTTCTTCAGTCGTAGTGGATGACGTGGTGCTTGAACTGCTATCAGTAGAAGTACTGCTTGAAGTAGATGTAGACGAACTGCTGGAAGAACTGCTGTCACTGCTGTCAGAACTTTCTGTTGTCGAGGAAGTAGTTGATGGTGATGAAGATGATGTACTAGTAGATGTGGAGGTTTGGCGGCGGCATTTACCCCCAGGGCTTGACGAGCATCGGCCGTTGTTGCAGTATCGATTTGAACCAGAGCACCTTCTGACTCTGCCTGATTGGCAATCGTATACTTCATTGCAGCTGCGGCATCTTGAGCCCTGGAAGAAATATGACCAGTCTTAGTTTATCAGCCATTTATTAATTCTTTAACAAATGAAGTAACATTTTGTGATTTTTTTTAATACATGGCCATAAATTTATAGGAGATTATTTAGTTTTATAAAATTTGTGTGTCATTTCATTAGTCTTGGTTTATGTAAAGGAAGGTCTCGCTCGAAAATCACTACTATATTTAGAAACCTTTGAGATTGTCTCAGTGATCTGATCTGAGAAATGATATGATTTTGTATGAGTTTTAGCAAAGATATAATAAACTTACTCGGCCACTGCACGAGGAGCGATGGGACGCTCTGCCCTGCCTTTGGGCGAATCTTTTCTGTCGGGAAGGTGATCCCGGCGGACCAAAGCTCGGCGGCTTCGGTGGACCTGAATTGCTGGAGTTATCAGCGGGTGCGTTAGATTCAGAACTGTTTGATGAGTTGTTCTCAGCTACCTGTGTGGACTCTTCTTCAGCCAGTACGATTGCTGATGCAAACTGTCAGGGAAAAAGTATTATTATTTTGAATTTTTTCTCTGCAATATTCTATAAGATATGTTTCTTATTTTAGTATTTTACTAACCAGTACGACGCAAAAAAGTAAAGTGGTCGTTTTGATCTCCATGGTTCAATGATTATTTGAGGACAAATATTCAATTGAATGCGGCAGACAACGTTCAGGTGAACTTATATACAGATTATTGTCAATTATTATGGTAATACCTTTCTTTGACACTACAGGGTTGATACATGTTGGAGAAGGGGTATCACATATTTTCCTTTATCGCATCGTTTTTAGCTGAGTATATATCTATATGTTAATGTACCTATATCATTGTTCGTTCATTCGACCAACAGTTATTTGAAATTTTAGGCTTCCATAGGATTGTTTCTAACAGTAAAACTAAAACTAAAACTAAAAGTTAAAATTATAAACAGAAACCTAATCCTGGAAAAATTGGATTTCGCTCAAAACCGAGACCTGCATTTTGGCACTCTAGTCCACTGTTATACCTTAATGTTTTTTTGGAATAAAAAAATCTCGGTAAACTTGGGTAAATATAATAAAAATATGCTTTAAATACTCGAAATATGTGTGCATTTTGCGGATTAAAGGTAGTCTAAGGTATAATACGGATAATGGAATATTAATATTTAAACACATTTATATTATACCTTTAAAACTGAATACATAATTAATTAATACATTTAATTTCCCTTTTTTTGTAAAAGCATTTTGGTCAGAGCGAACTGCAATAGTTTCTGCTATTTACAACCCTAACTCGCATTCTAACGTCAAGTTCCATAATGAAGAACGGGTAAATAGATTGACAATTCATATATAAAGCAGCGTTTTATAATAATCCATACGTATATTATGGTTCACAGTACGTTATGTCGTGACGTCAATATGTAGCATATAAATGACAAGAACAATTGAAACACATCATTACAATTTAAATAACTTTTTAGCACAAAGCTGACTTAAATACTTCTAGCATTAAAAAAATAACTATACAACAATTAACTGAAAATATCGCGTAAGACTTTTAAGAAAGCTGAGGAACCGTGTGTTGTGGGTACATAAATGACCATGCTTGTAAATTTTGTTATGCTGATGTTATTTTGTTGAATCAATGTATGTTATATGGTCATAGGTGCATTTTAGAAACAAATAATGCTTTCACTTTCCTTTAAGTTTATGATACATGGTGCGTTTTGACAGCCTCTGGGAGGTCTTTTTATATAACAGTTTAAATGCGGCGGGATTGATTGGGTTGGGTTTGGGTTGGATTACCGTGCCGATACAAGTGTTCAATACGAATGTTGTGATATAAATGCGTGATCTACAAATATTTGACTCAACTCAACACATAGAAGTGCTGGTAGCGCCAATAGTGTTTTGTATTTTCTTCTACAATATGGCAATTTCATCATGGTGTTAAAATTCTAAGCAGTGATGGCCTCGAGGTTTGGGCGCGCGGTCGAGAATCTCGACGGTCGCGGGTTCGAACCCCAGGCACACACCTCTGACTTTTCGAAGTTACGTGTGTATCCACATTGAATACTCACTGGTTTTAACGGTGAAGGCAAACATCGTGATGAAACCTGCACACCTAAGAGTTCTTAGGAATTTCTTAGGTGTGTAGTCCGCCAACCCGCACTAGGCCAGCGTGGTGGACTATGGCCTAAACCCTCTCAATGGTAGAGGAGACCCGTGCTCAGCAGTGGGCGTTTATGGGTTGATGAAGAAGAAGAAGAAGTTAAAATTCTAATATCGTCGTTATTAGTGTTGAACCAGAACTGTTTTCGTTATTATTGGGTGTATTTATTTTGATAGAATACAAATGTTAGCCAGATAAGATGAAATAAACCTGTAATATTGAGTGTACACCGCATGCGTACATTCTACTTGCTGTCAAAAATAACCGTGACAAGGTGTTATGCCTATATCACTTATTTCCGCAAGTGACGTGTCGTTTGTGATAGCAATGATTGCCATTTTAAATAGCAGAAATACTCTACTAAATATTAACTCTGATAAGCATTCTGACAATATACACAATACTATATTATTAAAATTCAATATGTATTTTTTAGTACTAGTAATAATAATTATGAGAGGTAATTAGATTTTTATTAATGCTATAAATGTGGAATTTCTTATGTTACATATGTTTATCTTAACAACATTATAAACAGGAAAGGATTTTTTTGTACGTTTGCAACGAATAAACTAAGAAATTACTTGACGGATTCGAATTATATTTTATTATGGATATAAATAGAACTTCTAAAGTAATATAGACTTTCTAACTTAAAAAATTACAACCATGCGAAACACGTTCAAAATGACAAAACATATTTATGAATGACATTGCTCCGAAAGCTATGACAGGATTTGTATTTATTAATTAAGTGTAATTAAATGAAATAAAATAATATTGATGAAATCAATAAAATGTCAAATAAATCACTAAGATTCAGTCATTTTGTAATTAAGTTTAACACTGTTCTGAAGGCAGTCATCACTCGAGGAGATCGTGCAAGAAACTCTAGTGTAATAAAGATAGTCAACAATACTGATACTAATACAAAATCTTGCAAATTAGAGCACTACATTTATTCAAACTCGAATTATTTTTTTGAATATGAGAATAACATATAATATAGGAATACATGTACTGTAGGAAAACCACGGTATAATATTTACGCCTGAGCAGAACTGGACCCTACCCCTAGTTTGTAGATGATAATGGAAAACGAGAAAAAATAGAGTCAGATGAATCACTAGTGCCTTTACAGAAGAAATGAGAAAATGTCAATAAGCACATTGTAAATACGTGTAATATAAACGCATTTCATAGAAAATATTACATTCAAGATCCAAGTTTAATTTCTATTCATCATTAGATGATAGATGGATCTTTAGATGGATTCATCTTTTTTCTTTCTCTCACATAAATCCCCTAGGTAAAGAATGGTTTCGGATATAAACGCGATATTGATGATTGACAGAATTGCGACCGTTACACAAAAAATAATAGACTTGTATTCATACTCCTTCACACCTGTATTCTCGAAAGGTAAAATAATGGCTTACTTCTATCCTTAAATTTGACATGGAGGATCTTAATTGTAGTTGAGTTTGTTTGTAGACTTTTGCTGTTTCAATTTACCTCTCATTTTCCGTCGAATGAAGAACGCCAGAAAAAACGGAGTCAAAGTAGGAAACGGAACGGTTACGAGAGATAAAATTATAACTATCTTTAATAATATCGTTTCTCATTAATTGAAAAAGAATAGCGCTTTAAAATTTGTCGCGTCTATCGTAGGGCACGTGGTTTATATTATATTTATAATTTCAGTTTTGTGTTATCGACCTCTATCCGAACTAAATGTTTCATTACTTGGTATTTAGCAGTATAGGGCTGTATATTTGTTTTGTTGATGAATGTTTAAATTAAACATTTTTATTGTAAAAGAGGATAGTGTAGATAGAATGTAATAATTTCCTTTAAGAATATTGTAGTAAAACTCACATAGATTTTAAAACATAATTTTATTGACAATTGTATAATTTTTGCAGATTCAGAAAAGATAGGGAAATTGTTTTCAATGTCAGATAGACTGGAAAAAAGATAGCTTAGAATGATATATTTGTTGGAGGTAAATTTATTCCTCAGATTCAGACTCTGTTGTGGTTGAAGTTGTACTGTCAGTTGTTGTGGATGTAGTACTATCTGATGAAGTAGATGAGCTAGTCGACGTAGATGTACTGTCGGAAGTAGAGGATGTACTGTCGGATGTAGAAGTCGTACTGTCGGTTGTAGATGACGTACTGTCGGTTGTAGAGCTTGTACTGTCGGTTGTAGAGCTAGTGCTGTCGGTTGTAGAAGTAGTACTGTCAGATGAAGAAGTTGTGCTGTCGGTTGTAGATGTGCTATCAGTTGTAGAGCTAGTGGAAGAGTCATCCGACGAAGACGACGTAGTGGTTGAACCGGAATCATCAGAGCCACCAGCACTGGTGGTTTCGGTTGTAGACGTTGAAGTTGGTCTTCGACGTCTGCACTTAGATCCAGGTCTTGAGGAGCAACGCCCGTTGTTGCAATAGCGCCGTGAACCGCCACACCTCCTTATCACAGCCCTATTTCCAGACGAGCTTTCAACGACTTCATGGCAGTTGCGGCATCTTGATTCCTGAAAGGAGTATATTATTATAGTACAGTAACAACGTCGTTGTTCAGTATTATTACATTATTTATTCGTTGTCTTTTGTTTGGTGGTAATGAATACATTGTGCGAAAACCTCGGTGCCTATGAAACAACATTACTAGTCTGGATGAACCTTCTTTCAGCGGTTCCACTTGCCGTAGCTCTAGCATTTTCAAGGCAATAGTTGTAACCGCAAGAAAGGATCTTTTTTTCGCGAAAACATTAGTTTTGATGATGATATTGGTAATATAGCACATACCCGACCAGACGAGCGACGACGTGAACCAGCAGCTCTTTGTTGATGACCACGACGCTCACTACGACGTTCACCGTGACGCTCACCATGACGCTCGTTATGATGATGTTCAGCAGATCTTTTGTGACGGGACGGTGAGTCAGGATGGGCAAAGGAACCCGGTGGCCCCCCTGGTCCGCCTGGCCCACCGTGGCCTGGCCGACCGGAGCCGTTAGCGGGTGGTCCAGAATTAGACTCTGAACTATTAGACGAACTGTTGCTCTCCTCAAGCTCTGTCGTCGACTCCTCAGCTAGAACTATTGCTGACACAAACTGAAAGGAAAATATTCTTTAATATTGTAACCTGATGTAGATTATAATGAGTCAAGGAGAATTTCAAGTTATAATATTTAATAGTAGCAAGTTGTTCCTTACCAGAAATATGGATAGATAAACGAAGACGTTTTTTAGCACCATTTTCGTGGTTCAACAACTTCAGCTGAAAGTACGAATCTAACCGTTACAGTGATGTTACTCGATAAATCCCTCGTATATATACAGATGATACGTTATTATAATGTTAATATCGTTTATGCATCAAATGGTTTAATAAACGATTCAAAGTAATGAGAAAGACAATTGATTGTGACATTGTCTTTACATCTTGTTTTCCGTATAAGTCTGTTTACCACGAGAAATAATTAACAAGAGATAGAATAATGATCGTATGTCTATTTTTTATTCTATATTTATAAAATTATTTAAGGGTCAAATACTGAACTGCCTGTGCAATTTGACTTTGCGTGAGTTGCTTGAAATTGTGGTAATTCTTAAAATAAAAAAACATGTTGAACTAAACTTTATTAAATTAAATAAGTTTATGTATCAGGGTCGACTAAGTAAAACAAAGAAGAAGTAGACAGTTTTAAGTCGAAAACACTTGTAGAAAATTTCCTGTCCCATGATATTTAGAGCGAATATTTAAGCTTCATGCAAATATTTTTTCAGGGGGATAGTTCTTTACGTTGCATGTCAGCTTCTATGCTTAGGAAATGAAACTTCCTACACTTCCTCTATACATGTACTTCTTAGGACTGTAGCATAAATGTGGCATTCATTTGAATGAAATCATTGTGTTATGGAGAAGTATTGTTTACTTGAAAGGGCACGGTGTATCATTGTCTCGTATGTTCGTGACATTCCTACGAGCGTCACTATCAATAAAATGCCAAGGGTTAGGAAAGTGGTCCATAAAAGCGTAAGGTTATTATCATGTCATTAATATTTTCTCTATTTTTTCGTATCATAAAGGTCAGAATGTCAATAGAGTCAATATATATAACTTAGAAGGGTAGACAGATGAGTATTATACACCCACGTTACGCCAGCTCGCCTGTTAAAGCCCACGTAATAGACAGACATTTTGAGACTGTGCTATTACTGAGAATATCCTGTCGGCAAAATGGCGTAACAACTAGTTGTCTTAATATACTCATGATAAACAGGGCATGCACTGGCTGACTAATTATGTATGACAGTCACCTTTTTATTCTACCAAAAACTTGTTGGAGCTCTGGCTATTTGACTAGCGAAATGAAACGTTGATTTTGATTTTGTGTGAGTTTAGTGATAATGTCAGTTACGTACAAAATTAACATAAAACAGTCAATTACGTTCGCAATTAATATTTTTTTAAATATATTTCTTCAAAATTGAATAACCATATCATTGAAATAAATACATTTTTTACATGCAAATACGCCAATAATAATCTCCACGTGCTACCCAAAATAGAAGGTAGTGCCAAACGTAAGTATTTATCGCTTGTTACGCGTAGGAATTGTAATTTTATACAATGAGGGGCTGACGTGGGTCGACGGATATCGTTGAGGCCGCATGTTGTACCAAGAATTTTCATTAAATGCTACGATATTCCTTTTTTATTTGCAAACTCGGTCACCTTTCTTTATCGCGTCTCTTTAAGCTAATATATAAATAGTTTTTTTCTTAACGGTACTCGATTCTTTTATTGGCACGTCTTAAACATACCCCGGATTTATTACCATTGATAGATTTTTAGATCAACAGTGAATATATGACAAGTCTGAATGTGGAAATACACCTGCATCTTCACTTTGGATGAAACATATATACATTCCTGATGATCCAGTCTAAAAATTTGCTAAATCCTAGTGAGTTCTAATAGTCTAGCGTGCTACAACAAAATATTAAAATAGGAGTAAATGGTTATAAGCATGAGGCTTAAACTTCGGTGTTTCTATTATTTTTAGTAGACGAACCCACTACCATCAACCTCAGGGTACTTAACATCAAACTCGATACCCCTACAGCTTACGTTGTAAATAGACTACGGCGTCAAATTATTTGGCCCGTGCAAAGAGTCTGTCAATTGGTTAAGAAAGAGAGGGAGAACGATAGAGAGAGATATTAAACGTTGTTATTCTACACACACACTCTGACCAAACGAGATGCTTCTTCAAAAAGCGCCTAAGTGTCTTAGGATAATTGGAGTAAACATATAAGAAAATTCGTACGAGCCGAAATGGATCTCTCTTCAAATATTTGGCAACGTAAGAATTAATTAAATTTCCTCTAATGTTAGGTTATTAAATTGTTCTCTTTGCGCACACTGTGAAGTGTAATAACGTAAATTGTTCCATACGAGTGTTCTATTTTTGACTTAATGAACTCTCAAAGCTTAATTAAAGGTTTTCTGAAATCTTCATTAATTCAAACTTTTTTACAACTGATTATGTTTTGTATACTCATATAAGTTATTTTTAAACGTTAAGTATAAGTTTCTGGGCATGTACCTGCATATTTATTTTATTCTTCTCCAATGCTTTACTACTGCAAAAACTGTCAACAAGGAAATTGTGAACTCAATTCTGTTTTGTTCTGTTGGAAAGCCGATAACCATGTTTATTGTTTTGCAGTAGTTCGTTGTGTATTTGTGTGGAAAGTCCTCACTACACTGGCATTATCTATTTCCCGTGTTTCTGAGCTATAAACTTGTGCAATAACTTTGTTCTCAATAATATGTAAATGGAATTTAGTGTTCATCTGTTTCAATTTTTTAAATCTATCATTAAAAAAAAACAATATAACCCACTCAAAATTAAAGCAAAAATTATTTCGATTTAGGTTTAGCCGCGCGACAAAGAATTACAAGGGTTGCGGGTTTAAACTCCAGGCACATATCGGGCTGCTTTTCGTTTTCTTTAGCAGAGAAGGAAAACATTGTGAGAAAAAGTTCAATCCTTAAAAGTTTAACTTTTAAAAGTTTTAAGAAATTTCTTATGTGTGTAGTCCGGGTTGTCGGATTACGCCAGTGGGGTAGACTATGGCCTAAATCTTCTCAGTTGTGGAGGAGGCTCATGTTCAGTAATGGGACGTAGAGACGTATACATGGTGATGGTGATAGCGGACACGATAATATTTCGTCAGTTATTATTATAAAAAAAAACTATGCTTCGATATCGAAGAACGTTCTATGGTAACAATTGAAAGTTTTAGGTGAAAAATATGACCATTCAGGAATAACCTACATAGATTACATAGCTGTTATGCCAATTTCACTGTAGACGAATCTATCATAGCTCGATTTATTTAAATGTATTATACAGGGTGTATTCAGACCGTGATCGAAAACTGAGGCAGGTAATAGCGAGGGTGATCACAAACCCAGTGGCGATGTTAAAAATCCCGACAAAAAATAAAAATTTTGACGTTTTCCATACAACCATCGGTGTTTAAAGTATGTGGTTTGTATGGAAAACCCAAAAAAAAAAAAAAAAATTGTCGGGATTTTCTTTAATGCCAGGGGGTTTGTAATCACCATCGCCATTGCCTGCCTCAGTTTTCGATCACGGTCTAAATACATCCTGTATAAATAATCATAACTTTCACACATGTTGAGGACAATATACTAAATTAAATGCAGTCTGCCGTCTTGCCCTAGTAAAGTCCTCATCGGTTGTGGCACCGCTGTACATATTGAAACTAGTAGGTATATCATTGTCAATCAAACTGCTGACTGAGTTCACTTTAATATTTTTTTTGTGCTTTATTTTAGGTACGCATACTTTTTTGTGACATAATTATACATGTTTAAATTCAGTCTAGAATTTAGGATAACATTTAGTAACAAACACCAAACGTATGTATAATTTAAAGTATCGTAAATTCTATTCATAAGGATTATTATCTATTGTAACAACCTTAAATAGCTATGATTAGCGTTAAGCGTAAAAGAAAAAATATTATGTTATAAAAATAAAAAGGATTTATAAAATCCGATACAAGGATTAACTGCAATATCCATTATGTCTTTTATAGTGAATAGAATGAATTCGCGTAGTTCCACGATGCAACAAATGGAATTAATTCCTTCGGAATATCATTTTATTCATTTTTCCCGTCCACAATGGCGGTAGAATGTCACAGATTTTCTATTTTGAGATTCGTTCGAGCTCTTCCATCTATAAGCTTATTGATACATGCAAAACGTGACTCACTGAACAAAGGGAGATGAGATTCGTTCTTTTGTCATTCTCATTCTTTTCATAAATACGATTTTTATCTTGAAAATTCATTGTGAATTCTCCTAGCTGTGCTGTAGACAGTGCATGTCAATATTTGTAGTAATTCTCTCATTAGTATTTCATTGGAATGAAAGCTTCGTACGTATTAGATTAAGTGCATATTTTTATAAATTGTAATATCTCTTCTTATAAACTAAATAATAGGGAGGTATATTTTATTAAACATATATCCTTATGTTTTCCAATTAAAATTACAGTTAACCATTAAAAGACATTTATTTGTACAAATAATTTTAAAACATTACACAGCCACTAAACTTTATGTACAAAAATACCAGTCACTATAACATCAAAGTTGAACAAATTTTGAAGCTTTTCCAGGAAATTTTCGAATTTTCAAAACAGCAGTTTTTAGGCAGTTTCTTCTACAGGGGCGGGAGGAGGTGCGCACTCGTCCGTTGGAGTAGCCGAGCACTCTCCGAGGTTGCAGTAAGGCATAGTTGGGTCTGCGCAGGCGCGAGTGAGGCCACCAACTTTAGTGCAGACGAGTTTCGTGTTGCAGTCTAAGCAGGTGGACCCGATAGTGGTGCAGGGAGACCATTGGGGCATCCAGGGCGCTGCGGCGATCCATGGAGGGATCCATGGGTTGACACCGCCTGCGCCCCAAGCACCGGCGCCTCCGAAACCGCCAGCGCCTCCCCAAGCACCAGGGCCTCCCCATCCACCAGCAGCTCCAGGCTGAGGAATAGCTGATGCTACTGCGATCTGTAAAAGACGAACGTATTATTTAGTAAAATTAGTAATTTTTTTATATTTTTCTTTTCGTAGTGGTGTCTTATATACAATACCACACTTGATGGAAACTACAATTTCTGATAAAAGAAGTTCCGAAGAATTTTGTTCGTCAAAAAATTTGGGTGAAAATGCAATTGAACATTGTTCCAATAAATATTATTTATAGTGAAATTAATTTAAAATTTTATTAAATATATTGAAATGACTTCAATTCAACTTAGTCGATAGGGAGCAACAAAGCAACGTAGATTATCCTTTGATATATAATCTGTGAAAGGAGGTGGCGGGTTTCCCGGTTAAGTTACAATATGCTTACCAGAACACAAAGAGCGAGAACAATTTTGGAAGCCATGTTTAGATCAAAGCGCGTATCGTGCAGTTCGAAATAATTCTATACTTGTGTGTTGAAACTGTAGGCGTTATATACAAGGTAATGTTTGAATAAGGGATTAAATTATATGACTCTACCACCTGTTGGTATCGTTGGAAACAATAAGGTTTTCCCACTATACATATCAACAGCAATCAAAACAGATATGGTAGCAGGTACAGTCAACAATTTATAATCAGATAATAATCGCAAGGCTTTCTTGAGGAGTACTTTTTTCACCTCAAACAGCCTATTTTTAATATAGAAGTAATTTTTTTGGCACTGTTTAAGGAGAGAAATTCAATTCTTACTAATTTAATTCATCATCAGCCCTTATACGTCTTACTGCTGGGCATAACAGGCCTCTTTTGCACCTAGAGGACTTTTGCCACCACGTTTACCTAGTGCAGATTGGCGGACTACACATCTAAGAAATTCCTAAAAACTAAGTGCGAAGTTTTCTTCACTATGATTTCCTTCACCGTACAGTTAGTGATGATTCATTGTGAATAAATAAATAAATGCAACCGCTACATACATAGTTCTGACTTCACACTAGGCTACAAGTCCTGTATTGTGGGTAAACTACGTGAGACTATTGAGTGGAAGGGTCTCACAAACACCTAGACCCGAATAAAATATTTGAGGGTCATACAAACATTTGTCTTGATGCGGGATCGAGCCAACGACCACTCGTTTCGCAAGCTGGTATTCATAAAATGACTCAGGCATACCGCCCGGGATCATGAATTAGAAAAGCAAAAAAAAATCCGCTATTTATTAAATTATCTGCCACATACAAAAATAAAAGCATATCATATCATTTTTATTCCGCGTTTTTCATATTTGCTGATGGTACATAGAAACAAAACAGATTTGTTTGTGACTTGTTTGGAGTCATATTTACTTAGAACTGTCTATTTGGTTGAGTTTATCTTGGGAAAATTTTAACATTTGTTGACAAGTCACTCACAAACAGACTCCCATGGATGCTTCTGTACATAGAGATGGGTTTTTGTACTAAATTTTAATTATGGAACCAAAAGCAACCTCTTTGGTATTCATGCTATCACAATTAGGGTTTATACTTTTTTTTACGAGTAAAGAAATATTTTTATTTTTAATATTAAAACAGGTTATAAAAATAGTATTACTTCATACGTGTTAGTAATTTCTTGCTTGGTAACAGTGTAATACTTTGAAAGATAAAGTAACCTTAACGTTATGTATTAAAAAAGGTCATGCCTATAAGAAAAACCTTTTTAGTAACAGCAAGTAAATTTTAGATTAGGTGCTAAAATGTTAAATAAAAGGAGATTATCCAGCAGTAAGAAAGCGGATAAGGTAAAGTGCTGCGGTGACATCATCATCATCATCATCAGCCTATCGCCGTCCACTGCTGAACGTAGGCCTCCCCTAGAAAGCGCCAACCATCCCGGTTTTCTGCAGCCCTCATCCATCCGTGCTGCGTGTGCTGCGGTGACAGTCCTATTAAATTTGCCCGCCCAAAAAAGCGTATACAATATTATTCATTTTATGAAACTTGAAACATATTTTATATTTCAAATTGCAATAACATTTTACGTAGGTCAGTGCTAGTTTTGGAAAGTTTTTTACGGGAGGAACTTAAAATTATTAATTACGGTATAAATATAGATTAAGATTTTAAAGACCATATACAAACAGGACTGCTGCTGGTCTACAAGTGTAAGGAGTTAAGACTTATTTGTTAACTAATTATTTTTAGAAAATTAAGACAAGAAAGATATTAAGTGTTGTGTTTAATTATGTAGACCTAACAAAGAATAAACAAGTTAGCGTTTCTCTTTTATCCAGGACTGTTAAAATACAGTATTTCTTTTAGTAAAAAACGAACCCATGTTCTTTGCATGCATAATATTCACATAAACATATTATACGGGGCTTAATTTTTTTTTACGGATATATAGGCTTTTATGTATATTTAAGTTCAATTTAGTACTCCAAAATTTCTACCACCTACAAAAATGCTAAAGTAGGTCACAGAAATATTAATTCATTCAATAGATATTTCCATCATAACAAAGCCCCTTTTCATCTCCATACAATAGAATTAAATTAGGTACTGTAAGGTTTCAAAGTTAAGAGTGAAATTTAGTAATGTGAACCAGAGCATGAACAGAAGTTAATTCATAAGTTTTAGCTAATTAAATTCATCTTTATTTGATAAGTTCCGTAATTGTTTGACGAAGATATTATTCTGTCTTGTTATCTCACAGCGACGTAATGTTGATGTGTGTATAATACTGGCGTAGAATTTTCTTGGAAAGGAGATGTATATTTTTATGCCGTGTGGGTTTCGTCTGAAACTATCAACTTCATCTACTTGGTTTCCCAAAGGCGTTTAAAAACCTTTACACCAAATATTATGTAATAATATATGTTGTATAATAAATTACTTGGATAAAACCAATGTTTCGTATGAATATAGGCGAAAATCTTTGGATGTACTAAATATAGATAAAAGCTGTAGTAATTTCGCACTAGTTTTAAAAAATTGTGTTAAAATGACGATTAAAAAGTAAAAGTCCGTACTAAGTAGCAGTAGTAAGTATTTGACCATGACTAAAAATCAGGTTTATGTAATGCAAATAGCAGTAGGAATCCACATGTGCAAAAACAACAGTAAAACTGTATATTATATTAAAATTTCTATACTATAATATGGTTTCTTTAAGCAGATTATCCGCTCCTTCAGAGAGACAAAAAGCTAATTAACAGTGAATATTCATTTTCGCTTGTGATGCATTTGTTGGTCTGTTCATTCCGATAGGATAGTTAGTCGCCCAATCTTAAAATACACCGAGACGTATCTATCAAGGCGCAAAGATTGGCTTTCATGTATCTACTACTAATACATTATATGTAGTTCTTGTCTCTCTTATTATCTTTTTATTTTAAGTAATAACATGCAATACGAGACTGATAGCATTTATTAAAGAGAAAGTCATGTAAATGGTAAAAATATATCAAGATAAGCAATGAATGCTGCAGACTCACGTCATGTCGTATTGTTAGTTTTGCGATTATCTCGTAACCTAGGTTGTTATTTAAGGAACGTTACTGGGGTTATGAGAAATATATATATAATACACATATTATACAGATCTATATTGTGCAATAGAACACCTCGTCTATGTATATATAGAACACATACATATATGCAGGGCTGGGCAAAATACATGCTTTACTTTAATTGAAATACAAAATACAAAATACTTTATCACAAGTAATTAAAATACGAAATACAAAATACTTTTAAGTAAGGTATTTGAAATATAAAATACAAAATACAGTATTTTAGCTACTTGTAATTAAAATACCAAATACAAATTACAAAATACTTAATAAGTAATCTGCATGGTCTGGAAAGATGAGGAAAAAAAGATTCATCATCATCATCATCAGCTTATCGAAGTCCACTGCTGGACATACATAGGTCTCTCCCAATGACTTCCACCGGGATCGGTCGGAAGCCCCCTGCAGCTATCGACGTCCCGCGACCTTGACAAGGTCGTCCGACCACCTTTACCATGGCCGCTACCGTAACCAGGAATAGTGGGGCTGCCGGGGACTGGAGGCCTGGTCCTAGTTTCACTCATTGAGAGGATTATGCCGTTTCTCGCCACTTACCACTATTGCACTCATGGTGGTTCATTGTATTTTAATATTAATGTATTTTAAAGCCTCAAGTATTTAAAATACTAATTACAAAATACCTCGGCGTCGGGTATTTGAAATACGAATTACAAATTACATTTTAAGGAAGTAATTGAAATACAAATACAAAATACGTATTTGTATTTCAATTACGTATTTTAATTACAAGTAATTAAAATACTGCCCAACCCTGCATATATGTATGTACTAGGTACTCATGTCTGTATTTCTGAAGAAGTAGGCAGCAACTCTGTGCGTTTCGGCACATTTTTACAAGCTTTTATTTAACTTCACTCTTGTATGTATGTATGTATGTATGTATGTATGTATGTATGTATGTTTGTATGTTTACAAATCTTGCAATGAAGATTTTAACCACTTCCAATAGACCGATTGTGCTGAAACTTGGTATACCTACGTAACTTGGATGACAATACAATAATATGGTACCATGGAGCTGGTCTGATGATGAGGTTGGAAGATGACCATAGAAACATCGGTTCTTGTGGACCGATTGAGCTGAAATTTGGTATGTCTTTGTAACTTCGACAACAATACACAAATATGGTATCATGGTGCTGATCTGACGAAGAGTTGGAAGAAGCCCACAGGAACTCCGATTCCTTTGGACCGATTGAGCTGAAATTTGGTATACCTATGTAATTTCGGTGACAATATAATAACAAGGTATCATAGAGCTGATCTGACGAAGAGTTGGAAGATGCCCATAGGAACTCCGATTCTTGTGGTCCAATTGAACTGAAATTTGGTGTGTCTTCGTAACTTCGGTAATAATACAAAAATATGGTATCATGAAGCTGATCTGATGAGGAGTTGGAAGAAGCCCATAGGAACTCCGATTCCTGTGGACCAAGTAAGCTAAAATTTGGTATGCCTTTGTATTTTTAGTGACAACATAATAACAAGGTATCGTTGATCTGGTGTCATGAGAAGTTGGAAGGTGCCCATAGGAACACTAGTTTTCATGGACCGATTGAGTTAATTTCGGTATGACTACGAAATGGATAGACTTAGAAATATTTCCAACTAAAAAGTTAAAAATAAATTAACGGTGAAAAACACATTTTAAAATCAAGCTTTTATTATGCACGAAAAATTAAAAAAATAAACTAAGAAAACATTCATAAAATTCGTATTTTTTTAAACTTTACAAGTAACAATTTACAAAAGTGTTCGGTTTATCAGTAGAAGTATGATACATAAACATATATTATCTATAACTAGTATATTAATATTCTTAAGTGATTTATAAGCTTGTCGCGCAATTTCGTTAATGCAAAGACCTCGGCCGCGACGAGCTTTTAGATCACTTAAGAATATTAATATACTAGTTATAGATAATATATGTTTATGTATCATACTTCTACTGATAAACCGAACACTTTTGTAAATTGTTACTTGTAAAGTTTAAAAAAATACGAATTTTATGAATGTTTTCTTAGTTTATTTTTTTAATTTTTCGTGCATAATAAAAGCTTGATTTTAAAATGTGTTTTTCACCGTTAATTTATTTAGTTTTGTTTTGGTCATGTTAACGAGTATGACGAACTTATTTCCGAGAACATTTCAGATTTCGTATTGTGACTGAGAGTTTCTAATGAAACAAAAAACAATAGCACTTTTCCTGACTTGATGTTTGGACCCGAGACTTCTAGGTCGAATAGAATATTATTTTACGCAAGACCGTGAGGCAAGTAATCAGCCAAAGTTACAATATTTTAGTGCAGTAACTTTACTATACCAGGGCTAGAAATAAATTTATAATGCTACATTCATCACTCATCATGCCTAGTGCGGGTTGGTTAGGTGTATTTATTTTCAACGTTAAAGAAAGTAATTATTCAATGTGAATACACGTAGGCATAATAATTACATAATTTCAGTATAAAATTCCTTAAAGTCAGAGGTGTGTGCCTGGGTTTTGAAGCCGCGACCGCTGAGATTCTGGGCCACGCGTCTAAAGCTAGAGGCCATCACTACTTCAATTTATCAGTATCAGTAGTTAAATCGTGGGCGGAAAGAAGTTCTCTGTCAAAAATGCATTTCATTGCGGGACGCGAGCAATTATACGGTCCACTATGGCTTTCATAGAATAGGAGTTAAACGGGCGGAATGAACATCAGAGGAAGCGTCCGTGCACTGCCGGTCTTTAAGAAGAATGCTGGTTGTTTATAAATAAGGGCCTCTTAGTTGCATCAGTTTTAAAATTCTGGTGATTCTACCAGGATGTCGTGCACCATACATTTTGTACAACTCTACTTGGCCCTTTAGTAACCTATTGATGTTTCGTAAGGTAGTACAAACTTTATAGATGTGGTTATTTTTGGGTTATCTTCACAGTACTTAAACTATTGTATACTGTTAAAGGATCTAAGAAGATAAGAACATTGTATTACCTAAGGAAAAAAAAAAAAAAAAAACTAAGCGACGTACTCATACCCAGCTCTAATTAACGTACATTTCAGTCTACACCACGAAACTGTCCCTCGCATTTCATAAAGGATTTGGTGTTGACGTTGTCATTATCGTATCTATACTATATCTATACTAATATTATAAAGCTGAAGAGTTTGTTTGTTTGTTTGTTTGTTTGTTTGTTTGTTTGTTTGTTTGTTTGTTTGTTTGTTTGTTTGTTTGAACGCTAGGATCTCAGGAACTACTGGTCCGATTTGAAAAATTCTTTCACTGTTAGATAGCACATTTATCGAGGAAGGTTATAGGCTATATATCATCACGCTACGACCAATAGGAGCAGAGCAGCATTAAAAAATGTTTCAAAATCGGGGACTTTTTCTTTTTTGTGAGCTTCCGCTGCGTACGCTGCAGAAACGGTTAAAGTTTCGCTAAAATAATGTATGACAGAATTGTTTCCCTTTAAAAATTCTAAAAAAAAGTCCGCGACAGCATATATCTACCTTTTAAGGTTGGCTCACTATAACGTTTTTTATTCTAACCAAATTTATTTTAAATAAAGCATTATTTGTGAAGGTGTTTTTACAAACATGATATTAATCCTTATCCAAATAAATACGTTATTCATTACAAGTATTTAATACAAAACAAATTTGTCCTGTACATCATTTGATTTCAATGAGTATCTTAGAAGATATGGCAGTTTCAAAATAATGTCAAGCGCGCAATAATGATACTCAAGGCGTCGACCGGCGCGTTACGGTTTCACGTTGAAACAATTTGACCGATTTGTATGATTTTTGTATATTTAAGTAAATGGGGCTCTGCGGAGTAAAATACTACAATTTATTTTCTTTGTGAACCCAACCCTGTAGTCCACGCAGACGGAGTTGCGGGCAAAAGCTATTCAGTATAAGTATTTAATTTAAAAGAAATTTTGCCTTTGCATCATTTAATTTCGATGAGTATCTTAGAAGATATCGCAATTTCAAAATAATCATCAAGCGCGCAATAATTATGTACAAGGCGCCGACCGGCGCGTTACGGTTTCACGTTTAAATAATTTTACTGATTTGTATGATTTTTGGTATGGGCATAAATAGGACTTTAAGGAGTAAAATAGACTATGACTTATTTTCTTTCTGAACTCAACACTGTAGTCTACGCGGACGAAGTCGCGGGCAACAGCTAGTAAGTAAATAAGCATGTAATGTCTCATAGAAAGAAAGAAGAAAATTGACTTAGATCAGTCAACAAAAACACGAGCGCCATACGTTCTGAGAAAATGATAACAACATCGCAATTGATAACTAGATAACTCTATGACATCACCATTCCAAAATAAGTTCATAAAAATGTTTCTTAAACTCAATCTGTGGCATTTTAATACACAATTTCCGCTAACCGTTTGCGAACAATAGACGAGGAGTGCAAACAATGTAATCACCAAGATAAGTTTCGAAGACGGCGGGTGAATGCGCGTGATCCTAATTGCGTAATTTTGTGGCTTGGCCCTGGCTTTGAAATATTTGGAGTTCGCCGAGAAAATCAGATTAAACATTAACGGTGGCGCAGTTAAAAATAGCAGACTGATGAGCGACCGCGGGATCAATATTTACACCGAAACAAATGATTTGAGTGATAAATATTTGTCTCGAGTCCAGGTGTTTATGACAATAAGAAGGCCCTCGGAGTATAACAAGAACTGTGTAACTGGCTCAAGTTTCTTATAATTGATGAGACTGTGGGTGATTAGTAGATCATAGACTGCTTATATACATATATACGAGTATGTACATATGTCCCACTGTTTAACACCGGCCTCAACTAGAGCTAGGCCTTAGAACACCATATGGATTTCAGTTTATTTTCCAACAACATCAAATGCGTCGTTATTCAAACATCACTCATAATTACACTGAATGAATCAACAAAGATAACGAATATTATAATTAGTTGAAACAATAAGATGAGAATTGCTAAAAAAAATGGATTTTATAGAATTTTGTCACACTGATTAATTATTATTTTTATTAAGTAGTAAGTGAACAACGTGGGCATAATATTATAATTATTTTTTTAAAATAAATATGGTTCAAAAATAGAAGTGTGTGGCTGATAAGTTTTCCTTACCGTTAAAATAGTGATCCAATAAATCGCAAGCTTAATGAAGCCCATCACATTTTTATAAATTTTTCTCAGCTGAAATATTCTAGGAATCAAGTGGTAGGTATTCTTTTGAGAGCAATTTAATTTCACGAAGAATTCTCGAATGAAATGCAAACAAACCTCGTAGAAAATATGACGCAAGTTAATTTCGCTTAAGTCTAAAAGTTGTTTATTTTGGCGATCCAATTTGCGCAGTTGTATCGAATGATTGTATTGTTTAAACAATTATCATGAATACTGAGTATAGGATTCCAATTTATGAAGATTATGTTTTGTTGAAATGTATAACGATTTTGTTAAGAATTTCATGGCGTTGTCATGACAGGCGTGACAGATTGAAACTAAAGTATGGAATGTGAGGAAGTGGGTTCAATATCCGCACGGAGATAAATATTTGCGTTTTCACAAATATTTGCACCTGGTCGCATTTTTTTAAGACCGATAAGTCTCTATAAATTTATAATACCAGCGATAGGAGATACATCATAGTAAGTCACAAACATATATCTGAATTGTGTTAGAATAATCGTCACCATGACGACGACGACGACATGTTAGACCTTTAATAAGACTGTTTTATTTAACGTACAACATTCATAAATGCTCAAACCTTCTCTAGAAGGAGTAGTCGAAAAAATCTAACATTGATCCATAGTTTAACGTCACAAGTATTTGTCGTGCGATGTAGAGGATCGGGGTCCGTATCCCGGGTCGGCTAGTGTCATTAAGCTGTCCTGGAAAAAATCTTAGCATAAAGCGAGCAGCTAGGCGGGCCTAAAACAGTCATAAGCAACATGAGATTATATTTACAAATGTTTTGCGAAAGTAAAGTATATGGACTCATATATTCCATTTTAATATAGCGCTTAATTTGTCAATTAGCATGAAACGCGAAATTTTACACATAATTAAAATATCTTCAAGACGCATAGAATATTTAAATGACGTCATATTTACGTGTGACGTATGAATGGCGTATATTCCTTAGAAAGTCAGTGAAATTAAATCCAGTTACACAATTCTTATTGTATACATTTTACCAGTTGTTAATATGTGCGTCAGAGATGCGTTAACGGTGATGCTGAGATGTGGTCACAAGGTCAAGATTAAGGTACTACACATTTTAAATCGAAACGAGGTTAATAATAGTTAGCTAATGTTTAATAATAAAATCATTATGAGGTTTGATTACTAACCTGCATTCATAAGAGTTCTAAAAAAATATACTAAGTCCATTAACCCACATTAGGCTATAACAGTGTCAATGAGTGATATAGTTCAATGGAAATTATGCATTATTGGCGACCCTAACATTGAACACTAGCAGAGGACGCTTTAATGGGTTGAGATAGATATTTTAGTTTAACGAAGTAGATGGTTGAACATATTATGGTAGAACTGTTGCTAGATCTATGTTTGAATCTCTTACACTCTCAAGCTGCTCAATAGATTACCGGACTTAAAATCACCTTTTGACATGTTAGTGGATAACAGACTATTTAAATAGAAACGCTAAGATTTTAAATTTTTTAGTAGGTATGGAATAACGATATCATTGTAGTTTAATAACTATTATCATGAGTGTAACTTATCATCGTGAATAGTGCAAGTGCTGTTAATCGCTCTATTGTATTGTATTACATTAGTAGGGCAACTAAATATGTTTGTTTCATTTATTACTTGATTTTTCCCGATTATCCCGAGATTGTGTCGCTACAATTTTTATCCTTGTAACATACATAAATTAAATTGTATAATCACAAATAGGAATTGTAATTACAATTTTAATTTATTTAAAAAAAATGACATTTCATGTTGCTGAGGGAGTCTCTTGCCATTTCTTCTCTACAACGATAACACATTTCGAAGCGGCAAGAATTTAAAAAATAGTTTAAAAATGACGATTCAAGAGAACTTCCATTTTACTTTTTGACCTTGACCAAAAAAAGATTACGATAATTACTCAAAGGTTAAGGTCTAAGGGTTATTTACAAAGCCGCATTTCCAAACTCCTCTTTCTTATACAACAAGGCGATTTAGGCGAATGTGCATTTTATTATCACGTTGAACAAAAAAAAAACGTGGAAAAAAAAGTGGTATAATCACGCTTAATTATGAAATAGTCACGCTTAATGATACCTATACCTTGGCAATAAATAGTGTCAACTGCGCGACATTTGCGTTATACCGACCATTCCATGTCATAGTTACCATAACTCGGACTAAGCACAGACGAGCTCTACTATTTAATCTATCGTTACATAATCTATCTATTAGTTGTCCGTTAATTTGTTTGCGTACTCTATACATTATTTTTAAATTGATTCTCAGTACTCATTTATATTAATTTCATTGTAAGAAATTTATAAGTACTTAATTAGTAGTAATTATCCACGTGATATTCATATTTACTAATCAAATCCTATTTCCGTTGGCATACGCTTATTATTATTATGTGTACATCCGGTTGTTTACAGCATCTGATTAGGACTTTCCAAGATAGTGCCGAGCTCTCATTAAAACATAACTCGTGTTTGGTGTGAGTCAGACATCGCAAAAACATTTTGTTTGTTAAAGACTTTACTTGGTATCTGTTTATCTCGGCAAAAGACATTATCTAACCTTATCTACGTTAATTGTCGGGATGGGTATAAAAGGAGGTGTTTAAAATATTCTTGAACAAATCTTAACGAACGAGCTCACAAGTTATCTATGCTAATTGTCTGTATGGGTATAAAAGGAGGTGTTTAAAAAATATTTGAACAAATCCTAACGAACGAGCTTACACGACACACAAGTGTTCAGTCGGTGTATTAAACGAACGAATTCTCCTTTCTATGGGATATTGAGGCATCACCATGAAGACTATTTATTTATTACTTGCTGTAAGTTTTGAATACTCTTAAATTAATATAATATATAATACATTTGTTAAATTATTTTTGCTCCATTTAATGATTTTGAAACTGTAAAGCATTAGTTACAATGTTATATTTTGGTTTAAACTGGTTTTCTTCATGCTTTTATGGCAATACATAGGTTTTCTGTTATGATTGTTAAACATGCATTGTTCGCTTTGATCCTTTTAGTTTCCTTACGTCTTTTTTTATTTTCGAGATGCTTAATGGAAAATATATATTTTTTCAGATTTGTTTGTACTCAGTGAGTGCAAAATACCTACCCAACGAGGGCGGCTCATTGAGGCTGCTTCACCGTGAACAGAGATCTGTGATTGATGTGCCAAGTTATTCAATAGGAAGCGATAATGACGATGATAGTGATAGCAATGACAGTAATAGTGATGACGATTCCTCCGACAGCACGGATTTAAGTAAAATAGAAGAAAGACAAAGAAACCTTCAGGCGAAAGAAGAGGAACGCTTGCGTAAACAGCAAGAGAAACAAGAAAAGGAGGAGAGAAAACGTCAAGAAAAATTAGAAAAAGAAGAAAGAAAGCGTTTGGAAAGAGTAGAGAAAGAGCAACGCAAACAAGAAGAACAGGCGCGGAAAGCTCAAGAGAAACTTGAAAAGGAACAACGCAAGCGGGAAGAAAAGTTACGCAAAGAACTTGAGAAACAAGAAAAATTGAGCGATGAATCAGGGGAATCTGAGGAAGATGATGATGACGCATTAGATTTAGAAAGTATTGGTAAGAAATACGTTTATCAAAAGTATGGATTAACTGCATCAAGCACGAAATTGGAAAAGAAGGCAGCTTTAAATAGGTTTTTGGAGGAAGAACTCGGCCTGAACGCTAATAGCACTAAGAGTGAAATGCGTCGAGTAGCCACACAGTTCATTCAAAAACAGGCTTCAGAGGAGAGTGCTTCTCAAGACAGTTTTAAGAATTTCCTTTTGAGGTATGTTAGTACTGCTGGAGTGGAAGGATTACAACTCAAATTAGAAAGTAAAATAGCCAAACTTGATAATGAAAGTGCATTACTAAATAACATATCACTGCCATGGGCACAAACTGCTAAACAAAATGCTCAAGAAAGTAAAGTATTCCTGCAAGCCGTTTTGCAATTCGTTAATAGTTTGCTTCCTCATTGGGTTATTCAAGCTCCGTCCACAGATAATCCCAATAAGCCACTTGTACCAGAATCTACACCAATTAACGACGCTACTGCATCTATCCCGGCTGCTTCAGCCAGTGACGTAATTTCGACAGGCTCAACAAATAATGATGTTCCTTCGTCAACTGATGGACAGATGTCTAATACCGTGATATCATCTGGATCTGGAGTATCTGAATCAACAAGCGTAACTGATGGCACAAACGCGAGTGGCGTTGGACAAAACGGACCTACTGATAGTTCGGTAGGAGCCTCAACATCTGATATTAATGGACCTAATCAGGTGGCAACTGATAACTCAGGTGCAAACACTGATGGATCAGTTACTAACTCACCATCTATAAACGGACCCACATCATCTCATATTGGCGCTTCAGCCCAAACAGAAGTTAATTCGGAGGCAACAGTAACAAATAGCAGCCCTTCATCAGGCAGTGATTTAAATAATACGGGTAGCTCTGCTATACCAGAAACCGATGTCACAGTGGCTAGTTCTGATTCATCTAACGCTCAAGATTCAGCAGGTGTAGGTATTGCCTCATCATCTACAAGTGTCGATGCAACTAATGCAGACACAACAGCAGCTTCAAACCCATCTCCAGCTGAGCCTTCAAAAGTTACGTCACCATCAGACAGCGTCATTGTCCCAGGCGTAAGTGATTCTGGTTCAGCAGGTACTGAAACAACATCTAACGTAGACACAGGATCGGTAGATAATAAAGACACAAGCTCTTCACCATCAGGCGTTGAAGCTTCGCTTAGCACAAATGATGTAAGTTCCACGGATGCTACAATAGACACGGCTGGTGCAGAAGGTTCTAATACGCCAAATACCAATGAAATTCCTAGTGTCTCTACAGATTTACCCGGAACCCAATCTTCTGGCGATGTAGTATCTAGTTCTACAGGTTCTACTGTGCAAAGTACGGAAGGCGAATCTATTAACGCTCCGACAACAGAAAATACCGAGAATGCGTCTAATGTACCCGTAAATCAACCTGTAGACTCAGGAAATGTTAATTCTGCAGCTTCCAATAAACCATCACAACAGGTGCCTTCAGAACCAACTGTAACTGAATCTAATCAGGCAGAAACCTCTGTGGTAACAGAAAATTCAACGAACAGTACTAACATTAATGCTTCAGGATCATCGGTTACAGCAACAGAAAATAGCGTGGTAGGTACTACAGCTGCTGAGTCATCGGCACCTCAGGGATCTGTTGACAATACTGTCGCAAGTGTTTCAACTGTGGGTGAAGAGTCTGCAATTGGAACTACAGATGGAATAGTTGCCGTTACAAACGTCCCAGAAACTTCCACTGATGTAGCAAATGCTGGTTCAGTTGACTCTTCGTCAGTGGATACAGCCGTGACTAGCAACCCTCAATCTGGCACAGATTTAAATGAAAGTTCTACAACTGTGGATCAAGAAGTTAGTAATACTACGCCTTCAAGTATTGTTACAGACGAAGTCTCTACTGATGCTCAATCAAATACTGAAATAAATATTAACACCGTTGCCCCTAGTTTATCAGACGTAACTACACAAGATCCTACTCTTGTTCAAGAAGTTAGTACGGAAGCTGCTATCACAGATGTTCCAGAAGTCACCAATGCAAATACAATTGGTCCAGTAGAAAATGCGCAGACAACCAACGAACCCATTGAAGCTGTAGTTACTGAAGTATCGGCCACTACGGAAAATGTTGCGACTACTGATGCACCAGCACAAGAGGTGCCAGCGCAGCCAATCGGATTTGGAATCCCCGAATATAAACCTTCTCCTCGGATGTTTATAATCCCACCACAGTCGGGCACAAAAATAATTGAAGTAACAACACAGTGAAATGTATAAAATACTAATATTATTTAACATGTCATAACGTTTTGTATTTTAGTAGTAAAAAATGAAATTATTAAATATAGGTTGCATCAAATGTTTTCATTGTTTCTTTATTTAGCGAAATCAAACTCTGAAAATTATTTTAATACTAAAATATATTTCCGATAATTATCTAAGTTACTTTTTACAAAATTTGGTTGTGTTATAGGTATCGTATTGGAATGTAATATAAGAGGTACTTAATGTCTCACAATTGATTCTAATTACAACAACTATATTAAAATATAAATAAAAATAACAGTTCATATTAGCTAAACATTAATTTCTAATCATTATACTATAATGTGTCAAAGCCAATACTTATTGGCAGCGTTAGGAGGATTTGGATAGCTGTGTTGGTTAAGGGGATCAGCAACGTTAGGGAAAGTATATGGATCGTTCATGTACTTGTATTCACTAGATAATCCAGCCAAGCTCATATTCAAAGAGTTGTGTGAGGGACTCCAATTAGAAGTTGCAGACGGATCTAGAGACACTTTAGAATAGTCAGCAGGAACTTTTGGGTAATCGGAATCACTGTTTGGTAACGTTTTTTCGTAATCATCTGGTGTTGGTTTAACAAAATTATCTTCTCTTGGTTCGATAATTTCGTCATTGGGTACTTTCTCCTCTTCAGTTTCTTTGGGCAAATAATTTATTGGTTTATTATACACGTCATTGGTTGTGTACCGTGCATAATCATTTCTCGGTACACCAGTATCTAATATTTGACTATGGGGCGGCCCGTTGGTACCCGTCACTAAATGACCGAAAGTTGAGCCTGATGTACTCGGGAACGCTGCGTTTTGGAATGCTTGGTTAAGATGCTGCGATTGAGCCATAAGTTGGTTGTAGTTGGCGTATTTCTGATGGTGCCAAGCATCTGGGTGCTGCGGATGATGTTGGGGAAGGGTTGGTATTTCTCCAGCAGGGTAGGGACAGGGTATTTGGGGCATTGGTAATGGAGAATACCCGGCGATGCTTGGTGCGCTGTTTGAGCCCGTATGCTTCCGTAGTCGAGCTCTTCGGTTTGAAAACCATACCTGTAATTGTAATATTTATATTACTCTAACATATTATGCTTAAGAAGGATTTTTTGCCGACTTGCTGATTTATACTTAATGCTTTTATTACAGCACACAATATTTTACAGTGTATAAAAGAATATGTAAATAACGCTTTTGGGACTGTCCCGAGTAGTAAACCGTGGGAGAGGGAAATATGTTATGGTAAAAGAGTTTATCCATATTTTTTTAACAATTTATTTTTACCTACTGTTATCTGCTCATTTCTGCACTTTAATTTATTACTGAAAATTTTCTATTGTGAGAAGCTAGTACAAAACTTTTGACTCGGCAATTTATATCTGAATCTTATAATGACGTCCATTTATACCGCGAAATCACCAAAGTCGTCTTAGTATTAATATAATCAGTTCCAATTATGAAAATGGAATAGAGGTGTACAATCTAAAATAATTTAAAATAAGAAATATGTACTTGTATTCTAGCCTCAGTAAGACCGGTCTGCAGAGCTAATTCTTCTCTGGTGTACACATCAGGATACTGAGTCCTATGAAAAGCGCGTTCCAAAGCATCTAGTTGTTCTCCAGTGAAAGTTGTGCGCGATCTTCGTTGTTTTCTCTTCAGTGTCAACCCTGGCTCCGAGTCTATGTCTGACGAATCGGAACCTCGTCCTGCAAGTCACAAAAAAGTCTATGTTAAATGATAGGGTTTGACGTTGAAGGAAGGAGGAAGTTATGAAGGTTCGTTAATAGTTCTGAGATACAGAGTATAAATAGACCGTGATCGAAAACTAAGACAGGTAGTAGTTATGGTAATTACATCACACCTTGTCTCTCAAAAAAATAGATGTTTTCCTGAATTCTTATCCTTAAAATGTAAAATCCTTTTGTTGTCTTAATCTAAAACAAAGAATTATTAATTTCGACCCCACACGATTTTGAACTGAAAATACTTTTATCACTGCGTGTAAGTTGAAGCCACGGTATGCCTAGTTAGAAGCTTGGCAATTAGTTGTTATAAAAGCGTTTGTTTTATGGACCTTAAAATATTCTTTGCACGATGTCAAAAAATTTGAGGTTTATTACTCAAGTTGCGAATGTTTATTATAAGAGTTGTAAGAAGAAAATTCGAAGAAGTTTGTGTTATTATGCCTGTCTTTCTTAAATAGCAATAACGATATTGCAATGAAATCCGTGTACCTACTTTAACAAAAGATGTCTTTAAAACTTTAAGCTATATTTTTTCCTAATAAGGTAAGAGTATTTTTGGAAAATAATATGAGTTGTTTTGTCTATGTATATAGGTCAAGCGAAATGACAACTAATTTTTAATAATGGGTGTTCTATATTCTTATTTGTTATGTTAGGAACCACGTCAAATTTCATTATTCTAAGCTTGATTACTGTGTTGAACTAGCGTTTTTATATTTATCTGTTTGGATATTATTATCAATTAGTCTAGAGTTTCGCCTGATAATGAGAACAGGTTCTTTGTCTTTTACTTGGAAAATAGTAACTGGCGAAATGAGATTTTATACAACTCTGGGAGGAGATAGGCGTGAGAGAATATACTTAAGACCCATGTGTCAAAGAACAAGGCATTAATGTCATGGCTAATATTTATACGTCGCGATATCGCGGCAATTTGTCTTCATATGTTTTTTGTGAACACGTGTTATTTATTAACAAAGTGTTTTTTGTGTAAACCCACATCACGTTATAAGTCGGCCAAATCAAGAGCCGTCGGGATCGGGCGCGGGCGGCCGACCTCATTTGTAAATCGGTAGCGGCACACTACGGAAACAGATTAAAAAACCGCCACAACAATACCAGGCTTTGGACTTAAAACTGATTTTAAAAAATGCGGCTTATATTAATAGCCTTTTGAAAGAAGTCAAAATTGAATGAGATGAAAAAATAGGGGCTCAGTGTTGCGCGGAATGAGGAACACCCAGTGCGGCGGTGCCTTTGTCGGCGCCTTTGCCGCTCGGGTGACATTTTAGCACCATTCAATATTTGGTGTCGCGATCTGGATTTATGACATGTAAAACGAAAGTGTAATTTTTGTTTGCCTCGTTTAGGTTTGATACTCCTTTGGGGTCGCGAGTTGGAGAAGTAGATTTTAGTGTACCTAGTAATGTTTTTCTGAAATATTTGCATGAGTTTTTCAGTTAATATATTAGTATTATTAGAAAATACAAGAGAGAAATACAGTGAGAATATCACCGCAGTTATAATACTGTATTGTACTTAGAAAGTAATGAATTCTATAAAAGATGAAATCGTACAAAACGTTGCGTAAATCGAATCTGATTATATTCACGATTAACATGATCCAATAAAAAAGCAGTGATGGCCTCGAGGTTTGGGCGCACGGTCGAGAATCTCGGCGGTCGCGGGTTCGAACCCCAGGCACACACCTCTGACTTTTCGAAGTTATGTGTGTATTCAAATTGAATTATCACTTGCTTTAACGGTGAAGGAAAACATCGTGATAAAACCTGCACACCTAAAAGTTCTTAGGAATTTCTTAGGTGTGTAGTCCGCCAACCCGCACTAGGCCAGCGTGGTGGACTATGGCCTAAACCCTCTCAATGGTAGAGGAGACCCGTGCTCAGCAGTGGGCGTATATGGGTTGATGAAGAATAAAAATGAAATTAATCGAAATGTTCCGTCCTAAAATATATTACAAAGGAAATCCATCTAACGGAAATAAAGGCGCATTGTAATGCAAGCAGGATTATTAAAAAACCACGAGGAAATATATCCAAGCACAAAGGCAGCGTGCGACACCAAATAAAAAACAACATATTGTAATAAAATGATTTACATTGCTCAAATTCTCCGGCTGGCTCGAGAGACAGAGACAGATTTATTTAGTCTTTTTTGTTCCCGAGTCCTGATCGCAACGTACGAGCCTAAATACAAGCCGAAAAAGTATAAAACCTCCAAAGGCGATACTAAACTTTATTGCGACGCCATAAAGCTCCTTTCAATAATGTGCGTTTTACAGCGAAGCATTAAACCAAAACTATGAGGGTTTTATGTCCTAAAGAAAGGCGAGGGGTTTACGCGTGTGCCGTAGGAGGGACAGGGTGAGAGAAACTTTGGCGATTGCCGAAATGTGACCCCGTGAAGACCGTCGGCTCCGCTCAAAAGTCATAATTTGGAAGTTGAAAGAGCGGCGGCGGCGGTTTAACACCTTCATAATCTGGGTTCATTAAAACTGTCGGGCCGGCCTTTGTTTCAGCGGTTTGTTTCGATGTTAACAGATGGCTGGATTAGCACGTTCGACTTTTGTGGGCGTTTGCTTGCTTCTCGCTATACTTTTTATTTCGCGTAATTAAATGTTTAATCATAATTTATTGGAACAAGTTTTTGTTGACAAGACGTGGCTTGCAGCGATTTAAAGCCAAATGTTCGTTTTCAGTGTTTTGTAGTGTGCTTTTAATTTTAGTTAATTATTTGAATATAAGGTGTACATTGGTACATACATTTGAGAAGTCAAGGTTAAGGTTGATGGAGTGTTCCTGGGTTCAATTGCCGAGACGAGAGACGTATTATTAGGTTTTAACGGAAACTGGTTTGTTCTGTGGGACTTAAATCACAGATGGCGGTACGTACATATAGGTAACATCACATCGTACTGTCCGGGAATAAGCACCCAATGTAAGGTTTTGGAAAAGCCAAATAGACCTTTCTTGATACATTTGATTGAGTGTGCCAGCAACTGTTTTTATACTCAATATATGTTAGCAAGTTTAGTCCCATATTACAATGAACTAGTATTTTGACCTTGCTTATTTTTTTTCGTATAGCAACGTTATATGACCTGCACACCTAAAAGTTCTTAAAAATTTCCTTAGTCCAACCCGCACTAGCCCAGCGTAGTGGACTAAGGCCTAAACTCTGTCAATGTTAGAGGAGGCCCGTGCCCAGCGGTCGGACGTACCTATATGAGCTGATGATGAATCGATACGTATGTGGTCCAAGCTGTTACGGCAATTTTGCTCCGTAAAAGTCAAATAAAACTTTGGGCGCATAGAATTCGAACCCAATACCTCACACTCGCAAGCGTTAATCACTACCACGTGCCCGACGAGGCACGTTTATAGCCATAAACGCTGCCATAGTATAAACAAATATATATTTGTATACATACATTTACGTACTTGTTGAAATAAATTTCATTATAGAGTTTTGTACTTGTCGGATCGAGCAGTATTATGGGGTTTTTGCATTTTTAAAACGGCAATAGATTTAGATGTATGGTGCGATATAAGACTTAATAAGTAAAATGTGGGTGCACGATGTATTTTACCGGTCTCTTCCGATATACAAATGAGTAATATTCCGTCTTCATACAGTCGACTGTCTAAAAGATGGATTAGAAACCCGATAAAAATACGAAGACATAAGGATATTAAAGACACACTTTCACATAGTCAAACACGAGGTACGTCAAATGAATTGGCATTTGTGTATGAGTGTGGCTTGTTAGTGTCTATTCAAAGTCCACTCCGCCCTCTTTGTCGGCCATCTCGATGTACTTCCGGAGAAATTCTTTCTTCCTGGGAGGGCTCGAACAATTGAATGGACTGGATTGTCTTCAACACAATTTAAAGTGATAAAAGTCCCCACATACTTGGGTATTGATGGCTCACGAATTGAGTTTATATGGTTGCGCCTAATGAGTTGCTTTATGCGCCCGTCATGCCTTGTAAATTATTTTCTACTAGCTTTTGCCCGCAACTCCGTCTGCGTGGACTACAGGGTTGGGTTCAGAAAGATAATAGGTTGTAGTATTTTACTCCGCAGAGCCCCATTTACTTAAATATACAAAAATCATACAAATCAGTCAAATTGTTTCAACGTGAAACCGTAACGCGCCGGTCGACGCCTTGAGTATAATTATTGCGCGCTTGACATTATTTTGAAACTGCGATATCTTCTAAGATACTCATTGAAATCAAATGATGTTAAGGACTAATTTATTTTGTATTAAATACTTGTAATGAATAACGTATTTATTTGGATAAGGATTAATACCATGTTTGTAAAAACACCTTCACAAATAATGCTTTATTTAAAATAAATTTGGTTAGAATAAAAAACGTTATAGTGAGCCAACCTTAAAAGATAGACATATGCTGTCGCGGACTTTTTTTTAGAATTTCTAAAGGGGAACAATTCTGTCATACATTATTTTAGCGAAACTTTAACCGTTTCTGCAGCGTACGTAGCGGAATTTAACAAAAAGGAAAAAATGTCCCGATTTAGAAACATTCTTTATTGCTGCTCCGCTCCTATTGGTCGTAGCGTGATGATATATAGCCTATAACCTTCCTCGATAAATGTGCTATCTAACAGTGAAAGAATTTTTTTAATCGGACCAGTAGTTCCTGAGATCCTACGTTCAAACAAACAAACAAACAAACTCTTCAGCTTTATAATATTAGTATTGATTAGTTATGGTGCGATTATGCGATTTGGAATTATAGAATTGGAAATTGAAAGCTTCTGACGTGATGTGTGAAATTTTGTTTTAAATTAAAAATTACATTAACTCCCATTTAAATGTCTTTCAATACAATTCCTTGTGAGAGAATGATATTTATGTTAGTGTCCTAAGACTATTAGTGCCATCGAGCGGATGTCACGAAACAACTTTAAGGCTTGCTTTAATAGACAACTCTTTTAGATCGGTATAAAGACAACTGTACGTACTGATACTTTTATTCTAATCAGTAATAGGGTTGGTTAGCGATGTTGATAACTGTAAAATGTGCGTTACTGATATCAGAATTATTAAAGTCAACAGAGTCCGTTAGTCGATTTCACTATAGAAAACAATAAAGACATTTAATAAACAACTGCATAATGTTCAAAATTTTAACAACTGATTCCCTTTGACTGAACCTTTATAACTTACCGAATTATCTTGAGCTATTTTGACATTTAACGGACAAAATTACTCATTAATATCAATTATTCTAATCCACTTCGAAAAACTAATAGTTTTGTTTATATATTTTATTAATATTTTGCGTTGATAAATAAAAGCAAAAATTATTTACAACTGCGAGGGTTTAAGCATAACTCCAAAAAGAAAAATAAATCGACCTATGCATAGAATAAGTTTACTTATGACTATAACACCAAAGTACTTATTATGTCTATAAAAGAGTTAAAATTGTTTATATATTGCACTAGTGAAGTAATAATTATCATAAATTTTGTTGTTGCTTGAAGAACATAAAAAGTTACCGATAATTTTGTGCCCAATCAAGTTTAAATCGCTGAGAAAGAGAAGTTGTGCAAAAGTGCACATATAACTTTATTCTGCGCATAGGTCGAAATAATGCAAACCCCGCCCCATGTAAGCCTAGTCCATGCACGTGAGATGTAGATTGTGTTAGTCGGTTTGTCGGTAATCACCGCGGGCGCCGACGCGCGGCTTGTGACATTACTTCATTGTAACGACCGATGTTATTAAACAAATGCGAGAGATTTTATCGCCGCCTCTTTTGTTTTGCTCCTACGCTACTGTGAAAGTAAATTGCTCGATTTATGTCGTCTTCTGCTTTTGTTGCTGCGAAATAAACGTCGATTATTAAAGTAATTTCCATTGTGAGTTTATTTGTTTATTTATAATATCGATTAATATATGCTTCTCTGTGTATCGATACGTTTTTTTTTACCTTTATAATCATATTTATAACAATAGACAAAATCTTAAAGAAAAAATCTTTGATGTAGTCCAGTAAATAAAGTTTAAAAAACATGGTGTAAAAATAAAGTTTCAATAAAAGTCGGTCTGCAATTACCTATTGCAGTTATTGCATTAAACGATAGCGGGAATGAAACGATTTCATTTAATTAATAAACGTTGAACGTCGCGCGAGACAATACGCTAACTAAATTCAATTAAGCTCGGACGCATTTTTATTCAATAAAAAAGTATTGCGCAGTGTAATAATCCTTTTAATAGTAAAAAGGTGCAACGCGACGGAGCGTAACTAAACTGGAAGTTCCAATGGCAACAGGTACCCCGACTCGCACAATCGGTGACAACAGAATGACAACAATGATGCTACAACCAAAACATGTTACGTGAATTGTTCTTATTTTCAGCACTACATCGCGCTGTAGGTGACCGCGGCGCACTTTGTCGGTCACTTTGTGTACGTGCAAAGTGACGCCGGCATTTGAAGCGACGAACGCAAACTTCAATATTTCAAATGGCAACAATGACTCGGTAAGATTTGTGTGCGGAAATTGATTTTTTTTCGAAGCGCCCGCCGTGAGAAAGCTTTGACGGCGGCCGACTGTTAATATTGCGAAATGTTTAGTAACACAAGTGTGTATGATAGTGGGTTGTCGTCGGAAGTGGGTTTTTTTATTGATTATTTCCTTTAGTAAAATTGAGCGATGATATAGGCGTCCGCCAACCCGCACTAGGCCAGCGTGGTGTAGGCTAAGGCATAACAGTAGAAACTATGGAGCTGATAATGATATCTGTGTTTCCTAAAAGTAAGCCCACACTAGCCCAGTGTCACGAATTAAGATCTAACACTTGGTAATTGTTACGGAGTATTTGATACTTGTTGTCCTGATGAAAGAGTAGAGATAAAAAGAATGAGATGAGTTTGAATATCTTAAGCTCCCACGAATAATTGTTTTGTTATAATTATTACTTCTGATCGAAAACCTGTTGCTTTAAAGCTACTCTTCACTAGCCCACGTCTGGAGGTTGAGATAACGTGGTTTTGCATTAATGACATCTATTGCTATATGATTTTTTTTTAAAGAGCACATTTTCATTTGTTCTATTAATAGCAAAATTTGATTGTAGTAGTACAAAGATCAAATTGGTACGTGTTTTTATGCTTAAATTTTCCCCAATGGATACATTGTAAATGGAGCTTTTGCGGTAGTTAATAAAGTTCGCAGTAGTCCATGAGTCTGTACCTTTCGTACTGTAGTAAAAGTCCGGTAATTGGCGATAGATACATAGTATGATTTTTGTATGTTTATAATTAAAGATAAACACAATTCGTTAAATTCATTTAAAGAAAATATGAATACTTTTAGTTAATTTCATTGACGTGATAATTTGTAGTGAGGAGACTTAAAAAGGAGGAGTAGAAAGCTATAACTTTGCTAGCAAGTATAAAAAAACTGGCACATCCAGTAACTGCTGATCATACTTTTATGAAGATTCGACATAATCATATTAAGTCATTCTTCCAGGATGGGAAATCTACTCTAGGGTGGTAGAAACATGTTCGACTTCCTTGTCGCTGAGAATTTACTTTAAAAACTTAAGTCGGAAAATCGAACAAGATCTCATGATAGTCTTATAGTGGTAGAAGAACGTGATATCCCACATCTGCGAATTATTCTCTACCGTCAATTGATCGTGTTTAACTCAATTGCTTCTTTTATGTAGTACAGTATATTAATCTCATTTGTAAGGTTTCGAACAAATTTCATTACAAAGCTTGTGAGAATTATAATGAAATGTATCACGAAGAATGGGGAACATTTGGTTTTTTCAATTCGCCACATAATTTGTTGAGTGTCGTTGGAAATCAACTTTTTCAGGCCCCAAAATCTATTTGACTAAAGCGGTATTTTTTTGTTCGAGATATATAATTTAATTTCGCTCGTCACAAAAGCTGGCAAGACTTTTTTACGTAGGCTCGCTTTGTGAACTGAGCAAGATGGCTGAAAATTAAAAAAATATTTCCTTAAAAGCCTTTTGGGCTAGAAACGTTTGAACTCGATTCTATTCAATGATATTTTTGATATTTTCATAAAGGAAAGTGTATTCTCACTTTGCGATGGTCTCAATTTGGTTTGAATCAATTTCCTGTTTACTTGCGTCGTCTAAATCGTTTGGAAAGAAAAATAAAATTGTTTATATATGATTTATAAATAAGCTCCGACCGACCTTTTTAGCGATGCTTGACTTATATCAATGGGGTTAATAACCGCTAACTTTCCATTGCTATTAAAGGAAAACATGGTATCCAATACAATACCGTAGTATTACTGGTACTAGTATCGTAGTACGACAGTATCTCTAGTCTTTCTCTGTCTCTGTCTTTTCGAAACCAATTTAGCGTATGTTGGTTTCCCAACAAAAATATTTATCAAGCTAGTCGCAAATTGCACATTGGAATGAATTTTCAGCGGGATATTATATTCACCACTACTTCTCTTCTAATTAGGATATCGACACTACAGTTCGAACTTTGGAATCACACGCCGAGATAAGAACGTTATTTGAATAAAGAACAAAACTTTGTAGCCAGTTCTAATAAATGCTTAACTAATAAGATTTAATACGCTATATTTTTATGGTATTAACTTTACAATGTATAGGTTACAATATATAATCCATACGTACCTATGTATGGATTTAAGTACAGTGGCTAAGTATTTTGCTTAGGTTAAGGACCTAAGTCTATCATTGGGTTAAGATAGTTTGATGATAACTAACTATACTGGAAAGAAGTTTTACTGAGTATTGCATTATTCGTTGGAACGCGTTGACATTTTCCGACAGTAACAAGCACGCATGTTCAATGTACTCTGATTTATGAAATACCGAACATTTTGCGGGAATATTGCCAACTCGGAATGCGATTGGGTATTCTATTATATTTGAAACGGAAATAAATCTCTATGTTTATAAAAAAATGTGCTTTTCATTTCACTTTATTAAGAAAAATAGATGCTTAGCAGTCAAGAACTATTCTGTTTTGTGATTTTTTGATAAATGGCCATAAAGTGGATTCTTCTTCATCAAATCATATACGCCCACTGCTGAGCACGGGTCTCCTCTGCCATTGAGAGGGTTTAGGCCATAGTCCACCACGCCGGCCTAGTGCGGGTTGGCTTAAAATGTATTGTCGGTGGTCTAACTAAAGTATATTCAATTTGATTCTATGATGACAAACAACCTTTTTTAATTACATCCAGAAACAATTGATATAACCATCATTATTTAAAATTAAAGAGATAACATAGCCGGGTTGGAGATGAGTGGTAGTAGGTAATCCTTTGGCATATTGAGTCCGATTATATACAATTTTGTATGAGGTTTAATAAATAAAAATTAAAGTTTGAAATTATCAATTATAATTAAAAAGAAAGTAAATATAGAAAAATCTTACCTCCAAGTATTCCGTCGATGCTGTAGTCTTTCTTCCCATCGGCATCGCGAGCGCCGCCCCTCAACAGCCTAGAGATTGAAGATATACTAGGCGGGTCCGACACACCCTCCTGAAAATACATAAATTCATTTCTCACGTAACTCTTAAAGCTATATACGAACATATTGGAAATAAAACGCTTTAAAAAATAAAATGCATTCAAAAAGTTATTATAATTTTTAATAAAATCTTCATGGTCGATACAAATTACATTACTTAATAATTAACGCTTAAATTATATTAAGAAATAAATAAGAATTCACAGAAGAGCTCAATTTGTTGAAATCTTTATGAAATTACATATTGAATACTTTTTATTAATATATGTATTTTTAATGAAAACATTTTAAATACTGCAAACATTTTGGTTGTAGCACGGGCTCTTTAAGAAGTTAACAACGGGTTGTCAATAGCATAACTGTAAAAGTATGAAAAATATTAAAAATAAAAAGAGTGATACCTTAATTAATTTCTCGCGTATTTCCCATGAAAATATACCAGGATTTTGCCGTTTGAGCTCTTCGATCCTCGCTTCTACTTCTGGAGTCGCAACTCTTGGCTTGGAGCCACCGATCACGCCCGGCCGGATCGATCCGGTCTCCTATATGAAAGTTGGTTGTACAAATGAAATAATAGTACAACTTGTGAATAAAAGCCGGCCGAATTGGAAGCGCCAAAAAACCGATTTCAATTTTCACACTGACTGTTTTTTTACAATAGTGAATTTTCTTTTTTTTGGGTCACTCTATAGGCCACGGAAACTGTGTTAATTATTTCAATTATGCGGGACGAAGTGGATTTTTACAGAATTATTTGAGATTCAAATTGGAAATAGCTTCTTTTAAAGGTAAAATACGTGCAATTCATCAAATATATGTTTAAATTAGAATGAACTTTCTATTATGCTAGACAAAGCGTCATGAAAGGAAAATGGTCATTTTTTTGGGATCGTCTATGTTAAGATTGGCTTTATAGTTCGAAATACAAATTTTTGAAGTATAATTTACTTTATAAATGAGAAAAAACTGTAATGAAACCGTAATATTTTTTGTGTTAAGAATCTTATTATATTTATACTTATTCATAAGAATCAATGTGAAACGTGTATTTAAAAAGTTTTTGGCTAATTTAAGAAGTTAAATGGTCTGGAGTGTGTAAGAAATATTGTGCAGCCATAATAAATACAATATTAGTTATATTAAATGTTAGTTTTATACCTATGATATGCATAGCAAGTTTCTTGATGTACTTACATAAAAAAGAGGAATGTATTGATATTACCCAGTTAAATTGTTAAAGCATTTAAATTATTAATGCAAATTGGACCTAGAAGAACATAGATTAGTTACTTTTTTTAAAATCGCGCCCAGGCGAGGCGGGTCCAACTGCTTATAAGTAAGGTTATTAGAAAATAAATGGTACCTAACTGAAACTTTTTTAATGATGTCACATTAATACATGGCAATATCGCAAATATTAAGTTTCCAAATTTAAAATAGTATACATGTAGTGTTTTCAAATTTTGCTTTTAATTATTATGCCAGTATTTTCTAGCAAAGAGTCCGGTTAATTCACAATAGAAACAACAATAAGGTAGCTGCAAAGCTTGTGTCCTACACTGGCAAAGCGTGGAGAAACGCTTCCTGGCCAAACAATCGCCATTATTATAGTATGGCGGCTATAGGTGAAAACGGGCCTTCAGGCTCCGTTGGTTAGGGATCAATGGCAATTGTTTACCGATCGACCAGCACTGCGTAGGCTGGTCTTTGCAGTTTCCCATTCAATCGCTAGTTTAATTACGTCTATTGCATCGGGTATTTGTTGGATATTTGTAAAATTTATAAAATTAAATGTTTAAATAAGTAAAGGATTTGACTAATTAAATTCGAATTATGCTACAATTTGGAGAAAAACGAGCGCAGAGAGACGTTTAAGATGATTAGTGCTTAATACAATATTTTGAAGTATGGATTAATTCAAGGGAAAAATATTTCCAGAGTTACAACAGATCAAAGAGACGCGTGACTCTACCGTATAGAAGCTTTAGCCTGAGGGCTTCGAAAAACGACAAAGGACTATTAGTATCGTCAACAAATCTGATCAGATCTAGTCAAAATATTTTTGACTATGATTTTATATTTTTGTCGGTTCGCTTATAAAGCATTTTTGACACATTCCCAAATTTAAATCCGTTTGCGGTCTTTTTACATCCTACATAAAAATATTTTCTTAAACTAATATATTAGCTTCTATAAAAAATCATTTTAAAGTACCTAATATTCTTCTTGGGAGTATTTCGGACTGCATTTATTTAGAGACTGAAATTGTTTTTTTTGTGGTTGGCGCATTGAATATTTTTAGTATTTTTCATTTCTATGTTAATTTAAAATTAATAAAAGCTAAGAACCGGAGAAAGACATAAAAAATGTTTTCACTAACATGGCTAGTATAAATTAGAACTGGCAACTAAAAAAAATGTTCGAAATAGGTTTAAAAAAGAAATATAATTTTTAAATTTTGTTTTTGTTCTCACCTGGTATCTATTGAGTATCTTAGAGACGCAGCCGTGGGAGACCCTCAGTTGTCGTGAAATGACGCAGGGCCGCACTCCTGCCGCCGCCATTTCCACAATTTTCAGCCTGATGTGGTTTGGCAGAGGCCGACCGTTGATAAAAAGACCTCCCAATTGGTTTACCCGGCCCTGACCTGGCAAAAAAAAAACATTTAAGCTTATTTTCCTTATGTATTGTTTTGTAAATATTAAAATAACAATAAAAAATAATAAAAATGAAACTAAAATATATTTTAACAGACACAGTAAAAAAAACAGGGACAGTAAAAAAAATAGAGATGTAATTATTTTATCTTGCTTTTGTAATTAAAAAAAAAAAACAAAATTATTCTTGTTGAGCAATAGAACTTTAATATTTGCAGCATCCTTTTAAAACACCAGAATGATTATTGTTATTCTAAGTACTAATCTTATTAGAAACGAACCGTTAGCATTGTCTCATTCCAATAAGAATAGTAGATGTGGAATATGATATTCTAACACGTTATAAACGATAGCGATATTTTGCATAATGGTATTTTTTATGAAGTTTATATTTAGATAAAAAATTACATTTATTAATGGTGATACATAATATATAATGATAAACGACAGTAATAATATCTTATATGATATATCTTTTTGATGTATTAGAAGCAATTATTTCATAATAAATTTATGACAGAGTACATAGATTTTGTAATTTCTATTATATACTTCGAATAATCGGGCAACTTTTCCCTATGTTAAAATTTTTACACAAATACGCTTTGGTTTGGAAATTTGGTGCTATGTTTACGATAGTACGATTGGAATGGACTTTATTTGGTAGTACTAATAGTTCTATAGGTTAAACATAGTATAAAATAAAAGTAGGTTTACTACAGATAAGAAGTGTTAGTAATGAAATTTACAAACTTAGATGACAGCGATTAAATATAAAGTAGGAATTAAAAACATATTCCCTTACCTACCCACACATCCATACCATTTTGGTGGCGTTCCATAATGGTATGAGAGTCAGCACAACGCTCCCATGTACAGCCAACACAAACTAAACCCACACAGCCTGAAGTCCGGGCATCGGAATCACTAACTAGCTTTCAACAATCATCGCCAAGCTCCACACGAGCGTGTACCGCGGAACGTCACCGAAATGACGAATTTATGTTTACATTAAATTAAAACGAGATGGGAACACATTAAAATTGATTATCACCCGTATTTACATAATTAAAATGACATGTTTAATTAATAACTCCGCCATAAATATTGTATGTATTGGCAGACGCGTTCGGTTGTAGACGTCTGGCCTAGTCAACTATGAACGCTTGTCAGTCGGCGTAGTTTTTTGGATTTGAAAAAAGATCGATAGATCGCGTTATCTTTTTTTGGTGCGCGTGAGTGCAGTAGGAGAGGTTGTTTAGTGAACTGAGAGTGCCGGTGTGTTAGTACGGACAGGGCGGGCTGCGTCTGTGTGCGTGTCCGCGGAGGAGGCTCGCCGCGCCTGTGTGCGCGGTGCATGAACACTCCCACTTGCAAGTGTGAGAACTTAGTACCACCATGATCACTTTACTTTCATGATTTTCTTGATGGTTTCAACACTTGAGAATTGATTGGTATATACACGAATCATCGACGGAAATTTGTTTGTAATTACAGTTCATACTACACTATAAAACGAGTTACATTATTATAATATTTTGTGTACAAAAATTAATCTAAAAACAATAGTGTGTATGAAATACCTAGTGCAAAGCTATGATGTAAAAAATGGAATTGCTAGAGAATCTTTGCCACCCTAAAGTTGTATCAAAAGAGGCGCCCGCGCAGTTGGAGGGGACCGAGATCTGCCCACTCGCCGGCGCAACGACAACTATATATACGTCCTTTTCTAATAGTATTTATGTATGATGTGTTTAAAAACATCGTGTTTTTAATTCTTTATTTTTTAAGCAAGATTTTTAATATGTATGTCCTATAATGAGGTGTAGAGTGTTAACGTATGTTTTGTATTAATATATTCTTCTTAACAAGATAATAATAGATGTCACCTTTATGTGGTGATATTTTATAGGATTAGAATATATTAACAGGAAAAAATGCTAGTTCTAAATATTTCCTAAAAGTTATGAAATATATTGGAGGTAATGTTTCGTCAGACGAAAAAAAATATATTACAATATTCATTAACAGTCGTAATTAAATGTAAATTGAGTCGTAATAGTTACCCAAACTATGACAAGAAATTAATAGAAATGAAGAGGTTGGTGCAATCGTAAATTCATTTCGCATTTGGCAGTCAAATATCAGATGTAACTGTAAGCTAAACAATAACGAGCAGTGGAAGTACAAAATCGTAATTTAAACGGTGTCGGCTGCGTCTGACGATGGAAAATCGACTTAAATTGCCATAATTAATTTATTCCAAACAGAATCGGCCTCACAATGTGATTCAAAGCGAATGCCGTGGAAATTACAAATTCAATGCAAAATTGAATAATTTTGCATTGAATTTGTAATTTCCACGGCACAATAATTTGTAACTGTTTCATTACGGTTTACTGTTTTTTGCCCTCCTAGATCATCTGGCAGGTACTGAAAGTCCAGCAGCGATCTGTTTCTCACGCTTTTGGAAAGTAAATACATTAATCTAGCTTTCTTTTTTTAACTTGCGGAAAAAATATTTCATCGCTTAATATTTACCAGCATTTTTTGCAAGTTCTACTTGGCTGGTTTTGCTAAAATGTCTTTCCTTTTTTTCAACGTCAACCTCAAACACAGCAGTGGGAAAATTCAATGACCTGAAATATTGACTTTTTTTTCTAAAACGTGTCTGTCTTAAAACTGACATTTCATAGCGTACTTGGCATTATTATTCCTAACTATTTTACTATCTGTAATCGTACATTTTTTAATCAAACTCGATTGTGCCTTTTTTAGAATATTGGTATAGGAAGCAATACCTCAGACGCTCGTGAGATCAAACTTCTTGTAACACTGGTAGCATTGGACTTATCAATGGATTCCACGGAATGAAATGCTATTGTGGACGGATCTTTCATTCCAAAACGAACCAGAGAATTCTTAGCCTGGAGAAAAATTATGTCTTTATTACAATGGTTACAGAGTCGAAGTTCCTTTGGCGTTAGAACGGTGTTTTTATGCACTCAAACCTACGTCAGTGGCTATCAATGAAGTCCACTATGGTGTTTGTGTTAAGTCATCGCATTTTAATGAACCGTCGATGACATGCTATACGAGTAATAGACTCACAGCGTTATTCTTTTTAGCGCCGAATGTTTTTGTTGGCTTTTTTGGGATGCGATGGAAAAAGAAGTGTTGAAGGTTTTTATTTTTTTGAAACTTGCATTCTTCTGTATGTGTCCTGCCTGGTCTCGATAGAAAGTTAAATTTAAGCAGTGGTCACTTATTTCTATGTCAAAAACATATCTGTATTATGTTATGAAATTAAAAGAAATTTTCCAAGAACCTGTGTTACATTTCGTTCGTTGGTGATAGGAAATTTATTAAATCTGAATGCACGCTACGTACCTAATACTAGTTACACCGAAAACAATGCATTCTGAACTGACAACTGATGATGTTGAAAACAGTACATAGTAAATTTTAAATTATTTAAGCTTCACAATCATCATAAACTCAAATACGTTCCAATAGGCATATAATTTCTTTAAGTAGAAGAGCCAGTTCTCGAAAGTTTGAATATATCTTTACTTTATATTTCAAATCGAGTTTTAAAAGTCGATATAGTCCAGTAACATAGGTATTTGTAAGAAATCCCAGCAGGTGTAGTATACCATAGTCATTTTCACGGGGAGTGGGCAGTGCTTACCGGAAGCCCTTTGCCCCGGTATGGTCACTGAAGCGAAGCAAGCTCGTTACCGATCCCATTCCATCATTCCCGATTCATTTCCTCACCACTTTTTATACTTTAATTATTATTAGTTTTTACCGCCGTTCTGTGGGTTAAAAAACAATGCCGGCTATTAATCCCAAGGGAAAACTAAGCCTTCTTTGTACTATTTAGTAACTGTAACGTTATTAACAAGCTTTCATGACATATTTTAAATCTACCTATCTATATTTATCTCTGTTATTGTAATATTTTTTCAAAGAATAATATTATAATATGTTTTTTATATTCATTCATAGCCCTTCTTTTGATATTTATTCATAGTTCTTTAATAATTCTATTATTGACGTTATCGGTATGCCGCGATTGTCATTTCAAGTGTTTTCAAAGACGCGGCAACGAACCCATTGGTGTGGAAACTAAAGCCAGTTGGTGCCCGACTTGTCTCGTAACTATTGTCATAATTAGTGTTATATGGACACATTCTCTGGATAACTAAGTTAATGGAAAAAATCCTTTGTGATTAGAGGCAGGTAATACTTCATACTCTATGTTAGATAATTCTGAATTTAAACTTTTGTTGCCATTTTTATATGTCAAATTATATATTGCTTGTTTGAACTCGGTGTGTAAAAATGGAAGCCCTTATCTTGTTTTTTGCTATTCGTTCTTTGTTCCAAAAATGAGAGAATGGTAGGTATTCCCCAAAGTCGACGAATATAATACTAAAATAGAAGCCCCATAAAAACTTTATAATAATTGTTATAAAGTTAAGACATAGTAATTAACTTAAAATTAAATTATGTGGTAATCGCTTTCAAGTTATTATAAATCTGACACTACTGAACGGTGTACTGTCGTTTGTAAAACTACTTTATCTAGGGAGAACGAATAGTTTTAGTTTTTATTAACAGTTATACGCATATATTGTTTCGTAAAATTATGGAGATTTTATTCGGAATCCGTACGTTTAGTTATTAATACTTTTGTAATAATTAAATCTTTATCCCATTTTGAATATGTTTTGACTATAATTCGCCACGTTCTAGTTGAGTGGACTTCACAAAGTCTCGTTATCTCATACATAAAACGTTTTCCTCCCGATGATTTCCTACTTAGTTAAAGCTAAATCCCATGCAACTTCGAAAATTACCCAAAAATACGTCTTTTTTTTATTACATGTAAAAGATGTGCGTCAATATATGCTGGTAACTCGCATGGACCAAGTTTCGAATCATGACATGGGTATATAATTTTAGTTTTCCGAACATTTAAGAATCACCTTTTTTATCAATTTTATTTCATCTGTTTACCTCTCACGGCGGACATTTTCGGATCAGTTATTTTGGAGCAGGAATTTCTAATTTCCGGCCGAAATTTGTTGTTAGGTTTCACTTCTGAGAATCAAAGGTCTAAGCGTAGAAATCGTTAATATTAAAGGTAAAAAATGTTAAACTTATTACCATCATATTAAAAAGTAGGAATATTGTAGTCAGTTATTAATAGAAGAGATAGATATGAATTTAATTGATACTGAAATTTCTTCTACACACGGGCTTGGAATACTAACTATATATAATTATTATTTAGTTACTATATACATACATATTAGGATTGAAAAAAACATGTTTAAAAAAGGAAAAAGAAAAAACTAACGCAGCTGCAAAAGGCACACATACTCCAATCATTAGATTTTGTAATACTCTATTGAAAACAGAAAATGATATCAGAGCACGTTTGTGATACACCAAAATATCATTCGATTAACCAACACAAACATATTTCAATTTTAAAGTTACGTTATAAAGCTTCTATGATATAAATTGTAATTATAGCACTTATACAGTGGGTAGGTATCTACGGCCGTCTGTCTATAGGTACGTGGGTGTAATAATATGTTTGTATACGCATAAAAAGTGTTCTATCGGTCGGTCCGTCCTTTGTTAAATAAATTAGTTTCGGTGTCTACCAAATTACGCCTCCGTCCTATCTATATGTATACCGCATTGGATCTTGGCAGGAAAATATGCTCTACCCATTATTTAACACTGAATATATTAACATATTTGAGTACGTTAACAAAACGGGAGCTGAAACAATAGAAGATCATGCATCATTGAAAAAAGTTTTTGGGAACACTAGTAGCCGAATACTATTTGTTTTCATTGATTTATTCATGGTCAGAACGGAGATACAAGGCGCCGACATACGCGCGGCTTTTGTAACACGTTCTTGTTCGAATTGTTAATGAGCTCAAGTATGTAATGTTTCAAAATAATAAGCCACGTACTACACACCTTATGTTGAACTTAAGGAACGTTTTAGATACAAATAGGCTGGGGAATGCGCTCGTTTGTACTGAAAGTAGTACACGTGATGAAAGTAGGTGGATGGTCATAATGCCCATTGTTTATTTAAGTTTCTTCTCATATAAAATTTATCAGTGCATTCTGTGATAAGGGTGCATGTGATAAATTGCCTGTTTCATAAGGCGTTCATTAGAAGCGTGCAAAATGCGCTCCGTTGCGCAGCGATAACTCTGCCGATAAGAGTTTTATTGCCACAAATATTACCTGTTTGCTTATCCAATGTTGCTTTATGTTTAAAAATATCATACGGATTATGGAAACTTTTAGAATGGCAATCGAATTTACTTATTCTTTATTTTACTGAATATTATGTATTACATTTTTTTTTACGAAACTTAAGAAATTTTGACAAAACTGTTACGTTTTATACAGAATAAAAAATGACATATTTTACCTGTATATCCGAGATATGAGGTGTTTTATAAATCGTAGGTAAACAAAATAAAAACATGCAGAGCTTAGAAATGAGCTGGTTGTTGAAAACAAAACCAGAATATAATTATTTGCTACATCTACAACAACATAACAAATCGCAAACAGTTGGCCGACAGTGTAAACATTTAATAGAGCAGTTTCCGCAGCGTATCAGTCGTCCACATAGATTCATCTTGACAGCGTCAGTAGATCTGCATAGCCAGCACTCGATCTGACGCAAAGTTAATATGTAATTATATGAAGAATATTCTAGAAAACTTTATTATATGATTCAAACATTTATAATACTTTTCCACGATAGAAACGTTAATATCATCTGCATTTTAGTAATGCTGTAATTTATTTTTTAACCTCTCCGATTTCCTTTAAAATTGCGTAAAATATTGAAAACTAACCTTACTTAATGTAATTTATATTATAAGCAATGTGTATTTGAACGAAATAATGTGAATCATCTTGATTACAACGTCGAAGTGTATGGGCCGCTCAAATAGCATCTCATACAAAGTCGAAGATTGCAGGTGACTTGCAGTGCCGGGCTTTATTCACTTCTTTAATTAACTATCAACCGGAGGCAGTCTCGATTATAAGCAGCTACCCGGCTTTGTGTTCACTTCGCCTACCTGCCATTGAACTTAACGAATTTCCTTATACTCAAACCAAAATAGACTTTAGTCCTCAATAATAAAGATCACACGATTTCGTTGTAGTTTTGGTCATTTCTGGCGACGGAATGTCTCGACTTTGATACTGTTTTTTATACGTGGACATCAGACATTTGTTGTATGAGCATGATCATTAAAATTAGATCTGGATTAAATGTCAGAATGAAGTTTACGTGCAAGCGCCTATTTCCTTTCTAATGTAATGTTTTTTTACGTTGTTAATAATCATTTATTGATGCGTTTAATAATTTAATTTTATTTAGAGATATTAAGTTATCTTTATCTATAAGTTTTATTTGATATGCTATATTTACGATTAGCAATTAGCAGTTCTAATCTGTTACTGAGGACAGAATTGTAAAGGCTTAGTGTTCTTATTAGATACATCAGCATAATACAGGGTTCGCGCTATACCGCCGTAATCACATTCACCAGTCATCCATAATAAAGTATTACAGATAATAACAAAAAGGATCCATATATCAAAGGTGACAAATCAAAATAAACAAGACACGCATTCCCTCACATATGCGGAGCACAAGAAAGCTGAAATCCAAGATCGACGCACAACGCCTAATGTATATTAAATATGAGTACACCATATGGCATTCAACTGAAAAACAGTGCAAAAACGAGATAGAATTGCCATTATAGCTTATAACTCAATCAGTAGGAGCGCACAGGCGGCGTGGAGCGATAGGAATTTTATACTTTTTCACCCATTATCTGCATTCTTGCCGAGACAAACGCGTCGTCCAGACATTGACGAGTAGCGCTTCAAAGCTTACAAACGCTGCTCAGCAACGACAATGGGACGTGATGAGAAAAATTCCAAGCATTCTTAAAAGCGATATTTGATTTACGTTAGATCGTTTTTATAATCTCTCGCTACTGTGGACGTTGGAATCTAATTGAAATATTTGGATCCAATAATGCACATATACTTGATATTTTTTGACAACATACACTAAAATGTAATAAAGACACATTTTAATTATATTAATGACAATACATTTCAGACACGACAACCTTCAGACGGTTGTCAAGTACGATTTAGTGATAGGTAAGGCGTGAATAACGTCTTGTTCCAAAGGAAATTTAGCAGTTGTAATATGAAAAACACGTTGGCTTAAATTTATTATTGAAGAGTTCAAATTCAATAGGGTTCACCTAAAAAGGTGTTATACGTTGTTGTTTTCACAGCGTTGATGTACATTTTTATTTCATATACCGTAATTCTTATAGGTATTCTTATAACTCTCTCAATGGTAGAGGAGACCCGTGCTCAGCAGTGGGCGTATATGGGTTGATGAAGAATTCTTACAGGTATGAAATATGCATAGAGGACGTCTAAAACCATAGTTTTCACATTTGAGAGAAAATTTTGACGTAAAACTTTTTATTAAATTACTAACAAATATTTTCTTATAATAAAATTTCTGTTTTTGTTACACATATTATTTTTGTGTTTATATTTATTAAATACCAAGCCAACATTTATTTTGCCGAAACTTTATAATATCAGATTAATATTTAAATTCTATCATTACATATTTAGTTCTTTATCAATGTTGCTCGTTGCATCAAGCCGTGGTAAACAAAACAGACCCGTCAGAACATGTAGACAATTAATCATACATGCTTCTGCATTTCTTCCCCTTGATTACCATTGTACATATCTGAATGGACGCACGCGTAGTGATGAGTCCAGCTCCCGATTTAATTTGGAATCACAATCATGTCTCGTTTTGCTTTTATTTCGTTATTACACTCATTATGCTCGTTTTAATGAACATCTTTGTTTAATGCGAGCTGCAGTTGTGTTTTTGTTTCTTTAAATGCAGGATTCGGTTCACGCGGATACCTAAGTTGTTTTAAAAATGGATCTCATAATTTAAACATGATGATAATTTTACAATGAATAAATTTGTACATAAACATCTTGCGTGATTATTGAATGAAGTTAAAACACGTTAACCAAGCTGTTACAATTATAATTCGCGTGAATACCAAATTCTTAATTTACTCATAAATGTATGTTATTTTTTGATTTTTAATCCTTATATTTAGCTCAAAAAGTTATTTTCATAACTCTTCCAACAATTGAGGATGGTCTTGTAAAAAGTTGTTTAATACGTGCCCTCGTTTGTAACTTCATTTCTCATTGTCCTCAACACGACACATCAGCGCGAATTTTATCAGATCTTGACGCAAAAACTGACGGCGGATGGGAGCTACATACCTACGTGTATTCTGATACAGTTTTGACGGAGTTGCGTCGTAAATTGTACGTCATTATCAAGCCATTGCCATCATTTGTTTTTAGCTCTGATTTTACATTTCAAGTCAGATAACGATGCAATAAATACGCAAGTAAAGGTTAACTGCTTGTTTTGCTCGGAGCAACACCAGTAATATATATTGTGGGAAATAAGATCTTATTAAGAGGCTCATGCGCACACGCCTAGTGTAGAATGAATATTTGAATAGAAGTTTAACGACAATAACGATTGGTAAATTAAAGATGTATTATGACAGATGTGAAGATTTGCAAGACAATACATAAGTGTAAAGCAAATTATATATTTGAACAAATAGATACAGATTTATTATTTGAGATGATTTAATTTAAGTATCACAATAGATAGGTTTAGTATTAAAGCAGATTCCATCAGTTAATCTACGGGTAAAGCGTCGGATTCGTCCAATTTCAGATCGGTTACTCGGCTTTGCTGCATCATCGGCGATCTAATCATGTATCAGTTGAGATTAAAACAGGCCGGCCGGATCGCATCAAAGGCGGTATCACACTGTTATTTTGACTGATTGATCTCCTCCAACAAAAAAAGGTTGCAGCGCTACCGAGATCGACAGTAGCCGAGAAAAAACAAATTAGCTGGCTAAACCTTTTCATAAAGCATTGTTATTATCACCACCTACCCCGTCTTATAAGTTGCGACAAGACATGTTTTATCAATTGAGTTGGTCGATTCGGGTGTATGTCGGGGGCGTAAGGTCGGTATTTGCGTCCCCCGGCGGAACGCGTCGCCAACCCGCGGCCGGTAATCGCGGTTGTCGAAAGGCGAAAATCATGCTGCGTTTGCGACCTTGCCTTCGCTACAAAAAACGCGATTTATTTTTTGGAGAAATGTTTTTCGGTGTCAGATGTAGCGGCTCGAGCTTTGATTGTCGAGATTCTCATATTTAGTTTTAATTGGTGGCTTTATCGAGTTTACATTTTACGGTCGGAGTCGATGAGAGGTTAATAAGCGGCACTTTGAAAGGTATCTTCGTTTTTTTTGAGTACCGCGTTAATAGGTAATAGGAATATGACCGAGTCTGCAGTGTTGTGATTTTATTAGGGTTTCGTAAATTTTACCTTCAAATTAGTGATGCATAATATCCATAATTATTTGCCGGTATAATTGATTGTGACTGTGCTGATATGGGTTTGATTATGGAGTTAATATTTTTGCACATTGAATAAATTATGTAATCGCGAAATGCCTCGATGTAGTTATAAAACCGGCATTTGTTATACCAAAAGAGACATCAAATATCAAAAACCTCCCATTTTGCTTTCGGAATGTTATAATATATTTTTTACGGAACCGTTCATGGAAAATAAATGTAATGCGCTGTGCCCAATTTTTTATTGTTTAGGCAATAGTCGATATTGATTTCGGGTCTTTGATACCGACGTATTATTGCTTGTTTTATTGGTACCTGGGAACATTATAATTAACCATATCAAGTCTTTTTTCTCATCTTTCTGGATCCTTTCGTGTCTACGGACTATAATATTCGAGACTCACCTTGAAAGGCGTACGCGCCGAAAATTGGTCTCATATTGTTCATCGAAGACGTAGTTCCTGTGCTGTAATCCATTTTGATGTTTTTAATTACTATTTCGATGATATTTCCCTCGACAACGGAGTTAATAGCGCACGAGTATACGTAACAGGGTATCACTTTAACTTTGGTCACACGGTCTATTCATTCTGCGGTATCACTGCACTCGGTGTTCTACTAACTTTCAGTATTGCACTATTATGCATAACAAGTTGAAACACAGCGGTTTAGTTGGAAAACGCTTGGCACGGATGAAATTCACGTACGTCCGACATAAGTGAATCAATTACAAAGTCGCTGCCGGCAGTCACATTAGTTTCCTGACCCTACTAGTTGCGTGTATTACAATAGCATTTCGCTCCACCTCTTTGCTCCCCTACCACTTTTTATTTACTGGTAATAATAGTAAATCATCGGGCGCACTCGTATGTGTTAGTACGTCAAAGGGTCTCTGTAAAAAGGGTGTAAATGTACATACAGAGTTTGCGATAGATGACTGCGTGCATAAAATAATCGTTATAGAAAATGATCTTTGTTTAGTGAGCTGTTATGTCGTTGGAATACGAAATTGACAGAGATTGATGTTTTGTGTTAATCTTTGAACTATATGTTGCAAACTTAATATATTTGACGTCCGTGTCTTGCGGTTTCACCATCTATAAAATGAGTACTGTATTAACGTTTGAGGACGATAGAGCTGTGTACTATCGGTAGGCAATTTGTTGTAATTATAGTATACTTGCTTATTTGTACATAGAGAGAGGCTAATTGGAGATGTCAAAGACGTGAATAGTTGTCGATCGATCAAGCGGTGTTTGATACAACTGATGCAAGTTTAGTAATAACCCATCGGACTATCAAACTATTTGCCTTTGGCGGAAATCGTCTGTATTCAAGCCATTTCTATGTAAATATCCAACCAAGTTCTCGGTACATTTAAACGAAGATACTAGAAACTATCCCCCATCTGTAATGTTACGGCGAAGCTGGAACTTTGTTAATTGACAAAGAGATTCTGTTGGCGCAAATATTTGATCTAGTTCAAGTCTTGTTGTAATTCGCAATAAAATAATCTTTGAATATGATAAAGATTTATTATCAAAGTGGTTTTGCGTGTTGGGAAAAAATTAAACGAAGTAAACTAATAGAAGCTTCAATAAAGAGTGACAAGAAAGACCTTATTCACAACATGGAATATCAACGAGGCTGTGTAATCATTTTCTATGTCTAGTTTCTAGCATGTTTGTAAGCGTGGGCACATAATCAACACTTGAATAATGTAATAATTATAATTTATTAAACTTCATGTCTATATGTACACTTAAGCTTCTATCGAGAAAAAGTGCATAACTCCCATAAGAATAAGACGTACGGTCAGTCCAGACAAAATATGAATTTCTTCATCTATTGATCATGTTAGAAAAGATGATTGTTTTAAGATAGATATTTAAATAAGGACAATTTGGTGCACATATGTAAGTTTTAAATATGTTTCCATACATTTAAAGGCAATGAAAAGGAATGAATATGTATGAAGACTGCTAAATACCAATTATATATTTGTGAAGTTTTTGTCAGGAATATAAATGTTGCTATTATTCATTTGTAATAGTTGACGTATAAGATAAATGTATCATAGTTTTACAATAAGTCTCTTTAATTTCTAAAAAGTTTTTGATTTCGAATAACAGGTCCATTAACAAGAAATCGTATTTTACGATAACAAATCCTCTTTAGTAAACGAATAGTACAGAAGTTAGATATATTGTATACATGGTTGTGAAGATTTCAGCGTGGGTATGCAATTATATTACAGTTAAAAAGAACTGACTTTACTCGATCCATCTTAACACATTTAGAATTTCTAATAGTTGAAAGAAGTAAATAAGAACAACTGGTATGTTTATTGATATGAACGGCGCATCATCGCAAGCCCTACAATCATCACTTAGGTAATGACGGGTATCTATGTCTGACACATCAAATGTATGTGTAAGTGCAGCTGTCTGACGCCAACAATGCAACACAAAAAGCCGTCATGCAAATTTGCCAACTATTGTGTCGTATTGTTGATGTGCGCCTGCGACTGTCCTGCGAACGCCGCCGCATCGCGCGATTCGACGCGCGTTACATTTTTTGGGGATTCAGCACAAACCTCACTATATCCAGCTGTTATGACGTAACTGCAGGCTTTTTATAATGTATTATTGACGCGCGGTAGATCCTTAGTGATTGGGGAATGGGTGGTAAATGGATGAAATAGGGAAAAGGTCTTCGATGAAACGATAGGATCCCAAAATCAGTCTTGTTCAGAGAAAAAAAAATTGTTGCAATATTTGGAGATTTTTAATTTAGATTTATTACATAGAGACGCGCATAGATATATAATTACGAAATATGATGTGATTTATACGGTGGAGTAGTAATTTAACTTTCCTTGTTATGTTTCGATTTTTATCAGAGATCATATTAGAATTATCATTTTACTTCTATTCCCGACCAAAACAAATGGATGTTACTGTGTTCAATAATTGTATGCTAATTAAGCCATCATTGCTTATCAACATAACATTAATTATCGAGAATCGATATATCATTACTTGTCACTGTCTGTCAAACGCAAACTATGAAATTAATTTACGCCAAAATTCAATAAAATCGTACATCGGGAAGTGCTGAATCATCATTCGCTATTATTTCATTCATACCGCAAATCTGAAGGTTGAATGAATACTATTTGTTTTTGTCGCGAGGAGCGCCGCAGTGAGGTGTCCGTTGTGACATCTCGTTGTCAGTCAAAACAAAATCGAGTGGTGCCTTGGGATTTGTGAGAAATCACCGATTGAGATAGTCAATACGGTAAAGTGTTTACTGTGTAGCTACTCGAGTTTTTGCTATACCACCTCTTTTGTGTCGCATCTCGCCTGTCAGTGCAAATGAACAGGAAAATCTCAAATATAAAAAAATAAAGTATTATAGCACTTTAATCATCCAAAAAAGTTTGCTAAAGAGTTTTGATGCGATTCAAACTTCGCTGATCCGGTTTCAGATGAAAAACTGCGGTCATTTTATTATGTTTCAGTATTAATGTAGAAATGTATTTAAAGCGGTGTTTTAACGTGCGGGTACATAAAGTAATAACCATTACCCCAGTTTTATATATAATGCAGTGTTGAGACATGTTATAGAAGCAGCGCAAATTACAGACTAATAACACAGAAATGACTTCATCTTATTATAGAAATAAAATTAGATCACCTATATTAAATGATTTTACAATACTATAACTTTTTGAAAATAAGCGAAACTAAAAGTCTTTCCGGATTTTTGGTCCAAAAAAATACTGATTATACGATATATGCAATTCGAATGTACGTAAGTACAAAATTTTTCTCTGTAGGTGCCGCGGGTAAAATGTGCGCCGCCAATTCCTAGGTCGCATTAAAAATTGTTGAACATTTTCATTGTGAAAACTTTTTGTAAAAGGAATAATGTTTTTTTTTTGTAAATTATAAAACAAACAAACTCTCCATTATCTGCCTTGTATAAATACAGCCCTTCGACATCTTCGGGTACCTACACCTAATTTTCACTCAAAATGCAGTAATTTCTCAATAGACTGCAGACAAAAAATTCAATATACAATATTTAAGTATCAAAATACGCATAAGTTATAATATTCAAGTAAAATCTAATAGCCATCTCTTTACGTAAGGAGGCGTAGCCTTTACGGAAAACCTGTTTTCATTGTTCTTTTACTCAGCGCGTTTGTCAACTCGAAAGTGGCCATAGCGTTCACCTCTAGCAAATCGGCTGGACTCGCGGAGTGCTCGTATTTCAATTGTTTTTAAGGATAGGGTTGTGGGAAAGGGGCTATATAGCAGAGATGTAACATTAGGTAATAGTTATTAGCGTATATAGAAAGCGTATAGTTCTGAAGTTTAAAACGCTACGAAGCTTTTATACTGTCGACTTAAACAAGTATATTAGACCTAAGCAAATTTTTTTGTAGTTTATAAAAATCAGTCTTATATTTTATTTATTAGATTTTTAAAGCAAATTTCAATAACGAATTGGCATACGTAAAACTAAGTTAAATTGATTTTAAAATATGGGAGGGCAAAAGACTTGCACAACCGCATGATGGTGTACCTCAAAAGAGATTTCTGCCTAAAAACGAAATATATTCATATGGATATGGAGTGCATATGTAACTTCAAAAAGCCAACATTAATAAATACCGCAAAGGTTTTGTAAATATTTAATTAAGGCTGAAATTTCTGGCGGATTGTTTCATTTACGGTATAAATTAAAATGGAATTTATTGCATACAAAGTTGGATCAGATATTAATTAACCAGACTGTATAAATTACCGCAAATACCAGAGCTCTGAAATTTATGAAATGTCGAATTGTTACGGCATTTGCTTAATTAAACGCGATGCTATTTTGTTATTGCATTGGTGGATGTAACGGAGTTATTGGAAATTATAAGGAATTTTTAATCGGATTAATATGAATATTTTATGTAGTCAAATTTTGCTGGTTATCTGTTGATTATTTTTTATGCTGGTGTAAAAAAGTATCATACAATATACCTTGTGGTATATACATGTTTGTAAACTATATTACTGAACATGTAGGCAGAGCTTTGCATTTCTGCGTGTGCGTAACGCCAAGTGTTTTATGTTCCAATCAGTTTGGTGCTCAAACCTTGGGCCTCTAGCTCAGTTAGCAAAACCTTGTACCTCTCGGTACCGCAAGATGCTCCAAGTTCGATTTCCAAATGAGGCAACATATAATATTATTGTTTTTTTTTCATAAGATGTCAATACCATCACTAAGTTTAGTAAACCGCCCGATAAACGCCAATAAGCTTTCACCTTGTTACCTGTTCTGTTACATACATATGTCCTGAAGTATAGATTTAGAAATGCCGTTTTGCCTATCAAAAGGTATACATGCATGAGGATAAGTATGTTCGTAATAATTTTCTTCCTTTAATTTAGTCCAAAAACATAAAGCACCTACAACATATGAAATATTAATCGCTTAATAATATAAAAAGACTGTGTTCGGCAAGAAGTTAATAATTTTAAGGAAGCCTACGCTGACGTCACCCGACCACGACAATACTGTCCGTAATTATTATGTAAAACGCATTTTTATTACCAAACAGTTTTATCAAATTACAAATTGGTTTTGGCAAATTTTTATCCGATAACACCGAACGCGTGAATCGAATTCGTGTCGCTTCTATGGATGTAGCCGTTTCCGTGTACAACCGATTAGTTTGTTTAAATGATGCCTAATGGATTTGGTTTAATTGCCTTTGTATCATTCGATCTTCAATAAGTTATGTGTAAGATTATAAAATTTATACAAATTTGGCTTTTATCATGTGGACAATATTGATCTCCTGTTTTGTTTAAGACGCACGGAGGTTTTCACATGTTTTCAAAATGTGTCGTGTCTCGTGCGATCCAAAGGTGTAGAGTTTGATTCCAGGGTCGGGCGAAGAGTTATCAACGGAATCACAAATTCTTCGTAAAATCTCGAAGTCTTGAAAAGCCTGAAAAAGTGATTAGTTAGACTTGAAAACACAATTAAAAATATGTACCTATTTCCTTTTTGTAACCAGCGGTGGAAGCTTAAACCCACGTCACAATCACTGTCATATCAAAGCGAGTACCATAGTTGTATCAACTGAACTGTCTTCGAGGGCGGTCTAATGCGTCGGTTGCATGAGTCACAGCCGCATTTTCGTAACGGCCCATTACAATATCTCATAGTGACGTGGAAAAATTTGACATGTCATTAGGAAACATTTCTACGAGTGTTTGTTTTTCACACAGGGCGGGCCCCTTTCACACGGTGCGTTAAATTGCCTCCGACTTTATGTTTCAGTGTATTTACTATTTGGGTTGATTGCGATCGGCATTTGTTTTCGGCTGTTTGTAATTAAATTAAAACGTTTTGTTGAGCTTAATGATTTGTGTGGCGTTTTAATGTTACACGTGATTGTAATGAAAAGCGTTTGCGTATTTTGATCACTGATTAGATTTTTAGTGATGATAATACTAATGACGGTTGTTGGTCAGTTTAAATAAGGTCGTATAGTCGAGGTGTTCTTTTTTAGATTTTTTCGATACAACATTCCCGGAATACGAATAGATAAAAGCTTTAGTGTCTCTACAGACAGTAATGCTTATTGTACGTACGTACAATACATAAGTAATAGCAGTGGTAAAGAACGGAAAGTGCCAACGGAACCCTACATTCACGTTGCGTCGCCTCTATGTCTGTCGTATCTTTAATGGTCTCTATCGGTAATAAGTTATCAACAGATAGATTTATGTTAAAAATATTCAAATATTTTTCAATCATCATTCGGAGTTAATATAATCGATGCGCGCTATATAAAAACAAATCTCATGTTCTTTCTTAAGGTCCCATGTACTAACGTACTTTTTTATCATTACATTACAACCGTTAAGTATTGTTTGACAGAAATTTAACTAAACATCAAATCTTTGTAATTTTGCTATAGATTTTCAGCAAATTCAAATATGAAGAAAAGCTCCTTTAAAATTACTAATTTAGTTTTATTTCTAACACACACGGCAAAGTGTCAAAAAAGCTTACCAAAGAGATCTTCACGCGGATAGATTTCCTAATCAGTACCTAATTATTATCTATGACGAGAAACAAATATTCAAAACTAGTTATACGTTCAGCGGGTTACATAGTGTCTATAAATTACATCCCCGGAACAGGGCTGGCATGACGAATGCGACTAATTACCGGACCACCGACCTGTTGTGACATGTGGCCTACATTACTGTGGCGATACCTTATGACAATGTTTTTTAAACTTTACACAAATTACTAGGGGACTTTGTGGTTGTAATATTAGAAGTGGTCGTGCTATGAAGTTGATCATTTATTTAAGTTAAGGCTGTATAGTAGAATTCACACGTCAATGTTCTTGTTTGTGTATAAAACCAAGTTTAAATATAACGGCGAAAAATACGTCAAGTTTACTCTGGTAAATATGTTTTATTTTTATTGTGGAGAAATATTTTATTCTTATAGGTATTCGATGACAATATTAATATTCAATTTGCACTTGATGTATGCAAAATCTGGAAATGTGGATATCTTATAAAATGAAAAATAATTTTTTTTCAATCATTAAAAATAACTAACACAGACATTTAGGATACAGTCTATCAGTACAATGAGTTTTGCAGGTAAATTAGACATAACATTTTATAACTCTAATTTTCGGTTACCTAAAACAGTAAAAAGCTTTCTAAGACTACAGTGCCATACACCAAGGGTCATAAACCAAAACCTAATTAATCAACTATAAATATTAATACTATAATTATTTTACAATGGTATATTTACGCAACATTTTTTTGCTCTTAAGCGAGTAATTAGCAGATCGTCGCGTGGCTGCGTCTGCGCATCCGCGTCCATAATTTATAGCTACAGACCGACCGCCCCTCATTAGCCACCACAAAAAAAAACCCGCCAACCATTTTATTTTAGCGCTATGACTCGCTCCAATCAAATGTTACGAGATACGATGTAAAACAGTAGACAGCCGAAATGTTTTCGTGTTACGTCACAGATCAATGTTTATTCACTGCTAACAAGATGTATGGAATATCAATGCAATGTTTTCGGCTTGCCATTGAGAGATTGGGTTATTAATACAATATAAACCAGAACATGATTGTAATTAAATAGTAAGTGTTTGCTTAGATCCGTTGATTAAGGATTTTTTTGGTCTTAAACATAAAAGTGTTTTTCGCAGCCACAATAAAGAGAACAGATGATAGTTACGAAAAATAAACCGTATTATAAAATAAATTTTTGAAGTTAGCTTTCAGATATTGTACCTACCTACATTAGTGCCACTACACAGCGATTAAAAACCTAATGCTGATAACCCAAGCTAAATTTCTAGGTTAGTGCCTATAGGCGTGCCATGTCCGCCGATGCATTATATATGGCGACAAACGTAGCCATTTTCTAATTGGTAATCTTTTAAGTCCAGTCCGGTTAAAATAGAAGACTAACAAAGTCACAAATGGTTTAGTATACATTCAACACTAGCCTTCATATACATCCTACTGCTGGACATGGGCCTCCTCTACAATTGAGAGAATTAAGAGCTTATTCCATCACGCTCGCCTAGTTCTTGATCGTTGGATATTTGGGTTTTAGTATTCACTACCAATGTATTAATTTAGGCGATTCATATACCTATGTGATAAAATAAAACGTTATAGACGTCGTTTAAAAGGGAAGGTGTACATTGAATGTAACGGTTGAGGAATAAGTTTAACAAACACAGGGCGTCGTGTGCGGCCCATCATCATGTAGATCCATCGGCGTCTTTGCTGGTTAATGGGCCCTGAAACTTTTGCGCATCGATTTCAGCATGTTTCACGCCTTTTTTGTGCGCTTCGTGTCGCGCATCGTCGTATGAACATTCTAAATAGCGCGTGAAGTGTCAACTGGTGGTTTAATTGCCGCGGCCAAAGATGCTTTTTGCTTCCTCCTTTTTCTATGTCTGCTGATTTGACACGAGTTGATTTGAAAAGGAAAGTATGCCTTTGCGCCTATAGTTCGCTATACCTCATTCACGATAAGTTGATTCTTTTGGCATATCGACTAATGATGGGAAACAGAAAATATCGAGAAGTTCAAAAATATTGCGTTTTAAAATACTGCATTATGTGTGAAATTCTTTATTACTTTCGACATATAAAACATTATTTAGATAAGCGGTTGTGGGTCATAATAAGTACCTATTTAATATTTAAACAGGGTTATTTTTAGACCTCCCGCCAAATTTAAATAGGTGTTTTAGACCACGGAAGTAAACAACTTCCCCAAAGAAACACGGGTCGAAAAGTAAAAAAAAATTCAGACCTTCTACACGAAATCGACCACGTGAGCAGTTTTCTATGGGAGGGTCGAATTATTTATCACGTTTCGACCCTTGTTTCTTTGGAAAAGTTGTTTAGTTTCATGGTCTAAACAACCTATTTTAAGTTGACAGAAGGTCCAAAAATAACGCAGTATGTAAAAATTAAGGTTGAAAAATTAAATAGTTTTATCTTTAAAACAGTTTTTATTAAGAAACTGGAGCACAGCCATGATCATCATAGCGTTCAATGAAATTATCGACGTGGCAATCGATATGAACGATGTTACGTCCCTTTCCGTCCGAACGATGTAACATTATATAAACGTCAATTAGTTTCAGTATTCCTATTTTAATTTTACTTTGAAGCAATAAAGTCTCAAAATTTTCGGATAACGCTTATATCTTTAGGGACTTTTGTGTTGTATGTATTTTTTTATATTTATCAAATCATTAAAATAATAAAATAATACGTTTTTTATTTCAAAGTCATGTCTCAGAAAAATTGACATCTGCCAAAAGAATCAACTTATCGTGAATGAGGTATAGATGTGGATAATGTTCATTTTTACGGCATATCTTAGACTCCCGGTTGTCACAATTATACGTACTAAAGAAAAAACTCACTTATACGATGTTCTGAATTTGATCCTAGCACGTCTTAGTGACACCCTAGGGTCTTTTAAAACAAAAGGAGAAAACGATATTAAAACAAAAGCATGAGAGCTTAATACTATCGTTTTAATTTAATACCTAAATTTATAGAACTCTCTTTGTTTCGATCTTTAAAAGAATCTGGTATTCTTACCTGCAATAAAGTGTTTTTTTACATTTTTTTTACTTGAGCGCATATTAGCTACACGTATAAAATTACTATCGATTTTAAAATTAAACAAATACAAATAAATGTTCTACTAAGGTTTCTTGATAGCCTAAATATTTCCGCAACATTAATCGCTAAAAGTTATCAGCTTACAAAATTTTACAGCGATAAGAATTGTTTATGTTGTGTATTGTATTGTTTCGTTATTATAGTTTAAAATACTTTGAAAATCATTGCAAAAGTATTGCTTTTCAGCTAATGACTATAAAAAGTGAGTTGTAAAAGTATGGATGGCAAAAAAATAATGTCCATATCCACGTCTGTATCAAGGAAAAAAATAGAAAGAGAAATTTATAAATGTACCCACGTTTCGCGAGCTTGGGTGTAAGTTGCAGACGCGCTTTTCAAGTACGTGCTGTGCGAGTAAGAGGCCCCAGGTTCAATGGTCGGTGAAAAAGTATGAAATAAATATATACCAACAAGTTTCTCAGCCAATATTGGTATGCATTTTATACTAGCCTCTTAACATTCTTTCGGAGATTTGATTTAATCATTTGTAATTTGGCTAATTATTATTAATACAGATCTGCAAATTTTGATATTGTTCAGTTTATATTTTCTATACACATTTACGGGCGTAGTAATACGTTACTTAATTTCATTACAACTAAAGCTTGCGTTGGCCAGCTCTATCGATTGACTTGTGACGTCAACGCAAACGAGACGAACTTTACGTAATAGCTAAAATAACTAAAGTATATAACCAAGGCTGATTGAGTGCATTCAAATTTTTGATAGACATTGCTATTAAGTATAAATTTAAAATAGCAGCACATGTTTTTTGCGCCGATCGAAGCTCTGTATTCATGAAAATCTATTTTAAAATGTGTATTAAGAATGGGACGACAAATCGAATATTTCACAGTCAACAGATTCAGTTAAGACTCTGGGGATGTTGCAAATATTTCCAACGGTACAGAATGCAAGGACTGTAAAAAGGTACAGAGTAAATTGAATACAGTCTGGAAATTGTGGAGATATTAAAATAGCTTGCTTGCTGAAAGTTGATTTTGTTTCGTTTTGTTTGAATATCGAGTGTTTTGTAATGTAATGTTGTGTAGGGTATTGATCCTGGCAGTCTTTGTCAATATAAGGCGAGTTTTTTTTATTTATTGATACTAGTTTTGAAAAATAAATATAAATTCTTTTCTCACCTGGGATGTCGTTCAACCCGAAAGTCGAATATGATTAGGGCAATCAAAATGTTTTTGTTTGTTAAAACTATAAAATACATGGTGATACGTGCAGTCTTAATTAAATATTGAATATGTTCACACGATTATGAAGGACACATTTACATCTCAGTCATCATCATCGGCATACATCCGTTGACTGCTGAGCTCACGCCTCGTCTGTAACTGAGAATAATTAGACTTTGGTCCACCACCGTGACTTAGTGTGGGCTGGTTGCATGAGTTGCTATGGATGATTTTACAACTAGTTTAAGTGGTGCTATGCGAGCGAAATACACAATCAAATAGAGCATTTTTAGATTTGCTCTTCAAGATACAAAATATACCCGACATTGGGTTTACGTAACTTAGGGGTAGTACGACGATAAATAATTATAATAATCGATTAGTACCTACTGCTTGATTTGAATAAGACAAGGGTCTACCATTTAACTGCCGTTTATTGCCAAATGGCTATCAAATTCAATTGTTTTCTAGTGAGACAATAATTTTGAAAATGGAACGCAAAACAATACGAAGGGTGACAAAGCAGTAAATATTTTTTATTTTATGAATTCCGTAATTTTTTTATGCGGGCTCGATGAAGCGTTCGTTTATTTTAATTAAAACGTTTGTAACACTCAAGGTTGTACTGTTAATGAGTCGACGATTTCTGTTGGTTTCGTAATTTCATTATTTCCTGTATAATTTATTAAGGGTCATGTACATTTATTGATGTATTGACAATAATTCCGTTTTAGGAAGAAACCTTATTTTTATACTGGATTTGATTAAGAGAACAAAATGTGTGTCCCAATAAAACAGTTATCATAAATACAAATTCAAATTTCTTTGGAGGTAAAGCAATACTTTTTGTACTTGTAAAAAAATTTCGCCCAAAAACGTAATTAAGTTGGCGTGTCATATCAACTCTGTCGGAGTATTAGCCCACTTCGGATAGCCAATAAATGCTTGACTTGTCCCGCTGCATAAGCTTAGTGATCGTAAAGATTCATAATTAATCGATTTCCAGGTCGACAAAATTTTATAAAGTTTTCCAGGTATCATAGTAAGTTGAAACATTAATGAATAACGATGAAGTAGTTATTAATTATCCTTGGACTGGTCCGAAACTTATAAGTCCAGTAAGATCCACGTATAAAAATAAAATTAGATTTAAATTAAAAGATACCATATTATTATTCATAACTTCAGGAAACAAATTCATAAAACAGGCATCTCTTACAACTTGAAATATAGAATCAAGTACGTTGCTATAGATGCGATTAAAGTAATCTATGCAAAACAGCCTTAATCTTTGTGATGCAAAATCCCTTTGCTATGACAAAAGGTTTACCGAGTTGTGAAACGGTTGGCCTTGGGCCGCGCTAAATACTTGACTGTTTTGGCCGCGAAAACGCTTACTTAATTACAAATAAACTAACTATAATTAGAATTCACTAATTAGAATTGACTCTCACTAGAAGTTTCCCAATTATATTTAGAAGTTTAATTTTAAAATTAAAAGCGTGAAAAATGTATTAATTTTAATTACTTTGGAATAGCTGAAATTACGTGAAATAGATCTACAAGAACCTTTACGATATTTTTATATAAATACTTGTTTTGATCTAAACATTAAAAAATATGTAACCTAAGTCAGTAAGCGGTTGGAATTTACTTCTTTATATAAATTAATAAAACTCTTTTGAATGTCCCTCGTAAGGGTGCATAGAAAGATGTGCGATAAGGCCGCAGTTTGTTTTTTTTTTCTAGGATTAAATATTTAATTACTAATATTTGTGAGTGTACATATAACAAAATGTTAGAAATAAATACTAATCAAAGTACTATGATTAAGTTGCCTTTGTCAATAGTGTGGGCCGTTATGTCCATAGTCATTTCGTTGTTGAGTTGAGAGCAGTCAGTATATATCCGAAGGCCTAAAAATATTTACCGGTCTGCAATATTCTTAATCTTACACTTTTCATTTCCAGTGAACCTTGCTACAAATAACAAAAAAAATTAAACAGATATAAAATATATGTTTACATGCTATAATTTTTTTTGTGGATTATGGTCACAACTTACAACTTGCTATTATTCTACTTCAGCTGTTTTATAAAACGTTTGCAATTTAAACGTCAGCTTTCATTATAGACCTGAGTTACTTTTAAGTTTAGTTGGTCTAAATTTGTAGCTGAGCTTTCAAGGAGAATTTAGGAACAAAGAATACATTTTATAGGTCAAAGGCGGCAGCAAATAAAACAGCTTTTTTATAGTATAAAAACTAGGTCTGAAATCAATAAAATAATATTATTAAATGTTTTGTTAATATTTATTAACACACATATACCTAATATTACGACTTAGTACTTGTAAACCAGTCTTGTCTGTTCATGACACACACCGAAAACTGCGCTTGCGCATCGTTAGATTTCTCATAATTGTACAGTTAACCAAAATAACATATGAGTCAATAGTAAAAAAATCTAAACATTTTTAACATTTAACACTTAAAAACGTAAAAATATATACCTGGTCTTATGAGGACTACAGTTCAAATAACATTTAAGATTCTCATTCTGACTATTCCATCAAGAGCATAATAATATTTCTTTAATGAATAATATATACAAAAATTGTTATATTTTCCTTCACCTGTCAAAAAAATATAATGCTAACCTTACATGTTCCAGACAACGAAGAGGCATAATTCTAATGTTTATAATCAAAAGGTTTTAATTTAGTAAAATTAATAGTACCTAACACTGGTATTATGAAGATGTTAAACTAAAAAAATATTGTAATAGCGTTCTGAAAATGTTAAATTTATTTATTCTATCAGATTGATTGTATTGTATATTATAAATAACACCATGGCTCTACTTATTGTGTTTTAGTTTAATTTTATGTTTGAATTTCTTGAATTCGATATTGAAATCAAAAATTTAGTTCATCTTATTGTGATTTTGAATGGTGTTTTGATCTTTCATACTGGAAAGCACAACTTACATTTGTTTAACGTAAAAAAAATTGTCACAAAAAACAATTTATCACAATTGCTAAATTTCCTACATCTATAACTCTAATTATATTATTTCGTGAGGACTTTTATCTAGTGTTTTTCTTAAATAAGTCACAGTTCTTAAACTTTAAGGAGTAGAACACAGAGTATCAAATATGATTTTAAGGATATTTAACATATTGATGAAGTATTGCGTGAAGGAATCCATTATATAAATTCTAACATTATAAATTTGTATGAAATAGGTAATGATTATTGCCTATAAGACTCGGTGGCCTTCGGTGTATAAAACCTGAAATGTAAACACGCTGGCTATAATAAATGTGACTCTACCGATCAAAAATACACGACTTCAAACCGGTTCTCGTGCAGAGGCTAAGTGTACTTCTGCTACAATATATGCAAAATCTTTACATTTGATTTATTACTGTATTATTTTAACAAAAATATAACCCTAATTTTCGTCAAATTTATATTTAGAATTTGGTTAAAAATCTATCCATAAATCACTCGACATCATTACTGCAACATAAATTATTGTTATTTTAACTATAATTGTTGACAACAATATCACATGTTAAATAAAAAAAATGAAACGCATTCGAGCCCAAAGATGTCACAAAAATATTTTTAACACTGAAAAATATGTCGTGTGCACGAATAAGATCGACATTGCAATTAACTCACACAAACATAACATTTCATTTTCTCGGTGTGCTTACAAACTCCGCCCTGAATAAATTTTGTCCAATCGCCGACCGCTGCAGGCATAGATCGTTGTGGCCGCACGCCTCATGTTTTTCGTCACGGAACAGCGACTCAGGCGCGACTCACACATTGTTATTGTAAGCGTTCTTCGTTTCAAAGATACCGGATCGGAGGCTTCGTGCTGTCTCGTTTCAACGCCGGCTTGCATCCATACTACATCCAAGAAGGGAAATTTAGAATAAACTTGTAAAGAATTTTAATTCTGCTTATTTGGAACATACTAGTGATGATGAACTTGATAGCGAACCAGAATTTGGATGTACTAGGCTGGAATTAAATGATCAATTGGAATATTTTGATGCCGGCGATGCGCTGGCTCATGCAAACCATCGGCTGGTAGAAAGAGACAAACGATCGGGTGAAGTCGTCCCGAAGGCTGTGGAGGCGGCCAGTTTGACCATTTTTTGTTGGGCCGCTGATTGTGAAAGATTACACTTGAGAGTCGAAATACATCTTTACATCACACGTCAGTGGGCACTGAGCTGTCTTCAAAGTAACACGGATTAGACACACGCAGTTTTTCCTTACGTAATTATGTCTGCGTTTATGCTGTGATAGTGAAAGACTGAAACAGTGATCGCCCGGGACTTTTGCATGTGTTTGAACGTACTCTTGCGCTTGGAGAGATTATTTATTGTCTGCATTTAAGAGTTTTTGGCGTCCATGGCTGTGTCAACACTGAACATGACACCATACTTCACGGGGTATTCATTTCAAGGTAAGTTTTCATCTTTTTCTTTCGGCTCATCGTTTACATCTGTTGCGTTACGTTTTAAGATAATATTTTCTATGTTAATAATTTTCTTGGGCTCATTTTCCTTGTATTTTTGGAGTTTGACTTGAATTGTAAAAGATATTGCTACAATATTGTTCCTTTTTTATTTTTGTATGTCTTTTTCTCGATACAAATATGCATGATGTTTTAATTTAAGTTTATGTTGTTAATTCACTATTATAGACTATTAGAAGATTTTTTTTAAATGTCTCTACGTCGCTATTCCTACAATTGCTGTAAAAAATTCTTGTAAATTATTTTCTAATTGTTAATCAATAAAACCAAGGCAATAAATTTAATGGTTATTTTAACTGTGATTAGAGGTTTAGCAGCTGATTATTAGTGATCAATTACAAAAAGTAGAATTTCGTTAAATGACATAATAAGTCCGATAACAGCTCTCAACGAACCCAAGGGTCCGGGACGGCCATAAAACTATAAAATCACGAAGATATTACAAAATGTTTTTACTGCTACCAATATAACCATATTTCATCCTCACGCGCCGGTCCCAAGAAAGATATATAATAAAACCTTAGCATTTTTTTTCGTCTGTAACTGAACCTTGTTTAGGCAGCGCTTTCTGGAATGGTCAAGGACCGCAAGAAAAGTAGTTGTCTCAGTTGCAATAAAGAATTTTTGTCACGACTACTATTGTCACACTAAAACTATTCTTCCAACGATCTTGATCTTAATTGAAGATAAATGTACTTAATGATTGATTGCTTTCGGAAAATGTTTTGTAATTTTAAATTACTTATTGCCAGTTTTTTATTTTAGTAGTAAATCATAGTATAATAAACTCTAGAAATGATTTTGTAATGACATAAGTTTATTTTTGAATAATTCGGATTGATTTTCCGCATTATTTATAGATCAAGCGCCCAAATACTGAGAGAAGAATGAATATAAGTATTTTAACAAAGTTGTGAATACGAATCATTCAAGAGCTCTTACTCTTTTTGTGTTGTATGTATGTAAGGCTTACAAATTGTATAATATTGGGAATATTGTAAGGTACCATTTTTTAGTTTTCAAAATTATGTAATTTTTAACACTTTTTAATTATAGGTGAACGTACAAATTTGAGGTATGTAAAGATCAAAGGTTCGGGTAGCTATTTTGGTAGAGAAAGGCTTAACACCTCTAAATAACACTATATGGTGATGGTGGTTGTGTATTTGGATGTCCCTTGAAGAAAACTTTTAAATCTGGAGCCGGCTCCTGGATGTAGCCATTACATTACAAATGTTTGAAAACTATCTCTTACTTTACAATAAATACATTTTCCAAGACTATCGTCACATAGGTACCTATAATATAAAACCACAGGAAGAGTATAATAACCTTTCTGTAATCCATACAATCTATTGTATAGATTCTAGCTCTACCTAGAGAGAAGATTTTGTACCTAAAATATATTCTTTGTATTTTAAAGAATTATATAATCATTAAAATTATAGTATTGATAATTAATTTATAGTTACCACTTCGTTAGTTAGATACATATAGCTAATATTTTATATATGTCATAGGTATAATGGAAAATATTAGAGCAACAAAGTTTGCTTAGGTTGGATACCTTTTCATTCACTTGCCCCGTTTATTATATTTGTACTGCATCAGCCAATGTATGTCGTTTTCCAAACTTGTTCACTACTTTTTGGTAAAAGCTACTTGCATCTAACGTTGTTCTACATATGTAAATATATCTTCTCCGGGTTCTTAGCAAACTAATTATATCTTTAGTAAGTTCTATCTTGGCAATCTTATCTGCAGTTATAGCGATAAAGAGTATTCATCTACCCGCAATCGCTATTTAATTTGGGGAACAATATTAATTTGGGTATAACCATGAAAGATAAACACATTTTCTTTTCTTAAGCTCTTGTTTGTCATTGACACTATAACACGATATCAACTCTTTATCATATTTGTTACAATAATCCTTACCTAGTCGAATGACCCATTATTTATCCCAACCGATAATCTAGCAACCTACCATCTTTGATTGTGGGCGGTTATTGTCACCTAATATTGTGCGATCCCCGTGCCCGCTTCCGCTTTACAAAAATACACTTTATGCCTTAATGTTTGTAAGTGTGAGCGCATGTTGAAAACAATATTTATTACTGTATATAAACGTTCGTGAAACACGGTTAACTTTCAAATTTCTAATAAATCATCCCACTTTACCCTTTTCAGAGCCTTAAAATTTATTGCCGCCCATATTAACGGGTAACTGTTCATAGTCTCAAGGACAAAATGACTAATTCATTTTCGCTTTTTAAAAATAACTCCTGTATTTGTTTAGTGACTTTTTGTTTACAAATACACTTTTGTAAGATTAGATTACAATAATCACTATCACTGTCTCAAGGTGATTCGCCTAATTTAGTGTTACTAAGTTTTTCTCCTGCAACTTTTTATTTGCTTTGTTTCTTTGTTTCCTTATGTTAAATAGTTTCATTTTAGTTATCTCAATTGGATATGTGTAAATTAATATTATATTTTTACGTATATATTATTAATTATAATTGTCATAGGTTTTAAGGAATCTTTGAGTTAAAAAAATACATTCTAATCGCGTTTTCGTTCTGTCGATTTTCATATGAATATTTTTTAATATATGCCAATAACTTAAATACTAGCTGTCTAAACCTAGAAAGTTACTTATACGGTATATATTATACCTTATATTAAGACAGCAGAAGTGCTGTGTAATATAGAGTTAAAACAACTTTTTCCTCAAAAATACTGTGTTATTTCATCTTGTTCAATACAAAGAAAAATATTTTTGTCGACGTAAGGTATATGCGTTTAAGGCAATGCGCACAATATTTTTATCAAAGTGTGCAATTTATCGTTACTTCGGAATTAAATATGCCATTGTTTCCCCTACGGCTTAAGTTTAAGATCGGTCCAAAGGCTTACCGCTTATAAATAACAACGGACTGTGCTCCAAAAGCAACTCTCTCTGACGTTTTTACACATAAATCATTACCATACGAAAACATTTCGACTGTATTGTTAAAAATGTCACTTCAACTTATGACCTGTTTCGTCTAAGCTAAATTAAAAAGAAAGAGACGGATGTATATAGGGTGTTCGAGCCAGAAAGAGATGGAAGGAGCTTTAAAGAATGCCGACGGTATAAGTATATGCGTGCAGTCAGATTCATAAATATGTTCGAACTCTTTTGGACCTTAATGCTGTTATATGAGAATAAAAAATACTATCACACGTTTTGTAACAAGTTACCATTCTTTATTCGAATGAAGATATATGTGTGAAATAAATTAATTATATTAAATTATTATTATTAAAGCAGTGATGGCCTCGAGGTTTGTTCGCGCGGTCGAGAATCTCGGCGATCGCGGGTTCGAACCCCAGGCACACACCTCTGACTTTTCGAAGTCATGTGTGTATTCATATTGAATTATCACTTGCTTTAACGGTGAAGGAAAACATCGTGATGAAACCTGCACACTAAAAAGTTCTTAGGAATTTTTTAGGTGTGTAGTCCGCCAACCCGCACTAGGCCAGCGTGGTGGACTAAGGCCTAAAACCCTCTCAATGGTAGAGGAGACCCGTGCTCAGCAGTGGGCGTATATGGGTTGATGAAGAAGAAGAAGAAGAAGAAATTAATTATAATAATTTATTTATTAGATTTATCGATGTAATAAATTATTTATTGCTAGAACTTGGTAAATTGATTGCATGATGACAACTTAAGTTCGTGTAACTTATTGTAGATAATTGAAATTTACAAAGAAAAAAAAATAATAATAAAAGATTACAAAATCCTAAGTTCAGTGCCCATGCTTTATGAATCATCGGAAAGTTCGTATACAAGCGGTGCGGCAAGAATCCCTTTATGAGTTATTAAAAAATGTCTTGAATTTTTAATTCGCCCCCAAATTATACGACTCCGGTTATGAGAGGAGATTAGTGTCCATAATCCGTTCTGATATGCTCACGGTATCAGAAAACATTTGTTTAATTCTTTAAGACGATTGAGAACAGAAATACACACGTATTAGTGATTTGTTAAAATTATGCGCATAATTATTTAGTGAGGATCACTGATTGACGAATTACAATGACGTGACACACCCACGTGCCGCAGATAACATAGTGACCTCTTACTAATGAATCGATTTTTTGTACCGTTTGCTCACTAGGTGATAAAAACCGTACCGTAGTAGGCGCTTATGAGCAATCGGTGAGTAATAAAAAGGTTTTTCAAAGCTAACTACAGTCCGCGGGACAAAATAGAAGTTGCCACATTAAGTATGTGAGTTAACATCGATATTAGTCCGCATAATGTGGCCGATGAGTGGTGGACCGCGATCAGATGGGCCCCGGGCTAGGTGACGCCGCGCTGATGTCGATACCGATCGCCGACCCACCACACCTTGTAATTTTCTCCAACGAGCTTCTATCAAACCGCACATTTTTGCATTCAATGACTTATTTACGCACGTAATGTTTTGCCACATTTATACAGTAATAACATTTGTTTTTATTGTAATCAAGCGCCGCAAATGCTTGATTGCTCTTTATTTTTTAGCTCAATCATAAAACAACCTTCGTTACGGAATCATTGGATTTTTGACCTTTATAAGGAGTTGTGTATCATAATGAAGGTTTAGTCACATGGGTGCGAGGGGCCGAGTGCCGACGAGCGAGCGGATCCGCAGGCGCAGTGCGCTGGGCACATCTCGCGCACGCACACAGCGGCGGTGCGGCGGCGAGGCGCGCCCGCGCAGATCAAAGGCACCGACAGGCTCTTTTAGCCGCATAATATGACGCGCCCCCCGCCTCCGCCCGCGGCCGGCGAAATGCCTCGAACAACCTCCAGGGCGCTTACTTGCCATTACTTATGCCGATCTATTAATAAACAAATTGATATAACGGATATTTACAGCGGAAACTTTGATCTCGAGTAATGTTATCGTCGTAAAAATTGGTTTATTATTTATAAAGTTCGTACCGCAAGATATGGCGCAGTTAGTAATGAGACGTATCTTTTAAACGGATGAATTAATAATGATTTAACAATATAATTTTCTCGTTTTATTTGGGACGTCTCGAGATGTTTTCGATTAATTAGCATCATTTGATTTCGTTCATCCAGGGTATTTTGTTTATTAGAGTTCAATAAATCATTTTCTCAAACAAGGTTCAGTTCATAGACGCTTTGGGACGGGCAATAAAAGGAGCGGTTGGATGCAATGTTAAAATCTGTTAAGATGATTATCAACGTTTATTGTGCCGCTAAAGATCCAAATCTGAATGGCCCCGGGCCATGGGGGCACTGTCTTTCGCGACAATAGCGTTACGGCGCTTTACACTTTGAAACCAAATAGACTTAATTCCTTTTACTGTTTAATCTTGAAATGTTTAAAATGTATTGTTTTTTATCCAAAATTTTTTGAATATTTATATCATTATTAATATTATTTGAAAGAAATACATACATAAAATTCAAACTTCATCTCTCTCTGTCCTTAAGTAAACAGTTAGAGAATGCCTCAGCCATTCACTCCACCTATACAGATTTTTGTGTATGAAGTATAATCGAAGAAAAAAAAATAGTAATCCAAAATCTTTAATAATAATTCGCAAAACGTTTTCAATAGCCCAGTGCGATCGGGTATCATTGTTCCATTAAAATTACGTAAATTCACCACAATTATGGTATGGCCGCGCCGAGAAATCTCGCGGGCGATAAACGCTCGCCATTATTCAAGGATTAGATGATAACCAAGAACACTGGCTATACAAAACATTTCTTGCTAAATTTAGTTTGATTTTGTTCCTCGTTGATACATTCTAGCGACTTATGTCTATACGAATATATATCGTTTATACGAAGGATAAACTTTTTGATGCAGAAAGAACAATTAATGATCCTTTTAATTAAAAAAAAATAATTTACAATAAAACGAATGCTTAAACATAGAAAAATCTTGGCACGCGAGTATTAAAGGTAATACGAAGCCTTCGGTACAAACATTTCATTTTATTTTTTTATTTCAGAAGACAATTTTATTAGATCACTTTACACACTAGATTTTGTAGAAATGTTCAAAGTAGGTCGCTTGCTAAAACAGCGGTCTTCTGTTAGTACTAAGTAAATTAAATTAAATTTATCGTTCTCTCCGTGATGGAGGTATTTATTCTTATCAATTTACAGTTGCCTAAATCCATGAAGATGTCCTCTGGTTTTATATTATTGTTAGAATAATTTCATCAAATGGTTTAAATTTACTTATTATAAACTAACTTTACATATTTAACTCTATATTGTTTCATCCAGACAATGTTTTAAGTTAATGCTCCGTGTTTTATTCTGTAACGCAGTTTGGTTTTGATTATTTTTGTTAGTATTTCTCATTTCCATCTCTTAAACTCCTTACACCCTCAAAATATTCGACTTGAACAAACGATAACTGAATTTATTATTTTAACAAGGCCTTTGTGAGGCAAGCGGCGAGCCGCGACGTCAAAGAGTCCATTTCGTGTAAGAAATGAAAAGAATCCGTCAAATTAGTACATAACGCGTTATGAATACAGAATGAGGTCAAACAGGGCACTTAAAAACATAGGCTATTATATTGAAATAAAATATTCAGTTCCATTCATTACGTTCCGTAGGTACGTATATTATATTCGTCGGTGACGAGCCGAAAGGCGTTGCCTCAGTTTAAACAGTTGGCAACAGGTTCAACAGAGGGAGAGACTCGCGTTTAAAACAAATTATTAGAATAGGTTTTTTGTCCTTTCTGTTGCCGCTATTTGAAAGAAAGTTTTTTCGAGGCACGTTCTCTTACCTCAAAAGTTTGTAAGCGAAGTGGATATAAACAAAGAGCATGATACTTATAAAGAAAGCGTAAGCTGGTAGCTCGAGACGCTGATGTCATTAGAAGCCAGAGTAAATACTAAGAATCTCCAAAAGCCATTACACGTATAAGAATAAGCCGCTATGTGGGTTGCGATGTAACTCGTATTAATGTATAATAGAATTGATTTGATATTCGATTGCGCTACATTTTGTGGCTGCGCCGCGGCCACGCGACCACGGGCCACACAGAATACTTTGAAGACTTGAAGAAGGCTTAATGGAATGACACAGCCTTTGTGAACGCCGCCCAATTCTAATGCCTATTCAGATGGCATTTCACCTCTCTTTGTTGCTTCATTTTGGAGAGTAATAGGTTATTTTATTAGTATACAGATAAATTTTAACAGCTAAAGAAATCTTACATCTATTGAAAATGATATCTCATTGTTATTTAAGTTAGGTGTCACTACGGATTGAAATGAATTTATTTTGTTTAACTTTTGCTTGTCGATCGAATTTGATTTAACATGCTTTACGACCCTGATAACCGCTTGAAAATTGGATCAAAGTGTTTTCTTGTTTGCAGTTAACTCGCAAATAGCTTCCGTGACGACGCAATTTCTTGAAATTAATAAAATGATAAAAGGTTTCCCGTTAACAGTGCTCGTGGAGTTGATTATTCCAAAACTTTCTGAATATTACATAAACTTCATGCGAACACATAAGAGCCGAGACACTAATTAAGTTTCCTGAACCACGACCAAGCATCGTAGAAATAACAGTACGCACAGTTATCGTTGGCGTGTAACTCATGTGGAAGGAAAGCGGCGTGGCATGTGACGTAAAGCCTCATATAAATTTTACTATAGGCACATTAATGTCGCTACGTGAAATTGATTTGCAAGCAGAAACATATTATGATTGTGAAAACGGGGTTTACGATTTATTTACACAATACGATATCGACACCGAACATAACAAACTATCACTGTACAGTTGTCGGCCGGAGCCTGTGGAAAATTTGAGACCAATTTTTTAACGCTTCCCAGTGAGAAGCGTGAATATTTACACTTCTAATGGATTTGCCGTCGTTTGAATGACAATCGGTTCAACGCTCAACGGAGCATACGTAATTGATATCAGCTTTAAGACTCCAATAAATATTTAAGAGATATTTTAATGGACATACTATAATTGAACGCATGTGTTAAGATTAACTGCTGTATAGCTTTCAACAAATAAGTTAGTGTGCGGTTTAGATATCTTTACGTGTATTGCATTCATAAGTTTTATTAGCCGTCAGGCCGGTGCTGTGCTTGCTAGTGCAAAAGCAATAACCTATGACATTAAACGTTCCAACCGACGCACGGAGAAATGGAAACGCTCAAACAAAATAATCTGAATATTACGGATTAACGCAAAGAGTTAGTTAGGTCAGTTGAAACGATTACGAAAGCGAAGTCGCTCGAATAGAAAACGAGATTCGTCAATGCAAAGAAGGAAGGTTAAGAAATCCAATCTCTGTCGGACAATGGTAGTGATAACCCAAAAGTACTGCGAAGGTTGAATGGAAATGTGATTGTTAATTAAAGTTGACACAGAAATGCGAATGTTGAATTCAAAATCTTCGTTTATGTGTGGTCACGGTTTGCATCTTACGTTTAGCATTAAATGATTGACTCTGTTTCAATTTCGTCTAACACGAATGCGGCGGTTGAACGAATCGGAACACGATTATGTGATTGTGAGAAAAATTCTATATTTCACTGTGCAGCGATATCTATGTCTAATGTTCAGTGTGTGACTAAGGTCTGAACGGACGCGTTTGTTTACTGCCATGAATAAAACGCGTGAGTATTACCTTTGCATTTTAGATATTGTTACGGATTGGCCAGGATTTTTTGCACGTTATATCAACTTTATTATTTAAACTTCGCTTAACATACCACCCGGGTAGCGGCCTTTGTTGAAATCAAGTTGCGCATGTTCTAAAAATGCTTCCGTACGATTAGTTGCCAATGAATGTTTGAATTTGTCCTTAACTCCACCTCCTTTTGCTCTAATAGCGTTCAAATATTTGCGAATTCTATTACACCATTGTGCCGCTGAGATCTCTATAATGCGTTTATTGTGTGCCTTTTCACAATTGTGCTTCGGTTTGATCCTGTTTGCATAAAATGTGCAGTGCTATTGATGTGGGCTTTGTGAATGAAGTAACAGAATTAAATGAAAATGTGTATTGCGATGCTCATTTTCCCTGAAATAACGGACAAACGTGTAGAGAAGTACGTCATTACAAGAGTATCATTGTCAGTTAATTAACCGCTAATCATGTCGAAACGCTTAATGAAGTGATGCGCTATCCCGAAGCCACCCACATTTGTATAGCGGTGTTATTATGGACACGTTATGCGTCATAAATATTTCAGGAACATAAAATTAACACTCACAAACATGGGTTACTGAGGCACCGCAACGTCTACAGGGATCAATAAAAAATAAAGAGAATCTCGTGCAGAACCACGCTGTGCTTAAAGGTCCATAATAAAAGAGTCCTTAATAATTCTTCGCGTTTTCAAATTAGCAACTTAAATGGCTCAGGTTTAAAGATCACTTTCCAACATCCTTTGGGGCTATCCCATAATTTAGAAATTTTGTTTTGCTTTCTTGCAATTAGAAGCCTTATCTTGTTTGTGTTATGATACATATTAAATTGTGTCGGTGCCAACGCGTCTCGGTTTCTGCTGGAATCAAAGGACATACTTGTTGACATGTTGTCTAATTGATTAGTAGGCCTCCGCAGGGGTCCGAGGCATTATATCATTCGGGACTTTTGAGGAATTATTACAAATTGATAAACTATAAATAGTTTTAAAAGTGGCGGATGCCACTGTTGTATTTTTTGTGAGATGAACTTGTGTCAATCAATGTCATGTCAGATAGTAATATTGATGGTGTTAGGAATATGATTGAAATGTAAGACTAAAAACCCTTAGATTGAACCCTCAAAGTATCCTATTAAATATATATCTATATATATGATGAAGAAAACAACCACGGCGAAACATTATTTTAGGTGGATGCGAAGTTATTTATTATAGATTGTGGAAGATCACGTCAAGAGCTCACGTGAAGCAAATCATAAGACCCAATCAATCCTTCATTTTTACGCAGAAGCAAACTCGCAATTTTTCTCCACGTCATAATTTATCCCACATTAATCTAATAGAAGGCACACATATACTTTTTTTCAATAGTCTGTTATTTTCAATAGAAGCTAACATGCATTAACAAAGGCGTTGCAAAAATTCTCGACTGTCGGCTCCCTTTGACGTTAGGTGGTCCCAACCACTGGCCGCACGAGTGATGTGATTATAATAACGACACTTTAACTCACATAATAAATCTTTATATAGAATATTTTATTTTTCGACATTTCATCCGCAATCAGTTACGAACGATCGACTTAATTATCGGCGGCTATACCCATCGTGGTAAAACGTTAATTAAATTTTTTGATGACTTTCTTTCCGATGCGAATAATCGAGTATCGAAACATCATTACCAAGGACTATCAATGGTATTTTAATCGAACAAACCGAACGGTGAGTAACAAACGACAGAAATAACTTAAGTGTTGTCGTTTCTGCTTGATCGCGCTCGTGTTAATAGAAATTGGATACTCTTGCTTGAGAACACAAGCAATGGAACGTAAAATTACAAGGTGATCGAGGGCTACCGATGACGTGCGTATTATGTGTTAGGGTCCTGCATCGGTTGAACAATCTCATTGAGATGGGATAACATATTGTTACCATTGATGTTTACGTATATTTGATAATAATGCGGCTTCTTGCATGTGATTTCTCGCTTTTCAATATTTTTTTTAAAACTCAATGGACAATATCATAAAAGTTCTTCAAACATAATTCTCTTTTTGATCGAAGTATTAACTTCAGTTATTATAAAAGATACATTATACTCATAATCTATAAGTGAACATTCCAGAATAATACTGTAAAGTAATAACTTTATAAATATATCAAGAATCTTGCTTAACGATATGGAATATCTATTCTCGAGCCGAGCGTGCTATATCATTATTCAAGTTTATATCATGTGATAGACACAATCAGAAGGATTCACGGTAATGTAAAGCATCGTTTGGAAAATCAGAAGCTTCTATTTATGTACTGATGTTTATTATTTACCATCTATTTATATTTCTATTAATTCGGTCTTTATTTTATATTAAAATAAATACACCCAACAGTCACATACATAGTCCTGACCCCACACTAAGATACGAGTCTTGTGTCGTGGGTATCAGAAACTACGAGAAACTTTTTCGGTCTCATAAACACCCAGACTCGAAACAAACATCCTTGGTTTGAATCACACACAAAAATACAACTACGGATTTATAATTACTACTTAAGTTCACGGCAAACCTTACTTGTATATTAGATTTATTATTTGAAATACGAGGTAGCGCCCGACCGAAAGCTTTATTGAAATAAGACAAAGGCGTAGGCGTGTGTATTTAAATTAGCCAAATTACGGTAATCATCGATGAATGATGGCCTGTGCGGTGTTAAAAGTTCTCGTTTTGTTGCAGGTCAGGGCCGCATGAACCAGTTGGGTGGGGTGTTCATTAATGGAAGGCCTCTGCCGAACCACATTAGGTTGAAGATTGTGGAGATGGCCGCGGCTGGAGTTCGGCCCTGTGTCATCTCGAGGCAACTCAGAGTCTCCCACGGCTGCGTCTCCAAGATTCTTAACAGATATCAGGTAAGATTTCGTATAAGCCTTGCAGTCAATCGATTTAAATATAGAATCGATTTTGTGTCTTCTTTTGTTCTCTGTTTAAAATCAAATGAAAATATCTCTATTGTAACTAGTTAATGTATCCCATTCAATTGATTAGGTGGTGATCGATTACTATTTGATTAATATATTCATCAATATGATACAAATCATTTAAATTGACGTTGTGTAAACAAGTTTAGATTATGTAGAATACAATTAGAACGTTCGATTATGCAGTCGCTATGAATCGATGCATCGAGTAGTATCCTTTATGCAAGAACCTTAGCGATGCGTCTCGACGTTTATAATGGCTGTGTTATTTTCATTGGCGCTGATATCTATAAATCATATTCTTTTGTTGTGGTCCGTGCATTATAATTTGCTACCTGCATAAGGAATACTAATTCAGAGCTGAGACCGTCTATATGTGAATCTATGTGTAGTTGGTATTTTTGTAGATGGTACATGCAACTTCATCGATTGCTTCTATATTTAAATTGTTTTTTTTTCTGTTAGGAAACTGGATCTATCCGGCCAGGCGTGATTGGAGGATCAAAGCCGCGAGTAGCAACCCCAGAAGTCGAAAACCGGATCGAAGAGCTGAAGAGACAAAACCCAGGTATATTCTCCTGGGAAATTAGAGATAAACTAATAAAGGAAGGCATCTGTGATAAAAACACGGCCCCGTCCGTCAGTTCCATTTCGAGACTAATAAGAGGAGGCAAAAGGGACGAATCAGATCCTAGGAGAAATCACAGCATTGATGGTATTCTAGGTAAGTCGTGCTTACCTTGGAGTTTGTTTATTTTTTTGTGATTCGTCTATGGTTTGAGTGCCCGCATAGTAGCTCTTCTGTAGAGGTTAAAGCAAAGCACAAGTTTAGAGTGCGTCAGCAATAAATCTGGAGTAGGTAGTTTGTTTGTTATGTGGACCACTATACGGTAGAGAATTTCTACAATGTTGGCGCAACTTTATATTGCTCCGCAAGCAAGTTGCGCTTTTTGGATAACTTTTAATTCAAAAAGTTTATATTCGCAGTTTATTAAAGTAAGAGCATTAGGCAATAAAAAATCCTTGGGAAATGACATTCAATTATTAAAAATCCGAAGAGACCTTCTAGGTAATGACGCGTACATAACGTGCCGTGTCATCATAGTCCTTAACGCTGACTCAAGACCATAATCACTTAATTTAGCCCAACGTGTACTATTATTATAAATTGATTGTTGTAATGAGACTGTCGGAACATTTGCAAACTTTACAAAATGGCGTATAAAGTTAATAAAGCACGTAAAAGTGGAGAGGGCGAGGCGCGCGCGCACGCCACGGCAGCGCCCCTTGTGTCGGCCTCGAAATTGTAGGTTATAAAAATGAAATTAGTATCCAAAGGTATTATTATCCCATCGCGTTTGGCCGCGAGGCTTGCATTACGACAATCTGTCCGTACTGCACGTCTTGTGCCGTATAGCTATCCAATATAAAATGGCGCTCCTAATATCCCGGTTCAGTGACGGAGCGCTGTTTTGCCGACGAGATTCTGCGCACCGATAAGATTATGCATATTAAGTTGTGTGCGGCTAAAGTAATATCTACACTGGAAAAGCGGCCCTTTTACTGTATAAAGTCGCGTATTGAAAATTCGCCGATCGTGCCTGCCTCGCGACCGCTTTTAACGGTACATTCGGATCGAGCAATTTTCGTAGAAGCATTTGCATGCAGGTGTCTGCAAAAAGTTCCAAATATCAACGATAGTCGCGTAATGGAATTAATAACCGACTATGAAAGTCGTGCGTCTGTCTCGGCCCTTATTGAAAGCCGCACAGCGGAGGCAATATAGAAATTAATATACAAATCACTGTAATAAAGTAAGAAAAGAACGCCATCAGCTTCTCGGTAATCTAATTCTATTTTATCATCAACTAGCATAAAGTAATATTTATTAAAGCTCAAAAGAATTCATTTGTGGCTACTATAGACGTAATGTAATGTGGTTACGTTTAATTTAATCGAGGCCGCGTGTGGTCCGCCGGCAGTCCGTCCGTAATACACATAGAACAAAACAAAATGCATCGTTAGAAAGCAACAATAAAGTGTGACGACAACACTTTACATAATATGACAGCCGTTAGCTAAACATTATTTTAGTTTAATGTTGAAAATATCACCGCCCTCAGGCAACGTGGCTGTGTTGAATTCCGTCATAGCACTTAGTTCATGCCTATTTGTGTGCGACGTTATCGAGCGCAGTTTCAGGTTTTGTTTGCTTTTACCAACCAAAATTTTTGTTTTGTCTCAATAGGTCCGTCGTCATGTGAAGACTCAGATACAGAGTCTGAACCTGGGATCCCATTGAAGAGGAAGCAGAGGAGGTCAAGGACTACCTTCTCCGGCGATCAGCTTGAAGCCTTAGAGCGTGCATTCACCAGGACCCAGTACCCCGATGTATACACTCGAGAAGAACTAGCTCAGAAGACCAAGCTCACCGAAGCCAGGGTTCAGGTACATTTTTTATACACAACAAGGCGTATCAATGATAGATAGATATAATCAAACAAACCCATTGTTACACCACGCTTCATTCCCGCCCCTACCGACGTGTGGCGTGAAAAACTAATTGCCTTTATAATTAATTACGATTGTAACTGAGCTACCATATGTTGTTTATAGCTACCGTTGTTTAATACAGTTTTTATGTCATTAGTACTAATAATACAATTTTCAAGTATACATAATCGACAACTCCGTATAATTACATTTTATGGATGCTTAAATTTTAATTAACCCCACATTTCTATGTCAACTGTTATTGTTAACGAACAAATTGATTAAATTTTGCTTTAACCTACAAATTTGCGTGGATTAACTCGGGACCTCGTCAAACAATTAGTATTGAACTCGCTTTAATATAACTTTCTATACGGTTTTCCAATACAAAATTAATTTTACAGACAAATAAATAATATTCAATTTTCCTTTGTTTAGGTTTGGTTTTCGAACCGAAGAGCTCGTCTGCGTAAACAACTAAATTCTCAACAACTTAGCGCCTTCAACACGATGTCTTTGCAATCGGCCTTCCCGTCCGTACACCAGCAATACGAGCCCCCATCTACTTTCAACGCTCAGTGTGCTTCATGGCAGCAATCTTATTCGTCTGCTTTGGGAACAAGCTCAGTTCTGAATTCGGCGTTAGCTCCATCCCTCCACCAATCGGCATTAACTGCTCCTTCGGTTTGTCAGTCAGCGTTAGCTGCTTCCTCTTTACATCCTCCGACATCGACGTCGTTCTCATCAGGGAACTTGACGCCTCTATCTCACTCGTCTGATCTCACAACACCCCTGCAACCATCAACTGAAGCAACACCACCAAGCTCAAGCCCTACTTCTACAAGTCCATCGGCCAATCAAACTAGTGCAATTACCTACCAACATTCCTCGTATGGGAACCCCAATGACGCTGTGACGCACCCGTACGGATACGGAGACTATTCGAAACAAGAGCATGCTATGTCAGCGCATAACCACTGGACTTCGAGGCAACTGAGCGCGCATCCTCAAAATAAATTGGCCGAAGTCGGCGGTTGGCCAGAAAATTACAGGTGAGCTAATTTTTCATTTTATGTGTCAACTGCGTATCTTTCGATTTTATTAATCCCCGCTGTAGACTAAGAAGCTTTATGAATTATTGATGTCCAAGTGCTCATATTTCGAAGCGGATTGTACAGATGAATATATAATTACAATAAACCGACCACTACCGCGGACGATTTAAATAACTATTTATTAAAACATGACTGTTACAGTAATAGTATGCTTAGGGCGTTCATTTTGGATGAATCATTTCGATGATCATTGCGTATTACTCATTATTTGTCATTCGTAAAGTTTATGAGTTTGAGCAGTAATCGGTTGTAATTCAGTGGTTAAAAGTAACTTTGTATTGTAACGTCCGGTGGCTGTTGCGGGCGTGGACCCTGATTGCAAATCGGGGTGCGTACGTTTTATTTCTTTTCACCTTCCTTTATCATTAGCCGAAGCGGCCGCTAATCAATTAAGAGTGTAAGAAGTCGGCCATTATACGCCGTGCGGGTGGTTATTACAGCGCTCTCTTCGTAATACGCCGATCTGATCGTGAATTCAATAGGGTTGCGAATTTATAGAGAATTTTGATCGATTTTTTAATTAATTCTTACTTACTTTTAAGGAATACCGCGAGAGTCCACTGCATTTCGTAATTCTACATCAAAGATGCCCGACAACATCTCTCTTTAGGATGTATCGATAGAATTTGTAAACATATTGAGATTTTCGAGTGTGAATGTGACAAATAGATTGTCGCATTGTACTCAATACGGCGACGACATTTATCTGTGTTATCTAGACAAAAGATGGCGATAAAACTACACTGGACCACACACAATATCTCGCTTGCACAATGACAACTAATAATATATGGTCTGACCACGTTTGTGTGACGGCGCCTCTTATCTAGTCCTTTCCGCGGCTTGATTGACGTAACTCATGGTCTCGACATATTTTTATTGTTGTCTCGTAAAATTGTTAACTAAAATATAGTTTTAAAGCCTCGTTCACAAAGAACACGTTTCGCACATCCATCATAACAATTAATAACCACTCAATGGAACGATTACATTCAATTGGATCAAGTAAACGCTGTTCGTTGATGATCTATGGGCTTATATTCCTTATATGTAACGTAAGGTGTTCGGTTGAACTTTGAGTATAATAACAACTAGATAAATGTTGGCAAATGCTATGGGCGTCATAAATTGTTGAATTTGATATGGACCAAGCAAGGCTGTGTTAGAATACGAAACATGTTCAGAACTGTGTCCTAATCCATCTAAATCTTTGAAAGGTATTCGGTATCAAGGTTTATAATGTAAAGATCCCTTCTAGAATTTTCAAATCTTTGTTTCGAATGCCATCGTAAATCAATCCTCGGATTTAGAAAACTTTTACGAAATCAATTGCGGCAATCGTCATTCATGGCTTACGGTTCGCTCCTTGACCATGTCTGTCTCGAAACTGTAAGGTTAATTATTTTGGCATTCATCTTGAATTTGGCAATTGAACGGGATTGGTATTTTTACTTTTACACTTACGTATTGTTGAAATTGGAATGTAGTGATACTATTATCTAATCTTTTTCTTAAATTCATATTTTGGACATTCACTTGTATTTAATTTTTAATAATCTTAATTCAATAAATTACGAAGCAACGTATGTCAACATCGATAGATTCTAATTATCGTTTGTAAATGCAATCAAAACCCGTTAATATCGCAGGGTATGTGAAAGTAGGGGCCCATACTTTGCAATTTACGAATGTACAATGTGTGTATAAACACAAGCCTCTTTGTGTAACGTAAAGCGATTAATGAGAGGCCGAACGTGACATTAGTGCAGTGAACCCGCGCATTATACTAACGCAAGCCTAGTATTAAAACTTATCTGCAGCTATTTGCATTCAACTTCCTAAACTGCGGCTCGGCTTGCGTGCGCCTTGTCTGTTCATACATTACCTACTCCGGTGCTTTCCGGATGGCCGCATTTTCATTTAGTTTGTTTATTTTATTATTGTGTTTTTTAATAACAATATTTGAGAGATTACTAATATTTATTTCAATTCTACCTTCGCTTCTTTGGGTATTTAATTTTTTTTATCTTTTTAATTGTAATAAACAGTTAATTCATTGAGGCTTTACCTTCGATTTCAGGAGGCCAAGTTTGAAAATTGACTCATTTTTATCAGTTATTGAAAGTAGAATATGTACCAAAATACTCATCATCATAAAGTAAAGGGATTTATTAAAAATAATTTTAATCTGGTAATGTTACATAGTAATTAGATACATGATTATCTGAATAGTCCGGTGCAGTTGCGTGTCTTGTTGCCCTTATATTACCAGATATCTCCTAAAAACATCTTTCGGTAATGATAGAGCGCACAGCGCGTTTCCTCGCATGTTTTAATCGGTTGTTATTATACAAGTACATTCATTCACCTGTCTTATAATATTATACATGTAGATTCAGGTCAAGTTAGATTACCCAATGTGTGCACAAATTAATAAAATAAATTTATTTTTTATTAAGAAATACGTAGTGAATGAACATTGCAAGGCATTGTGAGCTTAGCTCCGAATGTAATCAAGTTTTAGTTAATGTCCGACCTTGGCGGTTTGCGTACGGTACAAATGGACTTTAATAACGTAATACCGGATCTGTCTTAAAGGTTTATTATAAGAATAGTCACGACTCGCTTCCGAAAACATTGCGTCCTCACACTCGCGTATCATCGAGACCTTACCGAAATTACGTATCCCGGTAGACAACGGTATAAATTACAAGCGGGGTTTGTTATTACACATAGCTGTGTTATTATTTCTTATTTCTAATGGACACTGTAATCTCGCCACTCAGCTTTATATTTTGTTGATTTTTTACTGCACGTGTGGCTCTCTCCCACGCTTCGGCTATAGATTGTAGGTTATTAATGTTTGCATTCAATTATTGTTTTTATAAATAGAATTTATAGAGGTGATCTCAATTGATACGCTTAGTCAGTCAGTCATGTTTTAATATTTAGGTTGGAGGTTTGACGTCATGCTAAATATAATTTTCATTTTGTAAGAAAGTCAGTATTCTATGGTTTTAAGAAATATACATTATCCCAGTTCTATCCTTGTTCTTGCTTTAATAGAAATAACATTACATAAAAGGCAATGTTCATTCTCCTCATTATGATGACTTCATAAAAAATAAATAGGCTAGTAAAGGTTTGGTGAAACTAAATGGCATTAAAATTAATAAATTATTTTCTTTGTTGCAGTTCATTCTTCGGTACAAATGCTACACACTACGCTTCACATGCGCATTCTCCGACAGAAGCGAAATCTGGCTATCCATATCTAGGACAACTTGGTGGCATGGACATGGGAAGAGTACATTAATATTTTGCACTTATATTAAAGAAATAATATTTGAACACACATTTTATATACATAGAAATATATTGTTTAATAATACAATGTATATCGCAGAGACATATCTGATTGTGCCTTCTTTACACAATAAATATCGTATTTTACATAAAATTTGTATTTTTTCTAAAAGGTTTGTAATAAAGTCACATGTAATTAAATCGAGGCAAAATAGTCTTAATGTATATATTTAAAGTCATGATTAAATAGAATAATATTAATTATATTTCCATCGTATTATTCACGGTTCCTGAAATTGTAAATTTAGCGTCAAAATTTATCATATCTCTTTTAGTTTTAGTGTGTTATTACATTTCATAAGTTGTTATATATTTAGGTATATCGATAGCATTGTAAAAAATAAGTAAATTAAAAGTCTACACACTCGGTGCAGTTGCCAATCGGTTACAATCATAATTTATTTTAAATCGCCTTTTTTTCTACCAAGTCTTTTCAGTAGGCCCGATTCAATTACTATGAGAACTGTTTTAGGAGCAAAAAAATAATTTATATCGACGTTGGGCTAGATAAAAACCGGTTGGCGGCTGTACTAAGCATTTGATCTTGCAAACACGCCTTAAATGAAGTTGTGATTTTTAATTAAAAAAATGTATTTATTTCATAGGTACTGTATTGTAATTTAGATATAATTTAGTTTAAGTACTTTGTATTATAACAGTTTAGCCAAAATAAATGCTGAATTATAACAAAAAATCTTCTCATTTTATTGAAAAATAATGTCCTATAAATTAAACCTAAATTAAAAGAGGCTGAGACTTTTTAGTCGGCACTTTTTTGCGAATTTTCAAAGTATTTGCCATGTTTTAGAGGATACATATTATCAAGTTTTATGAACTGCATATTTGTACATACACATCACAAAAAAATTACAAGTAATCAAAAACTTTGGGACAAGTCTGGGATAAACGCCCATTAAGGGGAATATTTTAGTATTAAAGTCTTAATTCACACAGTCTGAGTAATTGCTATAATATTGATAAAATTATTTGCGTATTAAATATTCATTTAAAGTACTATAAAGTTGAGTGTTAAACTATATTACTTTAGTCTTTAATCAATAATTACGTTTTAATGAAATCGTCGTAGGCGGGACTTTAGTAGTTGTTTTACCTTATACAAACACTTCATATAAGCATCTTCAGAGCTAACTAAAAATATAAAAATATTTAATCAAGAAAATAGGAGGTATTGAACGAGGAGGCATTGAAGTGTTAATAAAGGAACTGTACTACTATTTTCCAAGATAAGAAACACATAATCCGCACTAGAATAACTCGCTGGACTAAAGCCTAAGCCATATCAATTATAGAGACGCTTTGTGTTTTATAGTGGGACGATTAAGGCTCGATCGATTAATATCGCATATATTATAGTCATACCTGTGTGACTTAAGAAGTAAGAGAGATGTATTCTTTTAAACACATTTTGTCATAATTTAAAGGTGGAAAGGTGGCGAGCTTGTTGCCATTGAAAAAGTAAGTCTAAGCATATCAGTCATAGCATTTTAAAATACCGTGCAGTTGATGTAACATTCCTGTAAATGTAGAGATTAAATGCAGTAAATAAAAATGTGGAGACAACCTAGGCCGATTTACATTTATTATTATATAAGTGTAAATCATTATGTAAAATATATATTTAACACTTCCTAGCTATAAACAAGAGATATGGCCTAACCGAATTCACAGTTTATGTCAAGCGCAGAGGCAATTTGCTGGCTGCCGATTAGGAAGGCCCAAGTCTGACAGGCCGTATACGGGTCCGTATTCACACATCGACAACAGACCTAAGCCCGGGGCTCTCTTTAGCAACTGACTAGTAATTCTCTGTACTGTTATTGAAGTAGGTGCTTTGACTATTAATAAAATTCTATACGCCGAGTATATATACACACCTCTGAATAGTAAAAGACGCCCGTGCCCAGCAAAGGAACGTATATGAGCTGATGATGATATACATAGCTAATCTGAACGATAACTTTATTTATATTATTTTTAACGGGCTATGTTTTTATAATTAGGCGGTCCGTACCCAGCACAAGAACTTACAGAGTAAGTATCATGACTAATTAGTCTACTTACCTAACATGTTGCATGAAAAAGTTCAGGCTTTTTTCATGAAATCTCTTATCAAAGTAGGTCTTGGTATAAAAATATGAAAGGAATGATTCACTTTAATCAGATTATTCTTGTATACAGTTCAAAGAGGTTGTGTATCACAAAACCGCTTTGGAATGTTTTCTGGGATTTTCACAATAAAGGCTGTAAGAAATGTAACAAAGGCGAGGAGAAAAATTGTGTAGTTAACTAGATACGTTCTGCAGGTTTGACTGTATTATTTTTTATTTATTTTAAATCGGTTTTATGTAATCCAACATACCTACTCGTCAGAATTTTATATTTTTATGTTTCTTTTTTATTATTATTAAAAATGGAATGCGTTAGGATCTTCATGTTTATTCGTTGGCAAGAGTTTATATGAAACGGGATATACAATTTTATGAGCATTATTACCACGGTCACGATAATAATTTTTTGTCATAAGACCTATTGTTGGACGTGACATTGTTCAAAAAGTGCCTACGTAAACAGTTAAAGTGGATTACCTAAATTGTCAACTGGAACCAACCCATTTAAACCATCTTGAAATATCACACACTTATCACTGTAATCTTGAAAAGGTAGGCCGAGATGCTATTCACAGCTCCGCGGTGCAGTCGACTAGATACTAGATAAAAAGTCACAACGATAAAAAGTCTTATGTGATCCACAAGTGCTTATTTGGTATGGGCGGGGGGTTGTTAAAACCGAAAAGTTTTCCGTAGTTTCTGAGACCTACGACACAAGGCTTGTATCTTAGTGTGGGTTGGAACCATGTTCAACTCTTAAGTGACTGTTGGGTGTATTTATTTATTTTTGCTTTCAAGTTTCGCAAGCTGTTTAATGTTATCGTCACGTTATTTTCGTTTTTTGACTTTTTTTCCAGATTCAAAGCCGAACTAAAAATTTGATCAAAGAAGAAGTCCATATTATTTTTATTCTCACAAACACGGAATCTCTACATAGTATGGCAGATTTTTTTCTCGAATAAAATTTTATTTGAATATTCAGTCGGTGCAAAATGAACAAGTCTAACGTTTAAAAAACCGCACTACGTGCCGTCTGTGTGGATGCGCCTCGGTGACACTTTTGTACGACGCGACGCCGCAAAGAAATGTTGAACGTGCCTTTTCTACCTGTCAAAATATCATTTTATTTTCAGCTATTTAATATTTTATTCCTTTTTGAAATCATGTCGCAGACATACTTTATTTATCGTGTGTTTTATTTTGAATTTTGTTTCTCAGTTACTTAGATATTTTTTTTTAATCTTTCAAAGTAACCGATACGATCAGTAGATATTAAGGGGCTTAATATCCAGGGCAGTATTATTCACGGCTTCACTTTTCAGGGGACCATTCCTAAAAGATTAGTGACGTCAGTCTTTCACGAGAAGCTCGACAAGCTGATAAAATTCATTGCTTTAAAAAAAAGCTGAGCATCGAAGCGCAGTCTTTAGTTTTTAGTCTAAGTATGACGTTTTCGTGTGTGGAAAACATTCAGGTGATTGTGACCACAAATGTTTTAGTATCCGTGCCTAAAAGCGTGGGGTCTGATACATTATCTCACGCCTGTATGGGAATAAACAGGGATAGGCACAAGAGTATTTCCTTATGAAGAAACTCAATAACACTTCGTTCGATCCGGGCCCTTAAGATCGCAAAACAAATGCTAATATTACTCTAACAAAATAATTGATAGCTCTAATGCGTTTACATTAACAGGAATGGTAGCCCTGTAAACATTTTGACAAAGGCAGACGTTGTCTTCAGCTCGGTATGGGACATAATTAGGCAGTCAAACGCAAGCCTTCATATCTACATGAATGTACTTGTAGGGGAGGGCGGGGCAGGTACTAACAAATTTTGTATGATTGTTTATATCTTCGTTAAAAATCAATTTTTTCGTTTTATTTTTTATTGAAAACTTGCTTTGGTTATTTAGCTATGATATTAGTAACAAAAACCTTCAGGTATGTAAGTACTTTCAGAAAGAGAGCCATGAAAACCAAAAAAGTCATTTGTTAATACATACCCCGCATGTGGGGTAAAAATTAACAGACCTGGGGTAAGTATTAACGACGGGGCAATTATTAATAGAGACTAAAATTTTATGAAATACTTAAATAAAAAGTCACTAACATTAATGAAAATGTTTTAGTGACTTTATTGTTAAACAAATCCGTACTTTTTATGATGGGAACTGGAAAAATATTGAAAATTCTTGCACTTTTGTGACTACATTCTCCTTTACGTTCCAGAGAACTGCTCGGACTACTCGGAGAACAATTGTATCGTTAAAGAACTTCTTATTTTTTTTTTAAAAGAGTATAAACATGAGTTAGGTCAAAGGATGTTCCTTTGCTTAAGCTGGTCGCCTCAGGACTCCGAATAGACAAGGATACGTTGCGCTTCGTAAAACCAGGAAACCAATCTTTTCCAACCTTTCTGTCCCTTTTCCGAGATTCTTGAATATTATCTATCTTGTATCGAATGGCAAGCAATTTTTAACATTGTCGGGCAGCAATCCAAAATAGTTATGAGACCATTTTTTCTTTACGTACTTAAACAAAAATATTTCGACTGCCTCGTGGTCTTGCGATACAAGTGTGTGCCGTGCTATCTAGAGGTCCCGGGTTCGATTCCCGGGTCGGGCAAATTGTTATTGGGTTTTTGCATTAGGAAATTCTTAATAGCAGCACGTAATAGGCTTGCTCCTTATTACGTGTACATGAGACTAACACATACCACACAAAATGTGGAGGCAAATGTACCTCTGCCTTCCCCTTTGGGGAATACACGCGTGAGGTTATGTATGTTTGTACAAAAATATCGTATTCTGTAGCAATATCTATATAATTTCTGTTATTTACCAGAACTTATTCACCTGCCACCTCAAATACTTCTTGAAACGTAGACCCCCTTGCGCTCTTCCTATTATATTTTTTTTATTCTATAATAAAAACACGCTTAAAACAAAAAACACTCGTTTAACATCACATACCTATTACCTACATAACATTAGCATGTTAATACTTACCCCACTCAATTTGTTAATTTTAGCCCCGAGGCCCCTTTTAATACTTTATTAATTACAGAAAATAATCCCGTCAATATAATTACAAACAAGTGTAATAGTTTGAAAGACAATAAAATAGGATTTATCTTAAGACAAACTTTCATTCAATTTAGTGAATAAATAAGCCTCAAATCAATTTATCACGAAGAAGGAAAAAATGGTTTATCTATCAATCCGAGCCTACTTCGCAAAACTACCACAAGCGAAGGCCGGTTGATATCTAGCAAGTCAGGACTTGTTCGGCTGTGTATAAAGTTAATATAAACCGAATCTCAATTTTTTATCACTTTTCGTTTGGCAGGTATAAGCTTGTTAATTCTTACCTCCGTTAACACCAACCCCGCTCTCCCCTACTGTGAGGAACGTATTACGCCAGAGCAAATCTATGGAATATTCACTCATAATTTATAACGTGACTTTAATATAAACAATTATTTTGTAAGAAAATATTTTAGGTAAGTACAAGGTAGCGCTTTGCTACATGCTGGAGATAATTGAAAGGTATTACAAATAAAATAAGTAAAAGGAACTGATAATTAGAAAAAAATATTTTTTTTTCAGGTCCTCATAATTTTTGGACAACTAGGAAAAAAGTAAAAAATATCTTTCTAAAGGTTTCGTGGGGAAATTATTGCAAAATCAAAGAAGTTGTTTCCTCTTTATACGGCATGTTAAACATTTAACCGAAAAAAATACAAAGCAGACAAGTGTTGGAGAAGAGACCGCGCTTAGGCAGACGTCGTGTGGGACGTCCTGCAGCACGATGGTCCGACGTCTTGAGAAAAGTGGCGAGAAACCGATGGATAAGGGCTGCACAAAACCGGGATGGTTGGTGCTTTTTGGGGAGGCCTACGTTCAGCAGTGGCCGGCGATAGGCTGAGTGTATTAAGAATTATTACAAATAAGGAATCTGTGACAAAACATATTCTGTGGTAAAATGTATTTACAACCACGTGAACTGTAAAAAGTAGTTGCATTAGTGGGAATTGTTACGTCTATTTCATCAGTAAATCCGTCTAACATCCCTAAGATATTTTTATAATATTTTGTGACAAACATTATTTTAGGGCGGGTGCAGTTTTGGGCAAAAATTATATGTTTCTCGCCATACACATGGGCACGTGCCTCAAAAACTAAAGTGTTAAGGCCTTGGTCGACGAGGTCAAAAACAAGTTAAGAATAATAAATTATAATGACTTTTAGTACGATGCTCGACTCAAGAGCATTAATATATTTACCTGAGTGCTTTATAACGGCAAATCTTTTGACAAACTTCCCAAGGACATCGGAGAGCACTCTGTGAAGCATTTTACAAAGAGGATTAAGTAAAGTTTTTAGAAAGCTTGTTATCTATCTTATACCATACTAATAAAATCCAGAATTTAGAAAATTGAAATCGGAATAATGATATGAACTAAATGGTACAGAATACTAGTCATGAAAAAATCTTTGTCAGTATTAAAATTATTTTGAGTAAAATGAATGAATAAATATAATTTTAAATAGGGAAGCTGCCGTTTATAAAAATACAAGATGTTTACGTCATTTCTTAAGTCTCAAGAACTCAAAATGCATTTGCTTAAAATAAAATATATTTTCAAAGCAATAATAAAGTCCTAAACGTCTATCACGGAACAGCAATAAATTACATAACTATCAGTGGTGGCCAAATGTCGAACATTATCGACCAATCATCGCACTGGGCGTCGGTACATAGAGCTATTCAATGGAAAACGTGATTCAAGTCCGGTTTTTACCACAAAAACCGATTGTTCAACGCAAAAAGTATTCGGTAAGGCACACGCGTGGGAACTGTTGTTAAGCTATTGACGCGTCCGTCCGCCGATCAACGCCGCTGACTTAGACTCTATAAATCATGGATGGGACATGGACAATGTTTGTAGAATAAAGTCAGATTTTTTGAAGTTAACATTGATGCCGGATCCATAGACATAATTGAGAATTTGTATTAAGATACCATGCGTGTCATTATTTGCATATTAGTATGAAAAAAAACATGTAACTTTAATAAATAATATTCACTTCACTTTTGTATCTCGATATATTAATTTACCCACATATACCCAGAAAATCTCTTTTCTTGTCTTTGAGAATTTCAAGAAGACTTCAACGTTTTTAACTTGGAATAGAGGACGGGATGTAGGCAGTCTAACGACTATCATGGCAGCCGTAAGCCTATCGTGCCTAGTAAAGATCCAATTTTACACCGTTTGACCCTATACATGCTGTTTCATACGTTGCTACCTTAACATCTAAATAAATCACTGGAATTCACATCCGACCTATACAAAATAACTTAGAGTACATCATCAACCAGGTAGTCTATGATAAAAGATGATTCGTGAAATACAGATAGATTTAGTTCGGCAAAAAATTAATTAAACTTCTGCCTTGGGAATATAAATGATACGAATATATTTTACATTTGATATCAAACCGTTAATTATAAAATGCGGTCTCAATCTAATTTAGTTCATTACAAGCACATTAGTCAAAATATTAATCTTCATTCATGTGATGTGTATACAGTAGCTTGGAGGCTAAATTGGACTTGTTTTTTTCTTTGTATTATTGACATACTCAGTTAATTCTTTCCTAGGCTGGGTTTTGTTACGTCCCAGATAAAGTGAACCAGTACAAGTTTGAACCTCGTACATGTGCATGTAGATGTGATCCATAAATATTGTTTCAGTTCTAACAGTAAATATTTTTAATATGGAAACGAAGGTTCTGCACTCTCATAGAAAGTGCAGCGCCGTCACAACAGAGTTTATTTGTGCGTGTTATTAGAGTTATCGTCTTTTACCAATCGACAGGTGCACTGTGGTCCAAGTACCGACTGGTAAGAAATCAAATAAAGAACTCGTCTACCATAACTGCGTATAAGCGGACTTATACCGGAACTCGACTGATTTGAATAACTCTACCAGACTTTGTATATTAATAACTCATACAAAAATGTACCATAAGCATAGACAGCCTTATGAATCATCATCTCTCGACTAAAAGCTATGTTGATGGATATTATATACTTGGTATAAAATACGGGCTGTATGACCGTAGTTTAAGGTATATGCAGATTACGTCAGCATCCTTGCATATCTAGATCACTGAGACAATGACTAATAATATAATTTGTAGCTATTGTCTGACCTATGTTTTATTAATAATAACGCTGCTGACGGAGACAATAAAGCTGTTATTTTAAATGATTTGTTTATATTAAGCTGTCAATGAGTCATTTTAGGCAGGCCTGTGATATTGTTTAATAACATTTTTGTTGATCATATAGCAATTGAGAGTAATTTTATTGTGTTTAAAACTTTAATTAAAATTATTATTTATATTTATCTTATAGGTCCTGTAACCCTTTGTTATTCATTTCTAGTTTTATTCGTTTTTATCAATCACTTTAACATAAGCCTGGTAAAATAAGTATACAAAAATCACCAAATTTTTAATTAAATCCGCGTAATAAGTCTTCTAAATACTGACCAAAGAGCTATCATAATTGACTATCCAAAAGTTGTTACGACTTGTACATTTTTGGATAACGACAAGAAAAATCGTGCCTTCGCTTTAATTGGACATAGCGAATCAAGTTTGCCGGAAAAACTGGGCGGAGACTGTTTGTGGAGGCGGATGCGGGACTATTACCACTGTGAACTGCTGTCACTCTGTGTACCGAGAAAAATATATTTATAAAGTTATATAAACATAACAACTACGTTTTAGGGCTCTCACTCTAACATTTAAGGGCTAAAAGGGTAACGTTATATGCCATTTCTATAATATTCAAGAAAAAATAAACACACACTTACGCATATCATAGAACAGGCAAGCTGGAGTGCAGTTATTGTCCTGTTTAAAAATACTGTGTTATCATTTCCTGCGCAATAGAGACACTAAAGCAGTTTTTAAAACCAAGAAACACTTTATCCTACTCAGGATTTCTATCAGGGACCTTTAGATGACACGACACACGCTTGTACTTCGAGACCACGAGATAGTCAAAGTTTCTTAGAACACTCAAAGAAGACCGCATAAGCCTCTTAACACGTAGAAAATTAATTACGACGCGAAGAGCGACAGATTAGTATTCAAATAGCTTACCTAATCAAAGTTTATTTCACTTGCTTATAGTAGAATTTTATCGGCACATATGTAAATTTAAATGGAAGTCGCACATAGTTTACATGTGAAATCTCTAATTGGCCATTAATGTGTCGATTGTACGTAGGAATTGTTCTCGAGTTTCCGGCGCATTATGAATGCTTACCAACTATTTTGCCGTGTATTTGCGTATCGGACAATTTTAATCTAACGACTACCAAAACATGTAAAACTCTCTCGTCGATTGTTCTCACACTACGATGCGTGAGAACGAAAAATCACAAAATTGAATTACTGACTAACTGTCGGGCAATTAAACATTTAAAAATGGCAGCGACAGTTATAGCGGGATGGTTGTGATCGCAGGTGGATCGTGGGTCTCGGATTTGGGGGCGTCGAAAATCGTCAGTAATCGGTCAACGACTTAGGTTTTTCGGAAAAATCAGTTCGGTACCCGATTGATTTTCACAGCGGATAATGCACGCACGTGTCGCCGAGCCTCTTGGGCTGGCTCGACGCAGATTCGATACACTGTCGCTGCCTCTCATTGAGCTGTGACCGATTCTTCGCGACAGGTTGTTTGCTAAAATTTGTTTGACCACATTCTTGTTAATTATTTTCAATCACGCCAAATTAACAACAAAAACTTGTGACAACAAAACCTTTGCCTCCTCTATCTACTAAAATAATCGAAGACAGGTAGTGACATGATTCTCAAGTGCTAATTCGTCACGACAAAACATTAATATTTCCAGAGAAATTCAATGACCGAAATTGTTTCTCAAGAAAGCTATTTAGTGGCGTGACGAAGCCATTTGTTTGGCGAAAATTTACAATCACCCAAGAATATTTGATGATGGCACTTGACACCGACGACGCGGCTACCATCGGTTCTCACGAGAAATGATTCGGCAGCATTCCGACAGAATGTCCACAGAAATTCTCGTTCAAACGCGAAAGTCGTGCATGTCCATTGATTAGTAGACCAAAAAGGCAATACCGATCGGTTCCTACTTTCCGATATTTATGAAACGGATAGTAAAGAGGAATTTCCTGTCGTTTATGAACTGGATTGCCACCTTTTTTTAGTAGATAAATTATGTTTACCGTTTAAGCCCTGTTCAAGATCGATTTATCTGTTCTGCTATGTAAAAGTTCTATAACAGAAGCCGCCCACTGTTTTTTGCCAATCAAAGATAAGACGTGATGTGATACACGCAATCGACGCTTCGAATACGTTTCCACTCCGTTTGGCTAATACATAAGTAATAATTTATAAAATAATGGCTTTCATTATCGTCGAAGACGTACGTTACAAAGAGCGGACATTCGTTCCGTGTTTTTGTTTCACGTTTCGACTGTGTGCGAGGAATTGTAATTTTGTACAGTATAAAAGGAACGAGGGTGTCGACAACTTTGTTTTCTAATCAACAATGGTGTTAAATACTTTCGAGACCTCATACTGCGACCTTTTATATGTGGACTCAGTGTGACTTGTTTTGGACAAATTATTAGTCTGGTTTGGCATAGAGGCGGCGACAATCGCTCGTGATTCCTGCGAGTCTTTTCTGTACAATGATTTATTTATAGCGTGAGTCATCGGTAGCTATTAGTCTTGGATATTGTCTTTAGTGAGGCTGAGCTGTGCCGTGCAGCGAAGCGCAGCTGGGCGGCTTTGCATGTTTACAAACATTTTATTGAGGTGTTATGTTTAATGGCTTCTTTAGAAGGTATACTTTATTGTCCCGTTGACAATGATTAAGTGTCTATGATTGGAATAAAATGATAAATGTTATGTGTATACATTAATAGCGTTAGTTATTTGTTTTTTTTTAATATGTGGTTATATGATGCCAGTGTTTTGGAATGTCAGTAAAATATTTACTGACATCCATCATAGATAAAATTAGTTTAAAATTTAATATATTTATTTGCGATTAAAAAACTTATTTTTTAATCAATAACATGCTCAAAAATAAAAAATATTATCAGCGGCTTCCAAAAATTGCATATTTAGAGTCTATTGATTTACAAAATACTTTAAATATCCTTTAAAACTTATTTAAATTTCTAGTTCTCGCAAATAAACGACCAAAAGATTATCTTTTATTTTTCTTTAAGTTATATTTATAAAGTTTTTACAAAATTAGTTAAAACTATATTGATAGGGTAAATGAAGAATATGATGCGAGTATTTTTGACCGGGGAGCGAAAAAAATTGAGAAAAACACTGAGAGTCTAGGTAAAGCTGGGACGTGCCGACGGATTTTTAGGTTGACACTGCAAATTGACTACGATTCAAGTGCCCAAGTATATAATATTTAATTATAATAAATATTCTCAACAGTCATAAACATAGATCTGACCCCACATTAAGATACAAGTCTTGTGTCCTGGGTATCAGAAACTACAAGAGACTTTTCGGTCTCACAAACATCCAGAATTGAAACAAATACTTTGGTCGGTTTATTTACACAAACATTTAATCCGGTGTGGAGATCGAACCCGCGGCCCGTCGTTTCTCAGGCTGACGACTAATCAACTGGGCCACGCGGCTTTCAACAATAACAATAGATGATTGTCATCCGTATAAAATGTTTGTTTCGGAGCGTACATCAAGCTCGTGGACTCTCGTTACATACTATTCAATCCAAATCGAAAACGAATACGGTATTAATTTTGTTATCTAAATAAAGAGAGATTTAATTCATTTACATTAATCATTAATATTTACTAAACATAGGAATATAAAAACTCTAGATCACACTAAATATGTGTCGCGTAACCAAAAGCCAGTCAAATGTATGTACATTGAAAGGGTAAGATGGCCGATATTGTCGCATTTTTGAAGTGAAGACTTAAATAATAATTTAAATATATTTTAAGACAGACGTATAGCATGCAGCTCTTAATAAATTGTCATATATTAATATTCCCTTTTTTTGCTGTCGCTTAACTTTTTTAAAATATTTTTTAAACCAAAGAATATTTTTAAATAAATTAATTCCCACCGGGTGAAATATTATTAAATGTATCTTATTATTTAGAAAAACAGATCACGTGTATTTGATAGTTAAACGTGAAGCTAATATTTCAAAATTTCCATTTAATATATTTTTTAAAATTTGATGATAATTCTGAAGGTTTTTCTATTATTATTATTTGACAACTGTGGCACGAAAGCCAAGATTATCGATGAATTTATAATATCATGTTCGTATTAAGTATCTGCGCTCACGGTGACCCTAATCGAACCTGCCCTTTTAGTCTCAAACACTATCGATTTAAGTGTGTCAAGCAATAGCTTCTCAGTAATTTAAGCGTTGTCCAACGACTTCATTTGTCATCGGAAACAATGAGAAGGCAGTTAGCACCAATGTCATCGATTGTCATACAAAACAAAGGGTCTAACAGTATAACAGTGTCGTTTTATTGTTTACTGCTTAGCTTCTGAAGCCGCAGGAGGTAGCACCCTAAAATTTTTCCCTAAAAACTTTGTGAGCAAAATGGAAGCAATTAAATAGATTTACAGCCGAATACTTTCTTGGAAAACAAATGAATGTAGAAATCTGTTATTTACGTTTTGTATGTTATTGAATTCGTGATAATTACTGTTGTTTAGTGAAATTTCATAGTTGCTTATGCTTTATTATGGGAGCGTGCGCGTTGTTAGTCGTGGATGCGTGTTGAAAAAAAATTGGTACTAGTTTTTACGAAAGTGCGTGATGGCCTCGATAAATGTATGGTCTTTCGAGATCGATATAACCCTGGGCGCATGGTTGTTCAAACTTTGTGTGTTCTAGTATAGGACAATCACGATTCGAAAAATGTAGAAAAACGTCGTAAGATGTTGAAGTTCTTTTAATGTATTTATTTTGAATTTGAAGTCATTTACTTTATTCACTTGACCAAGGTTTTACGACTCTCAATTCTGGGACGGATGTACAAGTACCTATGCTAGACCATGGGAAAAAAATCTATTTTTTTATCTAACGGCTTTAAAGAACATGTACAGATTAGCTCAAGAATATTACCACCTCTGCAAGAAAAAGTCATAAAAATACGAAAAGCGTTATTAAAACGCTGTTCTTTATTAATTATCCTTACGTACTTCTTGCTCCAATAAAATTGAGTGCGTCATGAAAAAAAACACAATAAACAACGCTTGGACTAAGAGCCATTCGCTAAACACTTCAACTTTTATTAACGTTCACTGCAATTCTTAATGAACGTATACTCTCCACGCTTTCTTTCAATAAACGTTTCAGTTTTAGACTAGAGTCCTGATATATTGAGGCTAGAGATCGACAATCAATTTCTATTGTCATCAATAATCATTATTCTTTTGAGAGATATCACGAAGTCACTACATATTGCAGAACGAAGGAGTCGGTCCCACTAATTTTGCCGAAAAGCTATAGCTGTTTTGATTTATTGGGGCCCAATTTGCAATTGCTATAATATTTATATTTTCCCAGATTGCTACCAACGTACTAAGTGGCCAACCAATGGCGGTACTCCCATAGAAGCTCAAAAGCGTTACTCTTCAATTGTGTGATGTCTTGTTTGAAAATTTTTACGAGTATTGTGGGGTCATGATCTTCTCATTCATATGTCTAATTGCCTGTGTTAATTATATAGCTTTAAAAATATTCGAAATTTTGTAAGGCCTTTAGGCTTCTGTGAAAGTACTGTCACTGATTAAACCTAAATACGAATATGTCGGATTATTCAGGGAAGTGCCATAACCCGCAGAAAAAGGGAAAATATTTTAGTTGTTTATGAACATTAAATATGTTTTTTTTATTTCTGTTCTGCTATTTTTTTAAATATTTTACCAACTCAAAACAAGTATCAAAATTCCTGGGCGAAGTATTAAGTTTTGCGTCGAAATGAAGTTTTCACGACGGTATTCGCGATCGAGTCTGTCGCAATGTAATCAACCACGACCTTCGTTTACTTATTGCCACTGAAATTTGTAACAACGGAATTGTTCTTTTATAATTATTGAGATAATTATAGCTGTATACTTTTGCAGTGAGGAAATAACCACGGTGAGAAGTGGTTGATTTCGATTTAGCAACAATTTTCCTTAGAAAAAATTTTACAGTTTATTGCGACAGATTCAGAACAGGAATACACTTATGAAATTTTTATTTTAATGTGAAACCTTATGTTGTAATTTTCCTAGTACCTACTTTTCATTTACTCGCTAATGTGTTTGTGGAATGGTAAAATTTTACAAAGTATTATGCTATCTTCGCCAATTTTTGTTTAAGGAGTAATATGTAATCATCAACATAAGTCCACATACGTCCCATTGCTGGGGCCGGATTCTGCGAATTAAAAAACACAACAAACAAAACAAACGGGTCTATTTAGACTGAATATATAAGCGTTAAAATTTGTAAAAGATATGATAGTTTCAATCGTTATGAAGGGTTTTACATTTTAAATTATAACATAGTACTTGTTGGACAGTTACAGTTACTGACACCAGCTTGGTCAATACGAAGTCGTGAGTGAAATCTCACATTGAGACAAATGTTTGTGTGATTCATAATCATTTGTAAGACATAAACTCTAGCAACTGTACTATGTAGAAGTACTAGCTTCTGATGTTGATTATACAATATAGTATGTATTTCAGTGTTGTGTCAGAAGTATGTTTCTGCCGGTTGCGCGTGTTTACTTATTTTATTCTTCTAAAATGTCGACAACAGCACAAATTTTATATTCGCTTTATTTCATGAAAACGGTGCTCAAACTCCGCACAATTTTACGTTGTGTAAGCAAGCGCTGAAGTTAATTCTTGCTTCGTGATTTAAACAATAGTGTACCCGACAACTTCAGCGCTTTAACGTAATAGAAAATAACTGCAGCGCGGGCTTTCAACGTCGAGCAAACTTCAACTTGTTCATTTGATATTGTCGTGAATTGTTGGAAAATTGTTCTTCATTACAATAGCTACGTGTTAAATGTTACGTCATTTTGAGAATGTTATTTTTTAAACTAACATAGAAACGATGCGATCCGCATTCGATGGTAAGTCCATTACAAATCTCTTTTTATTCTTAAGTACCAAATTAATCAAATTATAAGCATCTTTTATTTTATATGCCCCGTGGCGCAGTTGGCTAGACACCAGCTTGCGAAACGAGTGGCCGCGGGTTCGATCCCCGCACCGAGACAAATGTTTGTGTGATCCACAAATATTTGTTTCGGGTCTGGGTGTTTGTGAGACCGAAAAGTCTCTCGTAGTTTCTGATACTCACGACACAAGACTCGTATCTTAGTGTGGGGTCAGGACTATGTATGTGACTGTTGGGTGTATTTATGTATTTATTATTATTTTATTTATATGAAGAAGAAACGGTAAAGTATAACTTAACTTTATTAACTACATTCATTTATTTTTTCAACTGTCGAAAGTTCATATGTTTAATAGCTGCTAGCTAATTCTAATTACTGTATTATCATAAAGCTGTGACATAACAGCTGTCAAACCAAGACCTCCAGTTTCACAACTAGCACTAAAACAAAAACTACATATTCACATTACAACACCATCATCCTTATAGATAACACTTTTTGCAAAGAAAAAACGAAACGCTTCGGGCTGACCAGGATCCCGCACCGGCGAGTCTCAACCTGACGAACAACAATAACACTTCACACCTATTACGTCGCCCAGCGCTCATTCACGTGCAGATAACGCCACACACAATACCGCTAATAAACGTCACAAGCGTCTTTTGCAAGTATCGAGCCGTCTTCATCCCAGCCATTTGATGTATCGGCGACGAATTGGTCGGCCTCACCTCCAAAGGTACAATAAATAGTTCTTTCATGTCACTTGTCCGCATTCTTCACTGACAAAGAGGTTACGCCCACCGTATGCGTGTGGCGAACTTGGGTGGCTTCAAGCCTCTGAGGACGACCTAAATTAATTCCAAACTATCCTCGTTAAACTTGTTACGTTTATACCTATGATTAATGAAAGAACTTGGGTGAAACTTTTAAAAGTGTCGTTAGCCGCGCCGTGCAATTTCTCATTTTTCTGTATAATTAAAATCCTTTAGTTTTCATGGCGTGGAATTTTTTTTATGGACATTCTTTTAGCGCTTTCTTTAACATATTTAAATAGTGGATAAAGAATGTTATAATCACTTCATGCTTGTAGAGCTGAAAAAGTAATTAACGTTCTCTGAAACTTTTATAGCAAAGCATATTATACAGGGTGTATTTAGTCCGTGATCGAAAACTGAGGCAAGTAATAGCGAGGGTGATCACAAACTCAGTGGCGATATTAAAAATCCAGACAAAAAATAAAAAAATTGACATTTTCCATACAACCATCGGTTTTAAAAGTATGTGGTTTGTATGGAAAACCTCAAAAATTTTATTTTTTGCCGGGATTTTCTTTAATGCCAGGGGGTTTGTAATCACTGTCGCTATTACTTGCCTCAGTTATAAAACTTTGACAACCTTACATGATGTTAAATGACATATTTTTTTGGTATATTTATTTTTAAAACCTTAGCACGATAAGAAAAAATAAAATTCAATAAGTATATTGACATATAAACGTATATAAATTCAGAAAAGTCTAGTGAATTTGTACATTATATTTTTTTCACATTTATTACTTCCTTCAAAAGCAGTCTGGTGACACCCCGATTGTATAGACAGGTAGCAATCAATAACACGACGGACTGTCATCGCGTGAAACGAATAAAGGCGCGCCACCCACCGGTAGCATCATAGCTCGGTTTCAAACAATAAACTTCACTTAAATGTGCCAGTATTGACAAAAAGAACGTTCAAAGTGCGTTCCGGACTCAATGCTCTTGTTTGTGGTTTGCGATTGAACACAAGTCATCAGCGGGGGCCGAGGAGCTACCGAACAGCGGTCGCAGCCTGCCCCTTTTGTTCTAGTCGACATGAGGTCCGGGTAATGCGGTTAACCATACATTAACGAAATATTTTCCAGCCGTGTCCAATTGAGACGTCTTACGTGCTTCGAGGAATAGTAACAACGCCTTGTAAATCTTCATTAGTACGCAAACATTTCGGATTCGTGGTTTAATTGTTTGTTTGGTGGGGTTCTGGAGCCAACAACGCTTTTGTTTTTTACACAATATGGACATTTCTTCGTCGACCATCTCTTCACAAAAATAGTGCATAAGATTCTCGATACAAACATATAAGCATACAATAAAGGTCCATTACATTTAGTGTGGCACTAATTAGATAAGAACTTTAGGTATTACGTTCCATTGGAGGACTCGGGTATCCTCTAAAATGTATGCAGGTCTAGTTTAATTACTTAAATAATGTTGATGCTTGAAACTTTTGGTGAAATATTTTCAACTACCTTTATGATGACATAATTTGATTTTATATTTTAACGTTGGAATCAATACTCGTAGACGATAATTTTCATTCGCTAATGTAGAGTGTGTCGCTTTCATTGTTTAGTGCCATGACAACATCAGGAACAAATGTTGGAAAAATTGTCTTAGCAGTTTAATAAAATGAAGCTAAAATACATTTTTCAACTTGTCTTTTAATTCTATTGTAGTGTTATGTAGAATTAAGAGCGCTAGAAACATCTTAAAATCTTACTTCTCTTAAATTTTCATTGTTTGAAAACTAGGTTGCATATGTATACAAGCTTTTTATTTTAAAAGCGTAAATGTAGTCTAGAAAAATGTAACAAATATTATACGAGTAAATATTTGTATTGTTTACTTGCAATTCCTTCATACTATAATGTTTCCATAGTGTGAATAACAAATATTTACTTTTGAGGCTTAAAATCATAGATCTGAAAACATTAATTGTTGTCATCAGTTATTGTCTACATAGGACTTGCATTTGTTTTGGCTCACGTGATTTCTTGGCACTCTACAACTCTGTTCGTAAGGTAGGCATAACTGTGAAGAAGGGCGTAGAGCGATTATAATATGCAGATCATATTCTATGCCAGTACACATTTTACTTTAACCACACAACACTCACTAACAGCTGTGGTGTTGTCGCTTTGCTGTATCTATAACTAAAAAAGTACCAAAAACATTCTATATCAATTAACATGTGTCCCACTATTAAGCATAGGCCTTCTCTGTAGCTGAGAGGAGTAAAGTCTTTATCCACCACGCAGGCCTTGTACGGTTTGATGGACTACACAACTAAGCAATTTCTAAGATTTTTTGTAAATACACACATATTTAATGGGATTACTGTCTAAAACTGGATCTTGTAATGCGAGTAATTCAAGACAATGTGACTAGATATAAAGTAATTTTGATTTATACAGATACGACACGCTTTGATACGGATCGGGACAAATTCAACGTTTGTATGGTTTGACAAATTTCGGAGAGGTTTCAATGACGTCACAGATTCTGGTGCTATGTTGAATGTGAGTCGTGCCTGAAATAGTGCAAAATAAATTATATAATCATACACGTATGCCACTGTGTTGATTTGGTGTTTCGGTTTATGACCAGTTGTGGGTTTTATGTAGGAAAGGTATTTGAAGGAAACGTATTTTATGATTGATGATTGGTATGAACAGATTACATTAACAATATTGCTGCATGTATCATTTTCGTGGGATACCAAATTTTGCCTTAAATGTCACGTTGGATACAAATAAATACAGTTTAAATTCTATGTAACGTCACTCGATTTAAACATGCGATCCCTAAAGCTTCGAAATCACTTGGCTTTGATTGATTTAGCTTGCCTTCCGTATAATAATTATCTTCTCTACATTTTACGACAACTCTATAGCGCCATATAACGCACAGACCCTTCAGTGTTATATATACTTTACACTGTATTTGAGAGATGTTAGAAAAAACGAAAATATCTCCTAATCTATGTGATATATCCGAAAAATTCTCAACTACTACAAATTAATTTAACTTCGCGGAGTTTCACTCAGCCTCCTCAGGGATCTATTTACACTTCGATAGTCATGTGAGACGCGGGAATTTGATTTCCGCTCTCCCAGGAACCGTCGCATCCTGTGACACGTTCACATTTCCCGTGGAGATCATTAAATCAGCTTCAGTTAAAAATAGTTTGTGATCACCTAATATGTGAGCTGGAGTAGGCGGAGAAGATTTTGTTAGCGACAACCGATCAGCTACAAAGGTCAAGTACAGACAAGCACAGTTTTAGAAGTCAGACAGTCGATAACACAAAGATCGCGAAACATTACTGGTTGGTTGTTTGATTATTATGCAACATCTTTAAGCGAGACCTTTGGTTAATAGACGAACAGTTGTGTTTAATTTTTTGACCTGGGGCTAAATACCCTTAGAAGTAGATTTTACACATTAAATAAAATGTATAGGAGGTATCGTATGACTTCGACTTTGCAACAATTGCTCGCTTCTTTAAGTCGGAAAAATGTCTTAGGTTACACTCCATAGCTACAGAACTCAGTTAATTTAAGCACAGACTCAATTATTTAGCATTGTGTATATACGGTATCATGAAATAATTTAGTTACCGTAGGTCTCCATCTCTCGCATTACGTGGAAACTCTGATATTATAAAATTATGACCCAGGACGGCATAATAATAGCAACTGCTATCAAAACCTTGTTGCCGCTAATTGCTTCTTTCATTAAATTAGAATGCTGAAAACATGAGTGGCGTTGCCATAGTACCTTATGCATAGAATTCTAAATAGAAGTAATATCAAAAATGAATTACATTGTAATTAGAATTATGTGCTCAATAACCACAGCTATAGTTGTTTAATCCTTTACTATTTTTATCTTTTATGCTAGATTGCGCCTGGCGAAATTATAAAAAGGCCAATTTCTCGAAGAGCCTACATCTATATCTCCATATTATGTAGTCTATACGCATTGGTTTTAACCTTAATTTCTTGAACTGACCAATAAAGTTGCTTTAATTTGAATTTATAATATCATACGTAATTAGTATAATATAATTATGTTTATGACCAGGTATGAATCTTTACACACATTTTACTAAGTTTTAAGACTAATATACATACGTAATAATGGGAGATATATTGACGTGTATTTGATACATTTTTAAACAGCCTATCTCGGGGTGTTTAGAAGTGACTGTTCAGCGCTCTAGAGGAGCCTGGTTTAATTTTCGGGAAGGATAAAATGTTTCTAGATTTGACCATAAGTTCTGAATAAAAAAACCGAACTTCAATTGATGACTTATATCGCGCACTAATATCAGCTCTTCTATCAACCCCTTGGGGTATCTGGGTGTGAGTGTGTGTAGTTACTGTCTAAATACACCTCTGGAATATATTGTCATGAAGACATTAGAAGGTCACGGTCCATTTTCGCACCACGAAGTTTGTGCGAAGGAGGTCGCGTTCACAGAATTTATAGTTTGTAAGCACATTAACTTGATGTAGGTTCTACTTGATTGTTGGGCACATTGTGTTCGCGCCGTGAGTGAAGTCAAGTAGCGCTTTTAAGTAAATTGAATGTTGGTTTAATTATTTTAAGTGTTCTATACTACTGCTGTGATTTATGTCAGTTTGATCCCATTCCTTTCTGTGAGTCATTGGGAACCGTGATCAAGTTTTGACGCTTGTGGGGTGGTTAAAACTCAGCTATTAGACAAAAGGCAGTAGGTTCGGACTAAATTAAGGTTTCTTAAAATATGTTTGTATTTCAAAATAAAAATCATATTTAATGTAATTTTCCATTAAAACTTCCTCTACGAATCTTACCTTCAGTTCACTTCCATGAAAGATTCATTTATAAAAACAAGGAATTAAAATGTCAACTAACGGAACCGGCGTGATAATTTCGGCTTTTTAGTATTGTGTTTGAAGCTAATATAAAAACAGTAGGCGGCTGTTAATCTGAGGTGAATTGCAATTTGTTCCTTATTCATATTCCGTTATGCATACCGGATATTACAGAGAAAATAGCGTTTATATTTCACATTTAATGCTCAAAGTCTTTGCCGACTAAATGCATACAACTACCTATACTTATGTAAAGTAAAAATCTTTAGTCGTCTATTATTATTTGTTTAAACGCTAGATGGGGTCTTGTGTAGGTATTAATACTTAGATTAACAAAAAAAAACTATTTTCCTTAAAGTTAAATAAACATTACGTTATGATCTGTTTAACGTAGTCCAAAGCGAAACATTATTTTTGTTGTTCCAATCATTTATTATTTTGGTAAGAATCGAACTTTTGTAGTGTGTGTGTGAAACTAAAGAGTTTCACTTTCTTCTGTTAAGTAACTTTTTTAATAATTGTACCGTTATATGTGGTACCATTGAGTACTACAATATAAATATGTATGCCAATAAAAAACAACGAATTTAATTACGGGGCAAATGTCATTTCGTATCAGAGATACCCTTTTTGCGTCAAATTGAATTTACTATACGGATTTGCGAATGACGGATATTAAATTAATAGCAAACAATTTATTCATAAATCCCTGGCTTTGACTGATAACAGGAATGAATTCTAAAAAATTACCTGAACTTGGTAAGTATCAGCCCATTTATTTATATTCACTGCAACTAAGAGGGTTCAGGCCTTAGTCTACCACGCTATCATAGTGCTGGTTGGCGGACAAAATAAGTATTATATTATTTTTTTAATTCTAATATCACTATCATACAAATGTTACAATGGCCAGTATTCAAAGTGAAATGAAACTGCACAGTAGACTAAACATTTTCATTGCGAGTGTGGGCGGAAACTTCCCCACTTTTCAACTATAACTTTTATTATTTTTAAACTATTGTTACCGGAGCATGACGAAAAAAATATTACCAAAATGGCCGCTTGGCTTAGGGATGAACTGAATAATCAGGGCAGTAATGGATGCCGTTTATTTACTTTTTGCGATTTATGCTTAGCTTAGGGTGAAAATTTGGGGTGAATTTATTTGTAAGGGTTTTGTAATGTACGCCGTTCGGTTATGGCTTGTTTAGGGGGACGAAGTAACGTGAATTAGAAATTTTATCGTTTTAAATTCAAACTACAATTTATCACTGCCAAATATGTGTTAGGAACGTTTATGTGTTCTGATTGTAAAATATGTGCCTATATTTCATGTAAGTCAATTTCAAAAGGCGAAATTTTTCTAACGATCTTGTACTCGACAAAGATTCTGGAATTATATTAAATGTATAAATAAAGTAATGTATAAATATTACACAAGACTGTAATGTAATCATTTTATGCAAATGAATAGCACAATAATAGAAACCGATATTTGATTTCTGAACCGTCACAAAAAAATATCAATTACCAATTGTTTTTGTATTAATGTTATAGAAAGTAGCACTTATAAAAATGTTTAATTAATTACGATGTTAAATAGGTATTGAACACGATACACTACTTTATATTACGACCCGTAGTATAGCCGGTATTTCTACAGGTAAACAGAGCAGTTGTTCAAAGGATTTAATAGCTATTAATTGGAAAAAGTTCTTAGAAGTCGTGCTTCCGACTTCCTCAAGGGCCAAATATTAGCCCTCCTCATAGCAACAGTTTTTATCGCCACTTAATAATCTTTATAATCTTTATTCATTCATTCATTACTAAAATACAAAAGAATACAAATGATACAGTGTTAGGGCCTTCTTTTAAGTATTTGCATACTTGTACCAGAAGACCCTGGTCTGACATAAATTATAATGAACATTTAACATAACATCTATTCTTATAAAATTACTTGACTATTAAGGAGTTAGAATGTTACTTGAAGATTTTCAAGATATTGTATTGATTATGTACAACATTGATATTTTTTGTTTTTTAGTTGGAATTGAAATTTGATTAGGAATATGAGAATTTTGTGATATTCTAGACTTGTATTATGTGATCAAACTTGGTTCCTCTGAAAAAAAAAAACACCCAAATCATAGCATAAAAACGGCGATTGTTGCGATATTAATAATAATCATATCCTACACGATAAATAAAATAAGAGCATTATTAATTTTCACATAATTTTTAATGTGGTATCTAGAAATATATACATATAAGGCAGATATTGGGTGAATCATTCAGATTTGATACGATGACCTCTAAAGCGAATAAAAAGAACGATGTACATTTTTATGAATGAAACATCGGAATCCATACGGTCAAGTGAATGAAACAAGCGTCTGCAATACAATTACACACAGCTATATAAAATTATGACCATTATTAAATATTTTGTTAATGCCACACACATAGTTCCCACAGTCACATCCCATTATCCACGGTTTAGCAACATTGGATAGTAAAAATTGACATTAACGACGAACGCCGAGATAACTGTGAATTATTCAACATGTTGAATTTTGTATTGCTAAACGATGCATGAAATTGTCGAAAGCTTGACTGTAAGTGAGGAAGCTTTCTGCTGCGTTATGTAATGGTGAGCACTCTAATCGACACTTGATCGGTGGCTGCAAAACTGATCACGTCATGTGACTGGCGAAACTCGTTTCTTTCTTGATTGACAGCATTTCTTCTGTTTTGTAAAGACAATGAAACAGTTGAAGGCCAACATTTAGCTATGTTTCTTTCGTACATCTATACACAATTTCACGTCTTTATTCCCCGAATGATTAGGCAGAGGTGCTTTCTGGTACCCACTATTCGCCAGCCATGCGTCCGTCCAACGTAATAAGTTTACTATCCATATACTTATCTTATTATATCTCAGTACTTCATAAACAAGCTTAGTTAATCTCAACTTTTACTAACATTTAATATGAGACGATATTGTGACTTAATTATTTTCACTGAACAAAATTCTGGGTATTGGTAACTAGGTCGCGCGGGTATTAAGGGATTCGGGGGAAGTGTTTGTAGATATTTGGATCGCAGCCACGCTGTATCTCGTTTTTAATGCTTAATAATTGAATTGCTTCTACCATTTCAAAACTATTTAACCCAAATAAGTGCTAAGCTTATTTGTTTAAAATACTTTTATACTGTTATTGCGATTGTATTGTGATTTCTTCCAACGAGCCTATATGCATGGAAGGCATATATATATGTGTAATACGGGTGTTAGATGACAAATGAATACATAAAACTAAGACTGGTTTGTATTGTACAAGTACACTGGCAAATGTCAATTCCATAAGTTAAGCTTTCTGTAAAAATTATGAAGTAAGATCTCATTTACTCATAGTCTTTTAACACACTTTTCACATAACATCACTGGCTCCTAGACAAGAGTTCATGATAATGAGGAAATCCTTGAGGAAATCAAATATCATACACAATATCGTGTGAACTGAATCAAACGATACAATACTTCCTTTATTCTATCTCTTTCCCTATATAAGATCCTAAACACACAATGTGATCCGTTTAAGCAAATATGTAATAAGCGGCATCTATTTACGAAAGCCTCGATAGTTTTTATACAAAAATAGATTTCGCTAATCAAGAAAGAAGATAGACACTGAATAACAAGAAAGAAGCAATCATGATGTAATATTTGATTCTTCGATGATCTTCTGATGATGACGCTTAGTCGGAGGCTTAGAAATGTCATTGCTTATCCAGCAAGAGAACTAACCTTTACATTCCAAACGTATACGCCCTTGGACCTGAAAAGGCCTGCCTCTTCAGGTCCAAGGAAGTTCTTAATTTGTTGAGACGAACGTATTTCTTCACTCGATATAATAATTAGGCCTATCTAAGCGTATAATTACATATTACAAAATAAAAATAATGATACATTTGGCGAACAATTTGAAGTTAAACAAACATAAGGGAACATATTCTAGAACAAATTAAATTGTTATCCGACAATGTCCGCCCAGCCTGTTGGCATTAAACCAAATGCTAATCCTTCGGGAATCAAATCCAATAATATTCAGCCCAATGTTGCTTCCAAATGAAATCCGTTTTATTGTGAAGGACGAACGCCCTAGCTTTTAGTCGTAAAATGGAAGCACACACATTTTCTGCCTTACATTGTATGGAGTTCTGAATCAATTTTGTTTATCGCAAAAGTCGCCAGTAAAGGAATTTATATTAGAGGAAATTGGTGAACAAGGATATACTTGTTGTTGCTATGTGAAATATTTCTCACTGAATGTGATAATTTCATATATCTTAGATTTTTTGTTTTTAATAATTCAATTTGTCTTGAGTATTAAAACAACAAAGACAAGATGTCTTTTTACTTACAGATTTTTAAGATGGCAAAAAATATTTGTATATTCTGTAAAAAGTTTTAATAGGCTTTTTCAATAAACTTTTACCGAGACCTTGTTCAGCCTCTAAGTTTCCATGAATATGTAATTTAATTTAAAGTTTTGACAACGAGCGCATTTTTATGGCTTCGGCAGGCCCCTTATTGTTACTTCTAAATCCATTTTAATGGTATTTTTAGTAATTATAAACATATCGCTGTATAAAAAAATATATATCAGAAAACCTTTATTATTGTTAATTTGATAGGAGAGGTATTTAGCTAAACAATGTAACGTAATATTATATGCCAACTGGACAGTTCTGTAACGTAGTTGTTAACTACTTGCTTGTGAAATGAAAGGGTCCTGGTTCAATCTTTGCACCAAGATTTGTCGGACCCTTAAAGTGGTTTGGGTCTTGACTCGGGCTGTCGTTAGCGTCTTTTACAATTGGCTCCTCTTTATAATATTGTTTCCTCTGTTTGATACGATTGTCTGTTATCTCCTACGAGTTAGCGTTCTTCCTCCTTTTCACCTTTATCAACCCATATACGCCCACTGCTGGGCACGGGTCTCCTCTACCATTGAGAGGGTTTAGGCCATAGTCCACCACGCTGGCCTAGTGCGGGTTGGCGGACTACACACCTAAGAAATTCCTAAGAACTCTTAGGTGTGCAGGTTTTATCACGATGTTTTCCTTCACCGTTAAAGCAAATGATAATTCAATGTGAATACACACATAACTTCGAAAAGTCAGAGGTGTGTGCCTGGGGTTCGAACCGCGACCGCCGAGATTCTCGACCGCGCGCCTAAACCTCGAGGCCATCACTAAAGTAGTTCTTCCTCAAGTAGTTGTTATTCATTACATCAACAATAAAATTATTGCTCGTTTTTTCTTCTAACAAATTATGTGTTAACCTAATCAGTCAATTTTCCTTCCTGCGATATATGCGTTAAATGTAACTTTAACAACTTAATTATCGTAAATTAATTGGCGTAATTACATGACCGATTTTTTATCAACATAATTCAATGTAATTGCTATGTTTCCAATAAATATTGGTAATTACATCAGTGATTTAATTAAAGCGGGTACAGGATTATAAAAAAAATGTCATCATCAGTCTAACACCATCCCATACATGGTACACGTCCCATTAGTGGTCATGGACCTCCTCTACCGTTGCAAGGATTTAGGCCTCACTAGAAAAAAAAAATTCTTGGTCACTGGACTAAGGCCAAAACCCTCTCAGTTGTAGAGGAGGTTCGTGCCCAGCAGTAGAAGGTTTGTATATATATATGTATATGTACATACATACCTTATACACATGTATATATGGGCTGATGATGATAATGAATAGACGATATCTCTAGTTTTTTTTTTATTACAGAAAAGTGAATGTTTCTGCTTGTGAACGTTAGTGTCACAAAAATGAAAATATTTTGACGAAATTTCCATAGTATATACGGCCTTTTTCATAAACGTTACTTAATTCGATTCCTACCTATTGGTAGACTTATAGTGTTCGAGACAAGGAGACAAAGAATATTTGATTATTAGTGTTATGTTATTATAGTTATACCTACTTAGAATTCATTGCATCCAAGCTGCTATTTTTCAACAGGTAAAATATATATACCTACCTATACCACACGTTTAAGGTTCACTATACCTTAAAAAATTATAAAGATAATTTTGGCATATAATTTCCCATTTTTATATAAATGTATTTTAAACGTCAGACAAAAGGAAAACAACTGAACTAATAAATAAGATGTCTGCCTCACTAATGTAACGAAGGAACATAATACTTGGTGTATACTAATGTTAAATAGTTGAAATTTATTTTAAAACATTTAATCGTACAAATTTCTTTAATAAACCGTAATGATACAGTTTAAATCAAAGATCATAAGAGTAAATTCACTGATATTTGGAAAGCCTGGGGGTTTAATTGAAACGAGATGTGATCTACAGAAATGTTAAAAGTCTTAGCTTTGATGGTGAAGGAAATCTTCGTGAGGAAAGCTGCGGACCTAAAAGTTACTAGGAATTTCTTAGGTGTGTAGTCCGCCAACCCGCACTAGGCCAGCGTGGCGGACTAAGGCCTAAACCCTCTTAATGGTAGAGGTGGCCCGTGTGCAACTGTGGGACGTATTTAGGCTGTTGACGATGAACAGCAATAGGCTCCCTACCTATTTTGTGGAAATAAAACATAAGAGGTCAAATGTACAGAACGAACGAACACATATGCACCTCTACCTATGCTTTACAGAAAGCAAGTATGGGCGTGACATTATGTCTTAGGTTTTTGGTATTTCAAATCCTTGTTTATGACACAACAATTTGTGTACTTCTGATTATGTTAACGAGAACGCCTGTTCTAATGAGGCAAATACATGTATCAATTCTGGTTGTTAGTAATACAAAACAGCCACTACTCGTTTCTAATACCCATGACACAAATCTTGTATTGGCGGGTCAGGACAATAAGTGTGGCTGTTTCAAGTATTTATTATTATTGCTCCGTGTAAATCGGCATTTAAATTACTATTAACAAAATGGCATTAAATAACAATCATACAAGTATCAATCATGATTAGGGCTTTTATAAATAAACTAGCAGTTACTCCCTTCTTTTCTCGCTATAGTATAAGTTTGTTAAGGAAGATTGTAAGATGGGTAGTCTTTATTAACCGTCTTCAGAGTCCCTATTACTGTATCAAGATACATGAAATTCGGATCCAAAATTTTTGTGTAAAATCGCGTAAAAAATTGTCTTCAAATATTGAATAGGATGTTTGAAAACTATTAAAATAACTTACTTTAATACACTTATAGATCGTTAAATAGCTATGTTCTACAAAGCGTTAAACACAATATTTGATTATTTCATCGAGTGTGCAACGTGACTAAATTCACACTTGTTACATTTACCACAGTAATTGTATCGTACCCTTGCATCGGCGGGCCGCGCGTCAAATCCAATGCATAATGGTAAGATACGTGTAAAATTAAGTGTTAAAAATGAGTGTAGAAATGGTGATTAGATCCAGGTATTTAGTGGCTGTGGCGTACGATTGAGCGGTCACATCTCACACAACACCACCGTCACGCTTCTGACACGCCGTGTCACAATGCCATGCTTCGTTCCGTTGTCATGGCCGTTCAATTCGTGTCATATGCCTAATTATATCACTCATTTGGGGCTTTATTGATATGTCCCAAAAGAGATAAGCCCAGGATGGTTGATCCCAAGTTAAGCGACAGTGAGGAAATTCTCAGTTGTAGCTTGCTAGCAGTCTAGACTTATGTACCACCGTCCCAGTGGTGGTATTTCTATGGAAACCAAAAAGCGTTACTGGTTAATTGTGTAATGTCCAATTTGTAATTATTGTTTATTATACGGTATATTCTTATTTATATGCCAAAATGCTTTTGTAAATAAATATTTTAGGATAAAATAAAATAAAAATTCGGAATTTTGGTATGTAAGCGGGATTTTGCGACTTTTATGGGAGTTTTGCCGCTGATACGTTGCTCTGTATTTCCGAGGAGTAACATTTACCTACTCTTTTACATTTAGCTGTGTTTTAAGTCCCCCTTAATAGGAGCGAACCGGTTGCATGTTCTCGGGTAAATTTTTAGCCTCCAAGGATTTAATGAACTTTTTAATGGACACATCTAACAACCCTTATAGGCTTATAGAATTTTGATCACATAAAATGTTCAGTAATTCGCAATATTTGGATTTATAATTATACCTACGTTCACCCTTTCGAAGATACATGCCTGAGAGTATGATAAATTCCACTTAAAAGAAGTATGCCACCATTTTCTCAAAGGAAATTCGTCGAACGAGCCATTGTGCGTATTGTTTTGTTCGGAAGCGACCTTGCGCGGACAATGATGGATCTCGGAGTGCTCGCTGTGCTTCATTATTGTTGACACTTTAAAGAGGACTCACTTTTTATTGTTGCCAGACTACTAGTATTACACATGGGAATCACCAATCAAAATTTGACGTTTCTGAAATGCTCCAAGAGGGTGCAATCCGTCAAGCGGCCGGTATATTGCAGCTCGTCAATCATCGGCCTCCAAGGCCCCGATATTGGTCGTGCCTTTTTTCTTGCCCATTTGTATATTGAAACTCAATTAAAATTCTCGCCATCTTAGTTCAGTTGTTGTGATTGATCATAAAACTTGGGATTGAAGGACAGAGCGCGGCCCGTTAATGTCGTTATTTAATGGAGTGTTTTTATTATTGCAATTCCAGCAAACTTAATTAAAGTAATGAGAAAAAAACATTGCTTAAGTCAATCGAATGTTTTCTGCGTTGTGTAATTAAAAAAACAATTAAAAGTGTAGTGACGTAGAATATTTTTATTTATTAAAGGAATGTGTTTGTTATTGCTTATGTAAATTGATTAAACAGCTCAAATGTTTATTTTGTGGTTAATTGTGGCATAGGCACGCAATTTTAGAAGTTCATTTATTGCATTGAATTGCTTAAGTATCTGAGAATCAGCTTGTCATTCTTTATCAGTAATACGTATGTCGACTTATGACTTCATTAACTCTACCTCTATATATAATACGTACCTATTTAGATAATACATTTTTGACCGTGCATTATCAGGTGCCAATGTAACCATATAATTATGATAGAAAAAATTAAGGATTTTTGAACTTCAAGTCACGTAATTATAGTAAAAAATATTTTAACAGCGTAGTTAGCCATTTTTTGCAAAACATCAAATTACACAAATTGAAAGATTAACGTTTTTACGAACATCAAACACGGCAAAACCATTAATTTCGTGACGCGACATTAAAGGAACTAACGTAAAAATTAATTATACACTATTGGCACGCTATTCTAATAATCATAAATAATACAGCAATCGGATCAAACGCGGTGGGTCCACAACAATGTGCGAAACATTAAATATATCAACAAAGGAACTTTGACTTTCATAGTACATACGAACACCGAAATTAAAAACAGACAAACAGTAATAACCTACCATTCTAAATTCAACTTTATTCCTAAGTATTAAGGTGCAATAATTTGTTGTTAGCGGTAAAGTAAAGTTGGTTTACAGTTGTCGCCCTCGACAGCTGGCCTACCGTGGAAAATCGATTTTCACGTGGGACTGACGGATGTCGCAGATGCGCGCGACTGTACCGCCGCCGCTCGTCTGCACCCAAAATACGCGGCGGTCTGTGAAGGGAAATCATGTGAGAATTATACGTGGTGCATTCATGCATTATTTCAACATTGATGCTGCATTTTCTCATAATTGCTTGTTTAAATTTAGTTGCTTCTGAAATACAGAGTTGTACGGTTATTTTTGCATGTATTAGAGTAATGAGGAATGTGGGTTGAGGAAATAATGGTTAAAATGATAAGTTACTTATATGCTTTCACATACCATTTTTGATGTACATCTAATAAGTGAAACATGGTGGAAGGTAATTATATGACAAATTATGATGATTGTTACTGATCAGTGAATGTGTAATACGTTGGTTTGAATCTAGGCATCACAGTCTGGATGGCATGGAATATAAACAAATAACTGATTATTTTTTAGAAAATGTAGGACTAGAGTATCTTTTACCATTTTTTTATATCTGAATATTTGTAGTGCAATCCGATATAAAAGACATTTAGTAAGTAAGAACGCTATTGTCAATTAAAAAAAATTCAAATGAGGTCAATGCTCAGAGTGCCTTAACTCAGTCTTTAGATGCATTTTATATTGATAATGCAATTAAAGTTATATCAAATACTGTAAATATTTTATTGTATTTGCCGCTTGAGATTGTAACGGTGTAAATTTAATATTCCTAAACTTTATTCTTCATGTTGATGTTTAGTAATTTGTTGACATAAACGAGAGCTGGTACAAAAACTCGGTTTCTAAACAAATTGTCATCAGTTCAAATGACTGTCAGGTCATTGAGCAGCGGAGCGTGCAATCTTATGACACGTATTCCCCAACTAGCCGTCTATAATATTAGAGAAGACCAGTATGACGAAACGTGTCGCCACCAACAAACACTGCAACGGATACCGGCCACACTGTTCCGATTGATTAACCAAACGTCACATTATTGACAACCAAACAGTGGGACAAAAACAAAAATAGGTTATTTCCGAAACGCTCGGCGAGACCACACAAGGGCCGAAATGTTCGAAATTCACGAAATTATCACCGTTACAAATTGTTTTGACGCAAACGTATAATCGCTTGTGTGCCGTTCTATTTGTTTTAAGCTGGCCGTAACCGGGATTTTGAATAAAAACATCAAAGGGGGTGCGTAAGAGTAAGCTCCGAAGAGTAATTATGATTGGTCTCGGTTAAGCGGAAATAGTTTGTGTCGTTAATGTCGCTCATATTCCGGGAACGCTTGACGACGCGCGCCGACGGCGACCGGCCGCAGCCTTACTAGACTTGCTGGCAACTCCCTATATATTTATTTTTGTGACGTTACCACACGTCACGAAAAATAAATATTATTTCAAGCCTTCCTATTGAAGAAAATTAGGCCGTAGACAGGATGGCCTCTTGCAAAATTTTATGCAACAAAAAAAATCTTTTTCGACATGAGGAAAGATGTTTAATAATAATTATGAAGAAGTAATTAAAAAACTATTAAACTAATGTAAATAAAAATAATTATTAAAGGAAACGCAGCAATAATGCTTATTTTAAACAATAATATTTTACTGAAAAATGGCAGTAGATTTGATTAATCCCGATACAAAATAACATTCTGTAAAAAAAAATACCGCTATTGTCTAATGTAATTTTAAGTATCCAAGTTCATTATATTCATGTTTATTGTTGAAGGTTTATGTATCTTGGCTACGTTGATCTATAAAATATTTTCGAATAATACATCAAGAGGATTAGTATGTATGTAACAAAATTTATAACTTTAATGACAAACTACCGATTCTAACCAGCTCAAAAATATGCACATTAAACTTTTATGACACTTTATGTAATTAAATTTTGTTATATTTTTGTACTTTTCTTTGACTTAGCAATTATTACGAATTTTATGAACATTGAATATTCGATGCTGTATGTTTATTTATGTACATGTAGCCAACTAGTTCCACATAGACAATTCAAATAGCCCATTATTTCTTTAAAAAATTGTTGAAATACAAATCTACCAATTTATCCCATACCTCGTCCTTCAACACTTATACTGACTAACAAATCCTCCTTTTAACTCTGACGAAAAGTTGCCTACGGTTTTGGTGTGCAGCCCACATCCCACGTAGGATAGCACCCGGGCCGGTGCGTGGAACACCGTGACGTATCGCGATTACCACGCATCCATCCCGGCAAAGACGGGCCTTTGTCACAAAGGAAATTAACTAGTTATACACAGCGTACGTGTATACATGCGCTTGGATGTGTGCGATAGGAGCGACTGCACAAAAATATATTTAAATCGTGTAATAATTATATAAAAATTATAGTTCTGTGATGAACGTCCTTCTGAAATCCTGAAACTTAGAAGTTCTATGAGCGGTTCAAGTAGTAATTGAATTTTTTTTTACTTTGACTTAGATAATAGGTAGTCAATCGCCGTCCATAGCTGAACGTAGACTCCTAGTAAGCACCAACCATTCCGATCTAAAGCAGCCTGCATCCATTAACTACCCGTCACCTTTCTCAAGTCATTGTGCTGTCTCCACACAAATACTTGGTATTCTCGAATTGGTAATGTTTAATTTATAGTAATACTTTAACATTTTAACGTGTAAAAAATATGGCTGAGAAGCCATTTAAGTATAAACGACACGAATGTAAGTCACGGACTGTTTTCTCTACTACACCCACTGAAATAAAATGTAGTCGCAGAAACTATAGAGTAAGGTAAAGGAACAATTAAAGCTTGGGATTGTATCATAGAATGAAGAATAGCTTCGCTTTGAACGCGGGTTTCTACCATGATTGTGCTAGCTATTTCTTTTGGAGTTTTAGTTATAATGTTAATTAGCCCCATAATTAAATGCTCGAGCAGCGTAGTTTGGAGTATTGAAACTTTCCTTTCTATTTCATTAACAGTTTTACGTAAATTAACAAGGGTATATAAATAAATTGTAGTTGTAAATAAATATAATATGCTAACGGTACATGGGCAGTAATCAACCGTCAGTGTGCCAATGAAGCAAGGCCTATTGTTGTAAAGTTGAATGAAAAGTCCTATTTAAGTAGACGACGGGTGCTTTTTTGTGTATTTTAAAATAATTTTCAGCAGATGTTTCCATCGTACGTTTTTTTTGGTTAGAAAGCTATAATTTAGTAACCATGAAATTAAATTCCTTGTTTAGTCTGCATGAGTTGATATTCAACATCAATATTTCTAAAGTTGATGTCCAGAAATATAATAGTCATAGAATACTTTTATATTACTGAAATTGCATCTAGTCCATTCTCCGAGCACGTATAATCAAGAGTTTGGCATTGTCAACGTAAAGAGTTTAAGGCCGTTGCTATTGTATGTGAATTAAATAAAAACCTTTTCTTAGAAATAAATAGCCGTGGTCTAGCTATCAAACTAACTCATGTGTTTAATAATAACAATCAAACGATGTAATGTTCTTGAAAATGGTTATAAAATATTGTTTCTCGCAGATTGTCGTGCCGGAGCCGTGGGAAAGGAGCAATGTTGGTTTTTGTGTGTTTCTGTAAATTCGCCAGTGATTTTTTTGCAAATCACTGATCCGCCTGACGGAGCAATCGGTTCTGCGATTCACAATCGAACATTTAAAAATAAGCAATAAAAAATAATTACTAGCTTCGGATTTCGTATTTCGAGTAAGTAGTGCATATCATTTGACAAATCATTCTGTATGCAGATGAAACTTGTCCATTCACAAGTGACCCATGACATTGTTGCAACGTTTATTTAACGCTTGTTTGCAACAAACGAAATTTTGGAATTAAATACTGAAGCAACTCTAATTGACGAACGCCATATTATATTTGATATAGAAGACTTTTTCGATCTATTGCGATGTTGTTGTTGCGATAAAAAGGAAATCAACAATTTAATAAATGAATAAATTGTTCAAATTAACTCGGCTCACTTGAATGGATTTGTTGTTAAGTAACAATTTAATTTGTTTTACAAATAAAAAGTACGTAGCAATTACTTTTTTGGATGATAACTTTCTTTACTAAATTATTGGTCAATTCTGATTACTTGTTACTAAGCGTTCAGCTTTGATGTTTTCACTAATGATTGAATATCTAACAACGTAATTTGCTCTATGAATGCGAAAATAGAGAGGAGTTTTATCATGAAATACGCGTATAATAGAAGGCTGCTAATATAAAAGACTACGAAGAATCCAGAAGCATTCATTTCAATATTAAAGTTAGCGTTTATATTGATTTCAAGCCAGTGAACATCCAGTAAATTATTTATTTCCGTATCACAAAAGCGGTGGCGACGACCTCGCAACTGAATTCTAAGAGAAAGTCTTACTAATCGTACGCAAAATTTTTGAGTTCGCTTGCAACGATTGTCATTTGTTTGCAAATTTATGCATTACCTGGTGGTCTGAGAACATCGATGTTCCCATTGAAACGAACCCGAAAATAGGTGAAACAAATTTCAAAAGAGCCCGTCGATGTGTTATTGAGGTCTGTTCGAAGGAAACTCTTGCGATTGGCAACAATACGCCTATAAAAGTTATCGCATGTTCTTTGCGTGCTTGTTTGCCGTGGAAGAATGTCGGGACTTGCAAACTGGCTGCGCTTATACGAGCGTTTGGGAGATGCAGGATAATATACATCAACACTACTTTGTTTTGATTGTTATATCTGTAGAGTTTTTAAGAGCAGCTTCTTAAGGAATAAATATATATTTCTTGACTAAAATTCTTAAAGTTGATTTGTTATAAATGGAACATTGTTTATGGTTTTTAAAGTTTACAAAAAATAAAAGGCGATCAGATACAAAGCTACTTTGAAGTAATGCTCAAAACTCTTTTTATCAATATTTTTACCTTGACGTGTCTCGGTATAAAAATAGCAATTTACATTAACATTGCTTGGAAAAGAAAAATAAAATTAATACCCTGAGTCGACGACCAACTCACCGCAAGTCACGTACCTAAATATGACTGTCTCAATAATTCTGCAACATAAATTTGCTAAGTGCCATCGCAATGTTTTTGATACCATTTTTAGGGTTATCAGTTAGAAAATCCTTATCAGACAAGCGGTCATAAGCTAGCTTTTGTTACTTTACCTTTACTTTAATATAGACTTGGTTCATTATATTTCTGAAATGTAGTATTAATTTGTGACATAAATAAAAGGGTAACATAAAGACTCCTCGAAACCGACGTGCATGCATGAAGATAATGTCAGTGGAGAAAGCGAAAGAGGTGTGTTTAGACCGTGGCATTTTGCGGTCTATAGTCTCTGCCTACCCCAAGGAAGATAGGCGTGAGTTTAGGTATGTAATTATGAGAAGAAGGAGCTTGCTTCTAGTGTACAATAATACTTATACCAATCAGTAGACAACTGAACATGCTTGGTCATTCGTTACGAATATCTATTAATCGTCTGTTTTGTGATCCCTAAATAAATATTTGTTATGAAGGCAATTTCGCAAAGTAAACACTATCTCATGAGAATAAATAATCGTGAGGGACTATGTTGAGGTTTCATGGCTCAGTGTGATAAGCTGGTCGTCAGAGTTCGCCAGGTCAATTCTGAAACAAATGTGGTATTTATTAATATATTAAGTTTTTGATGTGGGACCGTGCTTTTAAGAGATTTCATAAATTAGATCATTATTTTGATATTTTTATGATATGTATTATTTTTTGCTAAAACAAAAATTATGCATCCTAATTTGGGTAAAAATGTAATAAAAACATATTTAAAAGTTGTAAATGTGTATGTAAACGAATAAGAAGATTTTTGGCTTTCCTGATGCTCATTCTCTGATCATAGGTCATTGGATAAACACCACTAAAAGTTCCTACTTCTATATTGCATATCTATGCAATGTTTTTCAAATTCAACATCTTTTACTAATAGACAAAAATAATCTTTACAAGTAAATTATATATTTTTTACATCACATTGATAAAAATTACATTCAAATTTTGTTATTAAAACACTAACAAACAACAAACCGTCTAACAACAAAACGTAAACTAAATACAAAGTTGCTAAGTTCGCCGCGTTTTCACTTAAAGATGCTCCGGTCATGTCATCGTGGCTCGTGACAAAGCTAAAGTGAATATAATAATGTAATTGTGGGTAATAAGCTGCTATTTACCCCACGCCCGCTTTTACCGACTACGTGAGGGTTTTGCGCCGCGCCGACACATAACGGTACATTTTCAATAAGTTCAAAGTTTATAATGTATCAAGGTAATACGTGCTAAGTTTGATATAATGAGGTAAGTGCAGTCTTTGATATCAGGTATGGAATGGAGGTGTTCATTTATAAAGGTTTTTTGTGCTGTTTTTTTTACTTGTAATTCTTTTGTAGTGTCTTAAAACGGTGTACTGGAGAGAGGCACGCTTGCATTTCTACACTTATGTTTCGGGAAAAATCGTTCGTAAGTCGACAGACAAAGCGTTATTGGGAAATTCTCAGCAGCTGCACGGAGTCTGTCAATATACCCGAAAAGCGGCAACAGGCTCGCTTCTTCTTAAGTAGGACTGACACATACCTACCTACTTGGCGAAATGTGGATGCATAAATGTAGTTTTGTCTACCAAATGTAGGTCTAATTGGTTATGTAATTATGTAATTAGTGCTTTAGGTAACGGTTAAAGGAACCAGAACCTTACAAAATAGAGAACACGTGAACTGTCACTATGGCAGAATTATACGTATACCACGTACGTCCAAACTTTAGAGTAGATCAAAATTCCTACTTCATATTTTAGGGACATCTGCCCCTACGTATATACCTAATAGATAAATAGCAGGAAAAAACTTCAACTACCATAAATTAATTATGTATCAAACTAGTGAAAGTTCCATACAAATTAGATAAATAGGCTTGATAGACACAAATCAAATAAAGAAAACCCATGTCGTCAATTTACAATTTGTATCTCGTTGCACTGATCTTTTATAGTTCAATACAAGATCAATTTACAGATACCTTATCCATAATTCGAAAAGTGTATAGAATTAAGTCGAAGCGTAATGCCAAATTGAAAGTGTTTTATTATTTACTAATTTATGTCCGTTCTTCGTCTGTCCTGATAAGGAATTTGAGTTCAGGTATACATAGGTATAGACAAAATTTGTCCTAGTAATAATTACATGCTCACTACTAAAATAAAAAGAAGTTGCGAGATCGCACAATTTACATTAATCAGATATGCTCTGGAAAAATTCCCAGACTTTTAACTAATAATAATTATTAGTTAAATTGTTAAGAATTTTATGCTTTAACTTTGATTCCTGCTCTCCTATAGCAACCATAAAAAATTAGGAAGAAACCCTTAATAAAGAGAGTTTGCAGTGGAATCCTGAGTTATTCTCAAAAGTGCCCTATCAGATACTCAAAAAAGGGGGGAAGCTTTCGATTGCTCGTCGCATCCAGTATGCGCGACTAACAAGGTAATAGGGAAATTATTTATATCTAAAATCAGACTACCGTACATATAGCATTCAATACAACAACCAGCTGAGATTTTTTATGCCCTGATTGTCATAATTCAATTCCCAAAGATAGATGCAGAAATTCTAATAGACTCTAATCTGTGTTTGCAAATACGGAAAAGATTAAGTGACTTTTTATTTTAAAGTCTAATGGGATTCCACTACGAAGCTCCGCTGAACTGAAACAGTTTTACAGTTAACCTATACTGTTTCATGCGATTAAGATTTCCGTTGTTACGTTTAGCAAAGAAAAATTCATTAGTTCCACAGATTCTTGTTTGTTTTTGATCCCGACACAAAAAAAATATGTCTGCATCAAGTGTTTCGATTCTATGTCCCGGCCGGCCAAAGTAGGTTTTCCAATAAGAAATTTTAAGTACATAGACAGGGTCCGAAACGAATCTGATAAAATGACCAGTCCCGTGATAGTTACACATACGCAGCCGGCAAAACGTAGTGTAAAACTTAAAATAACTACAGCTTGCTCATTCTGAATATTGGTCTGAAGTCTTTATGTTTTTTTAATAACAGGCATTTGTCCATCCGAAAAACTGAGTCACGTCCAAACGTTGAGAGTCACGAGTATGTAAAGAACGGGATTATTTTAAGAAGTTAAATATTAGTATACTAATATGAGTTTACAAAAGTATGAATTAATCAGTAAAAAATATCTATTAATAAAGTAGACATCAGTATCTCCTTCGGGAAGTGTACGTAATGAGTGTATGTGACAAACACCCGCGTCGTTCCAATGACTTGCAACATTCGCCGTTTGAGCCAGCCAGGGTTAATACAGTTAATGACAGTCGCCTATTAGGTGTTGTTAGGCAAACTATTCGTAACGAACCGACACAGAAACGTATTGGCCACGCTGCGTTTACGGGACCTATGTGACGTCACACTAGTCTTGGGATTACCGTGAGATCTGATCACTCTTGTTCAATTACATGGTATGGACTAAAATGCTTGAACGTTTTTCCTTGGAGATCTGTAAGTATTGGATATTTTAGATTATTATTATTTCTTTCACCCTATAAAACCTTTTTTCTGAGTTAACGGACTAGATGTAAAATGATTCGCCACCAGACGGGTATTCTTCGGCGGCGATAAGCGGTAGCTCGATTACTTTACAACTATTGCTTCGAGGACAATTTCACGAAAAATCCATGCTTTTGGCTCTATACTTGTTCCGTGCAAATGGAAATTTAGGATACAAATCTGCTCTTGCTAGCACGGTCCTTCGCTACAACTAAGAGAGTTTAGACTTTAATGCACCTAGCTTGTCTAATGCGGATAGGCGCAAATATTGACATCATATCTATTTGAATTCATATATCTTCTCTCTTATATTGTCCCTTCCTTCGCAAGGAAGATGAAAGGTACCAAAATTTTACTTATGGAAAAAATTAAATAATATTTTTGGGAACTAAGCGCTGAAGTTCTCAACCAAAAGTGCTAATTTATGCCGTCGGGCTATCGACTTTTTATCCTTCTTTCTTTTTTATTCTTATCGAAGGCACGAAGGAAATAGGTAAAGAGGTTTTATATGTAGATTGTATTAGACTGGAAGCCTGTATCCTTCAAAACCAATACAGATGTATATTTGTAATATTAAATTGTGAATATTCTGTAAGCGAGTAATATAATAACTCTTTCCTCCAATAAAGAAATATTAGATAAAAGAATCCGTATTCGAGTATTAATATAAGCACTGAATAGAAACCCAGTCGACTGTGAAATATTCCTTATTTAATATATTTCCCATAATGTAGTTCAAGGAATCGGAAATTTATTCCTAATGGTTTGTAGAGAGGTTGTATCGTGTGTCCTCGGCTTGTGTATCGCTTTTGCAATTCTTTGTAAGGAAAGTAAATGTATTGTCAAGTCGATACTCTTATTGTGTTATATCTACATCACTGCCTCGTTGCTTCGCGGCACAGTATGTAAGATGTAGAGACCTAGGTTCGTTTCCCGGGTCGGGAAAAATGGTTATTAGGTTTTACGATTAGGAAATTCTCAGTGGCAGCATGGAGTCTGTAATTGTGTAAGGTTTTCACATTTTGGGATACACGTCTTATAAATAAATCTTTGTTTATCTAAAAGCACAATAATATATATTTTTTAGCATTACATACATATGTCAGAACCAGTACTAAAATAATCTATTCAGGGTAGAGATCATTGTAAATAGGATATACTCTTTTATTGCCCGACTCACGTTCCACATGCAATAAACTGTATTAACGTTGCAATTACAGCGAGTTCTGATATCCTAGTACCTACCAGTAACAGTCTTGGTTATCGGAGTCAGTGAGTGTTTATGAATCGTCTTTTACGGGGAATAAAACATTACGAGCTAACCCACATATGAGATAGGTCCGTATTATTTAAATATATGAAGGCAAACTTATAGCTTCGTAGACCCTGCAATATTTAACTTCTCGGGTTAAATACGTGTAGCGGGCAAAATGTTCTTTTCTGTTAAGATTTCCTCAGTCGTAGCACGGACTCTGAAAATGTGCTCGAAAAACGGCAAAAGACTCGTGTAAAATACAGAATAGGTATATTCTTAGGAGTGAAATATATCAGTCCCACTTAGATTGTGAGTCAGTTGTTCATTCTTCGCACTAGCTTCCAGACACGGTGCTGTTCTCAAATAGTATTTACGAAAAACCTAGGCAACCAATTCGTTTCCACGTATATTAAAAAAAGTGTTGAAATGTTCTTCAGTAAAGTCAAGTTATCGTACTGTCGGTATTACCTACTGTACGCAGCGGAACATAATACCTGGCACCTAACTCTCCTCATTAGAGGTCCCGTCCCTTCATTAACTTACATAAGTATATTCTAATTAATTAGCCGGCCCTCTTGCGGGACGTAGATATATTTCAAACGGCTGACAAATGCGTTCACTCCATCACATCGGATAAAATATTATTAAAACAAACAAATGAACAAAAAAGATGGCTTTTCGAAAGAGCCGAAATCAATGTGCGAGCTGTGTTACATTGCCGGCTACGATACCAGCTTTAAAGCCTCGTATTCCGTTTGATTTTCAAAGCAATTACAACTTTAATGAGTTGTTATAAAGTGACTTTTTGATTGGAATGTGTAGAGATAATAAGTAAGAAGGTCGATCAGTTTTGTGCCCGTAATTTAATGTAACAGTTTATATGACAGCGGGCATGAGCTTGCCAGCGGGTCGTCTGTGTATTATATTTATGCAGTCACACCTGGAGGTCTGGCGGTTCGTACAGTATTTTATTTTGAGTTGTTGTCTTGATACGATAGAACTTGCTGATGCTATTTATGGCCGTACCCTATAAATTAACTCTATTAATTACTCAATGTGGTTTGTCAATTAGCGATGCTCGAATGACGTTTGCTAACAACTTTCGATGTGAATAGGAAGGGTTGTTAGGTTTTATTATTTTTAACGTATTACAAGATACGTTTTGAAATTTGCATTAATCGATTGTAGTCGACAAAAATATATCTAAAAAATATTTTTCACACTTTGCTTAATGGGCCTTATATTGGTATGAACATTGTAATGGTAGAGCTAGATTTGTGGTATCATGATTCAGCTTAACAAGGGCTGCCCTAAGGCTTGAAGTAACAGTTAGGGTTACCTAGACTGCCAAATGTATAATCTCATCGTTTTCTCCCACTCCTTAAATTAAAAAAAAGACTTGAACTTTCATGACCTATTTAATGGAAAACACATTCAAAAATGTTCTTTAAAAAGCTTAGTATCCCATCCTACGCTTTTGACTTGTTTCCATCCGATGATTTGTAGGCTTCTTGTGTTGCCTGCCATTGATTTAAAGTTCTTAAATATGAAAAAAGACAATGGTTGATACGTTTGGAGTACCGAAGCGAGCTACCAGTCGAATGAAAAATGCTGTGGATGACGATGATTAAACACCCGATAAAATTTATCGATGTATGCAGTGTAAAAATATTAAAATATTTTGAACACAGAAGCTGTTTGATATACGTTTTGAGTGGTGAATAAAAATTGTTCTGACAAACTGAATGACTCCATACACAAATTTTGAAAACAACCACTAAGAATAGTGATCTACTTATTTATTTGGAAATGTACGGTAAGTTTGGAAGTGGTTTTAAAATGAATAAATAATGAATAAATACACCCAACAGTCACATACATAGTCCTGACCCCACACTAAGATACGAGTCTTGTGTCGTGGGTATCAGAAACTACGAGAGACTTTTTCGGTCTCACAAACACCCAGACCCGAAACAAATATTTGTGGATCACACAAACATTTGTCTCAGTGCGGGGATCGAACCCGCGGCCGCTCGTTTCGCAAGCTGGTGTCTAGCCAACTGCGCTACGGGGCTGTCATAATTTAAATGTCATTTAAAATATCAGGATATTTGTCAAATATGAAAAAAGCGTGTCATAGATTGCTTACGGAGTGTGTTGTGTGTATAGATGGGCGGTGGGAAAAAACCGAATCGGAAATTCCCTGGGAAATTTCCATTTGGGAAAAAAACGGGTACTTATGCGGGAAAAAACCAATCGACGGGTTTTTTCATCACTTAACGTGATTATCGCGATTTTTTTTTAAAAATAACGTTTTTTTTGCTTTATAGAACAAATGCAGCGAAAAATAGGTACTTTGCAATGCGCACATACTTTGCACCAGCGTATATAAGGTACTAGCTGTTGCCTGCTGTTCGAAACGTCCAAATGTGTAGCCTGATCCAGGAACTAAAAGAAAAAGACGTCTTCTTGTTTTATAATAAGATTTTTTCTGTGCATTGTGATGGAATGTTGCTGAATTGCAGAAGGAACTACTATTTAAATTTTAAAAATCTTTGAAAAAAAAAAGGACGAGGGAGTAGTAGTAATCATTTATTACACATACAATAATCATTTATTACACTTACGATAATCATTATTACACGTACGATAATCATTTAGGTATAACACTTACGATAATCATTTCTTCCGTTGGGCTATGTCGGTTACTTTAGTTCTCCTACGGATCTCTTCATTTCTGATTCGATCACGTAGGGAAACCCCGAGCATAGCCCTCTCCATAGCACGTTGAGTGACTCTGAGCCGTCCCATGACGCCTTTAGTGAGAGGCCACGTCTCAGTGCCGTATGTCATCACTGGTAACACACAACTATTGAAGACTTTCGTCTTCAGGCACTGAGGTATTTCGGACGAGAAGACGTCTCCTAACTTTCCGAACGCTGCCCAACCGAGTTGGATTTGACGATTGACCTATCTCTCGAAGTTGAACCTGCCTAACCGGACCACTTATTCCAAATAGACATATTCGTCTACAACTTCGAGAGTCGAGCCCCCAACTGCGATTGGGGTGGGCACAACATGGACATTCGACATAATATTCGTCTTGTCCATGTTCATTTTAAGACCCACCTGTTGGGAGACTCGATTGAGGTCTTCGAGCATAGTGCTAAGGTCCTCCAGCGATTCTGCCATGACAACAATATCGTCGGCAAACCGAAGGTGTGTGATATACTCGCCGTTGATGTTGATGCCGAATCCTTTCCACTCCAAGAGCTTGAAGGCGTTTTCCAGCGCGGCAGTTTCGGAGATATCTCCCTGTCTCACGCCTCTCTGTAGTGGAATAGCCTTCGTGCTCTGATCTTGTACTCGGACCGACATGGTGGCGTTGTTGTATATACTTTTCAACACCTCGATGTACCGACAGTCAATGTGGCACCGCTGGAGAGACTCTAGCACCGCCCACGTCTCGATCGAATCAAAGGCTTTCTCATAGTTCACAAACGCTAAACAAAGTGGCAAGTTGTATTCCTCGGTTTTCTGTATAACTTGCCGAAGCGTATGGATGTGGTCTATGGTGCTGAAGCCTTTTCGGAAGCCAGCTTGTTCGGGAGGCTGTAAGTCATCAAACCTGCGTTCGAGACGGTTTGTGATGACCCTTGAAAACAACTTATAGACATATCTTATAACTTAGAAAATATCTCATATAGGGAATGAAGAGATCCGTAGGAGAACTAAAGTAACCGATATAGCCCAACGGATTAGCTCGTTGAAGTGGCAATAGGTCGGCCACATAGCGCGGAGAACTGATGACCGATGGGGCTAGAAAGTTCTCCAGTGGAGGCCACGTACTGAAATACGCAGCCTGAGACGCCCTCCAACCAGATGACGTAAAAAAAGTTAATAGGACGATGACCCCTGGTCATATTGACCCGAATTTGATTTTTTTTTTTAAATAAATATAATGAGTTACCCCAATTTTAAATAGTGTTTATTATAATTATTCTTTGCTTAGATAGTAAAATAAAAATATTAAGAATTACATGTTAGAAATATACTTTTATAATTATTTTTAATAACACATGAAAAAGTCAACGATAAAAACGTAACATATTAATATTTTGAGTTTTGATCTTATAATAGGAATCACTAATCTTATATACTAACAAAGAGATCAAATCAACTTTATACTATAAAAATAAAAACCAATCAGTCTTCTACGTCATCATTGATGCCCACGGAGCTGCTGCAATTGTTGCAGTATGGAATCAATCATAGTCACTTATAGGGCTACCCAATGGACTTAACAATTGCCTGGGTGTTGATAACGGCTCGTAATAAGAAGAAGGTATCGAAGTCCGTAAGAGTCGCAATAGTCGTCAACCCAAAGTAAACCACGTATTTAATCTCACTAGGCAATCAAAGTCCACAAAACAAAATCCATGTCGTCAATTAAACCTACAAATTAACACGAGTTCGCAGTACGAAGTCAAAACAACGTCTGAGTTAAATAGATCACCAACGCGTACGCCGCTGCAACTACTTGCTTCACCGCCCCCCACCCTCGTACGTAGTTTCGGGTTACTTGTCACTAAGAGCGGATGAACACACACAGACAAACAACAAGACAAGTTTTTAGCATATATAACGTATAGCTGTTGCCCACGACTTCGTCCGCGTAGACTACAGGGTTGAGTTCAGATATAAAATAAGTTATAATCTTTTTTACTTTTCAGAGTCATGTTTATGCACATACCAGAAATCATTCAAATCGGTTTGGTAGATCCAGAAATACCCATTCTCACGGGAATACATTTTCTGGGATAGAAAGTATTCTATGTTACTTCCTTGGTTCCTATTTATCTCCAAACCATAAATCCTTTTGTCCCAGTAGATGCAGAAATACCCATTCTCACGAGAATACTTCATTTTCCGGGATAAAAACTATCCCATGTTAATTTTGTGAGCTCTACCTCTCTTTATACCAAATTTCATTCAAATCGCTTGGGTAGATCCAGAAATAACCATTCCCACGGGAATACTACATTTTCCGGGATAAAAAGTATCATTTGTTTCATTCTGATGTATAAACTATATTATTGTAAAGTTTCATTAAAATTCATTCAGTAGTTTTTACGTCAAAGCGTAACAGATAGACAGATAGACAGAGTTATAACATACCTCACGCCTATATTCCCCGAAGGGGTAGGCAGATATGCATTTCTGCACCCACATTTCGCCAAGTATGTATCAGTCCCACGTAATAGGGGGCGAGCCTATTTCCAGATAGACAGAGTTACTTTCGCATTTATAATATTAGTATGGATTTATTGAATTATGAATATAAACAAAGTTAGATTAGCTCTAACTAGTAGTAATAGGACGTACTATTTGATATATACATATCTCTACACATTACTTAAATGTTACATATGCTAAATATGAAAAAACCCGAATATTTTTCCATTCCCGCATATTTTTCGGGTATTTTCCCCTTTTTTTCCCACGTCGGGGTTTTTTCCGGGCAAATGCCCATCTATAGTTGTGTGTGTGAATGTGTTGTCAAAATGGCTATTATATAATTTTCGGGTAACAGAAAATCTCTTGTAGGAATATATAACTACGACAGTACTTAGTTACAACTTAATTGATGAAGTTACAAATAGCCACTGTTCTTTTAACAGCTTTGTTCCAAATTTATTTAACATAAATAAAGTAAGTAATATTTGGACGATTAATAAGTATTTAATAATTTTAGAAACAATAATATGGTTAACCTAAAAAATAAAAATGTGTTTGTGATTTTATTTAAGTCCCAGATTCAAACTACATACTTCTAGAAACAAAACTGGCTACTCGCCTTCAACTACATTGGCTGTAAGTACAAGCAATTTCAAATTATAATGGAATTTGTGCCACCAAAAGGTTGCTGGCGGTTTAATAGTTTTTAATCCAGCGCCGATCCATTTTACTTAACAGGATTATGTGGTAGCGTTACACTTGCGACAAGACGTGAAATGGTATTATATTCGTATGATTAAATGCTATGGGACGTAAATAAGCACAAAATAGTCCCAAACAATGCGAAACTATTGAGCAACGGTTTAAATGTAATTAACTTTGACAAATCTATATTGAAGCGAAAATGAGAGTAGACGCAAAAAGAAGTTAACGACGGAAGGCGAAAGTATTAAACCATTTAGCTTTTGGTCAAACAGAGCGCCAGGCACCCACAACAGAACGAATGCAATAACAGATCGCTCAAGATTAAACTATTGATAACAAATTCAATTGACACAAATTGAATAGGAAAATTGATTTTGACTTTCAACCATCTGATAAAGTTTGTTAATAATGTCGGTTTATGTTATCAATAAAAAGAATAAGCAATCTGAACGAATTTGCAAATACATTTGTGCGAATTCAATACGCTGGCCCTCGAGTTTCTCTTATTTCAAAATGATATTGAAATTCGCCAACCAGAAGCACTAAGACGTCTAGGTAAATATCCAACTAATTTGTGACGGGTACGTTTTCAGCTAAATTTCATTGGGCAAGTTGCTAGAAAACGGTAAAGCTGTCTCTTGACCCCATCGAAATGCTTGGATAATTGTTTATTTACGGACGAATAGTCGGCTTCAAAATTAGGGATCAAATGTTAACACCCATGCACGGAGTGACAAAAAATAATCTGTTTTACTCGCGAATTAGCAACTTTCATAAAAATCGCCTTTCTTGCGGTAGACGCTGCGTTGTATAAATTTGCTGTTATTTTAAAAACGAATTCAGGCCATCGAAATATTCCATGCCACTAAACGGTCGGACAGCTCATGAAATTTTTGTGATATAATTTTATTTACAGTATATGTGAAATTTAATAGAAATTCTATTGAAGATATAAATAAAGATTTGGCTTTTCATTTTTAAGTGAGTACGAAGTCACAGGTTAAAATCAAAGTCAAAGCCAGAGTCGCACTAGGGTAGCATAACAAAGTAAAAACAAACTTAACCACACTTGAAACATATACAAAGAGAGGTATGTTTGTGGTTCGTCAACAGTCTTTCATGTCTTTTTCGCGTAATTTTTGTCGAGTTGATTTAGATAGAAAGACTTATATTCATAACCCTACACCTCTTATATTCCTTAAATGGGTAGGCAGAGATTTCTGTACCCACATTTCGGCTATACCGTTCTTCGGTAACATAATATCCAGATCCCGTGCTACCGAGAATTTCCTAATGAAATAATATAAAAACTCGCCAGAAAAAATACGAGGATTATTAAGACATTCCCTCCCGAGACAAAGGCGGTTGTAAATAGTAACTTTAAAAATAAAGTAGATATTTTACTGTGTTAGCCTACAGCGAAATTCGACGAAAACTAAATATGAGCATGAATCTTTCAGTGTGAGAATTCACCATACATGTCCACGTTCTGAGCCAGCACATGTAATTTGAGTTGAAATGTGCACCGATTGATGTCTTTGTTCGTGTTCGAAGACTTTTATGCTCCGCCGAAGGGAATATTGACTAAACTGACTCATTGTTGCAACTGTTACTCTCAAATGAGTTATTTATAACAAAAAGTATCGATTGTGCTTCGTTTGGTGTCGAAACTTATTTATTTATAAGTTTTTAGAATTCAACGCTGCAATGTAACTGCAAATGTGAATTTTTGTGTATTTTTTGTGACGGAGCTCAAAATTCGTTTGTTAGTCGAATGTTTACGAATATGTCGATAAAAAGCGCCCGAATGATAGAAATAAATTATAAAATAAATAAATATCTCTCATAATGCCGTTTACATTTTTGGATACCAGATATCTTTTATTGCAAATATGTTTGTACATATAATATAGCTGTATCGTCCCATATTTACCATTACCGTTCCGTTCCGTCCGTACCGTTTCCGCACGATATTTTTCTTTACCGCTAAAACACGTGATAATTCAATATGAACCCACAACATTTCGCAAAATTAGAGGGATGTGCCAAAGATTTGAACCCGCGACCGCATAGTTTCTCGACCGACTAAGCTCCGAGACCATCTTAGTGATAATTGTAGTAAAGATTTATATTTATTTTAAACAATTTCAGTCTAAGGTTCTTTGAAGGTTGAATAAAAATGAACAAAGTGAGGGATTTGAGCGAAACGGGACCGTAATAATCCTCAGTAAACAAACTCTGCGGATCGGCTGAAACGTTTTAGATCCTTTGATGTAATATAATTGGGGGATTTCTTTCAAATTAGCCCATTAAGTAATACCGATCTTTAATAGCTCAGCATTTATTTGTGAAGTAATCTACTTATGTTTGTTGAGTGGGGATTGGATCCCTATTACATTTACTATGTATTAGATAAATTTTGAATGTTTTTAAAGATTTTATACTGAATCTCAAATAGATATTTTTGAAATGTATCATCGTAAATAAATGAGAAGAACTTTATAAAATTAGATAGTGTGCACTGAAACCCTTTTTAATAAAATATGAGTAGAATATAAACTTCTAATACATCTTTCTTGCTGATTGTCGTAAATATAAGCTTGTAATTTTAAACCGAAATATATAGGGTAATCCCAAATCGTTAAATTCTTTGGTATACCGCATTATCTTTAATCTGAGTGGGATTTACGCCGTATGGTCGCTACGAAAATTGAATCATCAACCGTCATTCAAAAAAATATATGAACCGATTTAAATTTGACGTCAGTTTAAAATTCGAACTCGAAGCCACCCATGCGGTTTATGGATTGGCCTAACGACCTTCAAAGCGACGGCAACACGAAATACTGTCCGATACGGGAATAATTACCAAACGGAATGTTCATACAAACAGTCACGTCAAACAAAGCCGGCAACAAATCGATTAAAAAATATTACTTAATCGTAAAGCGTACATGCATTTTTCTCACGAAACTTTCAACAATTGAATTCCCACAGGACTTAATTAGGTGCCAAAACGAGACCCGGACACGCGTGAACATCATCAATTAACTGGCAATTAACTCAATTAATAGCTAGACGAGCATCGAAAACGTCAATAGGATCAACATAATACGACGGAGCATCGGTCGGCAATAAAGAAATCAATCAGCGGATTAGGTATTTCAAATCAATAAAAATCAGAAAAGGCCATAATATTGGACATTCTTGTAGATATACTGTTGCTAGATGTGGTTTACTCATACAGGCTGCGGTCACACAAAGGCATGGCCGGTCAAAATATTATATTTTATTAAAGAATTTTGATACCCCACTCATGCAAAGTTAGTAGTAGCACAATTTTTCTGGTCCGATGTTTTGGAGCCTCACGCCTGGTTGTAGTAGTATTGAAAAAGTTTTAAATTTAGTAGACGTGTTAATAAATAAACGAATAAATTATGCCCTTTATTTTGAGGAACAAAGTGTTTGACACAAACTATTCTGTTATGATGTGCGGCAAAAGTTACGGTTATTACGAGTAGTGAGAAGTATGGATATTTTTAACCTCTTCATCATCAGCTCATCAACGTCAGACTTCTGTAATAAATTCAATATCCGTATGTTAGTTGCGTTGTCACGGTTTCACAACTGGATTGACAAATTTTGTCACAAACATAGTAGAACATACGTAGACTACTAATTTTTAAAACGTTCATACCACCTAGAACTTAGCCTGGGCAACTATTAACCATCTACGCTCCAAAACTCCTAACAACTACGCTCAATCTCAAGTAGGGGCTTCCAGCGCGGCTCTACATCAACCCGGCCGCTTTTTTTAGTTCTCATGGGAGTATTATGCGAGGCGGCTCGTGTGATAGCGGCGCGGGGAGGCAGAGTTGGAGGGGCGGCGCGTTTGATGCCCCGAGCACAGGTGTGATGCGGCCCAACCGATCCGGCCGTACCGCGCTATTAAACTATGCTTAATTTTTATTGGAATCGCCATATTAGGCAACCTATTGTTCGACAATTAGTTGATAAACACGTGGTTCGCGTAGGCTTTGTTTGGTGTTTCAGGATTTGTTGGTATGATTGTTTTTAGACTGCGAAAGATTACCATTATAGTATCATTATGAATGTAGGAATAGCAATTTGTGTGCGGTCGTAATGGCGACCACACCTTTTTCTTTAATAGATACAGTCCACAGATCAATTTCGAACATTGTTAGGCGGAAGTAATCATTAAACATTGGTTTCCACGTAAGGATCGAACCCGCATTCTCCCAGCGATCCAGTCGAGGCTCAATTATCTCTAAACTTTAATCAACCCATTGATTACGTTGTTGTATTACATCTTCATTGCAGATAAAAATTCTGACCGTGACATTGATACTAAAAAATAAATAAATGTTACAATTATTTTTTTTCTTAAAAAATCGTTTTAGTCATAAACTAGTTCGTATTGTTATGGTCATATAACACGAAAATCTCTCTCGGGCATGTATCGTACCCGTTAAATTAATGGGGTACCTTAATGTGTGGCCGACACGATTGGATTTTCGGAACAATTCTCTTTGGCGATAAAACCCACCAATTGAGGGTATTTTGAATGAACAACCATGGTGTATAGTGTATCAATAGAGCAATATCAAGGTTGGATTACGAAATTTGTGATTCGATTCACATTACATCGGTTATATCATTTCTTTTGAATTAGTGTTACAAGGATTCTTTCTTTGTGAGAACGCAAATATGAACATGGGAAACTAATACGAAGGCAAAATGTTTTGATTATCTAATAAAAAATAAATTTAAAAATTTAAATATTGCATTATAAATACTTATAGGAGTTTGTATGTATCTATACTGCGGACGCGGTAAACAATTTTAAAAATTATCATATATTCAGAACGATTCTGCGAAAAACATTTCTCGATTCACATGAGATAATATATTATATCAGATTTGTAAAAAAACTAGGTGTCCTTTTTTAAGTATGAACAAGAACAAATATATGCTAAAACTAGGTTTATTTATTTTCTCATTTTTATTTCACTTTTATCTTAACTTACGTTTTAATTTTTAAAATAATAATACAAGAAACCGTTAAATATAAGGTAATTTCCGGACTCAATTCTAAAGTCTCAGTTTAATAAGGAAAAAAATAAAGTTCATTGAAGTGAAAGCGACACTTGAAAACAAGCCTTTGTTTGTCAAATAGGATAAGAGGCTTTGAAGCGTCATGTTGATTATCCAATTTAGATCTTGTCACCTCGAGACTAAAGGAAAGTGAGAATGGCGAATAAAAAAAGAGTTAGGACCACCAATGAGACGAAATTGACAAAATATTTTGCGGATTGTCCTGTTTGGTGACAACAAATCCCTTCAAAGGGATTAAACAAAGCTATTGTTGGAATTTCTTTCGGATGATGTTATATTACGGATACCTAAGAGGGATTAACGTACGTTGTTGTAATTTCTCTTTCTTGTCCTTTCACACTTTAGCGTATTATAGATTTTGTTGTAACACAAACAAACTTAATGTTGCTTCGGATACTGTATTTGAGCGGTATGGTCGTGAACCTTGAGGCTGTCTCTTGCTTTAATTTTCTATTATATTTGGCTTTACGTCACTGTGCGTCCTGCGATCGAGAGTTTCCGGGTTCAATTCCCGGGCATGAAAACATTAACTGCGCTTGTTGCTAATGCTTATCGCTATGTCCTAAAAGAGGATATTCTTTTAATCGATAGATTTGCGATTTATCCCTCGTCAATGATGGTAGGTGTTTGTCGAGTGTTATTTTCTTAAATGGAGTGTATCCGCTTTCCGGGTACACAATAAATTTTTCACTAGTTAGTCGCATGTCTGTTCACTGTACAAGTATTTGATTCTGCTGTGTATAATATTTTTCTAATCTTAAAATTTTAAAACGTAGGCAGTTTAAAAGCTGTGTATGACTTGGATAAGTGATGAGTCCCGGGTCCTGCTTGTAACTCGTTGACAGTATCTGGTCAGCAGTATGCATACACGCCGAAATTCAAAACAATGTTTATTCTTTCCAACGCAACATGCGTTTTGCATACATTGAAATTCTGACAGGAGTAAATTTAATACACATAGATAAACATTTCTTTATGGCATTAGGATACTTTTTACGCGCGAATTTCAATTTAAAATTTGGATTTCCCTTTATGTTATACAGGCTGTAGGCCTATCACTTTTTTCTGTATTACAGTCAGGATACAATAGTATATTTCTAAATTGATATATCGATAATTCATTGTATTGCCGGCGTAGTGGGCTACGGGCTAAACCCTCCTAATGGTAGAGGAGACTCGTGCCCAGCACTGGGACGTATGTGGGCTGATTATGACGGTTGTTTTCAGACTTCGTATTACCTAGATTAAAAAAACAATTATTTTTTTGTCCCGAGAATTAAACCTAAAGCCTCTTGACTACAAGGCGCGTTCTAATAACACATTCTTGAAAAAACATTTTTCAATCTATTTAGTGACCTCGAATTATGAACTTGAAAATATGAATCCTTAGAGTACCAAAAGGTAAACAATGAACATATATATTTTTCCATCCATTAAAATATTCAATTTTCCTAAGAACGAGTGAAGACAGTTTCTGCTCAGTCACATCGCAAGACATGTGGTTTTAGTTTAAATTCCATTGCTCCCTCGGCTCTGGAGAAACATTCTTGCCTCGGTGCAAGAGCTGAAATATGCTGCACGTGGCTCGGCGAGATGTTTTAGTGCTACAAAGGAATGCTTCAATTACTTTCAGAGCACCTGGGCACCAGCGCTACGTTTTACACATTATTCAACTGTAACAAATGCTTGTCTTATATTGTACTATTTGGGACAACGTAGAATACCGTTCTGTTATTTACAACCTGAATGTGAATAGTAAGCTTAATAATATTAATATTACTGCATTGGACTTGCGGTAATAGCGTGTGTTATGAACAGAAAAGTTGATTAAGATTAGAAAGAAAATGTCAGCATGCTGAGCGTGCCGATCTTACGATTACACTATCACATGTTCGACACGGCCGCGTCCAAGTGATTTGGGTTAAGTATATTACCACTACTTTTATAAATGTGTGACAACTAATAGCAGCCCTTCATTTTTGCTTAAATTTTTTATCACTAGACGTAATAGAATGAACAGGTTATAGATAAGACGCGACACTTGTCCCCATACAAAATACTTATTGTATTGTACATACATATTAGTATGTACTGTACTTCCTATACATACATTTTTCTTTCTAATATTATTCAGCTGTTCACTGGTTCGATTGGGTCGGGTGAAGTGTAACTGGAGTTTTCCATTCTCGGTAGCAGCTCGGAGCCGTGAATTGGTCTCATTCTTTTCACATCACATCTTCTTCTCATCACGTGGATTTCAGCATTTAACTGGCGGCTACTCTAGTAATACATTTCTACCCACCTGTTCGAAAACACAAGCGCGAGTTTGTGTGGGAGGTTTAGCATTTTCCGTGTCTCAGTAGGTTGATCGCCGAGAAAGTTTGTGTCTAAGTCAGCACGTACATATTCCCCTGATAGACAACTTTATGTCACTTTAAATTAAGAAAATATCAAGCAATCTAAACATATGTATGAAAATTCATGTGAATATTTTAAAACTAATATGATGTTTCTGAAACTGCGTTCATCCAACGCTGCTTAGATCTAAACTAAGTCGAAATAAGAGAAGTTTTATATTATCTTCTGAGTATTACATTATTTTTACGGGCTAATACGATGCGACATCGTACCTGATGATTAGCACAATGTTGTAAAAGAGTATCGATTTCCGAGAGACATCCATGTCTCGCCACTGTCCGCCCTTATGCTGGCCGAGTGAAAGAATTCTTCATATTACGTCGAAAAAATAGTAACAGGTTATAGAAGTAATATACAAAGAGGTTTATTTATGATCAAATGTAGATTTTTAAAAAACGTATGTTAAAGCTTTATATGTAGAATTAATTATTTAGGAATATATCTGTTTAAACTGTTGACTGCCTATACGGTCTAGCGGCATAATTGTGGGATTCCAAGATCAAGAGATTTATTCATTGGAAAAGTCTCGGAAGCAGGGTGAAATCTGAAAATATGTTAATTAAACGGCCACAGGATCTCCTCCTATTACATGTGACTTATGAACCTTTACAACATATAAACTTTTTGGTGCTGAGTATACATTAATCAAGAGCACGACACATTATAGAAAAAGCAAATTCTTCTTTTTTAAATAATTTTAAGAGTTATTAAAACAGTCTGAAACAATCAGTAGGTTTTATACGCTATATGTAGTTAGTGATGCAAAGAAAACATGAAAGATAAACGCTGAGTTCAATGTATGCGAGCTCATGCATAGAATAATTAACACATAGTCATCCGTAAAGTGTCAGAGCGTAACGCCGTCTAAAACAAATATATGAATATTAAACACGAAATTATATCATCTGGCGCCCATTCGTAGTATAAGTGGGTAGTTCATTAAACGAGATAACACATGTAGATGAGATTGTGATTTTTAATTACCATTCACTACAACCAGCCTCTCAATGATAGAGTAGGCCCGTGTCCAGCAGTGGGATGTTCATATGTTTCAGTATCGGCTGATGGTGATGATGATGATAAATTCGAAATTTTCCAGTATTTCTCAGAGGAAATTACAGATAAGGTTGAGGTATCTATTTATATAACTTTGAGCAGTGGCGGTCCTTCCATAGAAGGCCAAAAACGTTGCGCGTTATTCGTGTAATGTTTAATATATAATTGTGATTCCACAATAAATCAGTTAATTCTCATTTTTATGTCACATTACTTTTGTTTAAAAAACTTATAGTTAAAAGATTCTTACTCAGAATTTTGTTAAGCAGGCTTTTAGGTTTCTAATGAAGTACCCCTATTGACTTTCAGTTAACATTCTCATTCCATTCGTATATGCAAGATTCAATGTCTAGACGTTATTAAAACTTTTACTGTCCTCAAGATATTTCATTGAATCTATATATATAAAAGAAAGTCGTGTTAGTTACACCACTTATAACTCAAGAACGGCAGAACAGATTTGGCTGAAAATTGGTAGGGAGGTAGCTTAGAGCCAGGAGACGGACATAGGATACTTTTTATCCCGTTCGATAGCGTTCCCGTGGGACTTTTCATTGTTTTCTTTATCCATACAAAAGTTTCGTTTTAATAAATAAGTCAATTTGAACTTTAATACAATACAATAAAGTTTAAATCGTAGTGGAGGAGTTCTATGTTATAAAAATGAATTGCTCGATGTGTTCCTAAGCGCAAATCTCGAGAACAGCTGAACCGATTTCGCTAATTCTTTTTTTATAATATTCCTTGAAGTACGAGGATTGTTCTTACGGAGAGATACATTTTAATAATTGCCTGAAAAGGTCTAAAAATAATACTTTTCTATATTCCCATACAAAATGTTCGTAATGATACTTAAGTCATTTTGAACTTTAACACCATACAATATTTCCTGTCATTTAATGTTTATCCCGTCGATGCAGTTAGAGGCCCCCTCAAATAAAAGAACGTATTAAAATAAGCATTTTGAATCGACAATATGTATCTATAACATTCGAATAATTGCGTATTTTAGATGTTAAAAATGCAGAATTCTCATGACAATGGATTGACATTTTTTGGCTGTCAAATATTAAGGCGTTCAGAAATTTATTTTGTGTAACAAATCTCCTTGGAAGTGCCTAATTTTTTATTTTTTATTATGCTTGAATATCTAAAATACTCTAAATCTCCTTCAACAAATCGTAATAAATGGTCAGGGGATGCCTTTTCCATTGATCTAGCCAGTCATGGAACAGGGCTATGAGTTCGCGACCTCGGCCCCAAGAGCTGTTGGAGTCTCCCACTATTTCCTTATCCGGGACTGTGGCATCCTTACCATCAGGCCAAATATCCTTACCTGCAATATCCTGTACCCAAACACACGCTATCTCTACCCCTTTACCAAAAGAACGAAAGCCCCAAGGAGAGTTGGTGTCAGACAGGCGGGCGGCCGTAAAACATTTGCCAAAATATTTATACAGTATGTATAATAAGAAAGGTGACAGGGCCTAGGCCGTCCCCCGTAGCCGACGCGCAGGGGCAGCACCCGGTTCCTATGAGAATTGGGCAAGGTTTGTTACACCAGCCCGGGCGGGGGTAACGTAAGACACTAGCCCGGGAAATGAGATTGAGGTATGCAAGTTGGAATGTAGGTACGACAAATGGTAGGTCAAGGGAAAATGAAAAAAAAATGGTCAACGACGAAGACTTACGAAAGACGACTGCATGCAGCAAAGATGCCGAATGTTGCGGTGGATGTGTGGTATAACACGGAGTGACAGAGTTAGAAATGAATACTTTAGGGTAAGTCTGAAAGTAGCTCCTGTGATAGAAAAGATGAAAGGAAACCGTCTGTCGTGGTATGGGCACATTAAGAGAAGGAATTAATCATATGTAGGAAAAAAAAGTGATGAACATGAAAGTGGATGGATGGGCGAGCCGAGGGAGGCCAAAAAAGAGATGGATGGAGTGCGTGACTGAAGATATGAAAAAGAAAGGGGTGAATGAAAACATGACGGCTGACAGGGATTTGTGGAAAAAGAAGAGATACTGCGCCGACCCCAAGTAATTAATTGGGACCAGGGCAAGGGGATGATGATATACCTAAGTAATTAAAAATTAAATTCTGTTAATAAGTAACAAGACATTCATTGACTGGTAGGGCGATATGAAGTTTGCCGGGACAGCTAGTTATTTATATAACCCACGAGATTTACAATAGAAATCTATGTTAAATTGATTTTATGAGTTAATAGGGGATAGATAACTCAGTCCTTTGATGTGCAAACTATCTAATAAAACTTTGAAGGTTGAACTTTTAAATGGGTCCCAAATAGTGCATTAGCTTTTTAGCATACATTTTTGCTCGATATATTTTTTCTGGAATTCCTATCCCTGAAGAATTGTTTTTGAAATTTCACAATGATCGGAAATGTAAATGCGATGTAAAAGATTGTCACATTCATATTCCCCCGGTTGTTATAGTAGAATGAATAGTAATTTAATGTTAAATTACGAAATATTACTTGAGTTAATCCATTGATGTGAACAGTTTCTTCTGCGTCCCCTAGTAAAAAAACCATAGGCTGGAATTTTATTTATTGTTTAATAATCTGTTGTAGCGCAAGTAGCGAGTTAATATAGCGCCTCGGGCCGCGATCATTTTTTGCGGATGCACCCGAATCAACCACCTTGAGGGGCCAACAAATGTGTGGGCAATCCGGTAATTTATTTTTTTAGCCAATAAATTACTCATACGTCAAAACGTTGGACGCGGCCGACCGTCGGCTGTGGATACAGAGTGATATATTGGCCCTTGTCACAGCGCAGTACCTTTTTCTAACAATTTTAATGTGACCCCACGATTAACAAATTGCTCATTCCACGAGGAACCGTTTTACTAATGAGTCGGCTCGTACATCAAAACGCGTTTGGTTCGGAGCACCGCTCAGGGTGAGGAATCGTTCCATAACTGTTTTGTGATGTGTTACTAGATGTTCAACCTAAATAGAAAGGGCGACTCCACATGTTTTGAGAGGGGTACTCAGGCGATTGGCTAAAAAATATATGCTCAGGCTTGTTGTGATATTTTAGCTCTCGGGCCATATCTACATTTACTACATACTTACAAATATTTGCGGGCCCATTTTAATAGCAGACACTCATTACCAAAAGATTTACAGACTATGGATTTTCATTCAGGGTATGATATGACTTTAAACGCTTTGGATTTAAGCTGGTTTAATGATACAATATGTATTGTCAGTCAAACAGGAAATTCTTTTAAAAAAAGGGATTTACAAATCTGAAATTGCAGTCTACACGTCATGTGGGATTTATCTCGCTTTCCAGTTCAACGTCAACCCGCATGTCTGCCGAAATTCAATTGAGCTATGCATAACTCGGACAGATAAGCTAGTACTAGTGAATATATGTACCTATGCAGTATGCACCTACTGATCTTCGTGCATTAATTGTTATAAGACTAGGTTTTGCTCTAGACTTCGTTCGCGTGAACACAAAATTGGGTCCTGAAGGAAACAAAAAAATGAATGTATTAAAAATTTGTAGACGAGTCTGTAAGTTTTTGAATAAATTTTATTTTGAATAATTTTCACAGTCTTTCCATTAAGATAAGACTTTCTCTTGAAATATGAAAGCATAAAATATATTTATCAAGCAATCATTCTCTTTCGCAATTTTATGTTTTGACTTTTTAAGATCTCGTCAATTATTTAATAAAATACCTTTTCATACTCATTGCATTTATCAGGTTTCCTATTTTTAAGCACGCGTATTTTATCCATTTTTTGTTGCAACGATAACCATTGCCATATAGACTGACCTCCTGATAAAATTGTTTGATTTATATACAGAAATGAATGTATAAATATGAATTAAAAGTAACGCACGCGGCATTTCGACAAAATGGTCGGGCTGGGGCTATGTTTTCTGGCATTTATAGTGTCGGTGTCATGTGTCCCTGCCAAGCCTTCTCATGCCGGTAAGTCTATATTACTCCATAGCATTTCGAAGGGATAACTGACTGAGAATGTGAAACAGTCCTTATTTTTTCCAATGGAAATAATAATTGATGCTTGAAGCTTCTGACATGGTGTGTAAAGTTGGGTGCAGATGCTAAATTTATCTCATTTGGGAATATAGGCGTAAGGTTATGTACGTGTTAAGGTTAGATTTTCTATGAAACTAAGACTCGATATTTTATATGGTGTTTAAATAAAAAGTGTTCGAATAAAGCTTGGTTCAAAGTGAGAGGGATAAGTTAGTCCAGTTTGAAATGTAAAATATTTTTTTTTAATCACTGATAAAATGAAGTGATAATACGTTCGTAGCGAGTAATACATTATTGTTTTTTACATATCAAGTTGCTGAAAATCGACTCCCGATAGAAACTTTTTGTTGTTTAGGTGTATTAAGTAGAGAAAAATATCACAGTAGGTAATCCCATTTCTCCATTTATCTTCAGCTACTTGCTATCGAAGTTTAATTTTATAAATGACTATAAAATTATCTGTGTACTTTCAGCCGACGTCGAGTTTTTGCGGAGGCAGGTGGATACTATGTTGCTATATTTTCATATTGAAGAAAATAATCACGTAGAGAAATGTAGCAATATATCCAAATCTTGGAGTCTTAGTGAAAATGTTCAGGATTTTAATGTAAGTTGTTCAACAATATACATTAGATTTAAGTGTGTATTTCATCTTGTATGTAAAACGATTGTTAAAACCTACTTTAAGTGCAATGGGAGCTGTCGACGGTAAAATATTTTTTGTAAGTTTTTTTTTATATTGGAATAGAAACTTAACTACTAGGTGTTTCATGTACCCGAAGCTGGATAAATTTAATGAATATTTTATTACTTGTAAGTTAAAACCTGTCCGGTGTATTCACAATTAAAATACCACGATCTTTCGCCGAATAAATATGGAGTCAATATATCAGTATGTGTTCTGATAACAACTAAAGATTGTAGATGTTTTTTTCATCAGTTTATATGTAATCAAAAAATGCAATTTATTTTTTTAAACATATAATTTATTTTACAGAATAAGACCGCTGTAATGCAATGGATTCAAATGGATGCACAAAATCAACTATTACCTCGTCATGTCCCATTTTCGGCATTAGAAAAATATTACACACGGGAAGTGCAAATTCTATTCAACGTGCTATACTCAGCTAAGGACTACGAAACATTTTACAAAGCAGCTGTTTTCGTAAGAGATCGCGTCAATGAGGATTTATATATTTACGTTCTAACTGTTGCTATACTACACCGCTCTGATTTACAAGGGATGTTTATTCCACCATTATACGAAGTGCTATCAGAATATTACAACAACGGCGAAGTGATTAATATTGCGGGGAAGATCAATGTGCTTGGAGACTCAAGCCAACATCCTGCAGTGTATAAATGGGACAAAAACTTCGTCATCATGTCGAACTACACTGCTTGGCCGTACCGTAGCAAAAGTGCTTCCATGTCGTATTTTACTCAAGATCCAGGGCTTAGCTTGTTCTACTACTATTATAATCTGGGGTACCCCAGTTGGCTTGGAGGTGACGTGAGAGATATAGATCAAGACCGACGTGGAGAATGGTTTTGGTTCATCCATAAGCAAATTTCATCTAGGTATTACATGGAAAGATTGTCTAATGGTCTTGGAGAGATAGAAGATTTAAGTGGAGATGTTGTGGAAGAAGGGTACAATTCAGGTTTGGTTTACCATAATGGTGCTCCGTTTCCAACGAGGCCGAACAATTTTAAACTAAATCAGCCAGAGTTGATCGAAAATCTTTTGAAAATCAAAGAATATGAACGACGTATCCGCGATGCTATTGACAGTGGCTTTTTCATTAATGTAAGTGATTAACTACTTATCATTTTAGGTGTATATTATTTATTTGCATACTTATCTATTTGCGGATATTGGGTCGAGTGCATGTATTTTTGTAATGTACAGATAAGAAGAAAAACGATAATTCCATCTAGAAAGTTATCTATCTAGATGCTTGTAAGACCAATAAAACAATCTTTAGAGTTAAAAGTCAATCCTATAGAACTGTTACGTATTTATTTTTTTATGTTTTATAAAGGTTTTTAATTGTATGCCTACAGAGTGAGGGCGAGCGCGTTGATATTCGTTCAGAAGATGCAATAAATGTCCTTGGAAAACTTATTGAAGCAAATGTAGACTCACCTAACTTGAATTATTATAAAGATTTTATAAGCTTGTGGAAGCCGTTGCTCGGAAATTCAATTAAACATGAGAGCTGGCATGGAAGGTTTGTATTCTGACCTGTTTTTAAATTAAATTAATGAAATATGCGTTCACAAAGAAAAATATTTTTAGTCAATAAATCCGTTTACGTACATAATGTACATAACTATTAAAGCTATCTATCTCTACAATTGCTATATTTCTAAGTCGTTATGGAATAAGGTCGTCTACTGAGAGTTTGAGAAATTTAAGTTGTATACTAGCGTTTAGTTTCGCCGTTTAAGATTACACAAGGATTATTAAGTCATAATTATCGTTTTAATTACATTTTTAAAACTTAGTAATTTTGAATTCCAGTTCTGTTCCCCTCGTACTGCCGTCTGTTTTGGAGCATTACCAAACAGCTCTGAGAGATCCAGCGTTCTTCATGATTTGGAAACGTGTCCTTAAATTGTTCTCGATGTGGCAAGAGAAACAAAGACCCTACACATACAATGAACTGAATCATCCTAATGTCGCTGTCGAAAGTGTTGAAGTAGACAAATTGGTTACATACTTCGAATATTCTTATATGAATATCAGTGCAATTCTGCCCATGAATGAATTTGAACGTGAGTGTATATTTTTTTTCTTCAATGGAATAAGTATAAGAAACCTGTAAAAAAAATCAGTTGGCTAAATACAGATACTAAATTTCTAGCAAGAGGGTGTTTTTGAGTTCTAATAAGACTGTTGGTGCATGTAGCTTGTTAGAATGATATTTATATTTTGGTTTGTTACGACTTAAATGTCGTCAAGTTTTTTTTTGATAAATAAATGACTTAAGAATAAATGGTTTTAAAGATCTTTGAAATAATACTGTCATCGGCTTTGTAGTGAAAGAAATAAAAAACTTCTTTGTAAAATCACTTTTGGTGTTTCAGGTAAATTGAACTGTGATGATGCAAGCGTTTTGGTTCAGTATCCTCGTCTAAACCACAAGGAGTTTGCCGTACGGATTAATGTCAACAGTGACTCAGCAAAGAGAGTAGTTGTCTGGTTTTATATGGCCCCCAAATACGACAGCAGTGGTCGCGAAATACCTCTACGTGAAAACTGGCAGAATTTCTTTTTGTGGGATCAGTTCATTTATGATCGTAAGTTATTAGTTTATAAGACCCACATATTAATAGAATTATAAGATTGATCATAACTATTTATTATCTATGTAAAATGTTAAACATAAAATTTCTACGATTTATTTAGAAACAGCATTGTTGGAAATCATAATATGTGCAAAGTTAACTTCCTAGCGTATAATTTCCTACTTCAGTGGATATTTACCTAATATTTTTTGCAAAGAAATAAAAATAAATACTCAAGAAAGATAACTAGAAAATCTTATAAAGCATTTCATTACTTACAGTTCCGAAAGGCGATAGCGTAATTGTTCGTAAGTCTATAAACAATGACAACACTGCCGAAGACTGGAACGTAGCTTATGATGTATACCAAAAAGCCAATAGAGGAATTAATAAAGAAGAAGATTTCCACTTTGACGAGTTGTCTCCCAAGCATTTGTTTCCTCGTCGACTATTACTGCCCAAAGGTATGTAAAGCTAGAGCTAAAGCTTTGACATCCGAAGTTCAAAGCGGACAATATTGCTCCGATATTGATAGCAGCTAGATTGGACGAAATCTAATTTCGTCGTCAATCTCGTGTGAGTGTATGACAATGTCACATCGGATGAAACTGGATTTTTGATGTCCGGTTTCAAGGTCCAATATTTAAATTGAACAACTTTGAAACTTAACCTGGACTATTAAACTAGAAGAAATTAATCAGTCCGAACAAAATAGCCAGAAATAATATATCTTTGATTAAATTTCTTGTCTAGAAAAGTAGAAGATAATTGAAGTGAATGTTAAAGTTATTGTTGATTTAAAAAAGGGAACTTAGTAAGAGTTTTCCCTGTATTACAAAATAGGCCCAGTTTATGAATTACTACACACAAGTTACCTGTTATCTGTGGATGTCTCATATTTTATATATATTTCAGGTTCTACAAGTGGCATGCCGTTCGTGTTAATGGTGTACATATCGCAGTATCGTCCGCCTTCCGTGCCTTACGGTTCTACCTTCGATTCCTTGTCCAGCGGCTATGGATCTGGTGCTCGGAGACTAACCGCCGACCCTCTGGGCTTCCCTCTCAACAGACCTCTAGACTCCGTCGAAGGACTTCGGAATCTGTACATCAAAGACATCCTAATTCATCACAAACCTTCGCGAGAAGTTTACGTTCCGTTTACTGATAATGCTATGTTTAATTTCCCTCGAGTAAACGCTTAAGCATAGATATACCTATAGTTATTTTATTTTATTTTTGAAATAGACTTCTAATTTTCCTGAAAATATACTGGAAAAAATGATGTTACAAAATGTGTTTTATTGTTTTCGATCATCGTTCCATTCTATAACACATCATTTAAAGCGGGTATTAAGTGACTAGAAATGGGGAGCTTTCACCACATGATGATCTGATCTGATCTGCATTGTGCTTGGCATACAATTTTGACGTTATGTCCCATAAATCATGGAACGAGTAATTTTACTTTTACTTAAGAAGCATTTAAGCACAAATGATTATCTAAAAAAAAACACTGAAATATGTATTCATATGTTCCTACCGATATATATATTAGATAAGTTTTGAATAATATTCATAAATGGATGTAACATCTTGTCTTAGTTGTTGATTAAATAAATAAAACATTTATAAAATTAAAATGCAGGAACGTTTGTTTTAATCGTCCATAAAATAAAATCAAAGTATTAAATACAACTTTTTATACTTATAAATAAAATAAAGTCCAGTAAATTTTGAATACAAGTTACAGGTTACATTGATAAAATTAACAGTACAGGTGTTGCCATCTAGATTCAGTTTCTTAGAAAGTACAGCGCCATCTATTATAAATCGAAGACATTTGAACGTGATACGATTAAAGACGCTTACTATTCATTGAAATACTTTTTAGGATTTTGACAGATGGCGCTACATTAAAGAGTTTTCAAGCAAAATTATTTAGCGACGTATCATGTGATCACCGTCGTATTCCTCATCCAACTTATGATCAAAATAGAAACACTTTTTTTTTAAGTTGTATAGGCGTTAAAAATTCGGAGAGATATCAAAGATACATTGTTCCATAATTAGAATAATTAAAAAAATGTCTTAGCTTCCAAAATATTTAAAAATAATAATATTGAATTTGAATGTTACGTATCAATTATATGGGTACTTTTTGGGCTCGAAACTATGTATGTGATTGTTGGGTGTATTGATTTATTTTGGATGTATATTATAAAATTCTAATTCTTGCACATAAACACCTATACATGCATTACTTACCATGTAATATATGTATTTGCTGCTAACACTGCTAATTATGCTTTTCGTTTATATGGCATCTATACGAAAAGCAAAACTTTAAATTCATATTTGACTTTTTAAAGTCATATCTATACTAATATTATAAAGCTGAAGAGTTTGTTTGTTTGTTTGTTTGTTTGTTTGTTTGTTTGTTTGTTTGAACGCTAGGATCTCAGGAACTACTGGTCCGATTTAAAAAATTCTTTCAGTGTTAGTTAGAATATTTATCGAGGAAGGTTATAGGCTATATATCATCACGCTACGACTAATAGGAGCGGAGCAGCAATAAAGAATGTTTCAAAATCGGGGTATTTTTTTTCCTTTTGAAAGATTCCGCCGCGTGCGCTGCGGAAACGGTTAAAGTTACACAAAAATAATGTATGAGAGAATTATTCCCCTTAAAAAGTTCTAAAAAAAAGTCCGCGATAGCATATGTCTATTCTTTAAGGTTGGCTCACTATAACGTTTTTTAGCCTAACCAAATTTATTTTTAAATAAAGTTTTATTTGTGAAGGTGTTTTTATAAATATGATATTAATCCTTATCCAAATAAATACGTTATTCATTACAAGTATTTAATTTTAAATAAAATTGCCCTTTACATCTTTTGATTTCGCCGAGTATCTTAGAAGATATTGCAGTTTTAAAATATTGATCAAGCGCGCAATAATGATGCACAAGGCGCCGATCGACGCGTTACGGTTTCACGTTTGAACAATTAGACTAAATTGTATGATTTTTGGTATGGACATAAATAGGACTCTGAGAAGTAAAATAGACTACAACTTATTTTCCTTCTGAACTCAGCCCTGTAGTCTACGCGGACGGAGTCGCGAGCAAAAGCTATATTTTATAAAGGCAGACAAAACCGCTTTCTATAGCTGAGATTTCTTTTATTTCAGGAGTTAGGGCTTTAGCTATATGTGGTAAGCAGCAATTATTTTTTTCTATTTCTTTTGTATGTCCCGTGTGATGAAGAGGACCCTGGTTCGATTCCCGGGTAAACAGTTATTCGTTTGTCCATTAGGAATTTACTCAGTAGAACTACGGAGTCCAAAAACAATGCCCAAAAAATGGCAATCGCTCCTTGTAACATGGGACTGATACATACCATACTGATACTATACACCTCTGCCTACTCTTTCAGGGAATAAAGGCGGGTCGATATGTATTCTTTTTTTACTTCAATAAGAAAATATACCGCATATCTTAATTAAAGTCATTTTAAAACTGACAATGAACTTGAACCCTTCCAGAACGGAACGGATGTAGGTATTATTGCCTACATTCGATTATAACGAAAGGCGATTGAAGGTGAAAGAAGTTTGGATTTGTAAAAGGTTATCTATTTGATAACCCTCATTTCCTTCAGACCAAGTTGAAAAATGTTGATTCGTTTGCATAACGTTTATTGGTAAAGTAAAACATCTTAACATTATTGATGAAAAAAAAGTTATAATTTAATTTACCGATATAAATGGGATGAATATCTATATATTCTGGTAGTGTTGAGTTTTAATAAATAAATAAGTACGTATAAGCAAGAATCACATAGTTCGGATCCCACAATGAGAGATATCTCTTGTATCGTGGTCGGTCTCATAAACACACTCAGACGTAAAAAAAGGATCTGTGGATCACACAAACACTTGTCTCGGTGTGGGAATCGAAATAAAATGATGTCTAGCTAACTGGGCATGTCAAATTCTTATTACTATTTCGCACCTTTACCAACAATGGACCGCATGAATCAACTCCAAATGAGCACTACACGCTGCGACTTACTTTTTCCCTGAAACCTTACATTTTTTTACAACTTTACCTACATTTACGTTTCCTTATCATCATCATCATCATTATCGTTATCAGCGTTTCACTGATAGGCAAAAGTCTTTTCGACAACTGAGAAGGTTTAGGCCTCGTCCACCACGCTGGCCTAGTGCGGGTTGGTAGACTACACATGTCAGAAATTTCTTAAAGCTTTATTGAATGTGGAGGTTTTCTAACGGTGTTTTCCTTCAGCGTTAAGTCAGTGATATCTTCTTCTTCTTCATCAACCCATATACGCCCACTGCTGAGCACGGGTCTCCTCTATCATTGAGAGGGTTTAGGCCATAGTCCGCCACGCTGGCCTAGTGCGGGTTGGCGGACTACATACCTAAGAAATTCCTAAGAACTTTTTAGGTGTGCAGGTTTCATCACGATGTTTTCCTTCACCGTTAAAGCAAGTGATAATTCAATTTGAATACACACATAACTTCGAAAAGTCAGAGGTGTGTGCCTGGGGTTCGAACCCGCGACCGCCGAGATTCTCGACCGCGCGCCTAAACCTCGAGGCCATCAGTCAGTGATATAATTCATTGTAAATACACACATAACTTCGAGAACTTCGTGTGTGTGGTTTGAACATGTGCTCGCCGGGACTTTCGAACGCACGTACAAACCTCGAAGCCATTACTACCCACATTAACACCATCATGTAAATTCATATTATGAGGATAAAACTCGCATGATGGCGCTCTGATGTAGACCGTTTTAAAAAAGTAGCACTGGTGGTTTTTAAAAGGCTTTGATTTTGCAATGGATAAACTGTAGTTGATAAAGACGCTCATTACCTTCAAAGAAACCACTGACTTCCATGACTACTTTCATGAAACTTCAACTTGTTAATCAAACGAGCCGGTGCATAATAGACCAGAAACGAAGCAAGTTTTAAATAGAGAGCATAAACGTCTGTTAATACAAACGTAGGCAATAAGATCCTTGTTGGGGTAGTGCATCGATTGGATGATATTCTGTATGTCAAGGTTATCAATAAGTTGTTTTTATCTTTATTTATTTTATGTAAAGAGGAGCTGATAAACCAGCAATCTACTGTTACATACATACGGCTACAATTTTGAAGGAGTAGGCAGAGATTTTATATTCAGTTATACTTAAAAGAGACAAAAAACTTTCGTTCTTACTTCATTCCAGAAATCTATGCAGCTGCTGTAGATTTCGTAATAGAAACCTAGTGATAATTTTCTTGACCTGAAAATCAAACCTGGGACGCTTAAAATGCATAACACATTCTTACTTGTGATCATACACAACGAGGCAATTTACTAGAATGAATGGTAACAAAGTGTTCCCAAAAATTAACTGCGTATTAGATGTACTAAATAATTCCCTTTTCAAATATTAGGGTTGTAAAGTATAGGTTTTGGTTCGAGTATTTTATTCATCGTCATAAATATACATTAATAGGTACTATGAATGTCTGTTAAATATATATATAATTACTATTAATGTCTAATTAATTAATACTATCAATGTGAGCAATTATTTAATTGCGTTAAAAAAAAAAAAAAAAAACAAATAAAAAAATACATGTATATACCTATGAATTTTAAACATAGCTATGAGTAAATTTCCACAAGAAATTGCATTTGTTTGGCTGTATGCGTTTCATATCACTCGCATACACAAAAGTTCAACAAAAAATATTGATTACTACAAGTTCATGTTCAAGGTAATGTGAACTATTCATGTATTGAGTAAGATAAAAATAAATACTGGCCTCGCAATACAAGCAGACGCAATGCGATCTAGAGATCCTGAGTTCAATTCTTGGACCCAGCAAAGTGTAATTAGGTTTTTCCATTAGGGAATTCTCAGTAGGGGATTCAAAATAATTATGCATAAGATAATAAAAGAAAACTATTTCTGGTTGGCCTCGAAGTTTGCTCATGCGGTCGAAAATCATCGTGGTCGCGGGTTCAAACCCCAGGCACACATCTCCAACTTTTTGTAATGATTTGTGTATTCTCAATGAATGATCACTTATTTTAACGGTAAAGGAAAACAACGCGAATAAACCTGCACATCTTAAAGCTCTTGAGAATTACTTTGGTGTGTAGTCCGCCAACACAGAATAGACCAGCGTGGTGGACTAAGGCTTAAGCAGTGCCGTAACTAGGGCGGTGCCAGCAGTGCCCGGGCACAGGGCGCAGACCCTGGAGGGGCGTAGAAATGACCAGACAGATCTTGTTTGATGTCATGCATCGTAGCTAAGCCTGGTTAGAGCATTTTTCAGGGGCGCAGTTTTGAAGGCTCGCAACGGGTGCATAAAAGGCTAGTTACAGCACTGGGCCTAAGCCCTCTCAATGTTAGAGGAGGCTTGTGCCCCAGTGGTACTTAAATGGGTAATAATGATCTCTAGTAAAAATAGTTCTCATCAGACACTTCGATAAAAGTCTAGTGTTATAAGTATCATGAACTGACAGATACGTTTTAGTTTAAAGAAATAGCTACACTTGAAATAAAAAGTTTTCACCGTGGGGTCTTAACTAAGATCCAAGTCATGTGTCGTGGGTATTAGAAGCTACGAGAGATTTCTCGGCCTCACAAACACCCAGATCCGAAACGAATATTTTTTTGTGAATCACACAAACACTTCTTGATGTGAGGATCGATCTCGAGGTGTCTGGTTCACAAACTGAAGTCTAGCCAACTGCACCACAAAGCCGTCATTAGCCATAAATATTAGCCCATTTTACAATATAAAGTCACATTGTAATCGGGTAATTAGGGATTTTCCCTGAGAAGTTTTTGCTTATTTCTTCGTATGTATGTGGCTATGTCCATCAAACCGGACAACATGGAAACTGACCTACGAAGCAATGATATCAATTCGATATATAAACAATATGAGTAAATGATAAATGTTACAGCATTTCGCCAATAAGTGTATGTATAATAAATACTATTGGAACAATATTCTAGATGCGTTACCGGGATTAATAAAAATCATCCCATTTAAAAGCAAAAATGTGGTTGTAACTTTAAGTTCTTAAATGTTCTTTTACTGCATACATTTCAAAATATATCTCGATATCTCCTGCGCCTAGCAGTTGCTCACATGTATAATGAATGACTCATGATCATGAACTTGACAATGAAAGTGGCGCAATTAGCTAGACACCAGCTTGCGAAACGAGAGGCCGCCGGTTCGATCCCCGCATCGAGACAAATATTTGTGTGATCCACAAATATTTGTTTCGGGTCTGGGTGTTTGTGAGACCGAAAAGTCTCTCGTACTTTCTGATACCCACGACACAAGACTTGTATCTTAATGTGCGGTTAGAACTATGTATGTGACTGTTGGGTGTATTCATTTATTTATTTATCTGCGCTAATATACCTATGATCTGATACCTGAGATTTGAAACGTCTGCCTGAATGTTACCATGACAGTACGTGCGTCTAATAATAACATAAAGTATTTTGAAATTTTTGTGGAACATATTCATGCTCGAATTTATATGTATGTTACAGAAACTTAGTAACAATATTTTTTCGAGAAATAAGAAATATATTTTTGGTCGTATAATCTAAATCAAGGATTAGAATTATTACCAACAATCAATAGACTAAAATCACTGTAAAACCATTTCAATTTACGCCCACCTTAGGTATACCACGCTATCATTTTTAATAAAGTAATGAGATCTTATAGGTCATGACTGATAGAGATAAAGAAAGCAAAACATTATGTAGTCAGGGGATCGATAACAGGCGAATTTGGCAGTATAAATAGTGAGCTCTGGAGTCGAAAAGGTACAGTTGGGTTCAGGACTGCACAGCAATATGAAGACTGTGGTAATCCTAGCGGGTCTGGTGGCCCTGGCGCTTAGCAGTGCCGTACCACCGAAACACTCGTACAAGACCGCTCCGGGTAAGAAAAACATTATCGAAATTTATTATGTTTTTAATAATAAAATAAGATTTTTGCAAAAGAAAGAAAAAGTTAAAAGCATATTTAAATCAATACAATCATGTGCTACATGAAAATATAGTTAAATCGACAATTGTTTAGGCTAAAAGTATCAAATTCACCACCCTAACAAATCTATACTCTTGATTTGGGCTTTTTAATCGAGCAACCGTTATTTAGTGGTATTTTAGAAAGTTCTCCCGCTTTTCCTTCTCACAAAGCTCATTTTCATGCCATGTAGAAATATGTTAACTTGTACAGTTTACAGGCAATAACAACGCATTTTTATTTTTCAGTCGACGCCGTCTTTGTAGAGAAACAGAAGAAAATTTTCTCTTTGTTCTACAATGTGAACCAAGTAGATTACGAGTCTGAATACTACAAAATCGGCAAGGATTACGATGTTGAAGCCAATGTCGACAGCTACTCAGTAAGATATTTTTTCTCAATCGGTGAGAAAATATACCAAACATCTACACTGTTTTCTAATATGTATTTTTTTATTACAGAACAAGAAGGTGGTTGACGAATTCTTGATGCTGTTCAAAACTGGTTTCTTACCTAAGAACTTGGAGTTCTCCATCTTCTACGAAAGAATGAGGGAGGAAGCCATCGCTCTTTTTGAACTGTTCTACTATGCCAAGGACTTCGAATGCTTCTACAAAACCGCGAGCTACGCCCGTGTTCACTTCAACGAAGGCATGTTCTTATACGCATACTACATTGCCGTCATTCAACGTCCTGACACCGCTGGTCTGGTTCTTCCTGCTCCTTATGAAGTCTACCCGCAATACTTTGCCAACATGGATGTCTTATTCAAGATTGACCGCATAAAGATGCAAGATGGTTTCCTGAACAAGGACCTTGCTGAACAATACGGCATGATCTATGAAAACGACCACTACGTCTTCTATTCCAACTACTCCAACTCTCTGAGCTACCCCAACGAGGAGGAAAGGATCGCCTACTTCACTGAAGATATCGGCCTGAACTCATACTACTACTACTTCCACATGCACTTGCCCTTCTGGTGGAACTCCGAGAAATACGGTCCATTCAAGGAACGTCGTGGAGAAATCTACTACTACTTCTACCAACAGCTTATTGCCCGTTATTACTTGGAACGTCTCTCCAATGGCTTGGGTGAAATCCCTGAATTCTCATGGTATTCTCCTGTCAAGACTGGTTACTACCCATTCTTCTACAGCCACTACTATCCATTTGCTCAAAGACCCAACGACTACAACGTTCACAATGAGAAGACATACGAAGAAATTCGTTTCTTGGATATCTATGAAAAGACTTTCTTCCAGTTCATGCAGAAGGGACACTTCAAAGCTGTGAGTATAGAAAATTTTTGAGAGTTTTCATTTATAAAAAACGGAAAATCCTATATTGTAACGATTTTTGAAATTTACAGTTCAACAAGGACATTGACTTCCACTCCGACAAGGCCGTCAACTTTGTGGGTAACTACTGGCAGAGCAACGCTGACTTGTACGAGGAAGATGTCACCAAATTCTACCAACGTTCCTATGAAATTACTGCTCGTCGCGTGCTTGGTGCTGCTCCTCAACCATTCGACAAGTAAATATACATATTTTTAACCACTTTCTTTGCAGAAAATATGATAGTAATAGCCACCTAATTGGACAGTTATAAATTTTTTTGCTATTATACTTAAATGCAAACTTTTTCTTTTGCTTCAGGTACTCCTTCATCCCAAGCGCCCTCGACTTCTACCAGACTTCCCTGCGTGACCCCGTCTTCTACCAATTCTACGAAAGAATCGTCAACTACATCAATGAATTCAAACAATTCTTGCCACCTTACTCTCAGGATGACCTCCACTTTGTTGGCGTGAAGATTAGCGACGTTAAGGTTGACAAATTGGTAACCTTCTTTGAAGAGTACGACTTCGATGCCAGCAACAGCGTTTTCGTTAGCAAGAGCCAAGTGAAGAGCTTCCCTCACGGCTACAAAATTCGCCAGCCCCGTCTCAACCACAAGCCATTCTCAGTCACTGTTGACGTTAAGTCTGACGTTGCCCACGATGTTGTCTTCAAATTCTTCTTGGGTCCTAAGTACGACAGCAATGGCTTCCCTATTCCTCTGGAAGAGAACTGGATGAAATTCTTCGAGCTGGATTGGTTCGTCCACAAGGTTGTGCCTGGCCAGAACAAGATCGTTCGTCACTCCAGTGACTTCATGTTCTTCAAGGAGGACTCCGTGCCTATGTCTGAGATCTACAAGCTATTGGATGAAGGCAAAGTGCCCGTGGACATGTCCAACTCATCCGACACTCTTCCTCAAAGGTTGATGCTGCCTAAGGGTACCAAGGCTGGTTATCCATTCCAACTGTTCGTGTTCGTGTACCCGTACCAGGCTGTGCCTAAGGAACTCGAGCCATTCAAGTCTATCGTGCCTGATGTCAAGCCTTTCGGATATCCGTTCGACCGCCCCGTCCACCCCGAGTACTTCAGACAGCCTAACATGCACTTCGAGGATGTCTCCGTCTACCACGAAGGAGAAGATTTCCCATACAAGTTCAACATTCCCTTCTACGTCCCACAAAAGGCTGTTGTTTGAGCGTTGATTGAAGAACAGTTTGCAGTATCGTGTCATTTTAATTTGAATATGATATGTATGTAATTAAATGGACTGTGGAAATATATAATTAGTAAATTAAATATATTTTTTATTCTATTTGCCCTCATAAGATAAGATAACACTGGAAAACAGCATATCTGTTGCATGAGATTTTATACATGAATCTGAATAGTTTTTCCACGCTGATTTCAAAAATATATGCCGTTTTTATGTAGCAGCTCTAGTTTTGGAGTTATGAAGTGACACGGCTTTTCATTGAAAATGCAAAAAGTTTAAGTTTAAAAAATCTATTAAATATATTAATTCTGAATAAATTTTCCTTTTTTTGGATTTTCTAGAGTCAGATGTATTATGAGTACAATTTTAAATGCTCCATCAATAGCCAACCGTGATATGTTCATTATAGTACCCCTAATACCGTTCCGCTATAGTATAAATATTCTGGTAAAAGCGCTCTCCTTGTTCCTCGCATAGAAGTCACCGAGATTATCAGGAAAATGGTCTAGATGACTGTGAAGGTAGTGGATGCTTACTACTCATGTTCCATCCAAGCCGCTGGAAGAGTACCAGCAACTGTTCAGCGTGCTGAATGCAGCCGTCAGACATCCTATTGCCAAAAATGTTTCTTTCCTTCAATCGGGAAGCTAAAATTTCTTTTGCCGTTTTGGACAGTCCAAGGTTCCTGATTAAGTCATTTAGACCATCATTTATTGGTGGGGGACTACCGTAGCAAATAAAATCACTGTCATAACCACCGTCGTCGTTTTTGGTTTGTCCACTGCACTGGTCTGGATTCTCTGAAGATGGACATGACTGTTGTGGTGATGATTTGTCACTAACACTCAAGACTGATCTTATGGCAGATTTTAAGTTGGATATATCCACTCAGAGCTATTTTTATGGTTTGAACGTATGCTTTTCGTTACACAGAAATAACAGTCGTCATGATGGTTGGATAGTTCACGCCAAATCATAGGAGCTTTGAATTTAAAAGTTGGTATTTTTTTGTTGGCCCACAGTCGCAAGGATTCAACACAACTTTAACATACCAAACTTGGTATCCAAGATTTAGCGTTTAACAGCAATAGAAACCCAAAGTAGTCAAAATATGCCTTTTTCACAAAGTCCGACACATTTAAACGAAATTTTTGAACATACATTCTCCACAAATAATCCAAAAACAATCAGGATTATTTAAACACGTCCTTATTGAGGAATACGTAATGAAATTTATAAAGGAAATAGTTAAGTTACACCGCTATTTACAGAAACTATCGACTTCTTAGGTATATTCAAGACGGTACCTGTATCTCACAAACTAGAGCTGCTCCAAAAAATCTGAGGCCAGATATGAAATCAGCACACCCAAATTAGTAAACAACAGTTAAAAAACTTCATGCAACACAAAAAAAGTTTGATTTTGTTGTCCTGTGTAATCATTTACATAAAGTCTGATTTATTAAATTTTAATACCATGCACACCAATAGAGTACACATTACATAGTTCACGTTTTCTAAATTATACAATTATGAACTCATGTAAAAACCATAACTAGTTTTGATACTTTAATAATTGTTGATTTACAAACAATAATGTTTTGAAATGTAGATAATAATTGTTTTTCTCAAAGTTCAATAATAGGTATTCTTTCATTGTGGACAACGATTATACTAAAGAAACAAAATGCATTATGATTTGTATAAAATAGCAATCAATAAATGAAACAGCTTCTACACTATTTTTTTATTACATTTCCAGATATTACACAATTGTTTTATTTCGAATAAATAAATACACCCAGTCACAAACTTAAATATAAAATAGTCTTGTTGGTAGACTGAAAAAGCATAATCAAAATCGCATCCAGTGATAAGACATCCATTTGTTGCTCTTTATTTTTTGTCTTATTTGGTTTTTAATTATGTTTTTTTCTTTTTTTTATGACTGTACGTGTCATAAGTAAAATAAGTAAAGTAGTTTTGACCCCACACTTACATAGAGATCTCTTGTCGTTGATTTCACAACACCAATACCTTAAACAAACATCTGAGAGGGAAATGAACACACAATCACTGTTTTACAAATTTATATTCAAATACTTTACGGAGGCTGATAAATAGATCATTCATCGTTTAGGTCTCTCATTGGCGGCTTGTATATGAAAATATTAATTACTCAGCCTATCGCCGTCCACTGTTGACCGTAGGCCTCCACAAGAATGCCCCAACCATCCTCGTCTTGTGCAGCCCTCATCCATCCGTTACCATGCAGAAAAAATAATGTAATAAAAATAAATGTAATAAAAAAAATGAAAAGCTTCAATAATGGTAAACTAAAGATAAATAAAATAATGTTACGACAACCATAGAATTTGTAGTGGCGGGTGTGTGGTGCAATGGAGTCTACTAACAACATAGTTTTGGCGTCATTTAGGACCTTGACAGCACACTTGTATCAAGTGGTGATAAATAAATTAGAATCCCGACAGTACATCAATGTATTCAAAAATGTATTATATATGTACATGTTGAAATAAAATTATGCACCAAATCATCTATAGGCGTCTCACAGGAGAACGGAAGCTGCATTTTGCCCAATATGGTTAATGGCAATGATGGAGTCTAAGAAAAAATTATAACCATAATAATAAATACTTTAGGACACATACATAGGTGATAAAACACAAAAGATTGTGTTGCAGAAGACAGTTTTGTTTAATTACATTAGTATCGCTTTTTGCAGTACGTTGAACCTTAGTAAAGGAATTATATAATTAATAAGAAAATTAATTGAATAAAAAAACACAAATTCAAGTTTTGGTATAAACTTCCAGTATACATACTTAATTATTTTGTATATTATTACGATCGCTAGTCGCATGTTTGTGACTCGGGACCAAAAAGATATTCCAGAAATGGTAAATATTTATCACATGGACTTATTATGTAAGAGATATGGAGATGTTTGTGTAAATGACAAGAGATTAAAACATCGGAAAGAAACAAATCATGCAACAGAGGCATTTTGTTATTCTTGTTCAGTGTAGTTACTATCTAGTATCTACAAAGCATAATTGTTAACGTGTGGCCGAAAAGTCAGGAGGTCACGAATTATCTCTTTCTCGATTTTTTTGCAATCCATCATATCATTGGAAATTTCCTTTTAAATTTATCAATTTTTATAGCGGCATACATAGATTCTGGTTTTTATCGTTAAAGGGAAAGGGAGGGGACCTACACCGATGATTCGACAATTATTATACCTTTAATAATAAGGAGCGAGAATCATCATTTCATAATTTTTTATTTGGGGTCGGCGCAGCATGTTTTGTCCTGGAAGGACATAAGAGTTTTGGCCGGCCGCCTGCCTGACGCCAACCCTCCTTGGGACTTTGATTGTTTTAGGAATGGGGTAGGGATACCATGTGTTTAGGTACAAGATATTGCAGGTAAGGATATTTGGCCTGATGGTAAGGATCTTACAGTCCCGGATAAGGAAGTAGTAGGAAACTGCAACAGCTCGGGGGCCGAGGCCGCGTACTCGTAGCCCTGTTCCATGACTGGCTAGATCAATGGAAAAGGCATCCCCTGACCTTATAAGGAGCGAGAATGTTGATGTTTATTGAGAATTTTTTTACCAAAACCACAAATTGTATGTTTTGATCGACTCGACTCGACAATCAATTGCGTTTTTGTTTTGTTATTTTTTGATAGGTAAACTTAAGAACAAACAACTCATTTTACTTCTCGTTTGATAAGTAGTAATGTTAGGCCCTAGTCCACAACGCTGGCCTATCGTGTGTATGCGGACTACAAACCTGAGAAATTCCTAAGAACTTTTAGGTATGCAGGTTTAATCAAGATGTTTTCACCAATAAAGCAAAACATAATTCATTGTGAATACACACGTAACTTCGAAAAGTCAGATGTGTGTGCCTGGGGTATGAACCCGCAACCGCCAAGATTCTCGACGGCGCGGCATGCCTAAACCTCGAAACTATCACTGCTTTTTACTTTATTTGCGGTAGGGAAATAGAGAACTGTTTTAATTTTTTTTTAAGTTTATACACTCACGACTGTATTCTCGAAGGAGTATTAATGTGTTTCTGCCCCCACTTTTACCTCAAAAATCTCTATCAAATTATTGATACATTTAGATCAACCCATGTAAGCCTTAGCTTAGAGTGGTGAAACGTAATTCTACTTTGGCAGCAGAGTGAGGTTTGGTGAGCTATCCACTTAATAAATACCTTGTGGTTTTTTTACCTTAACAAAAACATTTTGCTATAACGTGAAAGTGAAGTAATTCAATACGATTACTTGTCTCATTTTGATAAGCTTAATTTATAGATTGTACCTGGATGGAGTTACCACTTCGTAAAATCTTTCATTTAAAATATATCAAATAAAATTTTTATGCATTCTTTCGATTTAAATCTTATTGCAAACGTTAAAATTTAAAGTAACATAACACGAAAAAAATAATTTCATACGAGTAAAATATTTCACTGATAGATAACTTTCAATAACCTTCAACCATATTTTACCTATATTACATTAATGAGATTCGTCCAAGAGGTCAAGCGATAAAGTGATAAGTAAACAAAATATTTTTGTCACCAAGGAATCGTACGGGGATGATAAGGTGAGATTCGCTAGTATATAAACTCGAAGTGCATTGGAAATGGCACAGTTGGCTTGTGGACTGGCAATCATGAAGACTGTCTTCGTCCTAGCGGGGCTCATCGCCCTGGCGCTCAGCAGTGCCGTACCAGAGAAACATTCCTACAAAACAAAGGAAGGTAATGTGTATTTGTTTATTAATTCAATAGCACTATTTTAGGGTTAGTGATTTTCAGACTAATAGTTAATATTTGGCCCTGAGACAGATCTTGTCTTTGACTTCTTAGTTTACAAACTTGTGGCAGATAGGGGTAGAAAAGTTTGGTCAGGTTGCTACTTAAAAGTGACCAAACAAGATGTATAGAAGTTCCAATTCTATTACATATTTTTTTTTTGTTAGAACGACGTCACTTAATTAGACATTCAGTTTGATCCTGAAATTTGACACAGCTCTTGTCATGTCTTTGAAGCTGTCTAGGTATGAAAATTATTAATGACGGTGGGCATGTAATCCTACCTACAGAAAAAAATCATAATCTGCCATAACCAGTCTGTGAACATGCGTTCTAAATTTACCAATGTATTTTTTTTCGATAGTCGATGCGGTCTTCGTGGAACGCCAAAAGAAGATCTTAGCGCTTTTCCAAGATGAGGAACAAGTGAACAAAGACGATGAGTACTACAAAATTGGCTTGCACTACGATATTGAGGCTAACATCGACAACTACTCAGTAAGTATTGCATTTATGACACTAAACACAGATAATTAAAATAATATAAACTTGAACTTTTTATTAAATTTCTAATTTTATTACAGAACAAGAAGGCTGTTGAAGAATTCTTGCAGATGTACAGGGTTGGTTTCTTGCCCAAGTACCACGAATTCTCTGTCTTCTATGATAGAATGAGGGACGAGGCTATTGCTCTCTTCCACCTCTTCTACTACGCTAAAGATTTTGACACTTTCTACAAGACTGCTGCTTGGGCACGCGTGTACATCAACGAAGGCCAGTTCCTCTACGCTTACTACATCGCAGTTATTCAGCGTAAAGATACTCATGGCCATGTTGTGCCTGCGCCTTACGAAGTCTATCCCCAATTCTTCACCAACCTCGACACCATGCTGAAGATCTACCGCACCAAGATGCAAAACGGCGTTGTCAACGCTGAGGCTGCTAGCGAACAGGGCGTCGTCAAGGAGGACCACTACTATGTGTACTACGCTAACTACTCCAACACCATGGTGTACAACAATGAGGAACAAAGATTGACATACTTCACTGAAGATGTTGGTTTGAACTCGTACTATTACTACTTCCACTCTCATTTGCCGTTCTGGTGGAGCTCCGAAAGGTATGGAGCCATGAAAGATCGCCGTGGTGAGGTGTACTACTACTTCTACCAGCAACTGATGGCGCGTTACTACTTCGAACGTCTTACCAACGGTCTTGGTGAAATTCCTGAATTCTCCTGGTTCTCTCCAGTCAAGACTGGATACTATCCTCTGATGGCTTCTTACTACTATCCCTTCGCCCAAAGGCCCGATTTCTGGAATGTCCACGTTTCTGAAAACTACGAAAAAGTTCGTTTCTTGGACACTTATGAGAAGTCCTTCCTGCAGTTCCTGCAAAGCGGTCACTTCAAAGCGGTAGGTGCAATTAATGATTATTTATTTGTTACTCCTACTCACATTTAGTATTCATTTTCAATAATCGGTATTGTTTGTTTATTTTCAGTACGACCAGCAAATCGACTTCCATGATGCCAAAGCTATCAACTTCGTTGGTAACTACTGGCAGGACAACGCCGATCTCTACGGTGAAGAAGTCACTAAGGACTACCAACGCTCCTATGAAATCATGGCTCGCCGTGTGCTCGGTGCTGCTCCCAAACCATTCGACAAGTCAGTGTTTATACCTACCTAATCATCCAATATCCTGAATAAAAGAAAAGAAGAATTGAGATGTAACATGGTATTATATTTCTTGATACAGGTACAGCTTCATGCCCAGCGCTTTGGACTTCTACCAGACCTCGCTACGTGACCCCGTCTTCTACCAGCTTTACAACAGGATTCTTCAATACGTCACTGAGTTCAAGCAATACTTGGACCCTTACAGTCCCGAGAAACTGGCATTCAAGGGCGTCGAAGTTGTCGATGTATCTGTGGACAAACTGGTCACATTCTTCGAATACTTCGACTTCGATGCATCTAACAGCGTTTTCTTGAGCAAGGAGGAGATCAAATCTTATCCCCATGAATTCAAGATTCGTCAACCCCGCCTCAACCACAAGCCGTTCTCTGTCTCAATTGACATCAAGTCTGAAGTTGCAGCCGATGCTGTTGTCAAGATCTTCATGGCACCCAAATACGATGACAATGGTTTCCCGCTTTCGCTTGAGGAGAAATGGAACAAGTTCTTTGAACTGGACTGGTTCACGACCAAATTTGTTGTTGGTGACAACAAAATCGTAAGGAACTCAAACGAGTTCTTAATCTTCAAGGACGATTCTGTTACTATCAATGAGCTGTACAAGCTGTTAGATCAAGGCAAGATTCCATTCGATATGGCCGAGGACTTTGGCTACTTGCCTAGGAGACTGATGTTGCCCAGAGGTACTGAGGGTGGATTCCCATTCGAGTTCTTCGTATTTGCTTATCCCTTCAACGCCGACAGCAAAGACCTTGCACCTTTCGAAGCATTCATGCAGGACAACAAGCCCTTGGGCTATCCATTTGATCGTCCAGTATTTGATGGTTACTTCCACCAAAAGAACATGTTCTTCAAGGATGTGTTCGTTTACCACGAGGGTGAGCACTTCCCTTACAAATTCAATGTGCCTCAAAAGTTTGTGCACTCAAATGTTGTTCCTAAACATTAAAAATGAATGGAAGAACTCTCCAAAAGAATGAAGACCGTATTCTGAACTGAAATGTGCCTGAATTAATTTAAATAAATAAAATCAAATTTACAATGAATTTTCATTTCATTTATACCTGACATTCAACTGTTTATCTATACTAATAATTAATCTATACTAATATTATAAAGAGGTAAAGTTTGTGAGTTTGTATGTTTGTGACGTTGTACAAAGTAAACTCGGCATCTACTGAACCGATTTTGAAAATTCTTTTACCAATAGAAAGCTACGTTCTTTGTGAGTGTTATAGGCATATATATTAGTCCGAAAAATTATAAGACTTTTTTGTTGTAGCAGGATTTGCGAAGTAAGTCGGAGCAAAAACGGGCGAACGAAACCGTATTTTGCAAACGCTGCCTTACCTATGGGAGATATATAGTTGGGTCCTAGAGAAAAGTTGTAGAGACTAGAGCTTGATAATGTCTACAAAAAAGTCAGTGGTAGCATATGTCTAACTTTTAGAGTTGGTTCACTATAACCTCTTTTAGTCCGCCAACCCGCACTAGGCCAGCGTGGCGGACTATGGCCTAAACCCTCTCAATGGTAGAGGAGACCCGTTCTCAGCAGTGGGCGTATATGGGTTGATGAAGAAGAACCTCTTTTATGCTAACTAAATTTGTTATAAAATAAAGCATTGTTTGTGAAGGTATTTTTATAAAGATTATATTAATACTTATCCAAATAAGTGCGTTATTTAGTATTAGTATTTAATTTAAAAGAAATTTGACTTTACATCATTTGATTTCAATGAGTATCTTAGAAGATATCGCAGTTTCAAAATAATGATCAAGCGCGCAATAATGATACTCAAGGCGTCGACCGGCCGCGGCGCGTTACGGTTTCACGTTGAAACAATTTGACCGATTGTATGATTTTTGTATATTTAAGTAAATGGGGCTCTGCGGCGTAAAATACTACAATTTATTTTCTTTCTGAACCCAGCCCTGTAGTCCACGCAGACGGAGTTGCGCGCAAAAGCTAGTGATTATATAATCAATACTTTTAACAATGTTTTTAGTGATCAATTGTTATGTAATAAACCTACATATAGTTGTTTTTGGATTTTGTATACATCTCGTTGCTTGCCTCTAAAACTGTTAACTATTCTAAGTAATAGTATTTTTCGGTTCTTTGAAGCATTAAACAATTTCAGACAAATTTATTATTTTCGTATTGTCATTTCTTCTGTGATAATTTTTTCTCTAGGACTTGAACAATAGAACGAAGCTTTGTCAAACATATTTGATAATATCACCCCGAACATCGTTGGCACTTTCTCGATGGAAGAATCATTTCTTTACGAACGAATTAAACTCATATAATATTGAGAATTCATACCAGCAATCGTAATTATATTTTGCCCCAAAAATGGGCTTTCCACTTATGCTATGTACTAACTAAAATATGCTCTAGAATAGATTCTACTCAATAAAGTTAAAGCCGAAAAAGCTAAAAGCTACAGGTAGTTTTTTTTAATATTTGCTTCCTCGTTAAGAGTTAGATACCATTCCAGAGTCACGCTAGATGCTACCAGTTATTACTCATTGAAATTCCCAGAAGCCGCTGCTTCTATGGGCGCTCCCACGGAAATTAGATTGTTCGACAAGCAACGCACTTGGTAGAGTAGTTCACATCTATACTAATATTATAAAGCTGAAGAGTTTGTTTGTTTGTTTGAACGCTAGGATCTCAGGAACTACTGGTCCGATTTGAAAAATTCTTTGACTGTTAGATAGAACATTTATCGAGGAAGGCTATAGAATATATAAAATCACGCTACGACGAATAGGAGCGGAGCAGCAATAAAGAATGTTTCAAAATCGGGGATATTTATTCCTTTTTGTGAGCTTCCGCTGCGTGCGCTGCGGAAACGGGTAAAGTTTCACTTAAATAATGTATGAGAGAAATGTTCCTCTTTAAAAGTTCTAAAAAAAAAGTCTGGGACAGCATATGTCTATTTTTTAAGTTTGGCTCACTATAACGCTTTTTATCCTAACCAAATTTAATTTAAAATAAAGTTTTATTTGTGAAGGTGTTTTTATAAATATGATATGAATCCTTATCCAAATAAATACATTATTCATTACAAGTATTTAATTTTAAATGAAATTGCCCTTTACATAATTTGATTTCACTGAGTATCTTAGAAGATATTGCAGTTTTAAAATATTGATCAAGCGCGCAATAATGTTACACAAGGCGCCGACCGACGCGTTACGGTTTCACGTTGGAACAATTTGACCGAATTGTATGATTTTTGGTATGGACATAAATAGGACACTGAGAAGTAAAATAGATTACAACTTATTTTCCTTCTGAACTCAACCCTGTAGTCTACGCGGACGGAGTCGCGAGTAGGGAATGCAAATCTCGCGAGATTGGGCTCAAGCGAGATCTCGCGAATTTATGAAAATCAATCTCGCGAGATCACGGCATTTGCGAAATCTCGCGAGATTAGCAGTGTTGTGTTTGTTTTTATCAAATAATAACAATATTTGAATACATGAGGTACATAATAATAAAAAATATTAATATATATTATCAAAAAAAATTATTAAGTATCACAATTTTTTTTAAGACTTTTTCATGCATTATAATCATAGATGACGTAACGTAACTTTCTAATTTTTTTAAATAAACTTTTAAGTAGTATGCTCTTACGCTTTTACGTATGTATCTATAAAAAAAACAATAAAATAAATTATATCAAACAAAACTTGAGTTGACTATTTAAACTGAGATATTATTATTAACAAATAAATAATAAACTATTATACTATTCAGTACAGTAGAACATCGAAAATTACAGATAACAAAATATACCAATTAAATGAAATATTTGTTCAATTAAAATCACAATTTAAGAGTAATTTTGAAAATAGCTCCTTAAGAAGCACAAAATGTCCAAAGTATCGTCTGCTAAACGGCTTCTTATTTTGTTGGCCAGATAACCAGCTGCTGAAAGTACAATTTCGTTAATCTCGCGAGATCTCGCCCTTTCTTCGACCGAGATTAATCTCGCCCAAAAACACCGAGATCTCGTGAAAACGAGATCTCGCGAGAACGAGATTGCTTCCCTAGTCGCGAGCAAAAGCTACTCAGATTATAATTTAATTGATTACATTTCATTGTATCATTCGCAACCAATATAATCTCATCCTTATTCTCTACGTAATAAGGCAAGTAACAATTATGTAATAAAAGACAAAAGATCTAACAATATACTCCTGTCAGCCTGTAATGGCGCAAAACCATCCTAGATAAAGTTTTCTAGTGACATAAACCGACTGGTCGCTCCTATTTTATAGCTACAGTGGTGTAGTTTCTTGACGAAATTTTTATGCCCCATCCCACCACACACCCGTCACTGTAACTCCTGTGCTCCAGGATCAACAGCGGCACGCACAGTATTGATGCCGAGCAATGATGATTAGCGAATCTAAGGGGACCTAATTTTTCATAATCCGCAATGATGTTAATGAGAATAACAATACAAAGGTGGAGTTGAAAAACAAAAGTTGTCCACTTGCCTCCACAGCAAAGCGGGTGACAAAATATTGAACCATGTGGTTTGACCCTTACATAAAAGAAAGACAATTACAATTAGTTAATTTAGACCCAATTAACGCAACACGGGTAAAAAACTATACAAGATTTATTGAATAAATTGGACCTGCAGTGCGAGCTGTTGTGTAGACTTCCAATAAAAGGAATGGTAAAAACGCTGAAAGACGCGAAAATTCTTTCTAGATTCAACGAGGTCTGTATAACAAACAATACCAAACGTTACATGTGTACTATTGAGCATACTATTACGCTAATTCGACTTCTTGACGAAATATTATTTTTTACTGTTCGTATGGAAGAATTTGGTGGTAGCGATAAGACCCCCTTTCTTTATTTCTGTAATAACTTACCAAGATTCGGTACAGATTTAATTCGAAAGTTAAAAGGGTCTGAAGAATGATCAGATACATATAAAATGATATATTCTTAAACGCATTTTTATTTGTATAAAAATGCACAGGTTTTAGAAACAAATACTATTCGAAATAATAATTCAGATAACAATTTTAATTAAATTTTTATCTTATTGCACAATTGTAAATATTAAAAGTTGTGGAAGCGATAAAACTCCCAAAATATTCGTTATAAATTCAGATAACTAGAGCGTTTCATGCATAGATAGCACTTTAATAGCCTCCATTTTTATTTTGACAAATCATAATTATTACTTTAGAATTCTGCGTCTCAAAAAGAGGCGGAACCCTTATAAAATCATTCGTGAGTAGTTTAGGCTTATGCTACATCTAAGGTCTTCATGTTTTAGAAAGACCGTTCATATTTTGCACACCATGAGAAGAGAAGCGAGAAAAAAAGTCACCCCACTTTACTAATGTAAAGTACTAATGTATAGTAATACTATTAGCTCATATAGGTCCTCTCGGTGGGTGGTCCTCTATTACTGAAAAGGTTTAGGCCTTAGTCCACCACGATGGCCTAATGCAGGTTGGCGGGCTGCATAACTAAGAAATTTCTAAGAACTTTTACGAGCACAGGTTTCATGTTCAGGGGAAGAACTCCAAAAAATATATTTAGTCAAAATCATAAATACACATATCCATCCAGTTTCATCTCTTTTGCACAAGTTTTTTGGACGATAAGCCAAGGACTGATAGACAGATGGACGTGATGATTCGTGAATTACGGAACCCTAAAAAACTGAAATTTCTAAATTGTTTGAAAAATATTTGACAACAATTTTGTTTCTAACCTTGTAAACCTCTATTTCTTACTTTAATCAAATCTCTCACAATAATTTAATTCTCTAAACTAAAAGCTTTAGGTTACTTCCTGTCGCTGAATCATAAAAACTTACATTAATAAAAACACACACACATAATCTCACGCCTATATTCCCCGAAGGGGTAGACAGGGGTGCTTTTCTGCACCCACATTTCGACAACTATGTATCAGTCCCTGTTGGTGCAGGGGATCACGACCCTCAGCAATGAGGTGAACGACGCGAGGAGGAGGTATCAGTCCCACGTAATAGGGGGCGTGCCTATTGCCGTTTTTCGGGCACACCAGACTCAGTGCTGCTACTGAACATTTCCAAATGGAAAATCCAATACCACTGCCCGACCTGGGAATCGAACCCAGGACCTCTAGATCGCACGGCACATATTTGTACCGCGAGACCACGAGGCACATGAATAAAAAATAGTGAATTAATATTTCATCTAATTGTCAGAGTCAAAGCTTTCGACACAAAAAATCCTTTTCGGCGATTTAATGTGTGTATGTCGTTGCATACATTGTCATATAGATCAAAGGTGCGCCTGTATGCGTCAAAATGTATGTCCTTCCTATCGTTATTAGAAGCAGTGCAAAATAAATAAATTGATTAAATCAATAGGCGCAATAAAATTACCCAGATGTCGAAAGACTACAATCAAAAGTACTTTTTACTGATACCGCCGAAATTTTAGGCGAAAACAAATAAATGGTACATGTCAGCGAAATATGCGTCCCATCGTAGATTATAAGAAATAATAAATATACATACAGCGTTGAGATTTGAGATTGAGATAATTCACTTGTACATGATAGTTTTTAGGGTTCTTTTGTTCAGGGTCTAGAAACCCACCATGATTTCGGCATGTCCTATTGTTTGTCTGTCTTCAGCTGCCCTTTCTAATCGATAGTGCCGGAAAGTTGAAATCTTGCATGCGTATGAGATTTTTTACAGCGATAAAGAGCCAGCGATAAACGTATACCTTTTGTCTTTTAAAGACATTGATATTCGTTTGCAAGAAATACAGTTTAGAAGACCTTCACCCCTCCTAAAAAGCTAAACGGCGGGGTAAAAAAAGTCTATGTTAAGAATTTTTAATAAAAATTTTAGTGTTTCAGATAACCTGTTAGCACATGAGTTATAGAGACTTTGCTTGTAAAATCCGCTTACTAGGCAAACTTAAAATATTGTGAGTATAACCAACAATAAAAATCTCAAAATAATCTATGAATAATTTAATGGGTGACTACAGTATCCTATTCAAAACTTGGCTTGACACGAAACTAACGCGACTAAGTAACACCACCATTGATGATAGCGGACTCGAAAGTATCAAATAGAATATCAAGCAGCCAGAAATTTTCATATCACCTTTCTCGAGGGATACATAAGATTTATCCAAAAGGTCAAGCGATAAAGTGATAAGTAAACAAAATATTATTGTCATCAAGGAATCGTACGGGGATGATAAGACCAAATTCAGCTGTATAAATTGTCTACCGGCAATCGAAATGGCACAGTTGGCTTGTGGACTGGCAATCATGAAGACTGTCTTCGTCCTAGCGGGGCTCATCGCCCTGGCGCTCAGCAGTGCCGTACCAGAGAAGCACTCCTTCAAAACAAAGGAAGGTAATAAACGAATTTCTTGTAAATGTTATTATCATGCTGTAAACTGGCATCATATTAAGGACTCCCTCGTGGTCGACGGCTACAAGTTTGTGCAGTGCGATCTAGAGGTACTGATAGCAATTCCCGGGTCCGGCAAAGTGTTATTGGGTTTTTGCATTAGAAAATTCTCAGTACCACGGAGTCTGGAAATGTGCCAGAAAAACGCAAAAAGGCTCGCTCCCTACTACGTGGAACATACATGCATGGCGAAATGCAGATGCAGATATGCATCGGCGGATTACTTAGGGTAATACAGACGTGAGGCTATGTATGTATTATTATCATTTGCAATAGCAGCATGAGATTGATTACTTGTAAGTTACCAGATCCCCATACGTAAAGATGCAGTTTTAAAGCAATGGCTGTATGAATCAATTCCAGTTCGTTCTGGACGCTATTGGCGTTACTGAGGAATTACCTAGAATTAGAGTGCCGACGACTGTATTATCGTCAGATCCCGGTACGCGTTTCACTTCTTTTAAAAGCATTTTGGGGTTTTGGTTTATGTACGAAGAACGCTATCTGACGCAAATCCTTTCGCCACCACTATTTTCAATAAGTTGTCATTACTGGTCTAAAAATTTATTTATTTTCTGTAGTCGATGCGGTCTTCGTGGAACGCCAAAAGAAGATCTTAGCGCTTTTCCAAGATGAGGAACAAGTGAACAAAGACGATGAGTACTACAAAATTGGCTTGCACTACGATATTGAGGCTAACATGGACAACTACTCAGTAAGTATTGCATTTATGACACTAAACAAAGATAATTAAAATAATATAAACTTGAACTTTTTATTAAATTTCTAATTTTATTACAGAACAAGAAGGCTGTTGAAGAATTCTTGCAGATGTACAGGGTTGGTTTCTTGCCCAAGTACCACGAATTCTCTGTATTCTATGATAGAATGAGGGACGAGGCTATTGCTCTCTTCCACCTCTTCTACTACGCTAAAGATTTTGACACTTTCTACAAGACTGCTGCTTGGGCACGCGTGTACATCAACGAAGGCCAGTTCCTCTACGCTTACTACATCGCAGTTATTCAGCGTAAAGATACTCATGGCCATGTTGTGCCTGCGCCTTACGAAGTCTATCCCCAATTCTTCACCAACCTCGACACCATGCTGAAGATCTACCGCACCAAGATGCAAAACGGCGTTGTCAACGCTGAGGCCGCTAGCGAACATGGCATCGTCAAGGAGGACCACTACTATGTGTACTACGCTAACTACTCCAACACCATGGTGTACAACAATGAGGAACAAAGATTGACATACTTCACTGAAGATGTTGGTTTGAACTCGTACTACTACTACTTCCACTCTCATTTGCCGTTCTGGTGGAACTCCGAAAGGTATGGAGCCATGAAGCATCGCCGTGGTGAGGTGTACTACTACTTCTACCAGCAGCTGATGGCGCGTTACTACTTCGAACGTCTTACCAACGGTCTTGGTGAAATTCCTGAATTCTCCTGGTTCTCTCCAGTCAAGACTGGATACTATCCTCTGATGGCTTCTTACTACTATCCCTTCGCCCAAAGGCCCGATTTCTGGAATGTCCACGTTTCTGAAAACTACGAAAAAGTTCGTTTCTTGGACACTTATGAGAAGTCCTTCCTGCAGTTCCTCCAAAGCGGTCACTTCAAAGCGGTAGGTGCAATTAATGATTACTTATTTGTTATTCCTATTCACATTTAGTATTTATTATCAATAATTATCGGTATTGTTTGTTTATTTTCAGTACGACCAGAAAATCGACTTCCACGATGCCAAAGCTATCAACTTCGTTGGTAACTACTGGCAGGACAACGCAGACCTCTACGGTGAAGAAGTCACTAAGGACTACCAACGCTCCTATGAAATCATGGCTCGCCGTGTGCTCGGTGCTGCTCCCAAACCATTCGACAAGTCAGTATTTATACCTACCTAATCATCCAATATCCTGAATAAAAGAAAAGAAGAATTGATACGCAACATTGTATTATATTTTTTGTTATAGGTACAGCTTCATGCCCAGCGCTTTGGACTTCTACCAGACCTCGCTACGCGACCCCGTCTTCTACCAGCTTTACAACAGGATTCTTCAATACGTCACTGAGTTCAAGCAATACTTGGACCCTTACAGTCCCGAGAAACTGGCATTCAAGGGCGTCGAAGTTGTCGATGTCTCTGTGGACAAACTGGTCACATTCTTCGAATACTTCGACTTCGATGCATCTAACAGCGTTTTCTTGAGCAAGGAGGAGATTAAATCTTATCCCCATGAATTCAAGGTTCGTCAACCCCGCCTCAACCACAAGCCGTTCTCTGTCTCAATTGACATCAAGTCTGAAGTTGCAGCCGATGCTGTTGTCAAGATCTTCATGGCACCCAAATACGATGACAATGGTTTCCCGCTTTCGCTCGAGGAGAAATGGAACAAGTTCTTTGAACTGGACTGGTTCACGACCAAATTTGTTGTTGGTGACAACAAAATCGTAAGGAACTCAAACGAGTTCTTAATCTTCAAGGACGATTCTGTTACTATCAATGAGCTGTACAAGCTGTTAGATCAAGGCAAGATTCCATTCGATATGGCCGAGGACTTTGGTTACTTGCCTAGGAGGCTGATGCTGCCCAGAGGTAGTGAGGGTGGATTCCCATTCGAGTTCTTCGTATTTGCTTATCCCTTCAACGCTGACAGCAAAGACCTGGCACCTTTCGAAGCATTCATGCAGGACAACAAGCCCTTGGGCTATCCATTTGATCGTCCAGTATTTGATGGTTACTTCCACCAAAAGAACATGTTCTTCAAGGATGTGTTCGTTTACCACGAGGGTGAGCACTTCCCTTACAAATTCAATGTGCCTTCTAAGTTTGTGCACTCAAATGTTGTTCCTAAACAATAAGGCAGAATGTTATTGCTCCTTTAAAAAAGACAATGGTATTTTGTAAAAAAATATGCGTTAAGTAAGTTAAATAAAACATTTATAAAATTACAATAAATTTCATTTAATTTATCAACATTATTTCTAAAAACACTCCTAAACATTTTTGGAAATTTGAGCATTTATTTACAACTACAGTTTATATCTAGGTATAAATGGTATATCACTTTTAACAATGTCCGTCAACTACATAAATGAATTTAATAATAAAATAGACAAGAAATTATAATTAATACAAATGAGGAGAGAAAGTACCACTTTCATCAATGGAATGTCGTTTGTGATAGATTTTAATGTCATAAAATCTATAGTTATTTGCATTTTCATTATACCCAGTGGCCTGCCTGTGGAAAGGAAACCCTAATGGTTTGGAATCTATTTCATTAGATACTTGTTTATAATAATTTACATCGGGTGCATGCTCCATTAGAGACGCATCTTCAGCTGGCGTCAACATAATAAACAATTTAAGTTCTAAACCTTCTTCGGTCCCTTTAGGAAGTAAAAGGTTTCCGGGAAATTTATACATATTGTACTTTGCTCTCTTCTGTGATGATTGTTTACTCTGAGGGTTAAAATAATCAAACGAATTGTCGTCCACAAAATATGAGTACTTTGTTGATTTCTCCGGAGTCCAAGTAATATCATTGGCTCCTTCACGAAGAAAGAAATGAAATGAGTCAATTTCGTAGAATTTTTGAAATTCAAACCAGCAATCCCTATCACATTTTGGACCTAAAAATAGCCTTACCACTACATTTCTATCGGCATTTGATTCGACAGTAAAGTTGAAAGTAAAAGGCAAATGCTTTAGCCTCCTTTGCCGCGCAAAAATAGGCCACTTTTTAGATAAATAATAATTTGGCTCCGTTATGGCTTTGTTTATAGAAAACTGATAGTAATCGAAGTATGTGACAATTTTAGTGAAATTATTTGAAATGATCTTAAATTCATCTGTTTCGTGCTGGGTTAAATCGTAGGGCTCCATAGACTTTTTGAAATCAATGAAGTAATTTAGAACATATTGTATCATAGACCAATAAATTGGATCGCGAAGACTGGTTTCAGGGTGGTGTATTACTGACGGAGTTGGAGTGTACCTGTGAAGCGAAAATAATACTTAAGACTATTGCTAACTATACGCAAAATAAAATAAAGTAAAATGTACGTTTATGTACAGTCACTCACTCATTCATTGCGTAGTTATTCCGGCCGTATCCGTATACAGATCGGATCATTTTAGACATTCGGATACTGCCCAAATTAGCTCTGACTAACTTTGCCAGCATGCTAGTATGATTGTCTTCAGTCATGTTTACTGTAGTTCCATTATCCTGAAAATAGGCAAGTTGCGGAGTTATTTTGAGTACTGCCATGTATATAATGTATATAGTGCAGTGGCGTGCCTAGGGTCTCAAGCTAGGGCAAGCCCATTTTTTTTATTATTGTAATTTTACCTACTGCTGGTCTGCTGGTTACAATTACATTCACGATATGAGCAACCGTAATTTAGTTATCGTAATGGTGGTACCTCGATGTTTTTTTTTCAAAACTCGTTGATAGTATTATAGGAAATAGTTGTGGCTTTGAGAAAAGCCGTTTTTTATGGTTTCTTGAGCGAATGAACTGAAGGAACACTGTTTCTTGAGCTGGTTTTGTGCTTACATCCTAAATAAAAGTTGAACATAATATGATAAACTAATTTCTATTTAAAATAAAAATAATGTTTGTTCGTAGCTTTGTGCTACTAATTTTGCGATACAGTCATGTTTTTATAAAAAATCTAAAATAATTTTACTCAATGTCTCTGATGTACGACTTTCAGAGACATTACTATTCCTAGGAAAAATCCTAGAAATAATCTCGAATATTATTGCCAAAATAATATCTTAATATTATGCACAACGGTTCTATACTTATTACTAATATCGGGAGTTTCATCAATAATAATTATTGATATAAATTGTGTCGTGTTAATTTCAAATTCTATACGCGATCTTAAAACATCAGCCACGGAATAAATTATATCATTTTGTATTTTATTGGACAAATAACTCGGCCCTCCTTTGACGCCATGCTGTTGTTGCATATGTTTTTCTAATACGCTATCGTATTTAGAAAGTAAAGACACGAGTTCTAGGAAATTTCCTTTATTTAATGACAATTGAGATTCATTATGTCCTTTGAAAGGCAGTTCTTGTTGAGCTAAATGACAAATAATATCTATTAATCTTTGAAAAACATTACGATTATGATCAACGCGAGTGTTATGTTTTGTAATTTCGTTAGATAATTGACAAGAAATCGATGTTTCAATGCACTGTTTACCAAAATTTTGAAAAGAAATTAACGCGTTCAAGTGCTTTTGTGAATTTGAATGCCTTTTACAAGCATCATAAATATTATTTAAATCGTTGTATCCGCTAGAATTCCGAACATTTTTATCATTAAAAAAATATATACAACACCAGCAATGTAGCCTATTTGTATGGGAACATCCGACAATCCAATTAGTTTGATACACGGATCTATTAAAGGTTTTTTTTTTACTTTTATTAATTTGCAAAATACTCAAGTCCGGTGTAGGTTTTGAACTACTAACAAGCTGTTTTTTCTCGGTATAATTTAATAAACTTACCTTATCCTCGAAGAGTAAAACTTGCACACACTTTAAACCATCGCAAGGAACAACATAACTCATTACGCTCATTTATAATTAAAGTATTCAAAATGTAAACAACAAAACCAATATAATTCAAAGTTGTTGTCATTCGCTCAATGACAATTGACAAATTGTGAAGTTACTTATTACCGACGTTTAATATTGCCAACGTAAAAAAAATTGTACAAGTTCACCATAATATCATCTAAAATAAATTAATTATCACACGCAATATTATAAAATAATAAACATATAAAATAAAATGTATTATTCTAAATAAATTTTATTATTATAATACATTACTTTTTACTAAGCGTGCAACACCGCGCTCCCAATGGGACGATGTTCAGAGGCAAAGCAGGATTTTTGTCTCCATACTAATTGCTAAAGTAACGGTATCTTGTTTACGTCGAGTTTTCAAAATCCAATAGAAATTTTGACATTGTGCGAGCGAGAGGGAACACATGCGGTAAAGCCCGCCCTATCTCTCTCTAATGATTATTATGGTGAGTATTGACGTTTGTGCGCCCGCGTTGTGTTTGTTTGAAATTATATGGGCCGGGATTTGGCGCGCGGCGGCATGGCGGCGCGGGAAAAATTACGTAAATTATTAAATTTACGTAAATTTGTGTTTTTGGATGATTTTTTTTTGTTTGTGTTTTATTAATGTTTAATCTAGTTTACATTTTTAAATTCGGAATCATGTAAGGCAAGCCAGGCTTTTGGGCTTCTATGGAAGTACCGCCACTGATATAGTGTATATATGTATGTTTATTTATACTTACCATAATAAGAAATCCACGAGATATACACTCACGTAAAGCGATATCAATTGTTTTTATTTTAACGTCCTCCTCAGTCCACTCTGATTTCACATAGGGCCGAATAGGAAATGCAAGACCATTATCATAAATCAAATACGGGTTGTAAATATTATAGCCACCTTTCTTAGGTGCATTGTCTTTTTCCATGTGTAATTTCTCCAGATTATATCGAGCCATTAATTGCTGATGAGAATAGTAGAAGTGCTCAGCATGTTTAGGGTTGATTTCATCTAATTCTTCATTGGACATCCAGAATGGGTGCAGTAAATGGATCCCAAGATAGTAGCAGTTAAGGGCTATATCTTCTCTAAAGTAGTTAATTTTTTCGTCACCTCCATTGTGAACCAAGTTCCATCCAGAGTAATTTGTGTTCATTATTATATAGCCGTGTGACTGATAGTAATGGTTAATTGATGATTCCTCCGGTAGATCTGATCGATAGTTCATAATCGCTCGGAGGCCCAAAGCTTTTACAATTTTTTCAGAGTTAACAAAGTAATTTGGTTTGTCTATGTAGCAGGGTGTTTGGGAGACAACTTTTCTATTTAACTTGAGGCTGTATAAATAATTTAATCTGATCGCGTAGTTCAACATGTCTCTGTTAATCTTCTTAGAAGCCCACTCTATGAAGGTTTCATAGTCATTTTGTTCTATACTTTGAAGGAAACGGAATAGAGCCACAGCAGCTCCTCTCATTTCATCATCATATATGTTAAATGTGAGACCTTTTTTGGTAATGCCCTTTTCTATGTAATTGTTAAATTCCTTGTAATATTCATTGGTCTAAAAGCAATTACCCGTAATTAATGACACTTATTTATTTATGATTATCAACCATTCATACTCAATATTGTAGAAAAATAGCTAAACAACAAACCCTAAACAAAGTAAATTTTAACGGTTTGGAAAAATGACTTTTACTGTTCCTTCTAAAATAAAGCAATTTTCGTATATTCTTCAATTAGGAAGGTATTACTTTACAAACTTGTGGCCTAAATAAAAGTCAAGAATTACAGCAATAAAACAAAATAAGAATTATTGCTAACTTACGTTACCAACATTCTGTATGTTGGTAGACCGCAATATTGTTATACCCACAAAATTCCCATATTAAGCGATATTAGATCTAGATATAAAATATAATATGACTATACTCAAGGAGCTCGGGAAACATGCTACGTTTACTTACTTCATTCGCCACATCAGGCAGAGATTTGATATTGTTTTGTGTTTGCGGTGAGTATCCCGAAGGAACGATGTGCATGACATATTTATCATCGTCCACGGATAGCTCTGCAAAATTTGGATTTCTTATGATTTTTTTATTTTTATGATCCAGTTTTACTCCTTTGTTTGTTTTTGACAATGCCTAATTCTAGCGAAATATGTGAGTTTTGGAATGATCAAAGAAAGTCCCAATAACCTTCCAGCAGAAAACTTGCAAGTCCAATCTGAGGAGATTCACGGACTAATATGAAAGTGCGAGATGACCTTGAGGATCAGTCACGCGATCCGGCGAGTTAATAATATCTTGGTGGCCGCGGGTTCAAATCTCGGGCATACACCTTTGATTTTTTATACTTTGTTGTTTGCAGTGAATTATAATATTATAGAAAACATCGTGAGGAGCTTAGTTTTAAATCAAAGTAGCAAAGGAGCCCATTGCCGTGCATTGGGCACTTTTGCCGACTCTGTGCTGACTATTTCCTTCCAAAAATTGGACATTTTACATAAAAACACATCCTATTTTGCGACTTTTAAACTCCTAATAAATATACTATACGAGACTCGTGTTCAGTAGTACGTCGTATATAGCTGATGATGATAATGCTAAAGAATTATTGAGAGCGAGGATTGAACTCGCAAGCTTTCATATAGGCTGTCCCAAGCAAATTAGTTGAGATACATACATATTTAATGACTCTTTGGACTTTGCGGTTCGCTAATCACTTTCAGTATTAAAAGACCAACTGTATGATTTTATTACAAATTAGATTTTATAGTAATTAAAAACTTACCTCCTTCGTTAACATATGCCCTGAACTCGTCTGAAGGGGCTGTTGCGACGGTCCCTAGTAGAAACACCCATAGTATTTGGCTCACTAACATAGTGAAAAGTCGACATACAAGTCGACTAGCTTCTGTAATAGTAGACGAGTGTTGCTTGCGCTCCACACGTCATGACTTTGTTTCTCTGGAGCCAATTGAGGTCCACGGGTCACTTTAATGGGAATAATTTTCATGTACATTCACTGAGACAAAGCTTTCTGTAGGAATTTACGCAGCAAGCTCCGTTTAACTGGGTACTTTTAGTTTGGTAAATGTCTGGTAATTATGTATGGTACGGGCTTTATGCACTAAGATTTTTTTTTGAGTCAAAGTCAAATTATCTTACAAGCTCTTTTGAATTTGAATTTAAACTATGAATTATTTGTATGTCAGTCCACATTTTACAGGAATCAGTTTATATCTATGATAACCACGTTAGGCACATCCTATGACGTGGCTATCTTGTGATGTGGCGGATGATTTTAATTGTTTTTTTTTTCCAGTAGCCATTCCTCTCGTGTCGCACTTTACCATCAGTTGCAACGGGTAGCTACTCCACCGCGCCAGTATAAAAGGATTTACCATTTAGTAGGTATATACCATCTACGAATTTCAAATCCGGTATGCATTAATCGTAATAAATCTGGACCATGTTTCCAGGATTTATAAATGCCCAATCAAAGCCACATATTTTAAAATGAGTTGGAAATATAATTTTTTGTGATTTTCAAGTCTTAAAATTAAACAGTGCTAGCAGTGCTTTTCTTCTATCATAATGAAATTTTCTTATTATTAAATACATGTTGAATTTAAATTACATTTATGAAGAATCATTATTTTTAGTAAGTGAAAATATTTTTTCATGTTCCACCCGTTTGAAGAGAATTATACTATTATTATACTCAGCCTATCGCCGTCCACTGCTGAACGTAGGCATAATCCCCCATTGAAGAGAATATTAATAAAAAACTAGACTAAATTAAATGTTAAGGCATGAATTTATAAATATTAAAGTGGATAAAATAGATAATTTAAATAAAAAAATGTTACAGGTTTTTACACTTATAATTATCAACTACTAATTAATTCAAAGTTATTTTTGAAATATATATACAACTTTTACAAAGCCGTATTATTGTTTAATAATACACACTAAAAATCTAAAGTTTTAATTAAATTTCAGTCGAGTGTACGCAAGTGTACAATATACAAAGGAAGTGTATGAAATTGGATAATTTTCCAATTGTTAGTCCTTGGTAGATGGCTAATTTTGGTCAAGAGGCAATTTGTTACTTTCAAGTGCTATTACAGTGTTTGCTAGAAATACGCAATAATGATCTCGTGGAAATATTTAGAGATGCGCTTACATAACAGACACTCAGGCCGTGTATCGTTGTAAATCACACGCCGGTCCTATTCTTGGATCTACAATCAGCGACGATGTAGGTGGTGAGTGAACAATATACTGCTCCAACAGGTACGCGAACCGAGGATAGTGATGATTAAAACAAACATAAAAAATTATTGTTTATATTGAAGTTGTTTTCATAGAATAATAATCAAAAATAAATTGCAATGCGTTATACATATTAGCATATAATTGTTTACAATGCAGAATACGTTTCGAGTGAATTATTCCGGAAATAATTCTTTGGAACGAATTCAAAAAGATCCCTGGCCCACATGTTGGAAGATATAAATCATATTAACAAGTGCCTATCTATAAGATAGATGAAATAGTACATTAGATTACATTCCACAACCATGCTAATACCGCATTCGATTTTGTACTAACAACAAAGTCTTAGCTTTAAACGTACTACATTATTATAATAATACTATGGTAATACAATTGGCTTAGTCTCCAGTCATCATCTCCATGAATTCTGAAACAAAATATAACATTGGTTACGAAATATTTTTGCAATATTCCACGGGCCGTCAGCAACAAATGCATTTAAGATAATTTACTATCTTACAAATGGGGGACATGTGAATGACGACAAGTCCAAGTGTAAACAGTCGGACCGATGTTTTGACAGTAAAGCGAAGAATTATTTCACCTAATCCTTTGATCTCCATCCAAAATAAGAGGCGGGGAATGCAGACTCATTGAAAGTTCATGTGTCGTATTCATGTAATTCACACATCACACGCCATCGTGGAATGGAACGCTTTGTGCTGCTTCGGCATTCATTTGCCCATCAATCATAATGCAAATGTGTGTTTTGATAGAAACGTTTTCTAAACAAGATTTTAGTTGAACGAGATATAGCTGCTGTGATTCAAACACAACTAGTATTTGTAAGTGGGTGAGACGACAAGAGCGCCTAAAACTGGATAGCATTCAAATGTTTAATGGAAGGGTCTGGAAGATAAATTATTTTAGCAATGATGTCTACGTTACAACAAGAGTTAAATTAATGTTCATAACTGATGAATTACATGAGTTGTCGTAACCACCGTTAATACGGTGATTCTATTTCATTATGTAACATTATTTCTACAACTACAAGCGCTTTACTAATAGGCCCATCTTTGCTAATTTTGTTTATAAAGGTAATTTGTGGTGCAGAGGAGCTTTTTAACGTGTTGTCAATCCCATCCACTTTTATTTTTTAACCAATTATAATTAATAGGTTTACTTTAATTTTTAACTATAAACCAAACAAAATTGAAGCTACTAATTATTGGTCTTTCGTCAGCGTTTTATTTATTAACATTTATATTATATTTATAATCATCGAATTAACTTATTGCTTTTATTTCACATCCTACCTACTTTCTAATCAGTCATAGTTAACCCACTTAAATTCGATTTTATCTTTTCCAAATCTAAGTTCTTGTATTGATCTAAAATATAATTACCATCGAAGTCAACGGTTCCGGAGCCGTCAGTGTCGATTTCAGCGATGATGCCGTCGAGATCAGCGTTGCTAAGTTTGTCGTCGAGGGCAGCCAGGATCTCCTTGAGAGTGGAGGTGGTGATGTAACCGTTGCCTTCACGGTCGTACAACCTGTGGATACAGTTAATTAATAAGAATATTTACAAATGGAAATACAAGCATAATTGTTTGTTGGAGAATCACGTGTATTTGATTCGAATGAAGTGTTAATGATTTTTACGATTTGGCAATTCTCAGTAGCAGCTCCGAGTCTAGAAAGGATCGAAAAAGGGAAATAAATTTGCCGCGTATTGCGTAGGACTTAGAAAGCAGCTAGCGCAATGTGCGTTTCTAAATTTACGTTGGTTTATAATTTCGATGATAAAGGCGTAAGTAATTGTATGTGTTTTTTTATAAAACGGAGTTCAACAACTTTTGTTATTATTAAAAAGATATTTTTACTGCCGTAGCAAAATTTAATAGCATGCCAATGCTGTTGAGTTCAAAGAAAATGTCAATCAAAGAGATGCCATACTTCACGTTGGCAACCATAATTATTTTGCCTTACATAAATGTTTCCTCACGCTTTGTTTGAAGTAACCCATTTTAAATAGCTTTGAGCGGTATAGTTTCTATGAGAGCCTGTATTATTTTGTTTATATTTGGAGAAATATATTACTAAGAACCAATTTTAATCGAAGACAATGTAGAAGAAATTTTGTGGGTCGCATTTATTAGGAATTTTATAGAACAATAAATAAAATCAGTTGAAATGAAAAGCAGACATTAATTTAAATAAGGAACGGAAGTAACTGATAGTTTCACTGAGCGTTTGTTGATTCTAGACGATACATTTCACAAAGATGCTGGAGATGTTATGGACTTCATTATAACGTAGACTAAACATTATTTCTCAACAGCGTTTGTTGTATGCTCTCAGACAATTAATTACAATTTTGTTTATTGTGCTACTACAAGCGTTCGCGTAGTGTATTTGCATTGAACGGATGAAGTAATTGTTTTCAACTTGCCGTGTTTATGTTGATAATGAAATATTTGGATGATGTGGTGAAATGTGCAAAGTTTGCATTTTTATCACATCGCGAACAGATATTCCTCTAACACATTCCAGTCCGCCTGAAGCCCACGCGATACTTTCCATGCGAAATAAAAGTTGGCCCATAAATTGGTTAACGAAATGTGTTGTACCGTTATATAACATGCTTTATTAGGTAGAATAATATTTGAGCAATAAAGTTATCAAAATCATGTAACGTTTATTTGATTTTTTTAATGATTTTCGTATGCTGTTAAGAACTTTTTACTGGCTCACTAGCCGTGACCTTGTCATAATATTTAAGCAAGCACTCCTGGCTTACTTTGTTTTTTCTGGGTCAATAAAATTAGTAGCACCGTGAAGAATCTCTTTATTCGTGAGACATAACAAATAACCTAATGACAACCTTCGCCTAGTATTTCCAGGCCTAAAAAGGTATGCATCTAATAAACTTTCGAGACTGTAACTGACCTGAAAGCTTCTTTCAGTTCTTGTTGCATAGCTTCAGCGTCCTCTTCCTCAAGGAAGTGAGAGGCGATGTTGCAGAAGCCATCGAAGTTGATCTTGCCAGAGTCTGAAAAGAGAAACCATCCATGTGCTGTGATATTCTACATTTGATTTACGAGTTTATACAAACGTGCACTAATGTTTGTTGAATATTCAGCATTGAACAATTTGAATGTTTAATTTTAAAACGAAAACATTTTTCTGTAAACTAAATATGATCCGACGGTCGTTGGAAACATTATTTTTCCCTCACTGTTGCATAATGAACTTGGGTGCGTAGGTATGTTCAATTCTATTGGCAATGGCGGAATAACTAAATTTACAGATATCTCCGGCACAGTTCTAGAAATAGACGATGCGGTTATTACTATGAAGATGTTGGATGAATTATGAGTGACCATGGCGTTCACTTCGACTTCGATGACTGATATAGATTTCTCATTAGCAACGTACTAGAAATTTGACATGAAATAAGAAAACATGCGTTTCATCGTCACCTCGCTCTAAATCATTATGCGCGAGCTCCGAAGGGATCCGTGAGGAATCTGTCTACGGAAATAGCTTCTTAAGTTTCATGCACGTGTAAAAATATTCGAGAGTATATTGAGAAGGTGTCTCGGCGCCGGCGCGTGTCCCCACGTCGATGATTGATCACCGTTCATTGTACCTACTATTTACGACGACAGGGAATTGTAAATAGTTATTAGCACTCATCACAGACAGATCGTAAATTACAGTCTATTGGTTACATATTGTTCTGTAACGTGTAATTGATTGCTCTATTACTTCAATAGTTGTCGTCGATTCTTAATGTTTGAAATCATGTGTATATTTGCTTGGATTTAATACTAGTGATATTTAATTAATGTTTACAATGTTTTACTATGTACACAACTTGTCACACGGTTTATGTTTTTATTGATAAAACCATGCTGAATTTCTGAGACAGTCCAGTTTTATGTTTACTCGTAACCTTAGGCCAACTACAAGTATACTAGATTAATACTAAGTGGTCAAAAAATGAATCTGGTATGTCATTTATGAAATGTTATCGTTGTTTGTAAATTTTGTTTGATGTCGTTTTTTTACTTTTCATACTTTGTTTTACAGTAATTATTTAACTAAAAATTATAGTCTATTTCTTATCACGGAGTCAGACATCGAATTTAAAACTGAAATTAGTCGTCATAATATTTCCACATAGTTATCCTAAAGATGGCTATGGATTCTATCTGCGCTTGAGAGAGATTAGGTTTTTAGTGCAAAAATCTTTGCATCATTTAATGAGAAAACATTAACAGTATTTGGATTAGTACTGAAAACCAAAATAACTTTGAATGGTTAAAAATCCTCACTTTCTGGGTCGTTCTCATCAATGAGGGCCTGGAGTTCAGAGTCGTCGAACAGCTGACCCATGGTGTTCAGGATGGTGGAGATTTTGAGGACATCAATGTATCCGGACTTGGTGGTGTCGAACATTTGGAATGCCTTGCGCAGCATCGCCATCTTTTGTTCATCGTCAGAGTCCTGCAAAAAGAGAATGAAGACAATTGGAGAATAGAACAAAAAAAAAGAAAAAAGGAGAAGTATCTGCCAGTAATATTTGGATTTCGTTTTATTAACGATGTCCTTTCGTAGTTAAATACTGCAATTGGATATTTTTAACCATAACTTATAGCAACAAAAAATTCCAAAAAACTTTCAATCGAGCTTTTAAGCTCGGAGTTAATTCAGTGAAACACATATGTTCGTCGAACGCGTCCAATCAAAACCAGCATGAGCAATCCAAATTTCATTTGCACAATCAATATTCCAATTATGGGTACACGTGTTCCATCACTTCACATAATCACGACACTAATGAAAGCTCACCATTTTGTTTTAGGAGTGTTTGTGGTTGTAACAAGAACTGAATCCGAGTGCGAGTGTTGTTACACTAGAATCCACGTTCGTCTCCTACCCTTATTTATAGCATTTCGACAGACTGAAAATACAAAAATAAGCGGAAAACTGGCCATCTCTCTCTCACGCATGGAACGTACGTTGTCCGGGGTGTAACGTCTACGTCATCAGATGAAAATTCACGGCCCACATTTTATACGAAGGAAGCGATTTGTCAAATTTATATTTATTCATTGAATGTTTATTTGAATTTATTTATATCATTTATAAAATATCCGGTTAATTTTTAAATGCTGCTGATTGTGATCTTATTTTTAGATTGACCTACTCAATTGATATTATTGTGTTTCGTAAAATTTGTAAGGTATTTGAAAGCTTACGTTCGCGACTACGTCTCGTAAATATTATCTATAATTTATATTGTTGTTTATATTGTTAAAACATTATTTAAAAGTGAAATTTAGAACCTAAAAAATATTTCCAGAAAAGCGAAAAACAAGATTTATTTAAAAAAGCCTTGAAAATTTGCAATCGTATATATTACCTGAATTAATTAAATCTATAGCACGACAATCATTCCTGCTAATTGGCTTATTTTATGTTCAATTAAATAACATATTGAAAATTATTGTTATCAAGCGCTTGATATCACCGTACTGTCGCCTTTCTTAAATCATACTAAAATGCAAGTTCCACATGTTTTTCTTTAACATTTCATGTTCAAAGGCGTCTTTATCTATAAGTGTCGTTCAAATTTCAACATGTAACATGGCACGATCTTACACGGAAAACTTATTATTTTTTGATTTTATTAACATTTGTTTGGGTTTATGAAGTATGTACCCTATTTTATTTACATTATTAGGATAATCTTAGATCTAAGTTTTGTTTATCCAGATAACAGGGTGTTACGTGAAATTACTTTACATTTGTGTAAAACATTTTATATTTTTTTTACATTTTCAGAATAAGATTTATTGGGTTGTTAAAACATTTTGCCACTTTAACAGAATTGATGACACTAAAATTAATTTGCGAATAAAGTTGATTTTGTACCGTTTATAAAAATTTTACGAGCACTTTTACTGCTTAGCTGGGTTAGAAGCTTAATAATTTTAATAATAGTTCACTATTAAAATTGATTCGTCTTTAATGTCGTCTAAAGTGGTTTTAAAATATTAAATGGTTTTAGTCGATTATTAGCTTTTAATGTAAGATCTGTAGTGCTTAAATTAATTTGAAATTTTCATTTTATAGCCTTTTACTACTAGTTAGAAATATTAACATATCTTTTAAATGATTTATAAGAACTTTTAAGATAATGAATATCACTTAATAGATCGTTGAAATATTTAACGTTGTATAATTGGTGTTATAAAATATAGTTAGCTCCCACAAATAAAAACTATCGAGAAAAGAAAAAAATTAAAGTAGCGTGCACTGATTCAATTCACTAAATAAATATACAATAAATTATTTTATACTTTGAATTAGTATTTTATGCGTAAATACTGCAAAAATCCTTAAAAATATATAATGTCACTTCGCAGGACTCGGTCGTTGATACATACTTTTATATGCGAAACATTCGCTGACCATGAAACGGCGGGAACATAAATTTACAGGAAAACTGTTAACACACCGTCCTTGTAAAACAATTGTAACACCGCATGTGTGCAATGACTGTGTCACAGCTAATTGTTATTGCATCCATATTTAGACTGTTGGCCGGCGTTGGTCGTAACGAGTGAGTTGTAAAGCGTCCAGTTTAATGCGAACCAGAGCCCTGCGCTTATGAAGCTCTTCCTTGATTAACAACAGGAAATTCCTTTGAAGCGCCCGCCGATTCACAACAATCCCAATGAAAATATTACGCGTAGTGACGTCACGAGCAGGGGTCTTGAACATGTTATAGTCATCAGGAATTTTAAGAATTAGTTGATGCTATTGGATTTACAATGATAGTTTCAGATTCACAACGTTAATTTTATTGTCTTAGAAGTTTTTCTGTAATATTTATCGTCAACATTCAAAAACAATTAAAAAAAATTGAAAAGTATATTTGTCTTCGAAGTTTAATTGCTCTCTCTGATGAATAATTAATTTTTATAGCCTTAAATCTTTATTTGTATGCACAATCTAAAGAAAAGTCTTTTAAATCTATACTAATATTATAAAGCTGAAGAGTTTGTTTGTTTGTTTGTTTGTTTGTTTGTTTGAACGCTAGGATCTCAAGAACTACTGGTCCGATTTGAAAAATTCTTTCACTGTTAGATAGCACATTTATCGAGGAAGGCTATAGGCTATATAAAATCACGCTACGACGAATAGGAGCGGAGCAGCAATAAAGAATGTTTCGAAATTGGGGACATTTTTTCCTTTTTGTGAGCTTCCGCGGCGTGCGCTGCGGAAACGGTTAAAGTTTCGCTAAAATAATGTATGAGAGAAATATTCCTCTTTAAAAGTTCTAAAAAAAAGTCCGCGACAGCATATGTCTATTTTTTAAGGTTGGCTCACTATAACGTTTTTTATCCTAACCAAATTTATTTTAAAATAAAGTTTTATTTGTGAAGGTGTTTTTATAAATATGATATTAATCCTTATCCAAATAAATACGTTATTCATTACAAGTATTTAATTTGAAATAAAATTGCCCTTTACATTATTTGATTTCACTGAGTATCTTAGAAGATATTGCAGTTTTGAAATATTGATCAAGCGCGCAGTAATGATGCACAAGTCGCCGATCGACGCGTTACGGTTTCACGTTTAAACAATTTGACCGAATTGTATGAATTTTGGTATGGACATAAATAGGACTCTGAGAAGTAAAATAGACTACAACTTATTTTCCTTCTGATCTCAACCCTGTAGTCTACGCGGACGGAGTCGCGAGCAAAAGCTAGTGATATATAAACTCATCCGCTTTGATTTATCAATCAATATTTATTGAAGGCGATCTAAAACGGAGATAATTTCCTGTTTTCAGCAAAGCCGATGATTGGTAACCGCTAGCGCGTGAAACGGGTTATACAGTCGGCGCTCGCGCAGATATACATAGACTGCCGGTGATCGACTATAATTTTTGTGTTCTCATGCGAATGCCACAATGAGAGAAACATCTAATCCGCCTCGAGCTTTAGTTCGGACACGTGTTTATTGTATAACAACAATAGAATCCAATTTTAGATAGCTAGGTCGGGTTTCACCTTCGTTGGGGTTATTAAAATAAAGCTTAATCGTTTTGAACCGATTTGGACTAGATCGCCCACCAACCTTGCCCAGATGGGCGGATAAATTCAACAATTTATCTTGTCGCTCCGTAAAATAGACTAGATTAACTACATATCTTTTTTATGTCATTGCAGCTAATTGAACATCGGTGTAAATTTAATTAGTGACAATGTTACACCGTCATTTTAATAAGCTTCATTACGCCCATTAATTAATTCTTCCTTACTACATACTATTGGTGCCAAGACTATCCATTCAAAAAGGTAACAATGAATGATACCAATACAAATGTTTTCGCTTTGTAGTTACATTGTGAGTATACGTAACGTCGGCAACAAATTATATAGCAGACATTTTGGTAATAAAAGTCAGAACACATTTGTCAAGAAATATTTTTTATAAACATTCTTACAATATACACTACGCTACCTGAACAACAAAATAGTTTATGCAAAAAGGTGAACTATATTAAAATATTAGTATACAAGATATTTACGAAACTAAATTTAGATATAATAAATCATCGTTAATGACAAGAAAAGGGTGGAGTGCATTCATTAAACTAATGGTAAATGTGAATTATTTACGAAAATCAACACTTGCAAGTAAGAGCTGAGCTTATTAAATTTATCACTCGATCCGTAACGGACAGGTGAGTTATTCGGCGTGGCTTAACATTCCATAATCAAAATAATTGGCTGTCACAGCCAAATGCAAGGCGGATAGGTCGCAGCGACGAATCACCAGCCAGCACTGCACCCTGAATCACTGGTGTCAATGAAGTGGAAATATAACTTCATTTTGGCACGGAACATTTAGTTTTCCTTGCAGAAACCACCGTTGATATCTCAGCGCCAAATGTAAATATGTACATAATTTTTTATAATAGGACTACGACTCTTGTTCATTTTTATTGCACTGTTGCAACGCGTTTGTAATCGCAAATAGCATAAAATATGTAGAAAAATCTATTAAAATAAATAAATAATAGTATTGTTGCCGAAGAATAGTTTTAAAGCATAACAGAATTCGGGCAATCGTTAATTCAATTTATCGCCTCAATATCACCAACGTAACAAGCGAGTAAATTACGATTTCCTAGATTGCATTTATTTTGTGCTAAGAAAACGGATCCAAATCTTTTGACTTTACGATTAGTAAATTTTATTTATATGTAATGTGTCTGAATGAAATATTACTGGGTTATACATATTCTGTGAAATTATACAAACATATTTTAAACAAAACATTTGGTGTATATGGACAGCGATGGTTATCTTTGCGAGCAAATTTTATAATCAACTGTAAATGTATTTCTATTTGTTTCTAGCTGTTGTCACACGAGTGACCGATGGTTTTTAAATTTTCCACGATGAAAATAGGGAAAGCGTAACATCGTTGTAAAACGTTTGGAACATTTCCAAAAATAATGATAGAAAACCACGCGAAATAGCAATAATATGCATTGGTTTGCTTTGTTTTATGTGCGCATTAATTTATTTAACACGGCAATAAAATCAAATACTAAAAAATACGAATTCGAACAATTTACTGTGCTAATTGTTTTACATCCATTTTAAATTACATATAAATATATTTATAAATTATAATAAATAGGCTATTCGTAGACTTTTTCTACTGAAGTATTATTATCACTCCAAACACCAATGATGAAGTCATAAACACTATATCGTTTTGTCGGCGCCACAGGTTTGAGAGTAGTTACAACATTATACAAGTCATAATTTTGCGTATCATCGTTTTCTTCTGAAGACGAATCTGTGTTTATTTGAACAACTTTGTTAATTACGTCCTCGTCTAAAATTACTTTCCCAGCGTCCATGTCTAATTTGTTTGTTGAAACTTCAGCTTCAGTGGTGGTTGTATAAATATTGTCTTTTTTACCAAAATCCTTCCTGTACATGCTCCTATCTTGAGTAAAGTTTTTCTTTCCATATTGTCCTTTTTTTGCTTTATAATCGAAAGGTTGCTTTCTTTTTGAAGAATAGTCGAAATTAGCGGAACCTAACTTATATTGCACATTTTCGCTCTCATCTACGTCATAATTTGCCTCAAAGTTATCTTTTAAATCATCATACACTGGCTCTTCTTTAATTTCATAATCAGTAACTAGAGCAAAATCTTTTTCTTTGTCTCCAAACTGACTTCTTTTCGCATTATAGTCGAAAGGTTCTTTGCGGCCTCCAGAATAATTAGGTCTGGAAGATGGGTCATATGAGTCCGTGCCATACCATTTCTTTGTAACGCCTGGTCCACCATAATTTTCAACTTTGCCGTCACCCTTGTGCGTAACAACAATATCTTTGATCATCGCGTTCGGCAACTCGAATAATTGTTTATCTTGGATAACTAAATCCAGCGGGAAGCCAGGACTCATGATAGCTTTATTAAATTCCATGTTTGCTAGTGAGTATGTTCCGCCGGCAACATACTTTGCATATGGTGCAACGAATACAAATAGTTGTAGAGGTAAACCTTTAAATGAACCTTTAGGAAGTATAAGCCTTGAGGGATATCCTATTTGCGATTCGATTGTATTAAGAGGTAACGAATCTAATCCAAATTCAGCATCTTCCACCTTTTTGCGTAAAGTCCATAGAGACATGAAATCATCTGAAAATTGTTTCATATCGTCAGATGTTCTTGTAATAAGATTTGCTCCAATTTTGAAACGGTACTCAAATCTATCGAGTAGAGTGAAAGCATTCTTCTTTTTTGCCAGTTCACCAGGTAGAATTTTTGGTCCAATATAAACTTTGACGACACCTCTTTGAGTCACTAAGGAAGACACATTTATTTTAATTGTGAACGGCCTGTGATTTAGTCTTGGCTGTCCAATTTTAACTTGGAATGAAGAATTATCAGAAGCTGACTTCATTGCATCTGTTACATCAAATTCATAGTAATCGTAAAATGTCATCATCTTTTTAACATCGACATTCATTACTTCCACGCCCGGGAAATACAGTTCGTTTCTTGAATATGAGGGTAATAATTTAAGTGCGTCATCGACTATGTCAACGATTTTTTTGTTTATCTTCCAGAACATTGGATCCCTCAACGATGTCATGTAATGCTCTAGTACCGAAGGACATCTATAAGCAAAAAAAATATGTAAAGTTTGTGCAAAAATACATTACATTATACAATTCGATCAATTCTTAAATTACCCGTTGTCGCTGTGAGCTTTGCCAAGGAGTTGCCGTGCCAAAGTCTCATAACTTCTGTCGCCCGTGACAAAGATTTCCATTAAGTGGTTCAATATTTGAGTTTTATTATATCCAGAGTCTCTCTGCAAGTATTTTAACTTAAATAAATCATTATTGCTTTCTACACGTCCATGGTCGTTTATGACACATTGAACACAGCTGTAAATATTAGTTTTATTGCTGTAATACTTACCATATGGCTTACAACCGTTCCAATGTTGTTCTCAATGGTCTGTAACAATGCAAAGTCTTCATTGTCTGGCAACTCTACAGGTGACGCTCTAGAAATAAATTCGTTTCCGTTTGTATATATTAACATTGGATCATAAGGAACATCAAACAAAGCGGAATCGTTCCAGCTCCAACTTTCAAGCTCTGGCAATCCATTAGCATATCTCTCTAAATTATATCTTGCCATAAATTGTTTCATCATTTGATATACGTTCTCGCCGTACCGTCCATTAATGCCTATATTAAACCATGGTGCTTGTTTTAGTTTCCTTATAAAATAGTAGGAATTCAATCCGACATCTTCACGGAAGTATGCTAATACCGATTCGTCATTATTGTCATAAAAGATTGATGTGTAATTGGCGTCCAGTTGGTATGCGTTCCCTTCAACATGGACGCCCTCAGATGGTTCTATGTTTACGCCTGCAGCTAAATTTGTTCCTTCCAATATTACGTCTTTGCGTATGAAATAGTTTGGTAATAACTCATAAGGTGCAGGTACTACCAATCTTTCAGTGTCTTTTCTGTTTATTATAGCCAAATACAAGGCATTAATATATAATCCGCAATTTAAATTTTGCCTAGCCCATGATGCTGCTTTGTAGAATACATCGAAATTTTTGGCGTAGTATAAAAGATCGTATATAACTTGAAATTCATTTAGGTGTTCCTTATTATACTCTGAAAATATTTCGCCTTTTGGCAAGAATTTTTTCGTAGATTTTAATTTCTGGTAATTAGAAAATGCCTCTGGTTTCTGCAAAAAAATAAAATCCACACAATTAATTGAATCATGGGTAAAAAAATGTAAGTAATAAACAATTTTTTGTCATGTTTGTTTTACCCAATAGTTTTCGCTTGACTCGGATGTGAATTCTTGTGCTGTTCTAATTATAACTGGGTCGTTGCTGTCTTCACATACATTTTCGAATAATGGAAGAACTAGTTTCTGTAAATGCATCCATCGTTGCGGCGCTGTAAATATTTTGTAAAATATTTAAACCTGAATGTTCAGTAAAAGTTGGAGTGAATAATAAAAATCTTTTGCACAAATTATTTTTCTGATTTAACAAGACTAGCGGGTAGTGTAAAATGGCTCATATCAAAACCAAGCGTAAAGTATTAGTCACAGTTTGATGCCATCTTGGTAGATTATTTGCTTTATGTTCTGCCAATTTAGATTTCAGAAATGATAAGTTTAAAAAAGCGCAGAATTATAACGAAGATGATCCAGATAATTATTAAAAGAAAATAACACTATATATCCCGCCTTTTCCCACTTTTTGTTTCTCAAATTATTTTGATGCGATACAATGAATATAAATAACATACCACTACTTGATGGAGAAGGTCCGGTAGGAACTTTGATTAAATATCCATAAGTTCCAACCAGGAATGTTACTACTATTGTTAACGTCTTCATTGTCTTGTGTGAACTGTACCATTTCAAATTCGGCCTTTAATTTATATAAAAAAATAGAGTTCATAGACATTAGTTAAAACCGATAAAACAGTTGAATGCACTTATAATAGAACTGTTGCACAAAATGACATAAAGGAGATTCGGTCAATCATCTCAAATCTGACGGAATTATTAATGTAATGTAACCGCAGTTGAATTATCTAACTTGTTTACAGTTGGTGTTACATTGACCCTGCATATGCACAATTCATGTTTTTGCCCTTTATGTAAACAGATATATACCTAAAAATTTTAGTCCACCACGCTGGCCTAGTGGGGGCTGGCGGCCTAAATTACTAGGATATTTCTAAGAAATTCTGGCTGTGCAGGTTACTGATAATTTTCTGCACCGTTTAAGTTAGTGATAATTAATTATGTCTACATACATAACTTCGAAAAGTCGAGAATCCTGACGGTGGGCCTAAATCTCGAGGTCATTACTAGGTAACTACTTACAATAATAAATTTATACAACCTTATATCAATATCTGCACAAATTTAATCCAAATCACGTGCAAATTGAACAAATTTTAGTATTGACGTAATAATACATTGAACTGAATAGAACAGATAGCATCAAAAGCAAGAAGATGATTTGCGATTATCCCGAAGGTAAATCCGGTAATGTGTTTCAAACAAATGCTGGCGTTAACTAATGAGTCTTGTTTATACACGTTGCAGACGCTCCTAATTGGTAAAGTGTAGCATTCCTTACAAATATCATCGATATTTATATAACGTGCAGAATCCAAGGTATGATAGTGAGAATATCATCGCGTTAGTTTGAGATCTTTATGACTCCAAATTATTCGTATACTCTCTGTAAATAACACATTTACATGTAATAGTTACGGTTAATAAAGAAGCTAAAAAAATTGGAGGAAAAGAACAGTTTTTGTCAAGAATTTGTAGAAATCACCGAGTACTCTTGTAATAAATATAAATGTAATAATTCTTGTAATAAATAAACAATAATAAACTTATGTGTCGGAATTCTTTAACATTGGTAAGACAATGCGCTGAAATTACATACAGACCCTAGAAGTAGGCGGAGGTACATGTTTACACCCACGCTCCGTTAGCTATTTAATCCCACGTATTAAAATCAAGCTTTGTGCATCTCACTTATTGCAAAATATATCTTATAAAATATGGATGACCAAATCATGTATCGAACTAGGGACTTATGGTGGCTCACCGCACTTTTTCCGCAAGACGTGACGTGATATCGTTATCAATTTTGAACTGCCTTCATAATTAATATTAGTCCATCACGACTTAATCACCGCCATATCGGACTGTTTTTATCCTAGAGTCGAAAGTCCGCAATAGAGTTTTATTAAGGCGTCCGTATTTTATTTAAAGACATGTATACAGATATAGAAAGGATATTGTGGCTAGATTAACGACAGTGGACAGTCCCCACACCCTTGTGCGGATGTAGTAAATACTGATCAAAGCACGACGTGGTGGGGCGATTCGCAACGTCTAACATTTAATTGGGGACATCCTACTGGCCATTTGCAACCGTATATTGACAGAGACAAAAGACAATGCTAGCCAGTAGCCATATCCGAACTTCAGCCTCCTTACTTCCAGATATAGTGAGAATTAAAAAAAATATATGAAAAAAGACGAATGTGAGTGAATGTTATGATTACGTTATCAAATAAAAAAAATACTTTTTTACAAAAAAAGTATATTCTAGAATCAAAATTATAATTCTCTGTTATCGCAATCCACAGTAATCATTCTAGATTTTACTGCTAAAGGTTTTGAGTTTAGTATAAATTAATAAACAATATATATATAAAATGCATATTGCATAAAATAAATTTAATTTATGCAATAACGGAACATATATAGAGTTCAGAGTTTTTTTTAATTTTTTTCAATTTGTCAAGACAAAATTTAAATTTAAATGACGCAAGCGTCACTGGCTTCAAACGTTGAATTACCTTCTCGGGGTATGTCTGTTGCTCCACCTTAAGGCAAATATTGCTAGCACAGATTTTAGAAATGCCCCCAAAATAGCTACGAGCTCCATATTTCTTACGTAGTAAATTTTTATCAAACTCATTTCAATAGGTAACTTCAAAACTATGTTGCATTCGGATACAGCGGGGAAATTTTTTATCAATCTGGTGAGGTCAAGCTCTTATCAATGGATTGTTGGTGTTCGTTATTGTTGAAAAATATTATTCACCTTTACCCTGCTGATAAGTTTAACGTGACTCAAATTTGTTTATAAAAAGGTGCAATTATCAGTCCGAATGCTCTATCTAATGTTTTGACTTCAAACGTAGATAAATGTTAAGTAAGTCTTTGTTTGATAGAAATTATTTGTTTATATTTTTTTGTTTAAACCACAGTCTTGTATGACCTTGACAATGGAATATTTCGTCACAAGTACCTCAAGCTATGAAGAACTATACGGATTAAAAGATGACACTTTGACATGGTGTTCAATGTGGTATACAAAATGTTAGTATTACGATAGTGACAGGATATCTAGGATTATGATCCTAGATATAAGTTATGAAGTCTCATATTATTTAGATAGTCTGATAATTTCTCTTCTATTTTTTTTAAATTTGTATTTTATCTTATCTTTTCTCGTTACGGTTCCCTATATTATTAATTTTTATTACTATTTATTATTACAGTCAAGAAAAAGCGCAAGAATGCTAAATTAAAATTTTTAACATCTTGTCGAAAGTATTACATAAACTCCAAAATAAATTTCACTGACATCTAGCGGATATTCTTCGAACTATTACTAGTTGTAGGCAATGCGTGGTACATATTGTTTTGGTTACTGAAATAGATGGCGTTACATAAACGACGAGACCCACATCATTTTTATTGTGAAGTATTAATTCAACTCGGTCTGGATGTTTGAGAGACGGGACTTTTAGGTCTCACAAATATCCGGACCGGAAATAAATATTTGTAAATAAAATGTTTGTCGCAACTACGGGATCTCGTTTCGCAAACTGGTGTCTAGTTGCGCTACAGGGCTATCAAATAAATATATTTACAGAAGGAACAATTTATTGGAATCGAAACTGTAATTCTCTCTGATCGTAGTCAATAGTGAGTCGATATTCTACACAGCCGCTTCTTTACAATACACTTCAAGGATTAATAAGAAAGAGGGAATACTTGAAATGCAAAACATGGAACGACGAGATTACGTCGTCATTATCATCAGCAGCCTGTCTCACGCCCATTGCTGGACATAGGCCTCTCCTATGTCACGCCACTGAGCTTGATCTTCGGTTCACCGTCGATCGTCACCAAACTAGCCATAAGGCGTCCTACACTCTTCACTCACTCCAGGCGTCCAGACAAGACTATATTACTGAAGAATAGATATATTATTCTATCTTATTTTACAAATCGAAATCATTAAATGAGCATAAGAAAAAAAAATTATAATGTGTAGTGTCAAAAAATTCAAATGAATTTTGGATATTTTTGTTATGCATGTCATTTCATTGACGAACTAATTTGATGTAATATCATATTCCTAGGACCTATTCAGTGCAGAAAATGATATTATTATGTAATCATTACGTGTTACATTTTCTCGTCAGTGTGTAAAATACGCTATTTTTATTATATTATGCTGTAGTGCGGATTCGATAGATTAATGTTTATATGAAAAGTTAAAACAAGAGGTAATATTTTATATAACATTATTTTACTGCAATTTAGTAATATAGTAAAAATAACAGATATAAGGACAATTTGCAAGTACGTGTGTGTTTCATGTCGTGAATTAAAGTACTAGATGTAGAGAAATTAAAATTTGACCTTCGATTCAAAAGAACCAACAGAAAAGTCAAACATTTATTGAAATGTGTTATGCAATTATTACTCGTTTATATAATAAATTTTATAATAATACCGACTTTGATGAACGTTTGAATAAAAAATATTACGTATTTTACTAGATAATAATGTTTATATAGCCGAAGAATACAATCTTTGAAATATGAAAATTATTCTGTGAAACAAATAATAATGGCATGTTCCTTTTGACGTTCAGCTTTACATCACAAAGCTTCTTATTTAAGCATTTAGTAACTCAATCTTATTAAGGGCAAATAGAATTCCTTTGTCATATTTATCTAGTAAATTAATGAGCTGCTGTGGTAAATAGCAGAATAAGTATTCAAAAACAAATTTGTTACGTCTGCATTGTAATGAAATGAAAATTTTGTTTTGAAATCGTTACTTGTGGTACGTGTTCACGCGTCAGGTGGTCATGCTTTGTTATTTGTCACTAATACAATTCAAAAATATGATTTCATTTTTTTAATAATATATTTTTTTCATAAATCAACATCAAAATGAAAACGAAAATGCAAATGTTAAAAATTTAAAAATGTTTAGTTCAGAAAAAGCTTTTCTAAGACACATTATTGCATCAAAAATGGAAGTTTATTTCTTTGCTGTGATTTAGTGACGTGTAACGCGTGTGTACATTTTATGATGCATTAAAGGTTCTTTATTTTTTACGCATTATAGAGAACAAAAAAACAAAGCTTTTATAAAAAATAATTGCTATTTATTTTTTTATGTTTTTTATATGCTTGCAGTATTGCCGTGGTCACAAATAAATTATACATGCCGGTTATCGATTGTTAAACGATTTATAAATCGAATACGCTGACGTTGCTGTCCATTTTAGTGTGCATAGTAACATCGGTGTCTACGAAGTAGGTGTCAGCGTTGATGGGTGTGCGGTCTACCATGTTGTAGTTCCTTAGCACCCAGCGGTCCCATCGGGTCTTCATGTCGCACACCTGCTTCTTGTGGAAGATCATGACGTCAACGAACTTCATGTTGGGTGTGAAGAACGTGCCCACATCAATGGTACGGTCGAGAGGGAAACCAAGAGGCATCTTGTCCATCAACACAGTTGATCTGAAGTCCACAAAGAGGTCTTTGCGATTTGTGTCTAGGATACCCATGTCTACATTGTCAACCAGCTTCAGAGGAGTGACAATTACGTACAGCATCATCTTCATGCCGCCGGTGAAACCTTTAGGAAGCAACAGCCTGGTCGGGAAACCGGTGTGGTAGTTCCTCAAGTCTTTCATGAGCAGATCCCTCATGTCAGTGATAGAGTCAACCTTCTTCCAGAGGTCACGTGTCATCATTCTGTCGCGTACCAAGTTGTGCATATCGGCGGAGTTTCTGACAATCATGTTCTTTCCAGTGTTCAGTTTGTAAATGAACGAGTCAATCTCGACGAAGTTAAGACGGTTGCGGTTGATGTCGATGAGACGGCCAAGATGGTCTTCTTTCGGTCCCAGGAAGATCCTGACGACACAGTCGGCAGCCTTGTCGGAGAGCACGTCAAGAGTGATTTTGAAGGGTTGGTGGTTAAGACGGCGTTTCCTGACGAAGAACAACATGTCGGAGCTGGTCTTCTTAAGCTCGTCTTCATTTAAAACAACAGCATTGGTCATGTCCATTAGGTAGTCATCGAAGTAGGTGACAAGCTTGTCAACGAGAACGTTGTCGATTTTCACGCCAGGGAAGTACAAGTCGTCCTTGGTGTAGCAAGGCAGACGCTTCTTGAACAGGATCAGCATATCAACAATGCGTTTCTGCAGTTGGTAGAACACTGGGTCACGCAGAGCTGTCTGGTAGCAGTCCAAGATGTTAGGAACGACGAAGTACCTGAAATGTTTTTATTTGGTGTTAGGTAATTATATTTTGATCAAAGATAAGAAAATACAGTATATTTGTAAAAATGATACGTATCGAGTTTGAGATTGACTTACTTGTCTGAGTTGAAGGTGTTCAGGCCGAGAGCCGCTTTCATGATGATTAACAGGTAGCGGTAGGCTTCAACATTTTTGAGGTCCATCTCATTCTTGTCAATCTTGCCAAAGATCAGTTTGCCCAGGGTCTCAATGTCATCCGTCTTGGTCAATTCCAATCTTAAACCGTTAACCTAAAAGAAATAAAAATATAAGTATAAACGTGGTTATCTTAGATGTTACTAGTAACAAAATGATTGTTGCTATTTTTACCTCAATGTAACCCTTGAGGATAGCTTCCTTGATGATCATTTCATAGTCCTCGACAAGGCGGATGATGTCAATGTTGTTGTCTCTAGCGATGACGTAGTTGTTGAACCTTACTGGGAATTGGACACCATTGTGCAGTTTCAGCCAAGGCCAGTATCCTTTCTGGATGGGCTTGTTCCAAGACAGCTCGTTAATGTAGCCTAATCCGTTTGACAAACGTTCAAGGTAGTATCTGGCGAGGATCTGTTGGTACATGTACAGAGTCAATTCGAAGCGTCTGACCTTCAGTTTGTCGTAGATCTGGTCCTTCATCCAGAATGGATAATCGACGTGGAAGTAGTAATAGTAGGTGTTCAGGTCGATATCTTCAGTGAAGTATCTGAGTTTGTCTTCTACGTTAAGGTTGACACGTTTGTCAAATACGTTCTCGTCGATAATGTACACGTCCTTTTCAGTCTTCTTAATGCCGTAGAAATCGCAAAGTTTGAGATCAAGGAGTCCCTTCTTCATTTTGAGTAGGTAAGCCTTTTGAATGACATCGGCGCGAACGAAGTAGTAAGGGTAGATTTCGTATGGAGGAGGAAGGATGATGCCCTTGCAGTCTTCACGATGTCTGACGGCAACAGTCAGAGCGTATACGAACATGCCTTCGTTGCAGTAGAGACGCATCCAGCAAGCGGTCTTGATGAAGGTGGTAAAGTCCTTGGCGTAGTACAGCATGTGGAACATGGAAACAACTTCCTTCAGCTGACGGTCGACATGGAGAGTGAACACTTCACCACGTGGCAAAATGCCAACCTTGAACATTTTGACGAAGGTCTTCACAACATCGGTTTTCTGGAAAATATTATATAAATAAGAATTACAAAATAAAACTTCTTTTAAAACCAAAATGAATCTGTGTATCTATTTTTGGAAATTGTTGCTCAACTCACGGTGAAAAGTTCGACGTTTTCTTCGATTTTAAAATTCTTGCCAATGTCCTCGATTTCCTTGTACATAACAGGCTCAGTCACGTGGTTCAGTAACTTCAAAATAAACATTTGCCGTTGTTTGATGTCCATGTTAACTGTAAAGGTACCGAAATGTTAATTCTCTCTATAGGTAACTGGAATATGAAAATTTAAAAGGAAAGTCAAATAGATGATCCATCATCCAAAATGTATCAGCATTATAAAAGAATTGCAGTTTATGACTTTTTATTAGTCTGTAAATTAAGTTGAGTTAATGAAACTTAAAGAATTGTAATGAGATTTTAATTTTTTACTATTATGTATATTAAAAAAAAAACTTAATGAAAGCAATAAAGGATTATTAGTAAAAGTAAGATTTAGGATTACTAGTACAAGTAGAAGTATTGAACCAAAATTGTAGACTCACCGAAGTTGGTATCGTCGAATTCAGGCCGAGCCGCGGCCATGGCGGCAAGGCCGAGTACCAGTAAAAGGATTGCCTTCATCGTGCAGCCAACCCGATGGGAGTCCAACTGTGCTTTCTCCACACATCCACCCCTTTTTATACCAACTAATTGCTGATTACAGCAGCATTAAAAACTATTTGTTTCACCTGATAATTCTTAAAGGGCATCTACCCTGTTACATTGTAACGCTGAGATAAATTATCAATATTTTTATTGCAACTACTTGGGGTCAAATAACTATAATGATGCATGTATCAATAAATTAAGTATCTTTAGATAAATGCAATATGTTTTTTATTAAGTTCATGAACTCTACACTCCATTCATATGGGAGTCACTCGTTCTAGAACTAATCCATTTGCAAGTTCTCAGTAGTTCTAACGGAATACGAAATTAGGCACGCCTCGCATTACGTGGGGCTTAAAACTGTCGAAGCGTGCATTTTAAATCATCGTTTGCTTAAAAACTTCCTTATAAGTTTTGAATGTAGGAAAACAATGGCTTATGAGGAACTATGCCATAAATCCCCTATGCTCTATCAATTTAACCCCTAACAAGCATATTTTTACAAGACAGCGTATCCGTGTTTTGTTTTTGTAATTGCCATTTGTCTATTTTGTGTATACTATATCAAACGACGAATGTAAGGCCTTCTATGACACTGTTATACCCCTGTTAAAACAGGCGTGAATATAAAATAAAAACGCTGCGTTTCCTATCGCATTGACGTCAATGCAATAGGAAACCAATCCAATACTCAATCATTATAAATATTAGTGCTTTGCTATTTTCAAGTAGTTTTTGATCGGACTTTCGTCGGGTGTAGGCCATTTGTAATATATATTAAATAAATATCAATTCTTTAATAAAAAGTCTTTTTAAAAAAGTCTTCTTCGACCCACCCCGTAACATTGGTGTCAGAAGTGGGATACCAGTGCCAAGAAACATCGAAGAATCGCGCTGGTATAAAGGGTCGCAAATCAATCACCGTGGACCTACACCGTAAAGAAACCAAAAACTCCGGGGCTTCATAAACCAACGCCTCGACAAACTTGTCGCCGTATCGCCGTGTCGCTGAGTCGTCGTGTCTCCGTGTTGCTCTATCTCCGTGCCTCCGTCTCGTCGTGTCTCCGTGTTGCTCTATCTCCGTGCCTCCGTCTCGTCGTATCTCCGTGTTGCCCTATCTCCGTGTCTCCGCGTAGCCACGTGTCACTGAACTGCTGTGCCACGTGTCTCCGAAAACTTGCTGCGTTTCTGGCTGCTGAAGCGTCCCTGTTTCCTGTGCCACTGAAGCGTTGCTGTGATCCGTGCTGCTGAAGCGTGGCCGTAGTTCCTGTGTCGCCGCTGCAGCCGCTGTCCTTGCTGTCGTGCCGCTCCACCGCCACTGCTGTACGAGTTTCCCGATGTCTGCCGCTGTGGCCGTGCTCCTGCTGATTCTGTAAGTAGAACATCTTATCTCTGTTATCGCTAATCCTCCGACCTTACTATCCTTTTTTAAATATTTTGTAGTTATACTTACCTTAATTATCCTTATCCATATAATCTTATTTATTTAAAACTATTATATTCTTTCCCAACATAGTCCAAATTAAATTATTATTTAATTTCCTCCATAATTTTATATATTTTTCTATTTAATTTCTCTTTTTCCCAGTTAAAATGACTGAATCAAAGAAAAACGTAGCTTCAGCCGAAATCATAATGAGTGAACAATTTTCTTTAAATGTTTTATGCAAGTTTATTAATTCATATAATGGTGATCGCGAAACCCTCACAGCCTTCTTATCTAACTGTCAAGACGCCTTAGATTCAGCATCACCTAGTCAAAAAACATTACTTTTTAAATTTATTAAAACCAAATTAGAGGGTAAAGCCCAAATCGCATGTTCTAACAGAGTCTTCGACGACTTTGAATCATTAAAGAGTTTCTTAAGGCAAAATTTTGGGCAACGGAAACACTATAACCATTTATTCCTAGATCTCCAGGCCTGCAAGCAACAACCGAGTGAGAGTGTAACACAATTTTCGCTTAGGGTTGAGAAATGTTTAACTGAACTACAGACAGAAATTTATAATTCTGATACGTTAAAAAAAGATTTATCAGGTCGGTTAGCTATGACGGAAGACTTAGCGTTGCACACTTTCATGTTAGGATTACATTCGCAGATTAGTAATTTGGTGCGTTGTCGAAATCCAAAGTCCCTTAACGACGCCGTAAACGTTGCAATTGAGGAAGAAAAAATACAAAATTTCGTTTCAAGGAGTGCGTTAAAATCAGAGTCTATAAATAATAATAAACCGAATAGCTCCCGATTTTCTCCAGTTAGACAGTCATTTAGTCCTAATGCCTCTCGATTTCCGCAAAATAGGCAATCACATCCCCAAAATTCGCGCGATCAGATTTATTGTAAATACTGTAAAAATCCGGGCCATGATATTTCACAATGCCGCAAACGCAAATTTAACAACGAAAGGCGTAAACAATTGCATGCGCAAGTAGCTCATCATATTTCTGAAGCGCCGCCGCCACCATTGGCGTCATTGCCGACATACGATGACATGGCACACGCCAACGTCAATGATGTATCGGATTTAAACTAGCTCCTCGGATTACGAACTCGTGCCGGCGCATTCCGAGAAATAATGGCACAAATCATTTTGTTTCCAAGCGCGTTTCAAATATCAACATGTCACAATCAAAGACGATGTTAACTTCTAAATCTATAATACCTAAAAATCGTAACATCGACCTATCGCGTAAATCTCTTACACCTCAACACATTCCTCCGGGAACCGCTGTCTCGTTGAGTCCTAAATCTCTTACACCTCAACACATTCCTTCGGGAACCACTGTTTCGTTGAGTCCTAAATCCTTTACACCTCAACACATTCCTTCGGGAACCGCTGTCTCGTTGAGTCCTAAATCTCTTACACCTCAACACATTCCTACGGGAACCACTGTTTCGTTGAGTCCTAAATCCTTTACACCTCAACACATTCCTTCGGGAACCGCTGTCTCGTTGAGTCCTAAATCCTTTACACCTCAACACATTCCTTCGGGAACCGCTGTCTCGTTGAGTCCTAAATCTCTTACACCTCAACACATTCCTACGGGAACCACTGTTTCGTTGAGTCCTAAATCTTCTACACCTCAACACATTCCTTCGGGAACCGCTGTTTCGTTGAGTCCTAAATCTCCTACACCTCAACACATTCCTACGGGAACCGCTGTTTCGTTGAGTCCTAAATCTTCTACACCTCAACACACTCCTTCGGGAGCCACTGTTTCGTTGAATCAAAAACCAAATTACCGAGCTCGACATGTTTCGCCGCGAGTCCATACATCATCTAAATCTAAGATTATAAGTACGTCAGACGTTTCTACTCCTTTATATGAGGTAAACACACTACAGAATAAAATATCTTTACCTCATATATTCTTAAACACTAAGTACTCTCAGATCCCTCTTTGTTTTCTTATTGATACCGGATCAAGCGTTAGTATAGCGAAACTCTCTAACTTTAAAGTAAGACCTTTAATGGCAAACGAAAAAATACACCTTAAAGGTCTTAATGCGGAAAATTCTTATTGTGAAACGCTAGGGTCATTTGAAATGGAATTTCAATGTTCTTCAAATAAAAGTAGTGCAAACTTTATTCCATTCGTTTTTAAATTTCACGCTATCAACGAAAATATACAATTAGAATATGATGGCATTTTAGGCAACGACTTTCTAAGAAAATTTCATGCCGACATCAAATATTCCGAAAATTGCCTCAAAATACAAAATCATTATTTGCCCATCTATTTTTCTCAACCTAGTTACATTATTCCTTCGCGTTCGGAGGCAGTTATCGAATGTCCCATTTTAAACTCACCATCAGAACTTATGAACGTTACCGAAGGCCTAGTTCTTGACCACAGCATATCGGACGGTGTTTATATAGCCAATTGTATAGTTACAGTCAAACCAAACCATAGAGTCAATATATCAGTACTTAATACTACCGAGTCTGACGTAGTTATAAAAGATTATCGCGTTCATTTAATTCCTTTCGATGTCCAATCATCCGTACAACTCAATAAAAACATTACGGAACACGTTTACAACATTCATAGTTCCCACTTAGACAGATCTCAAAAAGTACTAGATCTTATCAGAACATCTCATCTTAATAATGAGGAGACCAAAACACTACTCGAGTGTTGTTCTTGTTACACCGACATCTTTTATTTGGAAGGTGAACCACTTTCTTGTACGAATGCCATAGAGCATTCAATCGATACCAAAGATGCTGCGCCTATTCATGTAAAATCTTATCGTTTTCCTGAGTGTCACAAGGGTGAAGTTGAGAGCCAAATAAAAAAAATGTTAGATCAAAATATAATTCGCCCTTCTATATCGCCATGGAGCGCTCCCGTGTGGGTTGTTCCCAAAAAACAAGACGCCTCCGGTAAACAAAAGTGGCGAATTGTAATAGATTACAGAAAGCTCAATGATACTACAGTAACCGAAATTTACCCAATTCCTTTAATAACAGATATCTTAGATCAGTTAGGACACTCTAAATATTTCACTACTCTTGATCTCGTGAGCGGATTTCATCAGATCAAAATTAAGGCCGAGGATGCTCCTAAAACGGGTTTCACAGTTGTCACTAATGGTAGCGCATCAGGACATTACGAATTTACTCGAATGCCATTCGGGCTCAAAAATGCACCTTCAACCTTTCAAAAATTAATGAACACGGTGTTGTCGGGATTACAGGGACTTCATTGTTACGTGTATTTAGATGACTGTATCATTTATTCCCACGACCTTCAGTCACACATGCAAAAGCTCAAGTTAGTATTCGACAGGCTTCGTCAATTTAACCTCAAATTACAACCGGATAAGTGCGAATTCTTACGTCGCGAAGTTAGTTATTTAGGTCATATAATTACCGATAACGGTGTATCGCCTAACCCAGAAAAAGTCAAAGCTGTCGTACATTTTCCAATCCCTAAGTCTCCTAAAGACATAAAATCATTTCTCGGTCTAGTCGGATATTATCGTCGATTCATTGAAAATTTCTCCAAAATCACAAAACCTTTAACTTCACTTCTAAAAAAGGACGCCGTATTCCAATGGTCACAGGATCAACAACAGGCTTTTTGTACTCTAAAAAATAAATTAACCTCAGCTCCACTTCTCCAATACCCCGATTTTAGTCGCCAATTTTTATTAACAACTGACGCGTCGAATTACGCATTAGGTGCCATTTTATCGCAAGGTGACATAGGTAAGGACAAGCCGATCGCGTATGCGTCGCGAACTCTGAACAAAGCTGAAGGGAATTACTCAACGATAGAAAAAGAACTTCTCGCTATTTTATTCGGTGTAAAGACCTTTAGGCCCTATCTTTATGGTCGTAAATTCAAAATTATAACCGACCATAAACCTCTCGTATGGTTATTTAGTGTCAAAGATCCCGGGTCAAGACTTATCAGATGGCGCCTTAAATTGGAAGAATACGATTATGAGATAGTGTATAAACAAGGCAAATTAAACGCAAACGCGGACGCGTTGTCTCGCTTTCCGGTAAACACCTTAGAAAACGACTTAAATATAAATGTCCCTAATTCATTGGCATGTGATCCAACACCAGCCGTTGGTAATAACGATGACTCACACAACATGCCGTCGATATCGGAAACATACGAACAATTCCTCCAAATAAATAAGCAAGCAGGAATATCATACGACACTGTTATCGAAGAACATAATGAATCTCTACTCAAAGCAAAATGTAAGCTTATTGCCTACCCAACATCGGTCGATCTTGATGAATCCGTGCCATACTGCTTAGATATCATAAACGCGTCTACAAGTAAACCCGATATCCGCGATATTGAACGAGAATTATATACATTCTATTCGACAGATAATGATAAACATCTTTTTACACATTTATTTGTACGTCTTAATCATTTTGACGAAATGACTTACAAAGATATATTTAATTTACTCCGTGATTACCGAGAAATGATAAAATACTGGTACCCGGAGGAAAACGAATTCGCTATATCAGATTTCTCAGATCCATTTAGTAAGCTAACGTTTAATAAAATTTACAATATCATATCGTTTTTGTTTCATAATTCTAGTATCAAGGTGCATATATATCACAATTCAATTAAATACCCGACACCGGACGAAGTTAAGCAGATTCTTAAGGATAACCACGATTCTCCTTCTGCTGGTCATCCCGGTAGTACACGTATGCTCGAGAGAATAAAACCCCAATTCTGGTGGAAAGGTATGCGGCAAGATATTGAAGAATATGTTAAAAATTGTCGCTCTTGCCAAATCAATAAGCCACTTAGGCATACCAATCGCGCGCCTATGATTATAACATCCACCGCGACTAGACCTAACGAAAAATTATTTTTAGATCTCGTCGGTCCCCTTCCGGAAACTCACGAAAATAACTTCAAATTCATTTTAACGTTACAAGACGACTTAACAAAATTTTCCCAAGCATATCCCATGCGATCATGTTCCGCTGAGGAGACGGCAAAACTTTTAGTTAATTACATCTCTCACATGGGAATACCTAAAATGCTTATAACAGATCAGGGTACAAATTTTTGTTCAGACGTCTTCAAACAATTAGCCAAATTATTCGGTATTAAACACATCTTTGCTTCCCCGTATCATCCGCAAACATGTGGGGCTTTAGAAAGGAGTCACGCTACGTTAAAAGAATACTTGAGGTCGTACGTAGGTGAAAATCAACACACTTGGGATTTATATATCCCCAGTGCGATGATCGCTTACAATTCCAACGTTCATAGCACTACAGGGTTTTCACCCCTAGAGTTATTATTTGGATATAAGCCATATATACCTAGCAGTATCGATAACATTGATCACAATACATACACAGATTACATTCGTGCATTAAATCACCGACTTTATTACAGTCGCCAGAAGGCCCTTCAAAATATTCAAACGTCGAAAGAAAAATCTAAAACCCGCTTCGACACACACGCAAAGCCCATCACATATAATGCAAATGATATGGTATACGTGAGGTGTCACCACAAACAAAACAAATCATTAATGCCAGTGTGGAAAGGCCCATTTAAAATCATTAAAATAAACGGAAATCATACCGTCACTTTATTGATAGGAAGAAAATATGTTCGTCATCATTATGACGAAATTAAACTCGCCGCCGCTCATATACCACAACAATAAAACATCATTACATCATAGTCGTTCATTCTGTTCCAGATCAGCTCATGCATCCGCGTCACCCGAATACGTCTCGACAATAGTAGGAAGTCCGGGTCTATACTTCGACAAACTTCTCGATGTCAAATTTACTAACGATGACTGGAACATAATAACTTATATTGACATCAGTCACGTTAAGCCCACTATCAATAAAATTGAATTTTTATTTGAAAAAATAGAATCACTTTGTAAATCATTCACATCACAAAAATTTATGCAGGAGTGTTCTAACTCACTATCGGCGTTACAAAATCAACACAATAACAATGTGAAAAAATTCTCGTCCATTTCGTATTTGCTAACTGACGAAAAACCTAGCGCTCGTTTTAAAAGAGGTCTTATGGATTTTGGAGGCACTATTCTCAAAACATTTTTCGGTACTCTAGATCATGATGACGCAACGCAATTTTCTAAAGCGATTGATGACGTTCAAACGGACGAACAGAAAATAGTTCATTTAATGAAGGATAACATCCATGTTATAAAATCTACCATATCTTCCTTTAACAACTCCATCAGCAAAGTAAATAGAAACGAAAAATACTTATTGAATAACATGGAAACGATTCATAGTAATTTAGAAAAACTTTATTATTCCATTGATAGTACGCAAATTACGGCTGAGCTTAACTCCTTATTAAATGCATTAGAAGCGATTATTGTCACGCTCTCATTCGATATTGACGATATGAACAATGCCATTTTATTCGCGAAACTAAATATTTTACATCCAACGGTTCTTAGTCCCCATCAACTATATCATGAACTAGACAAAAACAGGAATAACCTTCCAAGACAATACGAACTTCCTGTTTCCTTGACTTTACAGAATGTTCACGAATTAATAGACTTATCTAAATTAATATGTTACTATCACCAGAATAAAGTCATAATTGTAGTGAAATTACCTTTAGTATTACCCCAAACTTATAACTTGTTCAATGTCATTCCTCTTCCTGTCCCATATGACATTACTAAACCTAATACCTTCGTCCTAATTTCTCCTACCAGCTCCTACATAGCGATAACAGCTGATCATATGTTCTATTCACTGATAAGCGACATAGACAAATGCCAACTAATCGGTGAAAAATGTTATATGTGTTCGTTGACAAGTATATATTCCACTATAGCCAATCCTATCTGTGAAACTACTTTGTTAAGTGAAATAGTGAGAAAACTTCCAAGTAATTGTGAGACTAAACTATTACATGGTTCAATTGATGTCTTCCACAAAATTTCTGGTAACCGATGGATTTTTGTACAATCAGAACCAGGTAGATGCCATATTACTTGCAACGATAATATGGATAAAATTGAAAAAACTCTATTTGGAACTGGCATTCTAAAATTGAGAAAACATTGTAATGCGTTCTTTAAAACTTTGCAGTTTTCGCCTAAAGTTGAAATTCTAGCAGGAAACTCAACTAATATTATATCAAATTTTAATGTCTTAATGGACGATTGTTGTGAAAAATCCAGAGTAAATAAAACATTTTCCAAATTACCCTTTAAACAATTGCATAACATCGACAATTTAAACTCGCTAATACATGCGAGTGTTCATCTCGACCATTTTGAAAACGAGTTGAACAGATTAGAAAATCCATCTCATTTCGATAAATATGGCATTCATTACATGTCAATAACCTATTTATTTGGGATAGTATTTTCTATTTTTATTCTCTATAAAGCCAAAAACTTAATTTGCAGACCCGATATTAAAGGCAAATCAGGATGCATCCAAATATTTAACCAATGCCACAATACCAAATGCGTTAAAAAGCCGTCCACACAAATGATAGTAATTAAGGACGATACCAAGACGTCAGAGTCCTCTTCAGAGGAAATCGATGTTACCATACATCGATCTCCTATGAAAAGAAATATCATGTATGATAACAAATGTCATACCTACTAAAGTCAAATCTCTTTTATTCAAATAGACTTTTACAAGCTCTTTTGAATCGTCATTATGCTATTTTTTAAACTAGTGCCGCTCCAAAACGTGCTATCGCTTTGGAGAAGAAACGGCAAGAAACATAACACATAAACTTTTCCTTACTTAATTTACGTTTACTACATATAATTTAATTTTCTATTTCTATAAAGTAGTCACGTAACTTTCTATTTCTTAAATGTATGATTTCAATTACTTTTATTATTCATTTTTATGTTACACCTAGGAAACGTATTTTTATCGATATTTTAAAAAAAAAAAAATGTCAAATTCTTAAATTTTAATTATTTTTATTCTAGTTCTTAATTTCGAATAAATAATGTATTTTATTTTATTTGTAAACCGATGACAGTCCGAATAGCTTCCATTAAATCAATTTCCAATTAATATTATCTTCACGTCTAGTTATCTCTTAATCTCTCATCACTATAATGAGTGATGATCGATCTTAACGGGGGGGTTGTTATACCCCTGTTAAAACAGGCGTGAATATAAAATAAAAACGCTGCGTTTCCTATCGCATTGACGTCAATGCAATAGGAAACCAATCCAATACTCAATCATTATAAATATTAGTGCTTTGCTATTTTCAAGTAGTTTTTGATCGGACTTTCGTCGGGTGTAGGCCATTTGTAATATATATTAAATAAATATCAATTCTTTAATAAAAAGTCTTTTTAAAAAAGTCTTCTTCGACCCACCCCGTAACAACACACTCGAGGGTTTAATTCAAAGTTGTAGGAAGAATTGTATATATCATACAAATTTCATAAGCAGTTTTCAAGCTCTCGTAGGGGTGTTGAAACTAATTGGACGTTTTTGGATAAAAAATGTAAAAGTTCTTGTATCATCGTATCAGGATTCAGACCCGAGACCACTTTGTTTGAAATGTAAATATATAAAGCATGCACGTATCAACATTTCAGTACATTAGTTTGACTCGTTTATTTAATGTAGATCAACATTATTATAGCCAGCCATTATGTCAATGTTAGTTCGCCTTTACATTCGTTAATCGTGTTTTATACGTAAAGCTTTTGTGATGCAAATAGTTTTTAGCCAGTTTAATATACTTATACTTAATCAGAGTCTATGAATGCTTAAAATTTTCTTTTAATACTGGCATTACGAAGTTACAGAATCGTACCTAAATAATAGAGCATTAAGTGTCGAGAAACTGGCGTTTCTCATCGTTCTTACTCGATAGACTAAAGTCAAACTGAGACACTTCTAAAATTACTAAAAACTATTATGGTAATAGGAAGGTTATAATTCTTCAGCTGGTAAAATTGTCCATAGTTTCATGGTGTAGCTAAAAATAAACATAAAAACTGTAAATGATCACGTAGTTGTATCTTTGCAAAGTTTCAAGCATGTTTCTGGTATGAAACACTTAAGTTTAATCATATAACTCTTGTAACTAGAACAAGATGCAAGTTTTATGTCTTTCAAACCAAAATATTGCAATCGACCCGCCTTAAAAACGCATCTTTTATTACGCAATAGATTTAAATTTGTTTACATTTATGAAATTTATTGAAACTTGTTCGCTGAAGTTCCGTAGGGCTGTCAAAGGCAGTCGTTTTTATTGCTGCGCAGATACGTTGAAATAGCAATTACGTAGCCGTTGACAACGTGCCCTAGTCGTCACGTGTTACATTTTTCCTTTGTTTCTGGCTAACAATGACTTCGTCCAATATTTTGTGCTCAGAATTCTTTTTTACCTCTTCATTTATGCGGGGAGAATTTAGGCGAAACTATTGTGAAATGTTTGAAAGTACGCATTATTCCATTTATATAATTGTTTTGTTGACGCCTTGAAAGATTGGTTTGTAGAACAAGAATAATTATTTACTTATATAAAATAATAAAGTACTGCGTAGTGTGCCGAGATTTCGGCGCGAGGTCAAGAATCTTGGCGATCGTGAGTTCAAACTTCAGGCACAACATGCCTCTAACTTTTCTAAGCTGTGTATGTTGTTAATGTTCCGTAAGTAATAAATCGCTCACTTTAACGGTTAAGGAAAACATCGTGATGAAATCTGCACAGTTTAAAAAAATCCTAAGTTTTTTTAGGTGTGTAGTCCGGCGAACTTATACTACGCCCGGATGGTGGAATAATTACCGAACCCTCTCAATGGTGGAGGAGGGCTGTTCCCAGCAGTGGGACGTATTTATATGGGCTGATGATGATATAAAATAACAATAAATACTCGTGTAGGTTCTTTGCATTAACACTTTGAATATTATATGGTTAGTTTTATGTGCCAATATGTAATATACAGAATGAGAACAAGGCACTTGCATGTTTTACGACCATAATTTTAAAATGACAGAAAAATTACTACCCATTTTCATGTTATAGGTAGCGGTTTGAAGTTTCTTGAATAGTATAGTAGTTCCAACTACACATAAGTGACGTCATATAACCATCCTATACCCAGGAGACGATCAAATCGACAACCTTATGGTATTTTTTAGAATTTTATAAATATGTAGTAACTAAATAATCAGAGAATATAACAAAAATGTTAACATATAGGTCATATCATAAAGCTTGTTTTGTATCGCCGTAGTCGTAGTAAACTTTTTTTAACACTGTTGTGATTTATTCAACCAATTTTAGGTCTTTGAATTTTTTTATACAACCCAACCAAATTCAAAGAAAAATCTTCGAATTTTAAGATAGATTTTTTTATGATACCTTCGATACCCTAACGTTGTAACAGTGTCATTTACGTCGATCATAAAAGCTAAAAGAAAGAATTTAACTCTTCTATAAAAAGCAAAACCCTGTTCATTATTTTTAAAACTATGTCTATTTTGCGACTATAATGGGAGCTTCTTGAAAGTCACGTAAGATGCGCTATGTTTGCAATAAATATTATCCTCATTATTGCAAGCACCGTCCCTTCTATCAGATTAATTTCTCTTCTTGCCTAATTGTCTAGGGAATCGGGCTTAGCGATAAGACTCCAAATTTAATACGCCTAATTTTATTGTTTTTTTTGTTCTATTTTTTTATGAAGTTTAAAAAATAAAGAATTATTATAACAAGTTTAACCGCTATAAGAGACACACTCATGAGCAATAGCTACAAATAGCTAGTCAATTGCAAGTTGTACTGCTACGCCGTAGCCTGTTTAAGCTGCGTCCCAAATCAAAAATTCTATCACAAAGAATTAAAAATTTGTTCATAAAGAAAGGTTTACCCAGGACCAACTTGCAGATAGCAATATAGTCACATCTAACTGATGGCTGTAAAAGCATATAAAAAAGGAAAATCTCGCCACAGCAATACGTGCAACGACACTTTCTAGGTTTTCGTCCGGCAAACAAGTTAGGTTTAGCGGTTATCATAAAAGCAAGAATATCAATCATCCAATTCCAAAGCAAATATTTACCAAAATTTTTCTATCGTATTAAACATAAACGACATATTATTAAGTAAAATTATAAAATTACTTTACCACATGTTAGTTAACGGGAACATCAGTTCAAATAGTTTAATTCATGCAAGTTTCTCGTAGTTAAGCGTGTATATAAATAAAGTTGAAGTTTGGAGAGAGACTTAATCTGGCTAGCGTATTATCTCGGTGTTAGAGTTTAGTTGGGCAAATTGAGTTTGCTCGTTCATCCGCTAAGCTTCGCGAAATGCATGTACGACTGTGCTTAGTGTCCTAACCTCAAGTTGCTCTGTAGGAAATGCATCATTCGCTACTCCTGTCACGTTACAGGATAATGCATCTGCGCAATACCGTTTCGAATTCATAATGCTTGCTCTGTCACGGCTTTTAGTTTCCTAGACTCCTTTTTCAGTCTACAAAATACTGATGAAAAGTGTAGTGAATAAAAAAGCCAGCGTTTAGTTTGGTAAACGTTACATGTTTTACAGATTGACTATATTATAATAATTGCTATTTTTTATGGTTTGTTCTAATGACTGAAGAGGGTAAGTAGGCGGATATGGATAATTAAAAGGTAAGGTAAAACACGAAAGTTTAATATTTACGGTATTAAAAAATAGAAAGAACTTTTCCACAATACGTCGCATCGCGTTTACATCACTAATCGAAATCAATTCCACAACGGTTTTCGACAGGATAATGAAGTAGCCTAATTTGTATAAGCTTCTGACCGTTTTCACAATTTAGAGACGGATTTCTAATATGTTGAGAATTTCATTAACAGATTTTTTGACTATTAAAACATGCCTGACCAATTTACTAAAATTAAGATAATCATCAAATAAAATAAATTATTTTTCACTTGAAACATAAATATGTAACTTGCCGTGCCGACAATTTAAATACATTTGAATTCAAATTTCGCAAAAATAAATTAGGTTTACTTTTGTAAATTTGCACCCTGTTTGAGTTAGAATAAAATAACAGAGAGCTAAAGAAATTATTTCAATGAAATTATATGAACTTCTTGTAATAACGGACAACTTTAAGCTATGCTTCTGACTGTAAGTGATTTAAAGGTTAGACTTTATATTATGCAAAGAAAATTACACAATACAGCCACGACCGTATTTTTGCTGGGGTACGTAGAGATTTATATCTACAGTGGCTTGCCATATTATTATGGACAGTCACATTTTTTTCATTTTTTTCTTTGAGCACATTTAACTGTAATCGTAAGTGGTGTAAGACTTGTTAGAAGTCTTTTACACATTCACGATACCTCTTTAACTTAAATTTTAAGTGGATTTCAAGTGTTGGAGCATTCATTTATTTTAAAAATATTTTTAAAAGCGGGAGAGTCGCAGAATCGTTGACACGCGTAAAAATAGGAGACGTTAATAATATTATTTTAAAAAGCTATTTAGTGAGTTTGTGTTATAAATATTTATTAAAAGTAATTAGTATTTTATTGTTATTGATGGAAAAGTATTTTGGCGTCAATTTTATCACAATATTATTATTATTACTTTTTAATGGTACTCAGTACGAGTCGACGGGTTGATTTGTTTCCAAAAAAAAAATCTGTGGTTAAAACCCTCCTCCTGCATCCGAATCATTCTCAAAGGAAGATAGCAGAACTTGCCGGAGTTTCTTAGCCCGCTATTAGTAAAATAAAAATAAATTTGGAATAAAATAAGCCACTTTTGCCCAAAAGAAAAAGCAAATGTTGAAGAAAATTGATTACCACGCAATGGTCTGATTGGAAAATTCGGGATAATTGTTTGCAAAACTGAAAGAAAAGTGGTGATCTTTTAACGTTAATGGTTCAGGAATCTGAAATACCAGTTTTTAAAAGAACTGTACCGCGGAGGTTCGCAGAGGAAGGTCTGACAAGTTATCGACGATTTGAGAAGCCGCGTTTGACTGAAGCAATGAAAAAAAACGGCTTGCCTGGGCTTGTAAGCACCATTCGAAGACTGGAATATGGTCAGATTTAATACTAGCTTCTATTTTGATGTTCTCAAATATTTTTTTCACAAAATTATTCATACAATTATTTTTTTTGGATGTGTTTCTCAGACGAACGTTATAATAACTCGTCTCTCAAATCGTCGATAACTTGTCAGACTTCCTCTGCGAACCTCCGCGGTACAGTTCTCTTAAAAACTGGTATTTCAGATTCCCGAACCATTAACGTTAAAAGATCACCACTTTTCTTTCAGTTTTGCAAACAATTATCCCGAATTTTCCAATCAGACCATTGCGTGGTAATCAATTTTCTTCAACATTTGCTTTTTCTTTTGGGCAAAAGTGGCTTATTTTATTCCAAATTTATTTTTATTTTACTAATAGCGGGCTAAGAAACTCCGGCAAGTTCTGCTATCTTCCTTTGAGAATGATTCGGATGCAGGAGGAGGGTTTTAACCACAGATTTTTTTTTTGGAAACAAATCAACCCGTCGACTCGTACTGAGTACCATTAAAAAGTAATAATAATAATATTGTGATAAAATTGACGCCAAAATACTTTTCCATCAATAACAATAAAATACTAATTACTTTTAATAAATATTTATAACACAAACTCACTAAATAGCTTTTTAAAATAATATTATTAACGTCTCCTATTTTTACGCGTGTCAACGATTCTGCGACTCTCCCGCTTTTAAAAATATTTTTAAAATAAATGAATGCTCCAACACTTGAAATCCACTTAAAATTTAAGTTAAAGAAGTATCGTGAATGTGTAAAAGACTTCTAACAAGTCTTACACCACTTAAGATTACAGTTAAATGTGCTCAAAGAAAAAAAATGTAAAAAATGTGACTGTCCATAATAATATGGCAAGCCACTGTAGTTAGCTAACACCCATGTCACTTACTCGTTCAAAGTTCTCCCTTTTGTATACGGTGAGATAAACGATGTATGGGCACATTATTAGACTCCGCGTAGCTGCTTAAAATTTCTCAAAATTTCTTTGCTTGAACCCGGGACCTTTCAATTGAACACAGCAATTATACTTTTTTTTACCAACAAGGCAGTAGACTATATTCATAATATACAAAGCATAAAATCAATTATCAAGAAACCGAGTATTAGACTTCCTTTCCGTATTTCTGTAATAGCAAAGAGAATACTAATGGATCAGAAGCTCCATATTTAATTGATTTAGGTATATTCCACGTGCTCTATTGAAATCGTTCCGTAACTAGATTATTGCTCAATAATGCACACGTAATTCATTTAAGCTGGAACAGAGTACGATTATAAGGACGTATGAAACAAACCGATCGAGGCTTATATTAAATTTTAATACAATTATTACTGCTAAAAGAACAACAAAAAACAGTGTTCGTAGCTTAGAAGATTTTTTTTAGTATATCTTGTTGTGGAATTTTCTTCTCTGTGCAGCATCCTTGTTAAATTACGTCTCTACATTGTTTTTCCAGATTGTTAGCTTTTATTTTTCAAGAACATAGCCAACTACCGCTAAAATCCTCATGTGTTTGATTAATATTTTTGTTACTGCGTCGTTGCCCCGTGGAAAATGTTTGTGTGTGGATGTTGGATGTATGAGTAAAAGCGTAAAATATTTCACTGAATAAAACAAAAAGTTAACTACACGATATTTCGAGGTTCCCAAGCACTTTGAAGCTCAATTTTTATAAAACGTTTTTATTTTTGAATATTGCATGTACAATTTAAACACTTATCTAAAATCGGATTTGGAATTTTAACATTAAAAATAATATCTTTTTCTGAATGTCTTTTGAAGTCACAGTAAAACATTTTAAATATATTGCAATTTTTTATTAGTAATGGATTCATAAAGAAGACAAATTGGAAAGCAATTTCGATGTTATCACCATGTTTAATTTCGTGTACACCGTATTTGAACACGAAATTGTTGCTGGGAATTCGAAACACAATTAACCTTTGGGGACTCAAATTGTTATAGAAACTGTCATACATTGGCTCTGAGCAAATACAATTTGTAGTTCAAAGGTTGGTACGCTACGGTCTACGACTAAAGGATTCATTTCGGTAATTATGTGAGGTTTGGATGGGGGTTCAGTAAAATTATTAAAATAAATTTTAGACCAGTCCAGCGTATTGTATAAGTACAATTAATAAAAATAAAAATGATCTAGCTAATCCTGCAAAAATGGCAGTGGACATTTTTAATGAAAATGAACTACATAGCAACAGGCTGTAATTAAAATCTAGTTCGCAGGCGACGGCGAAGGAAGTCAGAGTAATGAAATAAAATAGCGCTGGCAATATCGCTACAAAACAGCCAATTAGACTTCATTCCGACGAGTATATAGGAGCCCAACAATGTAAAAAAATATACAATGTAAGTGTGTTTATAGTTTTGATAACTTTCGTTCACACATGAGTGACTTGAAATGACGTCATGATTGAAAAAGTTAAATGATAAGTCCATAGTAACAATCTCAGTGATAATGGACTTGAGAACTTTGTTATTCTTTTAGTCACAAGAAACTGACGAGTGGGAGTGGACGTGACATTGGAAATATATTCAAGGAAAAAAACAAAAGAAAAATCGGCAATGTCTGGGTTTGACGAGCGTTCAGTTTTATCCGTGACAAGTTTTATAGGTTGCTCGTGTTATTCTTTCATTTCAAATTTGTTTCAGGTTGTCGTGGAGGAGCCCTGAGGCATTTTTGTTACTGGAAAATGTGAGGTTAGGTTTTAGTCACAAGTGAGTATTTTGAGGTAAATTATGCTTTACCCATCTGCATTTAACATAGTAATACTATGTACTGGATTTATGTAGATAATTTCCAAAAGGAATCGGTACAATTCCGTACGATTTCTTAACTATAAAGTACTAAGATTTTTTTTCAAAAATAATATCAAACCTGTAATAATATCAAATGCAGCTCCTAACTCTTCGAGGAAGACAAATGTGAGTATATGTACGTATAACTAACCTGCGTATTATCACGTCGCAGATAGAATCTCACTTAGTGTGTTCTTGAAGCTATGGGTTTCAATATGCAATCTATGGCATGTCATTACGGATACAATACGATGTTAGACTGTCAGTATGGTGTTATAGATGAGGTTATACACGCCCCCATGATTATATGGAAGTAATTGTAGTCACTGCTCATGCCTTCGTATAGTATAACTTTAAGAGTCAATTAATACATACGGTTATGAAAATCCTGCGTTTGTATAAGAGTACCACTTGATGGCCTCGTGATCTCCCAGCACAGGTATTTGAGGTTCCGGGTTCGATCCCTGGTTCACGCAAAGTGCAATCGGGGAATTTTCAGCAGCAGCACGAAGTCTAAAATGGCAAAAAAATCACCTTCTGTCTACATCTTTGATGTATACAGGTGCGAGTAAACAAATTCTTGCCATAGTCAATAAACCATGCTATTCTCAACATTATATCTACTAAAAGAAAGTACTCTTCAGGTAATCAACAAAATTGAACTCTTAAAAGTTAATAGGTTAGCTTTAAACCGAGAGTAAGAGTCACAAATTAATCCATTCCTTTTCGTCGTTACAGACTTTACAACCAATCTACAGCGTACATACTTTTAAAAGGGGAAGCATGTATGTACAAATAATGCTACATGTAAAATGTTCATCTACTCTCATTTCAGTTTAACTATCTGGGAATATAAGGTATAATATAAGAAATAGATCTGAAAAAATAACTTAACTATTATTAAGTATCGTACATATTTTTTTGCAATAGAATGTCAGCCCAAATCTTTCATTCTTCTCATTAACTAGATGCATTTCTACAGGCTCTGAGTAAAACTATCAAGCCGTCTGGCGTTCTTTTTCGATAGAATTCTGCGCGTCATCACGTGCAACATTGCTGTTTTTGGAAGAAGGAGAAAAATTATCGGGACCAGTGGTTTCAAATCACCTAAGGCCGTGTTTCAGTAAGTCAAATAATCAGGCAGGTTTTCTGATATCCTAAGTATTCAGAGGATCAATCGTAAAATGTTTGAGATCATATTCCACAATAGAGATTGGATGTAATTTCCAGTTTGATTTTCAGTTTGAACTGACATTCAAATTTTATGAATGTTAAATTAAATTTTGAGATTGAACAAAAATTAGCTCATGTGTTGTTATCGTATTTTTTATTACTTAATTATTTTCTGTTTTTTTATTCAATACTGCCCAAACAATGACAGATGTCTAAGTGAATGAATGCTATTTTGGTAAGAAAAACGTCAAATATCATTAATCATAATTGGTAATATTATAAATTACACGTGTAAAATGTGATGTTACTGTCGAAATGTCAACGAGATTAAACTCAATCCAGCTGATGTGTACTCGTTACTTACCGTATATATTTCCTTATTCGGTTAACGCCGGCCGAATATTCCCACACGGACATAAAGTACAGCCCAATGTCGTGTGAAATTGTTTCAGTTGTGCTTTATCGCCTGTAACGGTTGTAAAATAGAGACGCCTTTTTACACAATTGGCATTTTTTCCAGGGTAAAACGAACTGGCCATATTCCCATTCGATTTTTGAATAAAATGTGAGTGTTCATGGATGGTGCTGACCACTTACGAGTAACACCACTGCATGTGATCGAGTAACATCAGTGGATCACATGCTCATTTGCCTCCCATTTTCTTTAAAAAAAAAAGAAAATCACTCTTTATTATAATAAACCAATTTAGCACTGTTGTTGTGGATTAAATTCTATTTTGAATAGCTTATGTGGATATTCGTGTTTTACCTATATACTCTTTTACTATTATTCGTGTAGAAAAAATAGCATAATATATTGAATAAAAAAAATTTACTAAGTTAAAAATGAAACACTAAAGCTTACCAAATCAAGCGAAAACGTGACACCTAAAAAAACTCATTTGATTGCTGGTTGAATTGCCATGCATGGAGTGCACGTAAAAGCGATCGTTGACGTCAATTCCTTTAAGGTTAGACAATAAAACCACATCGGATGCTTCAATGTAGTCAATTGGACACGAGGTGCACGAGCACATCGATAACTATTACCTTTGAACTAAAACGTGTTTTGTCAAAGCATGTAAGGTCAGTATTTTTTTTGCGTCATAAATATTATTAGCCCATAAACTCCCACTGCAAGTACCATTGAAAGGTATTAGGCCCAAATTCATCACGGACACGTAAAAAAAGTTCTTAGGTTCTTAGTCCGTCAACCCGCACTAGCCCTGCGAAGCCTCAAGCCTAAAACTCTCAGTTGTAGAGAATGCCTGCCCTCAGCAGTTTGACATATGTAAGTATTTACTAAGTATGAACATAAATATGTTAGTATTTATTAAGTAGTATTACTTATAACAGCTATACTTTAGTTTTCTTTTCTAAAAAATTTAATAGTATTTATATTTCTTTAGATAATTATCTGAAATTCGATGCTTAACCAAATACTAAAAGCAGAGTTGTTTTAAGTTTAAAAAATATCTATTCCATATTTTTGATAAAAAAACAATATATAAGAAAATGTTCGTAGACTTTTGTCAATTAAAGCCTTTTGGGAATAAGTATTTCGCCAGTTGATCTTACAACGGAATTTTTATAATCTTGTTCTAAGCTTTGTATGAGATACTTTATTATGCTAGAAGTAAAACAGACTTTGTTGATGAATAAATAAACAAAAGTTAGATAGCAATGAAAAAGAAGTAGTTCTCATATAAATATTTAACGTTAAGATTGGTCTAAATAAGATGATAAACGCTTTTATGAATGTTATGCCGTTATGGTTTGTATTTTAACCACAACTTTCCAAGCTTAACACAAAATTTCATAATTTGGTAAATTATGAACAAAGTATTTCATTTTTAATGACCGTCATTTATATTCGTGCATAAAATATCTCTAACTAAGATTGGTGATTTTTATACACCAAAAGAAGTAAAGTTAATTTGTACTTGTACTAAAAGATTAATCTTCGGTAGTACTGAGAATTTCAGTAGCAGTTTGATAGTGCGATAAACTGCGAAGCTATAAATTTGATAAAGGTCGCTTTCAACTAAGATAGAGATATCTCCAGACTAAAAGCTTATAAACAGTTACAATGTTTAGTTTCGATCTAATAGTTTTGTTACTAATATTTATTACAATGTATTGATTTTGATGCAATAACTTAATAAAACTCAAGCATTTCAATTGATTTAATATTTAATTTTATATTGAAAACCCTTCTACTATCATTGTCCTTTATAAAGTAAAAAAAAATATTCTTCATCAGTCGTTAAAAATTAAAAATTAAAAAATAAAATTTAAATTTAAAAATGTTTAACAAGCCGTCGTTTCTAAACATTATATTTTCTGATGATTCTTAACAATTCACTATTTACTTAGTTTAACTATATTTGGTTTACAACATTCCGAAATATAGGTACCTAGATTTTTTGTGGTGATTGAAAGTCGCAACGGGGTATCGCTAGTTCAGAATCGATATTACTTCTTGTCCACAAACATGTACCCTAGGAAGAGCTCAACCAACTGTTATGCTGATGCGATAACGGATAGGCGAAGAAGAATCCATATTTAAAGTTTGTTACATAGCGATACCCCGCCATATGATGATACCGATACCAACGCTGGCCTTTCCTTACCACTCATTTCGAATACAAAAATAACTTTTGTTGTGTGTGTTTAAGTCGCAGCCGCCGATCTTCAACTAGATCGCGCGCTTAAACCTTGAAGCCAATCACGATTTTTTAAAAATATGAAATACGAAATGATATTAATGTGTCAATAACACAGTCAAGTTTAAGGCTATAAAGAGAACAATCAATAGTCTGTTACCCTCAGAGAGAATTTAATCAGCAATAATTTTTTATTCGTTTTGCATTCAATAAACAATTATTTCATTTGCAGATATTACGTTGAGAAGCAGCGAACGGTAAACAAGATAGATAAGTCGACGAGTTTTTTATTTGTGATCTTTTAAATAAACATTATTTACGTTGTATAAAATAATAATATTTTATCGATAAAAGATTGCTTTAATCTTTTTGCCTTAAATTTTGTAATTTCTCACCCAATGTCTTATTGTGAATTTTTGAACTATGACCGATGGCGAATAAAAATTAAATAAGATTCAATTCAACAGTATTCATTTCAAATTAACAGATTTTAGTATTGGTCTAAAATATGTATGTACGTCGTACGTATAGTATTAACCACGCCGACACAAATGTGGCGTTGTCAATGAGATAAAAATATAAAATAATCATCAATTCTATATCGAGAAACATACAATACTTAACCAACATTAAATGCATTTGTGAGAAGCCTGATATAAATTAAATAGGTGAAACATTACCAACAGCAAAACACACACTCCGATTGTAAGCACTGCTCTTTGTAAGCAACTTTGTTTGGGCGTTTTCTAAGCATCAACATTGTTTGTATATTTTAAATATACGTGGCTTTATTAGCGTGTATGACGCGTCACATAAGTTTATGGCGAAGGATTTTGTTGACACTGCCTTCTTCTTTGCAAGTTATTAAAGCATCTGAAATCGTATCTACTTTTATTGTACCGGATAACTTCTGAAATTTTACGCCTAGTATATCCCCGAGCTTTGAATATATTCTTGGTTTCTGCAATAAAACTGCCGATATAAAAGGTGACTACACGTTCTTTCGTCACTGTTTATACAGATAGTTTTTGTTATTATGGTATAGCAGCCTTTCATACGTCATTGACATTATTTCATACATAAAGCTAAGTAATGTGAACTTCAAAACTTCTGACTGAAGGCTGGACTTAAACCACTTGTCGTGAGAGAGGACTAATGGGGTTATCGGTATCTGTGCAGCAGTGTGATTGATGAGATTTTAAAATCTGATGTGTGGCATTCGCAAAAACAAAATAATAAATATATATAATGTGATATTATCGTGGGAGCAGGCATAAATTAGAGTAGTAGCTTTATAGTAGTAGTAAAATGCCGAGCAAGGCGTCAGTTTACGTCACTCCCACCTTTTGTTTTTCAACCCGTTTAGAAGAGGGATTGCCTGTCTAAATAACTTTGGGCTTAAGGAAGGCCGTTTGGGCTTAATGGCTGAGATAAGACACGCAGCTGCTAAGGTAAAGTAAGATGTTTGCTATTCGTGGCTACTTTTAATAGAATAATGTAAAAAATTAACCTATGATTGTATTTTTTTCTTTATTATTGATAAAAAATAATGTAGCGCAGTGCATTAAATACTATAAAAATATGTGATTCTATGCTGCAAATCATTGCCTGTAGATGAGACTTCCACGGCGTATTGGGGTTTTACGGGTTGGAAAATATTTGTTCTAGGTGAGGGCGTTTTGGGATAAATATTTCTAGTTGTTTTTAACTGCGCCACGCGATTTACATTTTTGTATGGGTTTATATTTTCATATTTTTGTGATTGTTAGGTGCGTTATTTTACTTTAAATTCTATCTCTAAGCTTGTGTGTTTTAAAGGTTTCCGTCTCTTAGTTGTAAGTGATATGGTCTAAGATAGATTTCGTTTCTATGTTATCTATATAATTATTCACTTTTCGTTTCATTTGTTCGACTTATGTAATATACCGTGCTACCAAAATATCCATTTCAAGTTTCATAAAAAATATCTTTTCCGTGATACACGCCAGTTAAACTGTCAGCAAAATATTTTCATGCTCGTAATTTTGTGAAATTTGTATAAATACGATTTTAATGGGAGTTCGAGCTTGTTTAATAACCATTATGGGTGTTGATAAGTATTAGCGTGAAATATTTTATTTTTAGCCTAGCATTTCTACACCTACATTATGCCGATGGTTTTTTAAGTCTTACTTAATAGGGCGTGAGCGTATTGCCATATTCGTGCACATTTTTAGGCCCAGTGTAAAATAATTATATGACGCTTTATCTGAATCGGCAATCGAGGCTGCGACCTTTAGGTATATCAAGCAATACTATGAGACAGTATCTATCGAGAGAGAAAAAATGTGGTATAATGTTCTATTTGGTTTCTTGCAGGGCTGCATCCTTTTTCTTCAGTAATGTTAATGTACCTACCTACTTTGCATTATCAGCCCTGCAAAATAAATCCATTAGAATTGCATACTAGAGACAGATGAAATCAGAATTTTATCACTTCATACATTAAAATCGCTCTTGTAATTAGACTCGTTTAAATATTCAATACTAAACTCTGTCAGAGACTGTAATTGCTACTCCGTTTGAGGTAATAAGATTATCATTGATCGTTGTGTGGTTAACTTGAAGATTCCGCTGTGGCGTTCCGTTTGCTTTTTATCGTCTAATGATGAGTAGTTTAGAACGCCGCAAAGTAAAATAAAGTTATGGTCGATTTTGTTAAAAGTGTGGAGTTCGTTTTGTTTTTTTTTTTTCATAACTAAGGTGTTTGTCAGTATAATATATTTTAAATATATAGTTTCTGAGAAAGAATATTTAAATAGAATTTCTCTCACCTTCTTCTACGATATAAAAAATAATTGTATGGTTGAAATTTTTATTTATTTCCGACACATTACTTGCTCCATTGAGAATTATTTTTTCATAAAGGATGAGAAAACGAGCGACTGACATAAAACATGTGCCAGTAATACTAATGTTTATTATGTTATTACTTATACGGAAAGCTACTTGCCGTAATTAATTAATTTCTAGTTTAATTGTTCATTGTGGAGTCAGGATTTTCTTATTTATGAGTCAAAAGGTTTTTGTTAAATAGAGATTATTACTTGGTATTTTGTATAAAATTATTTACCCAATATCATTTTTAGCGACCTCAGAATCGAAGCCAGGGCGCACATATTTCTACTGCTACACCATACGGCGTCTATGGATGAAATACATAAGTATATTACCTTATACCTACCATTGAGATATTATTACTACGTAGTAATAATAGCTCAATGATACCTACATTCGTCTAGACTTGGCTCACCCTGAGTCAACCTTATATTTAGAAGGTCCACAAATTTAGGTACATGTCCAATATCTTAAGAACCTAACCTTGAATATTTGATCGAGATTATATGATCAAATTTGAATAATTACAATCTTCATTAGTGTGTATTCCCACACTTAATATCCCAATCGATGTACTTAAATGACATTACATTGTAATCTAATTCTACCATCAGAAAATAACTTCAAAGTTCATTCACTCTCGCAATTTGGTTTTCATGTTTTATGAGAGGTTATTAATTGGTTTTAAGTACCCTCGCAGTATCGCTTAAATAAATTATACGGACTGAATACTAATATCTTGTCAAGTTTTCAGGATTCTGATGACATGAGACTGTATTTTAGTTTTACAGTCAGGGAAAGTGAAGGTTTTAAATCTTAATGTTACCTTTGATGAAGTCAATACTAAGTAGATGTAGGTACATATGAGCATTAACTTACCAATATGTGAAGGGATTGTTTTCCTCAGAATACCGAACAGGGAACCTAAGGCATTTTGCTTTAGTTAAAAAAAGACTAGCATAATAATGTCGAATGGTACAAGAGATTCGTATGCGGATATTTAATACTGTAATTTCACCTACCTAAGTGGTCAAATATAAATATATTTTACACACCCACTAATACTCATAAAGCTATTCCAAAAATCGAATTTCAGTGTGCTCAGAAGCTGTGACAAATTTGCTAAAACCGTTTCACGATGTTATGCTAAAATTGGCCGACATACGAACTATAACTTTGTTAAGTCTCCATAGCGCGACGCAATCTCGCCAAGCTTCGCCATCTAACCGCATATTTAACAGGGAGTTACGCTGAATGAAGGCCTTGCTAGTAGTCGATGTACATAAACGTCATTGTTTCCAACGCTGATTTTATTCATGCGGCCTCTTTTTAGTATCGTTTTTTTTTAAAGTGGCCAGGCCTAAAACACGATCTACGGCCAATTCGAATAAAAACTTGCGTTTTTTGTCTCTGAAAATAATTTATTTATGTGTGTGTTTTGTTTTTAAATAGGCAGTTAAATCGCCATTGAAAACGACATTTTTGAAAAAAAAGTTACCATACGGTGAAAGAAAACGGTAATATAGATTCTTTAATCGTGTATCAAATTTGGTAAAATAGTTATAGAAGTTTAAAAATTCCCCAATTCATTATTCAGTGCATATTCTGTACTCACGTATATGTCTAGAATAGATAAACAAGACTTAACTCCTCCAGACGATTCACATTACCTTTCCATTACTTGCAGCATCAAATTTGAATTGCAAATATCAATTTCCTCAGCGCTAATTACAGAAAGGAAACACCTAACAATTTTCACTTCATAGTTCGTTACGAGATCGTTCAATCCTTAATTAATAAGTACCAATTTATCTTACTGAGCACAAATCTATTCCATTTTCGAATCAAAAACAAACGAACAAAAGTTTTGTTCCGTTAATTACTGATTTACCGTCTTTATGGATGCAAATGTTAATTAGAAACAGGAATTTTGTAATAATATTTAAAGACGACTTGCTGTAGCTTTATCTTTGCTCTACCATTTTTTGTGTAGTACCATAAGAAGCGCTTATGATAAATTATATATATATATATTAGGGTTTAAGTTACAATCTCAGACATTCATCTCAGACTATTCGATGATTTGTATAATTTTATCATGCACTTTAATGGTGAAGGAAAACATCGCAAGCAGACTTACATCTCATAAAACGGTAATATCATTTATTCTATAGCATTCTCCAAATAAAAATAAGTAAGGGGTGCCCTTTTACAAACCATAAAACCTCTTTGAAGATTTAGTTTGCTAATATAATGATGACACTTCCGCATTTTACGTTGTATTTTACCTTTGATGTTTTGAAGAATATCTGAATTTGGAAGAAATTATGTGATTTTATGATTTAGCTTAGTGCTCGATGGTAGAACCTCAAACCTTAAGGGAAAATATCTAATCTTATCATGTATTGCTTTTTGTTCCGTGGAACAAATCAACTTATGTTTTGGGTGCGATACTCGTGCTGACCTTATTTAATCAAATAGCAATTATTAAAAAAAATAGGCAGAGGTCATAAAACTTACACTTTTGTAATAGAACTTGCACTTTTACGTGACGAAGGTTGGATGTATAAACATGCGTCTTCAAAGTAGTTCTTTTTAGATTTGTAGGCATAGGTACTTATATGTATATAATCTATTTATACTCAGTTAATGTAAAGGAAACTCTACTTGACTGCTACGTTACGCCATAACCACGAAAATAATTTGGGTGATTTATGTGATGAAAATAGATCGGGCCTTGGTACTTACTACTTAGCCAATATCTTTTGACTATATTATATAAAACTATGCCTAGACCAGTAAAAGTATATTCAAGAAAATGACGATAGAAAATACCAAACTCGAAACAAATTCTTTATAGTTGGTATAAAGGAAATGCGTTTTTCCGTCTGCGGCAACCACACATATATTATTCAAATCAGAGTATCAAAAGTAAACACGAAAAGGACGAAACGGTTCCGAAGCGAATATTCAATATGGTTCCGGAATCAATAAACAAACGGGAATATTCTGTCAAAGGAGAAATTTACAGTAATAATTCAATCAGAGCGTTCACGACATTGTTCATTCAAATGCAATACAAGAACATCGAAATTGTATACAAAATACTTGTGGAAAGAGTTAACACTTGACTAAAATTGTCGTACCTAACGACCTTAAGAGAAAAATTGTCGCTCTAGGTAAGTATTCTGCGATATCAGAATATAATAGAGGTACAATGTTTTTCTTCTCAACAAAAGAAAGGTTTACACTGTCTATGATTACAAAATGTTTAAAGATAATCATTAAACGTTTGCTAAAGGTAGAATCATATGTATATCCAGATAGAAGTGTTGCGTGACACAACAAAGAGAAACGATTTGAAGCTACTACATTATTTATTTATTTATATACCCTTAATACAATATATGTATAGGTGGACTTAATGCCTGGGGGTATTTTCTGATAGTCGAACCTCAGGTGGTGCAGAGATGATAGGCATAGGTACGAAAATAAGTTCATGATAGGTTAAAATAAATACAACAAATAAAAAATAAAATAATTATGTATTTCATTTAATCTGAACTATCTCACACTTCTCACAATGAGCTAAATAAGGCATAATATCTAGAGAAAATCCCCGTTCACATTGCAACAATGTACAGACACTACATGCAACCTGAGTCCTAGAGTAGCTAACCATTAGAGCTAAAATTAATGCACCTAATACATAAGACTCCACTTACTCTGCTTGCTTTTACATAGTACACTTTACTTACAATGTTATGCAGTCTCATTTGGCTTTAATTAGAACCCTGTATAAAAATACAGAGTAAGATAAATCTGAGGTTATATTATAATCTGTGCAGAGGTGAGAATTGCAAAATGTATGAGCCTATTTTGTTAATATATTTAAATTATGATTGAGACTGATGACTGTAAAAATTGTTATTCATCATCATCAGGCCATAGACATACGTCCCTCTGCTGGGCACGGGTCTTCTCTACAAGTAAGAGGGTTTTAGGTCTTATCCTATTACACTGATATTATGCGGGTTGGCGGAACACACACCTAAGAGATTGCCAAGAGCTTTTAGGTTTCCTCGTAAATTGATAATTCATTGAGAATATACACATAACTTCGAATATAGTCAACTGCTCCTTTACATTGCTTTTCTGATTAACTTCGTTGCGGGATTATGACAATTTAGGTCCCCTTAGATTCGCTGAGCTTCATTGCTCGGCGCCAATACTGTGCGTGCCGCTGTTGATCCTGTAGTACAGGAGTTGCAGTGGCGGGTGTGTGGTGTAATAGTCAGAGGTGTGGGCCTGGGACTTAAACCCGCAACCGTTGATATTTTTGACCACGGATATTGTAATGAAAATTAATGTTCAATTTGTATTCCACACTTATTAGTAAATAAAGTATCTACATTATTTTTTTAAACTTGTCATAAGTTTTTTCTTTTCTCAGGACAGATAAAGCCTTTTATTATTTTGTGTCCTAAAATATGTTGAGTCTTCCGCATATACAAATCTGTTTTCGTTTGTTTTGGTGCCCCTCAATTACCATATGCTTATGCGAAGGGACGTAAACTTTATAAATAACACATAACTAGGTTTGACCAAACCCAAGTGTCGAGAATTCTTTTATGTTTTTGTCACATTCTTTTTCTTTATTTTTTTGGTATTTGAGGGCAGTTTGTTGAATCTAATGGTCAGCAGTACATCGCAGTTCTTAACGTCAAATATTGTAAAAACTTTTGTAACTTATAATTACAGAATATTCTGTATTGTACAATTCATATAAGTATTATAATCAGAATACCGAAGTAATGTCGATGAAATTAATTAATCCTTTATTAAACAGTGTAACAACGCACAAATATGCCCCTTCCATAGCAAATAAATAGTAAGTTGATTTTTTGAGAGCATTTTTATTTCAAAACTTCCCAGACCTAAAAAAATATCCAACACCCAATTTACCATTTCACAGACCAACTGCTAATCAAAGGTTACCAAAATAATTTTAAGATTCTAAACATCGTCATAAATTCTGAAAATACAACTTTCCTGTTACATTTAAACATTATCCTTCATATGAAAAGCGAAACTCCATGTGTATGGAGTTGTTGAAATCTGTACAAGCCGCAAATTTAGTTGATGAAATGTACATGCGCAGTGGAGCCGCCTCGGAACTTGGCCGTAGGACTTTCCACAGTAGCTTGGCGGCACTTTCAACCCTCATACGCATTGGGGCCGAGCGGAAAGCGCTCGAATTGTATTTCAAGTATAACCACAGGTGTTATATGTAAGCATTAGTTAAAAGTAGCGGAGCATGTCTATGTGTGTTTAGAGAGTTCCAAAATATATTCCTTCAAAATTAGGTGTACCTGCGATTCTTTGTACCAGGGTAAGTAACTGTCACCTGTAGCTCTTTTCGAATTGTAGTTTTGTGAGTGCATGAATTAGGCGACCCTTTTGCTAGTCTCCTGTTTCCAGTATCCAATATTGTTAAGTGGTTATCCTGTAATTTTAAGTATAATTAATACTCTTAGAAAAAAATATAGTCAAAAATTGTTTAAAAATCGACATCGTTTGGTTATATTTTATTGAACATTTTGAATGAAATATTAAAAAAAAACAGCTTTAATAAATGTAAGCTACGAGAAAAATATGAACAGTTATTTTTGGGCGCAAAAACAAATTATAAACTATACATCATTTATTGTTATTTTTCATATAAATATGTATAGGTAGTACTAACAAAATAAAAATATTTTTACACATAATATTCATAATTACAGATAATATTTAGAAACATTTCATTCACCGATAAATAACAAATATAATCTGAATCACACAAAAATTGAAAAAAAGCACACTCAACTGACTCGAAAATACACTGAACCACGACATCCTAAGATTATCAATGAATGAATATTTTATGACGTCATGCCCTGCCTAAACAGATACAAATGAATACACTGATCATTCAGGATTGGCGAAACGGACAGCGCCCTTTGGGACACCACAAATTTCAAACTTAATTTCAGAATCGGCGGAACTTTCAGGTAGTTTTATACCTGATCGAATGGTAAATTACTATGTGCGGTAATACTTGTTTTCACATTCGAAGCGGGCTTTTAACAAAGTTTACTCAGTTTGGCATTTCGCCTAAATAAGCGAAGTGTCCCTACGGTGCCATTAATGTTTTATATACTAAAAACCCGTCGTACAAAAGAAATATCAATACAGACTTGACTACGTACATTGAATACGTTAAGTTTGAATTGTGGCGCACTAGAGAATATTATTACGACACATAAATATTTTTTATTTAGTTAAGCATTATGCTATATGTAAAATTTATAAAGGCAGACTTAGTGGTTAAGGCATTACCCCAAGTCAATATTTATGGACATTTGGACATAACCTGACACTTTTGACATACTTCACGTTTCCTTTTTCATTTCAATAAGGACCAATAAAAATTTTCGTATGGATACTTTTGGATCTTAATTTTCATACTGTTGCGGTAAAGCAACTCTTGTTTTTATTCTGCAATCCGAAAATCAATCGTTTGTTAGACTTAGAGTATGTCGGTATGGGTAGAACAATAGAAAATGAATGGCAAATCGGAATATCGAAACAATGGTCACTAATGTATCTGCGTATTCGTTTCCAACGTACCGAGTTCGTGCAGAGAATACAGGTGCGACGGACATAAGAGCATGAGGTTTATATCTGCCTTCCACTTTCCACTATTTAGTTCACGTGCCCTCTTTCTAGGTAGAGATCGGTTAGCTGCTAGTGTTACTTCATCACGCTAGCTTAAAAGGAGTCTAATTCTTTTCGAATTTAGAACAACACTCAAGCGTTCTATCGAGTTTTTCATTCATTACAATTCGATTTAATAGTTGAAGACACAGTGAAAAATTATTGTCGCACTAATAAATCTGGCAACATGATTTTGTGATTGGTATACCTGTGAATTGGGTCTTTATCCTTCAAATAAGCTGAATTAAAACTAACCGAATTCAGGGTATGTGCTAATGAAAAACTGAATTACCTTACTAACTACTCTAATTTTACAATGAACACACCAGCAAAAGTATTTTGACTAATCAATGATTTTCGTAATGTTTTTGCTAGTCAATGCTTTATTTGGACCGACTGGGATTAGTCAGATGCTTAAGTAAGAAAAAATAAATATAATTAATTTACTTAATGCTTTATTTAATTCTACAGTACTTAATTTCGCTCGCGGTAACCTTTGAAAATACAATTCATCAGGAACCCAACACTTTGGCAGAGTGTAGAATACTTTTATTCTAAAATATAATTTTGAATTAAATGAATATTTAGATTTAGGAGTCATTGCGAAAAAATGTGAATTTTCTAAGCGGTAGGTTTATGTCGTGTTTGGAACGGCAGCACCGTCACGCGAAGCTAAATGCGTCGATGAAGGCCCGAAGGCCATACAACTTCGTATTACAACGTGCGTATTTCTTTTGTTCGTCCTTCGCAAAGCTTATCTTGCGAAAACATTTCCGTGTTAGTTACTACGGCTTAACTAGTTTATCTGCTTTTTGGTATATTGTTGTATAATTGTACGATTTTTGTCTCTTGTATTAAAAATCCATGTTAAGGTTTTCGGATTTTGTTGTTGAAGAGATAATTGCAATTTCTTTTATATTATGTTGTATGTACCTACTCTTTGATTGAATATTTTATTTTCTGAAAGTCAGATGCAATAAATTTATTTTGCGCGTGAAGTTCGTTTTTGAAACGCGTGGGTGTAACTTCGTGACGTCATGAACTATGACGTATTTCACCTGCATTATAAATATTTAAATCTGTATAAAAGTAAAAGGTGGTTTAATTTGAGTGGATGAAATAATGTAAATTATTATGGACCTGTACATTAACTAGTAGCTGCAGTTGAAATTTCAATTAGTGGGGTTAATTTCGGCTCTGTAAACTTACTAAGCTATGAAATATTATGTTCTGAAATGTTGGTATTAAAAATACCACAACCAGATTCACGGATTCATAGAATTGGCTGCTGATGTTTTGTAAAACCCGCATCTAACGGATTTACGCTTCCAACGTCGGGCTTTAGATTTAGCTACAAAAATGGTGACTTTAGAATTCTAGCTTACCAGAACAACAGCATACTTTTTAGCTGCCATATCAACGTAACCTTAAAAAAATACGGCTAGCTTAATACAAAGTGTCTTTTCTTCATCAGTTTAGACAAGTATGCATATCTACTACAAACTCAGTATGAACAAGCTGATCCCGGAAAGTGACATATTTGGATGTCATTATCGCGAGTATATACGTCTTTTCTACGGTAATTATTCTACTTAATCTTTTAATGGTGCTTTTAAAACGAGTAGAGTGACTGTTGTACAAGACCGTTTGGGGCAGATTAAATGAAAAAAGTGGAGAACTGTTGCATATCGTTATCTGAGTGAAAGTACCGATGTTATACTATGTAGGTAAGCATATTCATATAACCCAGTGACAAATGCAATCATAACTAAATGATGCAATTTTACAATTAGTAACAAATACGCTAGTGTTTATTATCAGTATTAGTAGCTTATTTCTAAAATCGAAACTAATGCATTGCTGTGGAGAGAAGTGGACAACTAAAAAAAACATTATTTTTTTTAATTGATTGCAATGCTTATTAACTTTAATTACCCAAAAATTAAGTCTTTATTATTCATTATATACCTACCAAAAACAAAATTCATAATTGTGGCAAAATTGCTTTCTTCGTTGGTAATTGGATATGAACACAGTAAAATTCAGTTAACAATAAAATTTTACTCTTAAAAGAGTGAGTTAATTAGAAGCACATTAATAAATTTAGAACAAAGCTTGTGAATTCAGCACTATATGAGTGACTAACAAGTATCAAAGCCTCCTTTATGCCAAAGTAGTTTATAAAGTAGTTTTAATTTATTTTTTTAACTCTGTATGCGGTGCACAATACAGCATATTGAAAAAAAAGAGCATTCGAAACTCTAAATTCAAATACAGAATTAAAATTAAAAAAAAAACATTAACTGGTCCCAATCCTGAATTTTATTGCGTCTGCACGGGCAGCTTTAAAAGTGAAGTAAAAAATATTGGCTCCAATAAATGTATATAACCGAATCAGTGCTTTCCACGTTCCACACCCACCATTTACAGAGTGAATACGTAACTAGAATTTTAATTGGACACTGCGATTGTCATCTATCATTGTTCAATTAATCGATTTATCAGTGTACAATTTCGCGCTTGACACTTTCCGGTGTATACCGAACAATTTCCGGAGATATTGGAGATTAAATCTGGCAGTAACCGTAGTGGGTTTTTATTTCCTACGAAAGTCGAACGGCCTCGCGGTGGTTGCAGGTTCAAAATCCATATTAGAGAATTTTCTAATTTATGCATGTATTTACAGTGAACTTTACGGATAAGGAAAACGTCTTTAGGAAACCAACAAGAAAGAAACGTAAATATTTCTACAAGTTCTTAGAACTTCTTAAGTGTGTAGCAATACTGAACTCAAGCCCAATAGCTGTGTAGGAAACCCGTGTTTTCCAATGTGACATGTATTGTAGATACACACACATATTTAATTAAATTTATATAAGGAGTCCTCATAACCGACGTATATGTATGAAGGGGATAAAGTCAGTGGAGGAAGCGAAAGATGTGTGTTTGGACCGTGGCATTTGGCGCTCTATAGTCTCTGCCTACCCTAACGGGAGACAGGCGTGACTTTATGAATTAAGCACGAGTGTCGGAATTTCATATTGAGGATTGTATGTTAATACAGCCTGCTTCGTTAATTTATTAGTAAAGATCCCTATTAAAGATTTCTATTGTGACTTGATGAAAATGTTCATTCAACCATTTATTGTGGATGTTGAGAGGTGGGCTTAACGGCACGTGGCCTTTTGCCCCACAGCCCCTTTTCACTTTGTCACATACACTGGATACTTCACACGATTTTAGTTTAAAGATAAATTATATTAAGAGTGAATTTTGTGAACTAAATTATTTTATAAGTGGCTCCAAATTTGCCAAAATGCCTTGAGCTTCATATTCAAATTAAAATTTATATCTAATATCTTGTGTGTAAATTTCAGAATACTAGCTTATTTTAAAACAATTTTTTTTTTTACAAATACTACAATTTTTTATTTCATCACACTATAATATTATAATGCCACACGTTTCAATAATATTTTTGGAAGTAATCTCGCTGACCAACTGACCAATTGTGACAGTTTTCTGAATACAGTATAATATAAAAAATGCGCAAGTTTTGCCTACAAATCATAAAAAATATAATTAGTTGTATTATATTAACGTTGTTTATAGAATGATTCCCACTGACCAAAGTCGGTATTACAAATTTTCCTGTTTATTAATCTGGTGTAGCGGTGAGAACTTGTAAACAAGATACCGATTGCTTTTAAGTAAAGTCAATTTGAGTTTAAATTGCTTTCACAGCCGAAACTCTGCGTAAACGATTTTAGATTGAATATCTACTAATCACTGACTTCAAATAACAATAGCGCCATTAAAAGTCCTTCATTGTATTAATTTTGAGTAATCAAATTAAATCCACCTTTCCCTATTTTCTTTTCTAGCAGGTAATAAACTAAATAATTATTTATATTTTAGGTAAGCTCAGATTAATTGGGTAGCAAAATCGGGACGTACCTTAATATGCACAATCTTCTTCTTCTTCTTCATCAACCCATATACGCCCACTGCTGAGCACGGGTCTCCTCTACCATTGAGAGGGTTTAGGCCATAGTCCACCACGCTGGCCTAGTGCGGGTTGGCGGACTACACACCTAAGAAATTCCTAAGAATTCTTAGGTGTGTAGGTTTCATCTCGATGTTTTCCTTCACCGTTAAAGCAAGTGATAATTCAATGTGAAATATGCACAATAATACATTGAAATTCTAGTTGAAAGATTTCTTCTCTCTTATTAATATTACCTCAATTTAATAAGAAAATGTTTTATTTATTTAAACAATTACGTAGGTCAGCGAGAACTTGTTCGAATGCTTACTTGAAATCACCCATGTTGCGTGGATGTCAATTTACATAAGCTTAAGATGATATTACATATACAATACAATAGCCTGAGATTGTTCTAATATTACTAGGATTAACGTACCTCCATACCTACTTGTAAGATTCAGGTGTAGGTGATAGTGTGGATTAATTATTCTTTAGAGATATTTTATCGGTACATAAAATGCAAAGTTCTCGTCCGACATAGATATACAGCGGGTAATTAACACATTTTCAGAGGTTAAGCGTTAGCAATATTACGGAAGCATTCGCATTTGCTAATTCCGTCGGGATTTCAAATTTCTCATTCGGAACGCGGGTTTGCATCGCTTTTCCGCACTAACTTCGAATACGATGCATATTTTCATATTTAGTAACGTTATAGACCAGTATAATATTCTAATATCAAAAATAACTTTGTTATCTTTGCAATCTGCAATAACATGTTTTATTAATATTATGGGTATTATAATTTTTTATGCGTAGGGGAATGTGGGGGGATTACGGATAGGGGGTAAAACCAGATAGTTGCTATTTCACTACTCCAAATATCGCTGTCTCATTCTCGCTAGTTGTATGTTACTCGCGATCGGCCACGCAGTGCAGTTGCAAATGGCGGCGGCGACAACATTTCGACACGTGAAGGTATACAACAAAATCAAAAACAAAGGTATGTCATCTAATATTTTGTCAATTTTAACATACTATCATTTCATTTTAGTCGTGTGCAATAATAAAGTTGTATTTTTCTTAAGAATTCGTGCCAATTGAGGCTAATAAAACGGCAGTTATCGTTGCTAAAAGTGTAAACATAACCTATTGGCAGGTAATATTTCAAATAAAGTACCTGTGGGGTACAAGCGGACGGGGTGATATTAGATATCCGATATCACCCCGAATAGATTGAGTTGAATTGATTGATATGTAGGTAAGTAGGTATTGTGTGTTTTTTTAGATTTCTAATTGAGTTTTTTTTTACTTTTTTTACAGAGATACAGTATGCCACGAAAATACGTGAAAACATCAAACAGGCTGCAATGGTCGGAGGCAGACATGCTTTTGGCAATAAATGCAGTGATGGAAAAAAGAATGGGATACCTCTTAGCATCACACACATACAATGTACCTAAAAGTTCCTTAGAAGACCGTATAAAGAAGATCAAAGGTGGAAAATCCAAGGATGTAGTGTTTCGGAAATGTCCTGCTACTGAAAAATGCGTCTTTTCTGAAGAGCTGGAAGGTATGCTTGTAGAACACATTAAAATTATGGAATCTCAACTATTTGGATTGACTAAAACAGATCTGCGACGTTTGGCATTCCAATTAGCTGAAAAAAATAATTTAAATCATCCTTTTAACAAAGAAACAGGATTAGCTGGCTTAGACTGGGCTAGTGGATTTTTAAATCGACATGCCGAGCTGTCTTTAAGAGCCCCAGAAGCAACATCAGCTGCAAGAGCCATGGGCTTTAATAAAGCTGTGGTATCGTCATTTTTTGATCTATTAGAATCTCTTTATGTAAAGTATGAGATTAATCCCACTAGAGTCTACAATATGGATGAAACTGGATTGACTTCTGTACCTAAAAAAATAGGAAAAATTATATCGGTTAGAGGTAAGAAGCAAGTAGGTGCACTAGCATCGGCTGAACGGGGACAGTTAATAACGGCAGTGCTTTGCTTATCTGCAGCTGGACATTATGTTCCACCACTAATGATTTTTCCTCGAGTAAGAATGAAGAGCGAGCTTCTAAATGGTGCTCCAGCAGGCACAGTAGCCGTGTGTCATCCAAGTGGTTGGATGCAACAACATATTTTCACTGAATGGATGCGTCACTTTATCAGCTATGTGAAACCAAGCAAAGAAAATCCAGTAATTCTCGTTTTAGATGGTCACGCGACTCACACCAAGAACCTGGAAGCCATCGAGTTAGCTCGTGATCATGGCGTCATAATGCTTTGCCTACCACCTCACTGCACGCACAGACTACAGCCCCTTGATGTTGGTTTTATGGGGCCGCTGAGCACGTTTTATTCTCAAGAAGTCCAATTATGGCTTCGCAATCATCCTGGCCGTGTTGTCACCCAATTTCAAATGGCATCTTTGTTTGGAACTGCATATAACCGAGCCGCTTCTATGCAAAATGCAGTTTCTGCTTTTCATAAAACTGGAATTAGTCCACTGAATCCCAATATTTTCACGGATATAGATTTTGCACCATCACAGACTACAGACATACCATTAACACCAATCCTAAATGAAATCTCTGAGGATCCATTTCTACGAGCAAGAGCTCCGTCTCCACAGCCAGGAACATCTACAAGAGGAGAAACGCTTTCAATGAATCTAGTGTCACCAAAGGATATCATGCCCATTCCTCACATCAAAAAAAGCATACGGCCATCGTCACGCCGAGGAAAAACCGCCATTTTGACTGAATCGCCGTATAAAAATGAATTAGCAGAGAAGATTAGTCCATCAGTCAGTAAAATTAAACGAAAAAGAAAAGGCGTCGGCAAGAAAAGAATTAACCTTTAAGTACCGACGTGGCGTCTAGCAGACCACCATAGCTTTAATTACGAATTCTTTTTTGTTTCTTTATATTTTTCTAATAAAAATTATTCTATTTATTGCTTGTTTAACTAGTTATTGTAAAAGTAAAACAAAATATAGAATTTTTAACATTTATTATTAATTATAAACTTTTACATACCTGTCTCAAATTTTTTGGGAGTAAAAACTAACTTTTATCTTAATAATTATTATATGTTAACTAAACAATAGGAACTCTTCTTGAATATACTTTTTTAAAAGATTAATAGTTAAGTAACAATAAAAATAAAACTTTAACAAATAATTAAACATATTTTTCAAAATCACAAGGCACCAAGTTATAGGAATTATCATAATAATAATTAGATCGATTCACCTCAATGCATTCAATTTCTTGCTGCTCTAATATAGTTTCTTCACCTTCAGACCCTTCCTGTTCAGTTGCCGAACCAGGGTCAGTCTCCAACGTAACAAAATTCGGATCCACATCGTCACAGTCGGACTCCGAACTCTCATTGAGCCATTCCATTAAAATTTCTTCATGTTCTTTGTTTTGGAGCCTTGTTTAATATTTTTTTTTACTAGCAGAAACACTTTTTTTGTACCTATCTGTGCTTGCCCGTTTCATGCCCGAAGTACCTGGTAACATGTATCGGCAAAAAGATCAGTAAAGAAAATAATCAAGAAGATTGGGAATGTTTGGTTTGTGGCGAAAAATACAGCAAAACCATGTCCACGGATGAGTGGTATCAATGCACAGCATGCCTTAATTGGGCACACGAAACTTGCATCGGATGTTCTGGGCCAGAATTAATCTTTTATGTATGCAAAGACTGTGAATAATCCAAATATTCTGTCATTTTGATATCATCTGTTTTCACCCCTTTAATATAAAATGACTATCTGGTTTGATCCATAGGTATGGGGTGAATTCGGATTCGTCTTTATTTTTTAAAAACATTATAGTTTCTATAAATACGATTATAATTTAGTAATTTCTTACCAAAGTTATACCAAATGTATGCTTATTATTAAATGATGATGATTATCTGAAAATATGACGTAGTAAAAAATTTATGGTGTTTTTTTCTTAACTATCCGGTGTCCCCCCACATTCCCCTACTCCTCATGCTATTTTGTAGATGGGGCAGAAAAAGGTCCAATCATCATCTGCCCTAATACGTCCCACTGCTGGGCACAGGCCTCCTCTACAACTGAGACGGTTTAGGCCTTAGTCCACCACGCTGGCGTAATGCTGGTTACAGAAATACATAGAAATTCCTTAGAGCTTTTAGGCGTGCAGGTTTCCCCATCATGCTCTTTCACCGTAAACTAACTGAATGCAATTTTACAACACCTAAACTTTGAAAGTTATTTTCTATTTCCCTTGGAATATTAAAACATTATTTCTAGACTCCGTGTTACTTACTGAAGATTGTAATAACCTAAGAACACATTCTCAGACGACTGTTGATTGCAGAGCCAATAATGTTTACTCTAAATACCTATTAATGTTTTTATCTGACTTTATTGTAAACACACGTAAAGATAATTGTATTTTTCATCGCCTCATTCGATACATCAAAGACGCGTATTTCGGCTGAGTAGAAAATCAAGTCTTCCAAATATACTTACGTCTAAAGTGCTTATATGGCGGACCATAAGTTACTCTCTTAACGAAAATAACCAATTTGAAACAGAATGTAAAGAGAATTGATTTAACAAAAATCTTTTCAAGGTCAAAGATACGAAAGCAACTCTATCGATTTCCGATATGAAAACATAATATGGGAAACTATTGAAGAACATGATATGGTTCTTTAAAAAAGTATTCCTTCGAAGCTGGGCCTAGCTGCTAAAAAATAATCTTATTTATTTCAGTTTTCTTTATAAATACCTTTGTATAATACCTTCGTAATAACATTTGTGATATCATACATTATTGCTGAGTTTAATAAAAGCTACTAATATGTACTGTGGCCTACAGGCTATATAAATATTCATTCGACATTATAATAATAGCCAATTAAGTAAGCTATGCTTTCATTTACGAGGGTCACCTATACGTTATGTCTACCTCTATCCCTTATATTTTTCAGTAGTATTATTTTGACTGGAAATATAGTTAGCAATCAACAATATTTTTGTTTACTAATATTATCTACTGACCATTTTAGACAAGTGTGAATATAAAAGCCAAGGACTAAGGATTGATCCCTCTTGTAGAGGGGGCTAGAGCCCTGCAGTCAGATGTATAAGGCCTGAAGATAGTCAAATAATTACATATAATACAGCAGTGGCGGTACTTCCATAGAAGCTCAAAAGCGCGACACGTTTATTGTGTGATGTCTAGTTTATATTTGTTTGTTGTGTGGTCAGGATATTCTCATTAATATGTCAAATTGCTTTTGTTGAATAAACATTTACTGCTTAAACATTGATATTTAGAATTTTATAACTAAAAGTGGGCCTTAAGGCTCCTATGGAATTACGGCCACTGATATAGATGCATATAGCTACTGCCTAAGGGTTACGGGCGAGTGAGATGTATGTAAATTGTAATTCAGACGGCGTAACGAGATACACATGTTCTGCTTTATGTCATCTTTATGTCTTTAAGGTTAATGTAAGAGAATATGGAGCCCTTGACACAATTCGCAATTACCCACAAGCTGAGTGACTGTGTAATGTTTTATACGACGTCATTTAATATTCGCCAGGGCCTAAAGTGACGATTTGTGGGAAATTTAGAAGAGGTATTCCAATATTTTATATTAATATCTTTTATAAACGTTTGCAAAAACGGTATTACGTAATCAAAGGTAAATAATATGAAAAAATAAATAGCGACCTCATTACTTTAACAAACTCAAACTTTAACAAATTTCAACTAATAATAATTAAAAAAAACACTTATGATGTTGATTAGTCTATAGCAGCGTTTCCTAACCTTTTTCAGCCACGGACCCCTAGGAAATTAGGGACAGTTTTCACGGACCCCTTTAATAATTTTTTTTTTAAGTAAGCGTAGCGATTACGAGACATTAGCATTTATGTATGATCAAGAGATGACACCGCGGACCCCCATACATATACTCGCGGACCCCCAGGGGTCCGCGGACCACAGGTTGGGAATCGATGGTCTATAGTATACAATTCCCTGTTTCCAAAATTTTATAATTTCTAGGTCTAGAATCGGTTTGAATTGGCCTGATAAAGAAATAGAAGAAAAGATTTAAAATTGATCTCATTAGTAATGATAGTGATAATTGTCTTAAAACGATGACACGAAAATCTTTGTATGAAATGTATTGTAAATCATACGGAGTGGGTTATCTGAGAACTGTAGCCATGAATTATTCCCCAAATCATCGCCGAATCGGGGCTCTGATGATATTACCGACACCAAGATATTTGAATGTCAGTCTTACACCTTTTTTCTTGTTTAAATTTGATAAAATGTCACCAAAGTTCTGTATCAAAATTAATTTTATTTATTACAGTAGTTATTATTTATTATTTGGCGGCAATGAAGACAAGCAGTCACTTTGCTATGACCGTAAAAACAAGCCATAAAATATTTTTTTTGTAAAAGATTTTCATATTAAAGAAATTATATAACATCTTGCTTTTACTTAGTCTAGTTCTTTTCATTAAAAAATATGAAATGTTTCGTTATAAATAAAATTGTTACCAGAATAAACATCAAAAGTTACTGACAACCTTAAACATAGTAATAATGTCAAATAAAATAAAATAAAATAAAATAATAATGTAGAATTTATTCTCGAGTAACCCTTTTAGTTATTCAGAAAAGTATTGTTCTAAAGTATATTACGTTTTCCAGTGCCAGACAAATTGCATTATAAGTAAAAGTTTACTAAATTTTAAGACTTCTTTCTTTTTTTAGAGAGACATTTGATATATACATACAATGTACATATATATAAATACTAACGCCTGCATACCCGGTCAACGACTTCGATTTAAATAGTTAAAAGATCTTTACTTCTCAAAAATAATTTACATACACTTGCATGAGAAACACAATAAGATCAATTTAGATGTTTATATACCTACCAACAAAAGTAAAAAAAGTAGACAACATTTTTTTGCAAATACATCATCATCAAAGGCTGAGCATTGGCCTCCCTCAAAGACTTCCAAAACGTTTGTCCTTGGTTTTCATCATTTTTTTTTAACAATTGGGTCTGTTGGTCTATTATAGCTTTTGTTCTACGGACGGAAATGGTCCAGCGTTTTATTAACTCATAAACATTGTTTCGTAGGGCCTTGTTTCTTAAAGTTATAGAGCTTAGATTTCAGGAAAAAGTTTTTTTAGATTTTGTGGTTGGTGAAATTAGTGTTACAAAAACTGTCGGAAATCCGTAGCTTCGTTCTTACGTTGTGTTCATTCAGTTTGATTGGACGTCCGTAAATACAAAATTCTTGCCTCATTCTATTGCCTCTAATAAAAAAAAAATCACCCTATCTATTACCTGCCTTAGTTAATCACGGTCTAAATTCACCCTATTTATCTTAGAATTATTGTGGTTTCCCATTTGCAGTTAGTTATCTGCAAGTGCTGAAGTGTGCAACGATATTGTGTTCCCGGTCGGGTTAGCTTGCTCATGTATAATGTATGTGTTACTAGTGCGAGCTCACTGTACTGAGTTATTGGAGGTCGTGCGCTACAATTACCTATTATTTATGAAACAGTGCATTATCTGAACCTGCACAGTAACAGCTGCAGAATTATGTCTGGGTAATTATGCTCTCCTGGTATATTCGGGGTAAGACTTCCTCTAATTGTAGAAACCAACAATAATAAATATGCGTTTTCAACGTAGGTAACGTTTATTTGTAACGTTAATAAAGGAAATTACATTTTTTTCGGGAGCTATCTAAAAACAAACTAAATGGGACAGCTCATTTAAATTTTAAAAAAGCTGTTAAAATAATGAACTTGTAAAGAGTTTCGATGTCACACAATACCTCCAATTGATATACAATTAGGATAAAATACACATAAAGGTATTTACATATTGTTCTTACAGGAGTGCTCATGAAACTAACAAACCACATCGCAGTACGCATTTTTGAGTAAATTAAAGGTGCTGTAAATATAAAAAATAATGGAAAACAACCCAATTTCTCATAGGAAATGCATCCTATATGTTTCCATTGTAATAATTCCCTTCCTCGACCCATCATAATTATGTATCGGCATATAGTTCTAATACAAATTTTATAAATCATTATTTAATTCTCTACTGTAGCATAAGTCATTCCCCTTCAACCTGTCAGAAATTGGAATTGAATGTTTTTTTTGTTTAGAAAAATACAGCTGAAACCGAACACTGTTGCAAAAGATTTATTGCATGTTTCAATTCCAACTAGTTCCGTGTTTCAGGTATATGAAACTAGTACGACTTCAGAATTTATAACAAAATAAAAGTTTTAACTCCTTTTATTCTATTTTATTAGAATAAAACTTAGCGAATTTATCTTTTCGAAGAACAAACAAATATATAGAAAGAAACATAATTTGGCACTAGTGTAGACTAACTTTCGTTCTTGTAAGGTTAAATGTTTGTTTTAAAACATGTCTGGTTCGGAATATAAATTCAACAAAGGAATTTTACATAGAGTAAAATGTCTTATACGTTCATATAAAATTGTTCGGAACAATGCGAAATGTAATGCAGATTTATTCAAATGTAACATATAAGGAAACCGCGCTTTGAAAAGGTTACTAGTTTAGAGAGAAAGGTTACTTCTTTTAAGAAATATGCAGAATAATATTAAAGTTAAACTTATCTTTTCCTTGTAGTTGCGCCTGGTAAAGACATCTGGGTCATGTAAAAAGTGCGCTGTGTTTACTCTAGGCAAACGTAAGCTTTTGTGGCGGTTCAAGTGTTTTTCCTTTTAGACAAGGGGGTTATTTTTTTTAATATGTTGCACATTTTTGTCGATGCCACCATCAACTTTTATAATATGATCAGAGAAAGAAAGTAGCCCATTTAACAATAAGCGGTAACTTTTAAATTTATTAATAAGAAGTTTTTTGTAGTTCGTCAGTGCGATACACTGATTCTGTTGGCGTATCCACAGTAAATAAGTTGAAATTTTTCTATAGTAGTAAGTCGACATTTATTATTACTTACTAATACCATATTTTCTCAAAATGATACAGCTCCAAAAATATTTTCTTCTGTTCGCAAAAAGAAGGAAAGAGAGTAAGTTTCATTGATCCTCAGGAAATCTCAGTGATGCATTAATTTATTCCTAAATATCAAATCATACACAAGCGTTGCTTTGTACATATTTTACATATGTAACAAATAAAAAACGTGTGAAAACTTACCTAAGTTTGCAATTCAATTAAAAAATAAAATATTAAAATTAATCTGCAATCGAATTTACGAGTGTGACATAAACCGGCTTGTTTTTTCATTCAAATGTTTTTACTGCTTCATGCTCAACCCATAACACTGCGTTATAAAAACAAACAGAAGTCTTTTTCTAAACGGACTAGATAAAAAATTTAAACTTTTATGAAAAAAGTTGCACGGTCGGTCTCGAATATCTAGTCTTTTAATTATAGTGTGGTTGTTAGCAACTGCTTGTCTTTTATGTGCCAACCTGTTGCTCTTATCGCTGGTTAACGTGGTTTTTTTCAACCTGAAATGTTAAGTATATCTTAATAGAAAAATCTTATTAACTAGCGAAGATTCATTTTGATATTATATTATGTTTGGCAGTAAGGATAATAAATATATATAAATAATAAATATATTCACCTATAATTTGTGTCATCATTATTAGCCCTTATATGTATGAATAAGTGGGATGGCTCACTGCTGAGCACATACCTCTTCTACAACTGAGACGGTTTAGCCTTAATCCACCAGGTTCGCCTAGTGCGAGTTGGGGGACTACTTCTTCTTCTTCTTCATCAACCCACACGCCCACTGCTGAGCACGGGTCTCCTCTACCATTGAGAAGGTTTTAGGCCGTAGTCCACCACGCTGGCCTAGTGCGGGTTGGCGGACTTCACACCTAAGAAATTCCTAAGAGCTCTTAGCAAGTGACAATTCAATATGAATATACACATAACTTCGAAAAGTCAGAGGTGTGTGCCTGGGGTTCGAACCCGCGATCGCCGAGATTCTCGACCGCGCGCCCAAACCTCGAGGCATTCACTGCTTTTTCCTCAAGACCATCACTGCTTCTAACTCCTAAGAAATTCCTAAGGGTTTTACGCAAGGAGGTTTCCTCAAGATATTTTCCTGGACCGTTAGAGTACTTATTACTTATCACTTGATTTCATTGTGAATGCACACAAAACTTCGAAAAGTCAGAGGTGTGTGTCTGGGATTTGAACATGTGACTGCCGAACTGACCGAGCACGTAAACCTCGAGGTTATTATTACTTCGTACACTTAGTTTTAAATGCAATGGCATGTTTCATAAATGTTTTTCACCTCATATACTTTTCTCCGCTGAGCTTTCTTTTCAAATTTTCTCTAGCGGGTATTTTTAGTGGTGATTTCCACTGAGAATTTTAAGACGTTGCACAAATGTTGATTTTTAATTAAAAATCCTAGAGACTATGCTGATTTGGCTAGACATTCGTGCCTTCACCAATTTTCTTAACTTTGTTTTTCACGTAAAAAGAGCGTTTCAGCACCTCTCTACTAAATAACAATTTTTTAGTAAATAGTCTATACTAATTATTAGAATCTCAGGAGTTTGTATTCTTAAAGGCGCTTATCTCTTGAACAATAAGTTCAATTAAAAAAAATCGAATAACCTATTCGTCGAGGCTAACTATAGGCCAGTAAAGTTACGCTACGAGCAAAACGAGCACGGAGCAGCAATGAAAAAAATGGATAAATACGAAATTGTTTCAATACCTAGTTATTTTTAAAATATTATGAAATTCCAAGTCTTTAAGTGACTCATATCGAGTTGCGGGTAATATCAAGTAGCAAGTATCAATTTATCAATGACAACTTCAACGCCACCAAACTCGAACATTTCATTACATCACCATCTTATTACAAGCACTCAAGACAAATAGAGATACATAAACAAATGTCATATCACAGATGTGGCACACTCAACGCAGTAATACGACTTTATGACAAAAGAATGAAAATAAACCGACTTTATGCCGGCACGTGCAATTTGCGTAAGGTATCATAAACTGGAGATGTAGACATATGTCTTAAGGCCAGTCCGTGTATAAACTTTCTAGCATGTCTTATTCATGAGAACAACAGAGTTCCATGTTCAAATATTTACAATAGAACATATACCAGTACCCATTGCCTCAGTATTTCTAGCGGAGAATATCTTGTTTGTTTTGAACTAAAGTAAGCATGTTATTGCAGATATCGGAAAACTGCTGTATTAATGGTAGCTTCAAATGTTTTCCTTTGTGTACTGTTGATTTTTATGGTTGCAACGTGAAATGTAAAGTCATACGTTAAGGTTATCGTTGTTCTGGAATACTAGGAGTTTCTTTGTCCAATAATGTAGGCATAATTGAAAACATTATATGCTTAGTTAAAGAATCTTAAGAAGTTTAAGAAATCTCAGATCAGAAATAGGAAGAAAATAAATATGCAAAGAATAATTAGATAATATTTGAAATTATGTAAATTCGGCACAGTAGTATTGAACTTTGGAATTATTTTCCAAATCATAAGTTTTGATCTTCCTATATACATTACGTTTATCACGGAGATAAAAGGTAATATACATTAACAGAGGAAAAGTTAATCCAAAGTTTTACTGAGGTATTGACACAACCAAGAATGTACGAATAAGAAGACTATATTTTTAATGTATTTTTAGAGCAGTCTTCCATTACACAGTCATATCCATTTGACAAATTGTTACTCCATTTGAGGAGTATTTATTTTTAAAAGGTCATTTTCGTAAAAAAAACTAATCGATTGAGAGATTAACTGATTGCCTGAAAAGGTTCATTTATAAAATATACCACTATAGTAATGTCACTAAATATACTTACCAAATTATGCTGCAGTAAATAGCATTGAATATTTCGGTTGCTAATAAAATTTTACTAAGATTATCCCTAGTATCTATGAGAACCTTCTTAAACTAGATATTACACCCGATTGAATCACGTCTTAACCATTTCTTAACAGCTGCCAGTTTCAAGACTCCGACACGACTTGCGGAAAAGTCTCGTTACTTTAGAAGTGTTGGTGTTGTTATTATGGAATTCAATATTTAATTTAATTAAACCTTTTCAGATTAGCCAACGAGTATGGCTTTGAATAAAAAAGTTAAAATGTTAGATTTTCATGCATATTCAAATTTACGATGTTTTAAAACTGCTTTACGTACAATTACTTAAAATTGAAGCAAAATAAATAAATTATCAGATTTATCCGCGTCATCTTATTGTCAAGTATTTATTCCTCCTTTATTTCGGGAAAGAAATATGTATACCAAAGATGATCAAAAAAGGTACATTAACATTACTCCTTAATTTAAATATATACTTAAACAAACTATATATTCTTTCAGGTATATAGGTGCGAGGGTATGCATGTGTATTTAGTAGTTAAAATAAGAATAATCTGGGTTAATAATACATGAAAAACACAGGGATTGAAATCCCTCGTCGCCTGTCTCGTGCACGAGGGACGAAGCAAAATGTGTCAAGGCGAGAGTTGCGTCGAATTACACCAGCCGGGGTTCTAAGGTCACTTGCAAAGTTGACTTTACGTTGGAATCACTATAGGCCCGATTACGTAGATAATCAAGTGCTTTACGGTCAAATAAATACATACCGCCGCTGACAATAAATTGTCTACTTCGTTATATTTAAAACTAGCGACCCGCCCCGTCTTCGCACGGGTGCAATGCTGATATTTAATGGATGTTATCATACGTATAAACCTTCCTCTTCAATCACTCCATCTATTAAAAAAAAGCCGCATCAAAATCCGTTGCGTAGTTTCAAAGATTTAAGCATACAAAGGGACATAGGGACAGAGAAAGCGACTTTAATTTATACTATGTAGTGAAGCATAAATGACAAGTTTTGTTAATTATTTATAGTAATACATGCCAGTTACACGCTGTGCAAATGATGTCATAACGTTTACGATTTTCTTTCATTACAACTTGCAGCACAGTATATTGATGGGTTCAATCGAGTTAATAATACGATCCCGGAAAGGGATAATAATAATTTCGGTTTTCGTATGTCTTAGTCCTTGTAGTACACAAGATAAGGTACGCTCGTTGAATTGTGAGATTTGAAAAGTAACTAACGAAAATTTGGTTTAAGATAGTTATGTATGTAGTACATACATAGTAGGATAGGGCTAATTGGGGAACGAATGATTGCGTATAGAAATACCCATAAAAAAGTATCATAACTCTTGTGAATAAGCAGATATGAAAAAAAAATATCCTCAACTAATTTTCACTCTTGTTTTAATTGTGAATTCTTTTTAACTAGTAAGGGTGAATGATCTACCAGCTCGCCTAATGACTATGAATCACCACCGCCCACTATCAGCCACGAGTCTAAGGGACCCGTAGGTGTATTGGTGACGCGACTGAAGAATAACTACATGCCATTTTATTTCATTAGTTTTATAGAAGCGCATCTGTTTTCAACGACTACCAATAACTTTGCTGAAGAATCTATTTGCATTTTTTCAATATTCCGTAAGGGAGTATTTTAAGTAAATATAATATTTTCTTACTTGTTTTTAACTCCTACGCGACAACGTAGTTTCGAGTTTTTATATTTATTTTGTATTGTATATTCATTCAACTTTCCATACTTCTAGTTCCGTTTTATGAAAGTACAGCACGAAGCAAGCCTTCTTCCTATGTTATCTTTCTATAACAACAGTTTGGCTACGGCTTGAATGGATTGGTAATGCCATAAAGTATTAAATCAACTTGCATAGTAAATAATCTTAATCTAAATATAATGATGATACGTTCATTTTATTTCTAAGAAGTGTACAAATTACACGACCAAGACTCAGGGATTAACTAAAAACCGCTTGCTTGTAGTCTATTAGCCAAAGATGAAAACATTGAACGAAGCAAAGGAAATTGAACAGCAAAGCGGATTCGGGCTGGGATAAAGCCAGATTGCAAAAAAGATAAAGGATAATTCGAGCAATCTCAAGTTCTAGGAAAATTGCAAATGTTATTTTCCTATGAAGCTTAAATAAAACCTCGCGTTCTACACAAAGAAACCTTTTTCTGAAGGACTCTATAAGCATATGGTAATGATCTTATACAAAATATACATAACTTTAGGTGTGTCATACGTCAACTTGCAACACGCCAGCGTGGTGGACTAAAACTTAACTCCTCTCAGCTAAAGACGATGTCTGTGTCTAACAGTGGGACTTACATGTGCTGGTAGAGAGATACAAACATCTACACTCATTGAAAAATTCGTTTAATTATACTATTGACGTAAGTTCGGTATCCTTAATTGACATTCAAAATATAAATCGCGTGGGCGAGCATAGACAGGATTGAAGTCAATGTATCTAGTCTGGTCTACGTCACATCTGAATTCGAATTAAAAAGTTATAAATTTTCATGTGGGCCGATAATTGAATGCAAAACTTTTCTGTGTATTGTTCTATAGTTGTTTAGAAATATAATTAGGTTGTTTTAACCTACGCTACCATAAGAACTTATAAGGTAATTTAAAAATGGAATTATATGTGACGTCATAATATCTAAAATTACTAGCTACATTATAAGTGTTTAGTTGGCTCGATTATAGTGGTTAGAAAAATAGTAATCGTTAGTAATATTCATTACTTACGTTAAGTACTAATACCAATTTCTAACGATACAAACATTATGTTTATTGTAAGTAACAATAGTAGTCACATAATTAAGCTAACAAATGGATGTATTTATTAGCACTCCACCCTATTATCCTTAGAATAATAGAATTGCCACGGGTTTTTCGGTATTTATCGGCGGTATCCTTCCTTCGAAGGGCTTTCTTTATTACATGCCTAGATACAAATGATTTAAAAATAACATACATTTAGAATTAACAGAAATTTATCTCCTCATCTCTGTCTTTCAGACATCCATGGATGAATGTACACTATAGGTAGTTAAATAAATAATGCACTCAATAGCATATTTACAAAGTTCTGAATTTATATAAAGACGTTCGTCTAATCTTGCAGGTACCAACAAATATGAATGAATTTTAAGTCCTAAAAACATCTTGAATCATAAAATATATTTATGTGCCATCAATTAATGTTGTAGCGGGGATAGATCCCTAGCGCGTCATTTTACATACATGCACCATAGAGTGTTATAAATATAGGAATAGATTCACCCACAGTATTAATCACTATTGTAACAGTTTCTATTTTTAAGGGAAACATATTTTTCCCCACAAACCTATTAGAGTGATTTACATAGATGTCCCACTTTTGATTTACATTCTGGACATAAAGCTATTGAATTTGATGTTGTTTTGTTTTTGGTCCAAATAATATGTGTTGGTCGTATTTATTTGTTTGAACATTGTAAAATGCGTGTTTCGCCTCTCCTGTTAAGCCATGATAGCATTCGGTTACTACCACTTGAGTTTACTTTAGTAATCGCGGGTTCAATCCCCACACCGAGACAAATGTTTGTGAGATCCACTAATATTCATTTCGGATCCTGGTGATGAGACCGAAAAGTCTCTCAATCAGGATTGGGTCGGGACCCATGTCAAAGAAATTGTATCTTATTGTAGAATCAGAATTATTTATGTGTTGGTTGTATTTATTTCAAAAATCAGTAATGTATTCGGAATTCTGTACTGCGTTATAGTAGATACGAGGAATTCGAAATCATGGAAACCTAGCTGCACGTAGTTCATAACTAATGAGGTACATAAATATGTATTTTATTTCACAAAGGCTAAAGTTCATTTCATAACTACAACTGTTATTGTTTTATAACTGGATTATATATTGCATTAAGTTTTACTAATGGTATATTAAGTATTGTTTTGGCGGCAGCGTAACCACATATTACACATATGTACATTATTATCTTCTTTATTTAGAGAATAAGTTAGGTATTAATTTTGATTGTCTTTTGTTAATTTTTAAAAAGTCAATGAAAAAGTAAAGTAAAATAGCGTATATTTTCTCAAGTTTCATGGTAACATTTCTCACACGGTACTATTCCACCGATTTCCGTATTATTCGCGCGTCGTAAACGCCTTGCTGATCTCCAGTATAATAGGTAATGAAATAATAGGTTAATTACTTGGAGAACTGAGCTCGTCTGCAGAGGTTAGATAAATTGATTAAGAGAAATCCCGTCACGTCCTCACGCAGGTAACTAATCTGCGACTCCCACCTTCCATCCCGAACCCCGAATTAATCAAACAACACGCTTTGTCTTTCAAAACAAATGCCTGTTGTAATGAACGTTTCGTCTGCTCCCTGACCAATTAATTTCATTTTTGTTTATTTTTTAAAGTATAATTATTTTAATGACTCGTGACTTTGCGGCATAAGTATGTACCGTGCGATCTAGAGGCCCTTCGTCGGATTACTGGGTCGGAACAAGCATTATTGGCTTTTTACAAAAGAAAATTCTCAGTAGCAGCAGGGAGTCTGGAAATCTGCCTGATAAACGAAAAAAGGTTCGACCTCTATTACGTAGAACTATACTAGGCGAATGTGGGTGCCAAAATGCACCTTTCTCTCTAATACAGGCGTGGAGTTAAAATTACACCAGTCAGCATAATCGTAGTACTAGAAAATTCATCATCTTCACATATACATATATGATTCACAGTATATGATTCATGTACCTTGAAAAGGCACTTTTTCATTATTTCATTAAATAAATATGGTATTGACAGTTATATTTTTCGAAACTTTCTTTTTACAAAGGTGGTTTGAGTCACAACAACATCGTTGAATTTTGTAGCATTACTGAATTTATTTTGGCGCGTGTCCTGTTTTATTTCATTCTACAAACGTTAATATCTTTATGTAAACAACAACATTTATTAATCTAATAAAAAAACAGAGATTTTTAAATAAGTCACAGGCTAATAATAACAATGAATACTCACAAGATTGCGATCTTCTTCTTACTTCTCATACGATATTTACGTTACATCTTACTTTCTATCAATGACGCAGACAGATGATAAATTAAAGTCATAGTTCTGAATATTTGAAAGTTTACGAGAGGTTTTCTGCAATAATATTCTGAGTTTAATTATGATCTCCTTGTGTTCCGCACATATCGCTTTTCTTGTGTTGTAAATACACAATGCTTCTGTCCTATTGTTGGTCTGTGCTTAACTGTATGTCGGGAATAAACCTGTCATTTTCAGCATTCATGCACAATTTGCACACACTAAAATAATTGACTGTCGCTCGATGACATATTAAATTTGATTTCTATGGCTGATAAGAGGAGTCAAAACTGAATAAAATGTATATCTATATCTTTCTCGCACAAGCACTCGTGGTATCGATGTCTAAAAATTTCCTACTTTAATGTTGATAGCTATCTCGTGCTACTTTAATGAATGAAATTCCAGGATAGTTACTTTGCTTTCGACTTCGTGTCGATCTAGAAGATTTCAATGGAGTTCACCTGTATAACTGACTGTCAAGTTAAGCGAGAGGATGTTTACCAGCTGCTCTTGCTTCGTAGTAGACAAGGTATTCAAATAAAACATTATTTTATCTCTTAAAAGAGCCAATCTTATAAAGAATTCCAGCTAATTTAAAGGTCTTTATCAGACTAACTCCAGAGTCGTATCTTCCCCGCTTCATCTCCCAATGATATATCTTCATTTAAAACCGTGTTCTATCAAGAATGATTCCTAATTAATGTTTATTTAAACCGATGGGATGAATCGTAATATCATTAATTATTCGTGCTACCACTTAATATAATGTGGAGCCTAAGTAGCGAAAACTTGATAAATTTAAAAAGCCTCCGCTAATCTTGACGTGAACTTTGTTCGACCTAAGACTCGTTTCAAAGGTTACAGTTTAAATATATAATCCGCTGCGTGAATTTTGGTTAAGACGACAGCTAATATTAAAATTAAGGATTGCTGCTATTAATAAATATTTGAGGGCGATTAAATTACGTCCTTAGTAATAATTTATGCAGCAAAACGAAGCGGGCTCATTTTCAGCGACGGTTCCAAGTATGGTTACGAGTAAGTCGGTTGACTACTAATCTGTCTAGCTATGGTTCAGTCAGCTAATACAAATATATGAACTATTAAATATTCTATATATATTTTAATCGATGCAAAAAATATATGTATATGGCAGCTCATTAGATATTCTTATGCTTTAAGAGTAACACGAAAATAATCTTAGAAGTTTAAAAAAGTCTTTAACAACTCATTTAATGACGCACGTTTAAAGTAAAATGTAGTCATTAGCCTCTTTTCTCTCACGCAATGATAGACTTAATTTTACTGCTTAGATTCTTACAAATCTGCATATAAATTGCGCGCACTCGTCCTGATTAGTTTATAACAACTTTTACTGGAGGAGCGTATTGCTAACGGATTGCTCATAAAGCACTTTAATATAGTTCTATGAATACCAGTCGTTGCCCCCAACTCCGTATGCATAATTTCGGTCTTAAAGAGGGATACTTACTAATGAATGAATATTTGTTATCTCTTTCTTGAGACGTTTTTTTAGCATTACTGAACAGGTACTACCTCTTACGGCATAAAAAAGTACCTTTCGACTAATTCTAAAATTATTAAAGAGTTTGTATTCTATTAAACTTACACAAATATTAAGTTACTTCTAAACAGGGGTTACTTCACAGATTTTAAGGATCATAATTTTTCACCAAAGTACCAACAGTCAAGCTGTAGCTGTAGCGGTGAATAAGATGTTCAGAGCTTTTGTACTCTTACTCGGTTTTAAGAGAAAACGACCTTTTTCTACGAGTTTCATCATCATCAACCCATATACGTCACTGGTGGGGAGGGGTCTCCTCTAACGTTGAGAGGGTTTAGGTCATAGTCCACCACGCTGGCCTAGTGCGGGTTGGCGGACTACACAACTAAGAAATTCCTACGAGTTTACGTATACACAAACACGAAAGAAGTACAGTCTACAAGTCTAAGTACATACATACATACACATACATAAACTCACGCCTGTCTCCCGTTAGGGTAGGCAGAGACTATAGAGCGCCAAATGCCACGGTCCAGACACACCTCTTTCGCTTCCTCCACTGACATTATCCTCTTCATGCATGCACGTCGGTTTCGAGGACTCTTTATATTACCCTTCTTAAGTATATTACCTATTTGATCTTTATAGGTGGATCTGGGCCGTCCTCGTCCGACTTCACCACTCACTCCCGCACAGTAAATCTCTTTCGTAATTCTGCAAACATTCATCCTTTCCATGTGGCCAAACCATTTTAACATTCCCCTTTCAATTTTTGTCACTACATCGACTTTCAATCCACATTTTTCCCTTATCACACTATTCCTCACTCTATCTGCCAATTTCACCCCACACATGCTTCTCAGCGCTCTCATCTCAACTGCGTTAATTTTGCTTTCATGCCTCTTCTGCCATACCCAAGACTCACTTCCATAAGTTAGTGTTGGCACCAGGACTCCTTGGTGTATCGCTAATTTAGCGCGGTCCGATACGTGTTTACTGGCCGCGATGGAGTACAAGGCGCCATTAACACTATTACCCAATTTTACCCTTCTTTCAATACAACATTCATTTCATCAAACAAGTCTAAGTATATATATGTATGAAGAGCCTTGGTTTATTTGCAGCCTATTCTACGCTATTTCAGAGGACACGGTACACGTGTAAGCCTCAGTAAACGATCTAGAACACATTCGCTCCATTGGACGTCCGCTTTGTGACATAAATTGTCGAGTGTCCATGTATCTTGAACGTCCCACATTTACGGCTAACTATTGAAGTAACTTTGGATCTTAGTCGTGTCTTCATGTCACAAATGCTTGGAGAGATTCTAGACAAGCTCAATTCTGAGTGATACGATTTTTAAATGGATAAAGGTCATGTTGATATGTCATATTTACTAAATTAATAAATAAATACTCCCATCAGTCACATACATAGTTCAAATCACACACTAGGATAAATGTCCTGTGTCGTGGGTATCAGAAACTACGAGAGATTTTTCAGTCTCACAAATACTGAAACCTGAAACTTACACCCATTTGCAGATCACACGAACATTAATTTCTGCGGGGATTGAACCAGTAGTCTGTCGTTTTTCAATCTGGTACCTAGCCAAATTTAGCACCGCGGGGGTATCCAAAATATCTATTGTTAATTAGTTGCTGTAAGTCACAATCAATATTCTCAATCAACAAGACGTACACAGAAATTATAGGTAGCCTAGCCTACCTTGACAAGATTTTTTAATGTTAATACATTCTTAATATATTTCTATGCAACTGAACTGAATTAAATATAATATGTTTATTTTTACGACAAACCCTAAACATTAATACTTTCGTTTTGCATTCTAAGTATTTTATCATGAAATTGTGTATATGCACCTAAACCAATTCTAGTGTTATACCTTCATTCAATTTGGTTGAAAATTCATCCTTGACATAGTTCGGACCAGTTCTCTTATAAATCAGAGTTTCTAGTTGAAGGTGAGTCTATAAACTAACAAAGTTTCTTTCTATACTGCTTTCTTACTCCATCGGAATAAATTCGCTTCGTAAAGTCTGACATTTATTTTTTTGTCTAAAGAAATTTTTAATAGCAGCACCAATCCTAAAACTACGCTTGGTAATTAGCAATAAGCCTAATTTTGGTTACCACATATGAAAATAGTCTCAAAAACTTAGTAGAAATAGTCCTTTGCTTTCATTTGGGAGATAGAGCTGAGAGTTTGAGTGTATTTTGTCATTAACAGGACCGGAGAGTACAAAAGGATTTTACCTGATATTATATAGCTGTTGCAGATTTAGCTGGGTTTATTCTAGTTAGTTTCCCAGAGATGCTGCGATAGTAATACGTGGAGTAATAAAAACAAATTATTTCCGTCCAGCGAATATCCACGAAACAAACCTTTTACGTGCTGCTGTGTAAAAGGAGAGTTTTTAGATTCCAATTACGTTTTGCACTGAGAACGCTGTGCATTTGAAACTGTAATAAAAGCCTTTAAGCTTAATTATATTACTCTTGATTTTTTTCAACTGTTGTAAATGTATAATGTTATTAAAATATTTATAATAACATGAATTGCAAATACACTTACAGCAAATTGTATGTGTTGTGGTCACTAGTGCGAATAAGTATGTATTTAGCAGAATAAACCTCGTAGTTAGAGTGGCAATTATTGAGAATAATTGGTGAAATTTAAATTTAAAATTATTATATACTCACCTACATACATAAACAAAATCCCACAGCTTTTATTTTATACATGAAGACGAAGACTAAACAATATTCGATCGATACTAACCGCAAACTAAATTATTTTTTGCTTTAAAAATATTTTGCACGTCATTCGTAAAATACAACATAATATTACCTTATTAACAAGCTTAATCCTTTTTATAAAGCGAAAAGTAGATGAAAACGTTACAAAAGCTGAGTCGACGTAAGGTAGAATTTTTTACACTGGATCGCTCGTGTTGGAAAGGTGTTGTAATAAACGACCTTGTAGTAAGGACGCCTATAAAACTAATGCGGATTTACTGCCGAAGAGTATACCGTAGGGAACAGAGTATACTATATCTCTGTGGTGCAATTAAATACAAACTGGAAGTTTCATAAAAATCTCATGTTTAGATATTGCATATTTTTCTCATATTCTAAGCCAAGAGGACGACTTTATTAGAATACTTATTCCCATCCGTGAATCTAAATCTGGTCTTACATATTACTACTGGATAGGCTAATAAAATCATGTACGTATGTGCGGGTAGAGAAAAATCTATGTTAAGTTTGGTAATATATTGACTCCTAAAAAACCTTGTGTCTTAGACTAGAGTCAGGGCGCTGTGTGTTCTACGAATATCGTAAATTTTTATAAATGTCCGTACGACAATTTCTCTGAAAGTGATGAAACCTTCATTTAAAAAACATTTTAATTAAGAAAGAAATTTACGATATTTCTTTTAAATAATATACAGAATATGACAGTTTAACGGTATTATAAATACGTAACAATAGAAGACATCTTTAACAAATATTAAGCAAACATTTCAAAATAAATAAAAAAATCACAGTTCTTTGTTCAACTACAAATGAGATTTAGAGTCCAGCATAGCGTGCGGTTGTTAGTTCTTTCATTGCTCTCTTGACATTTACGGTGCGATATTCCGTTGCTTTGTTTTTCCTTTGTTATGCAATATTATGAATAAGGATTTCCGTTCCTCGTATTTATTCTTATCATCATGGATTTATTTCACAATTATTTTTAATCTAATGAGGATTAAGTGATGCTTTTTTTAAACGTTTTTATAATTGTGTCAAAGGCTAGGCATGCGTGCCAAAAAGTGGTTTATATTAGTATTAACTGTACCCTTTTACAAAGATTTTTATGAAGAAGTATTAGACTTATGAATCCCTCGCAATTTTCAGAAATATAATGCCAGCTGCGAAATTTTAAAACCCAAAAAATTTAAGCAACTATCATTCATCATCATTTAAACTCAACATGGTTACAACATTTTCTGGAGTTTCATTCAAATGTATGGTTATTGAAATGATTTGATTGAATGATTTTCAACAATCATTTCAATAATCATACATTTTAATGAAAATCTAAATAATAAACATGATTTGCGGTGACGAATAACCGCATTAGAAACAAATATTTGTCGATAACACAGATATAATCGCTGCGTGGGTTGTATTCGCGGTTTCATTTGCCTAAGTGATTTTGTTATCAATCGTGTCAAGAGACATTAATAAAGCTATAAAATAAGTATTAAAAGAGAATCCTTTTTCTGTCATCTTAACTAGATTCGTTGCATTAAAATGAGTATGAGCAATAATATTTTTTTGCGGACTATGTGACTCCAGTTTATGTAATTAATTCCCAAACCGGAGACGACAAAGAAGAATCAAAAAAAATAAAATTTATACATAAGCAGTCTTAACTGTTCTGGCGTACCAAAAATGGACTAAAGACATTTTCGTGCCATTGCTCATGAAATACTGGCGATACTTTTAACATTTATTCGTAAATGCTTCCACATTTCTTTGCCGCCTGCTTACTAAGAACTTCCCTACGAAAAAGAAATGAAGTTTTACTTTAACGCCAATTTTTTGGACATCAGTGTGGAGTGTTCTATTTTATATTTTTAAAATGCTTTCGAAAAAAATCGTGTCGAAAAAATTCCATATTGGAAATGTGTGCCATGTTCAGCCGCGCAGATTTTATAATACTGTTTTCACTTCGCCGCAATTCAATACAGGGATTTCAGTTAAAACGTTCGGAAATATGTTTCGGAAAATCGTGTTCTATTTTTGCAACTTAAATAACCTTTTGTGTTGTAAAGCTGGTTTTATCAATGTAAATGGTGGTTCCCGCAGTTAATTTAATAGTGAAATAAGCCGATTATGCCAATGTATCTAGTTTTCTGTGGTATTATTTTGGGCGTTTCTCAATAACGAATGTAGTTGCCATATTTTACTTGAAGAGCATATCTGGAGTTGTAAAGAGTATACCAGCGAAACCAATAGTAGCCCTTCATTTTCGTTTAATTTATTTATAATTGAATGTGATAGAATAAACAAGTGATAGACAAGCAGCGACACTCGTCCCGATATAAATTACTGTCTATTTCCCTTCTAATTTGATTGAACTATTTTGTGACTTAAGGTATCCAGACAAGTATATTATATGATACACATTTTTCCTGAACTCGCGGTGAGTAAAAGAAGGCCAATAACAGTTTGATATTTGGTTTCGTTCGTTGCTTGATATTGTAGAGTGTCGGAAAAGTATGTCATTACGAAAAGCGATATCAACGGTACATTCTGTGGTTCCAATTTTATGGTTTTTAAATTTAAAAAATCAGAGACGATTATTCGTCATGCATTATCAGGAAAAGTTGCGTTTACACAATTTATATCAATAAACGAAATTACTTACTTTAAATAAAAAATGTAATAAATAAAGTTGTTTTTAGAAATCATGTTGAAGTTATTTTTTTTTATGACTAACGTTAGTAAGATTAAGCTTAAACATTTCATTGAAGAACATACTTATATTCTATGTACTATATTCTTGTGTACTATGAATTAGGACTTCCTAATTCACTTCTTAATAATAATAAACAAACAGTAACATATTTTTTAAAAGTATATTTTATACATACCTATTATTTATTAGTCACATATGTTAGTTTTTTTTTAATATATTTGGAATTTAGAATGCATTACTTTTGTATATAAATTTTATTATATTTAATTTATTATTGTTATAGCATTTTGCGAACAAAATTAATTCTACAATTTCATGACTTAAATTATAACCATCCATTCAACGTTTCTCATCTAACAGCAGTGTTGGGCAAATGTTAATTGAACTAACAATTAAAAATTAACAATTACTTAATTGTATTTGCAGTGACAGCAACTAACAACTGATTAATTATTAATCAAGGTTTTATACAATTAACAATTGATCAATTTTTAGTTATTTTGCCAAAAAAAAATTGACAATTAACGATTAACAATTAATTTTTTTACCAAGTATTAGATTAAGTATTGGGTACATGCGTGTGCGGATTTGTTAAGTTTAGTGTCCCTATCTAGTCATAAAGAGTATATGAGATAATTAACGTTAAACATCTACAAGGTTTGCGGACCACCCTTCCGTACAAAATAGCAAAATTTAATTGTTAGTTTTAATTTTTTCATCAATCGATTGAAAAAAATAATTGCAATAATTTAATCGCGAGCTGCAATTGATGTGCATTAGTTTAAATAATTCAATTGTAACGCGCGATTAATGGTTAATTGCAATTGATTCAAATTCAATTAATTTAATTGCAATTAATTTTTTAGTCAATTGATTAGTTCAATTAAAACTTAATTGATTGATGCCCAACTCTGTCTAACAGTTACCTGGATGAAATCGCCGATAGCGATAAGGCCGCTATTTATGACTAAACCATTTGTTACCAATATTTATGTTTCTATAAAATGGTATAATAAAGCATAATAATAATAATGTCCACCAACCCGCACTAGGCCGGCGTGGTGGACTATGGCCTACACCTTCTCAATGGTAGAAGAGACCCGTGACCAACTGTGGGACGTATATGGATTAATGAAAGCATAATGAACTAATACTATTTGCAGATATCAGCAAATGTTTAGAGATGTTAAACCTGTCACCATCAAGTTATCGAAACGTTGACGTCGGCGAACGGACGGGGACGAGCAAGAAGGTGTACTCGCGGCGACCTTGGTATGCTCCTCCAGTGAACTCCGCAGAGATACTGAGGGAGCAAGAACCGTATAGTTCAGGTAAGAAAGGCATTTAATCTTGAAAAGTATTAGAAAGAGAAGGAGAAGAATTTAGAGAGAATTAGAAATTAGAAAGAGAAATTGTTTAGTATGTTCATATTATAAGCTTCATAGGAAAATAATTAATAAGCAAGACGCTTTGGTCTGAATTACGTTTGGGGTACATAGAATATTTGTTTCTTATCGCCAGCAGTGTTATAAGTTCGAGGTAATAAGGGCTGGCTGTTGCAGTTTACGTGCACATTTCTATATTTCCCACTGTATATATAAATTCTAATAACACTTTGCCCGTCTAGATTGATTACCTGACGCACTTTTTTGATATAATACAAAAAAGCAATTCCAGAAACAGTGCAAAACAAATGAGAAGCGTGCTATTTAGAGATGAAAGCGTACCAAAAACGTTAAAAAATATTTTTTTTTAACAGATTACGGTCCAGAATACACTTCGGGGTCAGAAGACGCGAGCGAGAAACAGGCAGAAGAATATTATATCGGGCATCAGGACTACGAAGACTCAGTGAGCTCGAGACACATTGAGGTTTTGGCCCCGTTGGAGACATCCTCAGCGAATAGCGAATTTGAAGCAGCGCCTACAGCGACTGCCGTTTCTGACTTCTCCATTGCGAATGCTGTAAACTTGAGAGGTATTGTTTTTCATTGCTTTATAGAGAAAATGATTGACTAGAGCTGAAGTGTGATTGATGAAAAAGGGCTTCGTAGGTAGATTCATACTTTATCGTACCTACAGTCTACACCATAGAATAATTAGAATTATCAACAGTGATAAATACAGGACAAGGCTAGGATTTCATTACGTAAACAAATGGGTCGGGTATGTAACCAGATTCATCTCATGAAAATCAACAGTTGTCAGGCCCCAAGTTTTTCGGTACATGAAGATCAACAATCTTTGGCTATTTTATTAATCGGTATAAATATTTTTACACAAACGTTTACATAAAAACGTCAATAATGGGGCGCCCTTTTTCCTAATAAATGCTTCAAAAATCTTATTCTATTAAATATTGACAAAAGAATAATTAAATAACGTAAGAAAGGAATAGACATATTATCTAACACTTGCCTAAGTCAGTACAAAATTGGCTAATAACCGTGTACGTTCTCTATAAATAGACGTCTGCTAACACACATTACCCTAGCAAAGTTTATCAAGTTCCTTAAGTAAAAGCCTTCGGCATTATTAAATTACAACTCCGACCTGTAATGAAGTAGATTTTTACAAAATTAAACGCTCGTCCAAAAAAATTACGCATTTGTTTATAAAATTCGGATCTCACGGGAGAAACTGTATACGCCTAATATTTTCCTCGTGAATTAATCAAGAAAATATTTCGTGTAAGAAAGATCTTCTTGAAAATCGGATTTGGCAGGTACAAAGCCGCTATTTTTTATTTTTTTCTATATTCTTTGCAATTGTAGAAAAATATCCGGCTGCCCCGGGGATATTTTGGATTCGTTCGAGTCTGGGCGTTTGTGAGACCGAAAGTCTCTCGTAGTTTCTGATAACACAAAGCTTGTGTCTAGTGTAGGGTCCAAACTGTATGCACATAGCTGATGACTTTACTTTCATCTTGTAATATTTTTATAGTTAAGAGAGGAATAAGAGGTAAGAAGAGATATACCCACGTATCGCTAGATACAAGTATGTAAACTTTTATTTCTAATATTTATAAACGTTTATAAAAGCTACCACATACAAGAGTATACAGTTCGTCACACACCAATGTTTTTCTATCCTACCTTAGTGTGCAGGCAGACACAATTGCGAACAAAAGGTAGACAATATTAAAATAAAGAAGTTACTTCACTCCTTTCAATTGAATCCAAAGTCTTTTATAAAACCATCATTACATAAAGAGTGAATTATTCATTCAGCTGTGACCCAATTAACACTCGGCACACAGACCGCGTAGTTACAACGATTTGGTAAAACAATCTTCGAAATTAATTTAGAAGCTATTGAACATTTTGACAGGTACAAAGAGGACACTTCAACTCCGCAGTGTTTGACTTTACCTTGACATACTTCCTGTTATTATAGGTGTATAATTTTTCATGTTTTACTGGTTTAATTAATTTTCAAACCAAAAAATCCATAAAACCATCAAACCATAAAGAACGTGAGAAATTGCTTTAGAATTATATTTCAACATTTGGCTTTCTTTAAAACGATAGTATGTTGTACATCCAGTTCATCATTTTTAGTCACATTAACTCTAACGTGACCACAATATGGTCTAGTTACGTACTCAAACAATTTACTACGACACGCAACATTCACATACCTTCTCGCTTCGCACATGAGTATTAAAAACTACGAAAGACTTACGGTCTCGCCCAGACCACGAAGCTTTCCTAATAAATCTACACTTCAGGCTCTTGATATTATAAGTAAAGATCTTTCAAATACATGACATAAACAATAGACGATCAAATATACCACCTCGAGATCATTGACAGAGCTGCGATCGTAGGACAAACAACAGCTGACGCGATAGGGGCGTGGCGTCTCCAATCAATGTAAATATTTGGAGAATCTACAAGTGTTTGGCTTACGTCTAGGCTTTGGGAAGACGCTTCACTGCTGCCTGTGCTTATCTACATAGTAAAGGAATTGTAGACTAAGAGTTAGAGCTCGTTAATGAGAGGAAGCTAAGACTAGCTTTGAGGCTTTATAGAATAAAATTCGGTTTCGATAGGAAAGTGATGAGTTAAGGAAATGAGAGGAATGTGATTGATCGTCATGACTCAAAAAGTACACTTTAGTTAGAAGAAAAGATATTAAATAAACAGAAGGATAATTGTGTATCTTCTTCTTCATCAACCCATATACGCCCACTGCTGAGCACGGGTCTCCTTTACCATTGAGAGGGTTTAGGCCATAGTCCGCCACGCTGGCCTAGTGCGGGTTGGCGGACTACACACCTAAGAAATTCCTAAGAACTCTTAGGTGTGCAGGTTTCATCACGATGTTTTCCTTCACCGTTAAAGCAAGTGACAATTGTGTATACCTATGAAAAATTATGAATGTAAAATACAACTCAAAACAACGATTTGACATGAAAATAAAACTCGAGCTAAATAAGTTTTATGTTTATATGTTTTTTCTTGAACTTTAAAAATGATCAAAATACGACAAAGAATGATGCAATCATACCCCTGTTCATTTTTTGTCAAAAACCATTAATTTTTTATAAACAAAATTAAATACAAACCAACCTGTAAGGATATTGAACAAACGCAAATCCCATATAGGATAAAAACGTAATATTCCCCTTGCGGTGTTGAAGAATCACGTAAAGAGGCGTAAGTAATAAGATCGGATATTAAATTACGACGACAACAAAAGAAACAGAACATCAATATCGTTAGAGAAGGCGGCGCGGCTCTGCGTACCTTTACCGACTACGTGCTACAAAACTTTATTTCTATAGGAATAGTTTTCCCTAAGCCAAGTAAAGTGACATTAGCTACTATTTTAGGTAGTGTTACCACAAGATAAGTTATTGAAACATGATGTGAACTTTTATTGAGAAAGCGACTTAGAAGAATTTCGCTCTGTTAGTAAATATTCAATTTAGCAAAAACTACAGTTTTAAAAGGTGTATCTTAATTTCATGATATTCCTAAATGCTAATTAATGCAAAGCAAATCCTTGTTAGGGCATACTCAAAATGACAAAAGCAAGACTTCAACTTAAAAGCAGGGAGAAAGCCATACATACCTATAATCATACAGTATAGGTACATGCGCAATGTTTGACGTCATCATGTATCTAGTAAACATTTCGTCATAAAACCCGTTAGGACTCTTTTATTCCCTCATACCATATTAGTCTCATAATACATGACATAAACTGTCGGATTTAATGTAGCTCATAAAAATGTTCATCGAGTCTGATATTCTGCGCCATTAAGTCGAGACTTTCCAAGATATCTATTTCAGTATGTTGTGTGAATTTCTGCAAAATATGCTCCGTCCGCGGGAATGAAGAAGATATTTTCGGCAAATTTTCAGAACGAGATTTCGTCCGATAAGTGTAAAAGTTGTGAAGGTGGAAATGTATTTTCTTTCGACGATTCTTGACAACTACGAGTTACTTTTATAATTGGAGGGGATATATAAGTTGAGTTTTACGTTTATTTATTCACTAAGCTTCATTATCAGAATTGTATATAGGCAAACTTAATGCCTAAGTCATTCTCTATCAGTTAGCTTTAGAGTCATAAAGAAATGACGCCATGGCTGGTGTATAAATTACCTTATATAGGAGATCATTTAAAATGCTCACATACATTCATATCTATGTCTGACCCTGCCAATTTATTGAGAAATCTCCGATTCTCGTTTTGAACGTACGAACGTAAGTACGAGTACTTCTCGTTTACGGTGTAGTGGACGTCCATATTACTAACAAGAGCGCATTACAAAGTAGAATAAATTTAACATAGAAAGAAGTGTGTACGTAGTCAGAACTACATGAAATAGAAGATTTTACGACGGACAAATTATTTGGCGTGAAAGAGTTAAACAATAAAATTATTAAAAAAACACATGTACGTACATACTTCTTACGTGAAATATGAAAATAAAAATACACCTCTATCTGCCCCTCCGGGTATACAGGCGTGAGTGTAAGTAAATTTGTTTTCGCGTTCTGTCATATCACATTCGACTCTTCGCCCCGAGGAAATGTAGAGTAACATAATCCAAACATAACGTTGCACAGACAAATGGATATAAGCTCATGTATTGTTCTCTAAATTCCTTGCTTACGTATTAAACTTTACCTTACTGAGTGTTTTTGATTGTTTGCCTTCATTGTCACGGGACGGGCTGATATAAAGTAGACTTAGTGTAATAATAAATAACTCTTTTTTTCTTAATTGCAATTAAATAAATATAATTCAAAAATTAAAATAAATTTAATTCCTAATGATTATAGAAAGAGTTGAAAAATTACATTACTTTTCTTTTGCTTTTCTAAGCTGAAATCAGAAAAAAATTAAAAAAGACTAACCGAGGAATTTGCAGTAAGCCTATATCCAACAGTAGACGTCTTTCAACTGCTAATGATGATGAAGTATAAATTACTCCAGTATCATATTCTCAATAACTTATTCATGGAAAAAGTCTGAACCAGAGTTACTGAGTTACTAACATATTTTAACCTCCATCTACCAAACTCCAGTGAAGCATTTCATACATAAGAGCTGAAACAATCATTTCTGTCCATACAGAGGCAGTACTGGTAGCATTAGGAGGAGCGAGTGCAGCGTTGGTGCTCCTCATCGTGATGGCAGGCGTGTTCGTGGCCCGCAGACGCAAGAACAGCCCCTCCCCTGCACCGTCACCACCGATACTCGTCTACCCACCACATGACATCTCGGCACCGTGCTACATGTAAGTACCTACTTTAGAACTTCTCTTTTCGTTCTCTTTTTGAAAAGTTGTATGGAGTTTTTCTGTTAGGAAATACTCAGGAGTACTAAGTACTAAGGAGACTGGAAATGTGACCGAAGTATGGTATTGAGCTTGTTAACTATATGGGACTTAAAACGTGAAGGTGAAATGGGCAGCAATGTATCTCTTAGCATATTAGTGCGTAAGTTTGATTTGCGAGTTTTGCCTTATTAAACTTTCTTTGTTACTTTTCTTAGATTCATTTGAAATAGTTATTAAGAAATTTATAGCCATCAGTATGATCTATATAATATGTATGTACAGATAATTATAATTGTATGATTTGTGCTTACCGTACGACTAGTTAGGAGCCAAAAACCTTTAGAGTATTTTCAGAAAAGGCTACCAAACTTTTGTATTTATACCGTACATTATACTTCTCGCGTTTATTGATAAATTTTCATACTTGTAAAATCTCTGTTGAAAACGCTCAACCTTGATGTTGACCATCTTTTTATGATCTTTTCTTTCACCGGTAAAATAACGGAAACATTAGCTATATCCAATATTTATATTTCTTTATTCTGTTATCTTCAAATGCAGCCACAACATTCAATATACCAACAAAATAACTATAAATGGATTCAACAAGTGTGTGCTTTAGACTCCAACCAGCGAACCGAGACATTCCATTCCGTTCTAAAGCAAGTCTCATTCAAATCTTCTACACTACCTTTTTAAACATTTTCTTTTTCGTATTGTGGACTTCCTAGAAACGAGATAAATTGAAGTCGATTAAATTCCAATATAGTCCAAGCAGCTCTTTGAACTAGCTTATTACATTTATGTATGTCTATAGATACTGCGTGTTCTAGGTCACTTCTAGGTAATCGTTAGCAATGCTAAGGAACGTAGGTGTGCCAAACCTCAAACCTAGTTATCGTCAACGTTTCTCCCATTTCCCTTCAGACATTCTCATGAGGTATTACAGTATTGTTTCACGATTCGCCTGTTGTAATTCAGGTGTGCAAAATACTCATGAAAGAATTTGTTCTGTAATAAAATTTCACTTGCTGTCAATCAATGTGACCAATTAGCCATGTTAAAATAAAAAGTGAGTCGATTATATGGGACTGACATTTTTAGTGATATATAAAAGGCCCCCTTTTTTTCTTGAATAAAAACAGTCGTTTATTTTATATACTAAAGTTCGGCTTGTCCGAGACCGGAATTTCTCCTGTAATTTCGAACTTTTACGTAAGATCTTAGAACAGAAAAGAAGTTTCTTTTTGGTTGGTTCATTCAATGACAAGAGTATTATCACCAATTACCACCAACTTACAAAAGACCCAATTCATTTTCATCCCACTAATGCTACCTATTATTAGGTTCATTATGAGTTCCTCAGAAATAGTTTTCAAGGCCTGTCGACCTTTTGAAGTAACAAAACTAGTCTCGTCCGTTTCCCCTATCGGCTCAATTGATAAGTCACATTAGCGGCTCCGAAACGAATTCTCCTTCGATTGTTGAGAGAAAAGTTTTGCTCATAAGTTTCACGGCAACGCCTACGTCTTTTTATTATTGGACTTTATCAGTGAATGGAACATTTATTGGTCACGAAAACTTTCGTTTTACTTCCCATGAAAAAAGAATGTAAAAAAGAACAAGTGTTTTAAAGAACAAAGTAGATAAAATAAAAGAGCAAAAATATAATATTAGGGAATTAGGTTTGACTCATGAAGACGAAATTTAATTATCTTAGTCCAGACCATTTTTTCGAGGGTCTTCACCAAAAGGTTACGGCTAAGCCAAAACCCAATTATTTAAAGACAATAAAGACGCCTTAAACTTTGCTTAAAGGGACACAATTAATATTAATTAGATGTAAATCCGGGGAAGACGAACTGCTTTGAGAAACCGAGTGGTTTATTTTACGAGTGACAAAGGGCTATGGATGGTGTCTAATAAAACCGTGAAAATTAATCATAAATTAGCGCAAAATGAAAGGATGAGCTTAGGAAAATCTCTGTAGGAATGTTGTTTTTTTGATAATTAAAACAATGATTTATTGTTGTCTTTAGTAAGCTGTTTCGCAATTTCCATCTTATCTACCTACCTCCTAGACGGAGGTAAAACAAGTCACTAAAGATTCGCTGTTTATGTTCGGCCTATTTACGGGGACCTGTGAAAGAATTCACCCACCTGGATCCAAGATGACCAACCACCACCACCTGAGTTAACCTTTTAGTATTGTGATATGGTACCTAAAATCACAGCCCAGCTGCAAACTGAATACTGTACTGCTGTCAAATCATTGCATCGTAGTCTTGCGTCTTAAGTACGTATGTATCGTGTGATTTTGAGAAATTGAATTTAATTTCTTAATAACTGCACGGATTCTAGAACTGTGCCTAAAAGACGACAAAAGGCCCTTTTACTTGCGATGAAGACACTATTGGCGCTATGTGAGTTAAGATATGCATTCCTGCCCACTTCGAGAAATACAGTCGTGAAGTTATGCAGGTATTATAATATATTTGTTATGGTGAACAATAATGCATCTAAGCGATTCATCCCGTAATAGCAATTTTATCTTTCCGATCGTTCTTTCCAAGAAGCTTTACTCCTATCCAGTTCAGGTCAAGTGTTTGCAAACATTTAGCTTCATTCATATCAAAGCTATGAGTTTTCACAGGTCGATTACGTTTTGAGTTTATTTCTTCAGTTTTTATTGATTTTTCTGCTTGTTGAACCCAAATATCTCGCACTATTTGCTTTACTTATTTATCAATACTATCTTGTGAGTATAAAGGAAAACACATTTCATGTGTAAATATTTATAACTTTATCCACGACATTGATGAATTCTGGTAGTAATGTTTTCCTAGTCTTCGAATTTTTCATAAAGGTAAAAAGAGAAGGTCAGAAATAAAGATACACAATAACATTCTGACGAAAGATCCGAGGACATTTTCATTATTGTATTTTATCAATTCGTGTTAATTTTTTTACTGATCTAAAATAATCTTAAGCTAATTCGACTGAAGCAATCAACTATTGGAACCGTAACTCTTCTAAGTTAATAAGAGTGATGATATCTCCATTAATTTTATGACTACTTCCCACTTCCTTAATGAAGTAGCAACTAACCTGAGATTTAAAAATGTTGAAGTTTTATGTCTCATTTCCTTTCGGATCCCGCCTTATTTTATCATAAATTTTTAATCTATCTAATATGAGGCGATCTGGTGAAGAACGGAGTCATGCCTGATTCCAGGCCGCGAAATGTTCGAATGATTTTGGTAACGCCTTAAGTCCAGCAGTGGACTTCTTTTGACTAATGATGATGTTATGATCAAAACTATACCCCAAATCTCTTTACTTTATAATAGAGCAGAAACTAGTTTTCTTGTCTTATTGTCAAGTAATAACACACTTATCGGATTTCGATCTCATTTGACCCATCACATTGTCAATAGGCTTATAAAATGGAAGAAATAATAATGGTAAACGTTCTTTTGTCGAATATTCTGATCAAAATTAAATGAAGAAAATAATAAGCAATACAATACTCCCGGTATTGTTTTTGGCATTGTTTCATCGAAATCACGAATTATTTTCTCATTCAATGGATCTTAATAGGATTCTGTCTTTGTTTGACAACTTGAGTCTTGTCGGATCATTTGTATAAATGTAATTTGAATTGAGTTCAATATCTAAATGTTTGTATTCCATTCTTCCATCTTTTCATTTACAAATTCTCATTTTCCTTTTGTTAAGTAATTTTAGTGATGTCAGATGTAAAATGAAGATATTTTTATTCTTCCGTACCATCTTAAATATACCACTATGTATCAATTTATATTTTACTTGCACGAGCAGTTTCTTACTCAGAGCATAGCTTTTAGCACGAAACAAATTGCTCTATTAAGAGGTATGTATATTTGGTAACAAATAGCTTGTTGTAACTCCTTATACATGTAATTTTTATTCATGAAAACCTTTAGGCAGAAAAATTTGTTTTACTCTTGAACAACGTGTAAAGACATGATAACTTTAAGCGAACTTCCATTTTAACAGAGCTATTACGTTTCGCTCAGCGCGTCTTTGCCATTTTCAATATATTTAGCAACTTCGAAGGTTTCCTACGCGAAGTTTCAATATCGCACCTTTAAGTTTATTCGTCATTTGTGAAAGTATAGTCTGAGATAACATCTATCTCATGAATAATTTTATAATGTACTTTTTTATTAGACTTTAGCTAAATAAATCTAATGAATTTGTAATTTCCTGTGTAAAGTTTCATTCTTCTAATACATATAATCAAATATTGACAATATATGGTAAACAGAAACGAGCATGTTGCCGTTTACAGGCATAAATTCAGACACCGTATAATGAGAATTTCTGAACGAAAAATAAAACAATAAGATTTTTTCTAAGAAATCGAAATCAGAATTACTTGAACTCACAGCATTTATACAGCTAGACGACCTACCATACCACGACCATAGTATAATATTGCGTGCTTCAATCTTCCTTCATCGTATCACTAGTATGCAATCTTCAACTTTATTACCAAGCTCCACTCCCTGTATGTCGCTATTCGTGACATGAATATCGACTAACTTTAATGTCTGAGTGGTGTGAAGCGTGCGGTCTGAACTTAAATCCTGTAAAAGCATAGTTTATATCCAGCCAAAGAGCATTCCGATTGTTGGGGGATGGCAATAATATTCAGTCTGTTATTATGAGCCCTGGCAATCCTTAAACGATAAGACCGACAACATTTAAAGTTTTTTTTTAGGATAAACTACCTAATTTAAATTAAATATAAATTACCTAATTGTATTTAATATTATGATATGCTTAAATTAAATAATAACACTTCATAACACATGCATTATTATAAGAACATGTATTTGTATGCTTTTACTCAGATCGTATTTCAGTATAGACATGACATGACTAGACGCATATTTCTCTAGTTAAAAGTTCTCTTTACAGAGGGTCCTTTACAAACTCCTTTGTTTTTCAAAATTCCTATCCCATACATATAAGTAAAATAGAAGTAGGTACATGCACCCCAGACTTTATTTACATTCAATATGATTACATTCTGATGATGTAATTTTTGTCATGCGACTACTCTATTTAAGTAACCTTATTCCCATGGTAGCCGTTACAGCACTCATACAAATACTGCTTACGTCGAATGTATGTACTTTTATACAAAGTCTAACTCAGTTTGTATTGACCCATGGTTTGTGATCAAATCTCTATCACATCCTTGAACTCAGAAGACTTGATAAAGAAGGTTGCAGCAAAATTTCTTAAAATATCAGGCTCCCAATATTCTAAGATAACCCATTACATTATTTATTTATATTTTATTATAATCAGTGTAATAATATTGATGGGATATTAAGAATCTTTGAAGAATGACAAGACCAACTTTTAATGAATTGACAAATCATTATAAAAACGTTTTGCTTGATGTATAATCAAACTCTACCAGTTAAACCATATTTGTACTGACGATTAACGTAGGTAAATAAAGTTAAGCTATTATTATTAGCTAAAATTTTACCTCCGTGTATTCAGCAAGTTGACAAAAATGGTTACCTATTCGAAATGATGTATAGCCAGGTTGGCTAACATATTATATTTATGTAAGACATATGCTATGAAAGTATTTAATAATACTGGATGAATTCCTAGCCCCCCTCCCTCTCAGTTCTAGACAGTGATGCAAAATATTTGCTTAAAAATAGATAGCTGCTACAGAGATGCTAAATTATTCTTGTCCAGGACCAAGGAAGTAAACTTCTCCCTTCCGACTCTTCGCTCGACTTCGCTGGGAGAGCTTCGCGAAGTGGTGAGCGTCAACAGCCTAGGAAGCGATGTGCTGTGCCCCCCGGTACCTGCTCAGCTGCGATCCAACTCTTTCAGTAAGTACTCAGTTTGTTATTTTGTTTAAGTGGCTATAGTATTAGGGACTCCAGTGGTGTCAGTGGTGTGTCTTTGTACCATGATACAAAGTAGTGAAGCTTTTAGTCTTCTGTTTTGATTAGGGAAGATTTGGACAACTATTTGTCTTTTCCAAAGATATGTTTATTTTTAGTTAGTTAAATTTTTAAGAGTTGTGATGACATGTTGTGATATTATTTATTAAGTTCTCTAAATTCATAGCCACATACTTCCTTTACTTAGGTACTTCCAGGCAATTCTACGAATACTAAAGTATTAATCCTCTATTATTACCGATTAAACTCCTTCATCAAAAAATCCGAGGCGACTTTACAGTTAGTTTGTTATTAGTGTACTAATACAAAGCTAATTTCGAAATGTTTCGATGTTGTATTATTAAGTCACTTAAAATTTTAATCTCCGCAAGCTACGTTTCAGACATTCTGTTTGTCTAACAGGCAATTGTCTTATGTTGAATTTTCTATATCAAAAATACAACATAACAGGTGTTGTTTGTGTTCTGATATTAGTATAAACACGATCGCAATACCCGAAGTATCGCAACGCTTGCGCGCTCCGAATCAATTTTCTAAACACGTAACAGAAAATCCAATTTGTAAACTTCTGCTACACGCGTTGTTATTTTAAATATAACAATAAGTATATTTTACATTTCACGAAGTAAATTTCAAAAATATTTCCGTTTTTAAAACAATAATCTCATTCATTGTGTTAAATTATTACATTTCTCTGAAATTAGATATTTTTATGTAATCTATTTTGAATTTAAAATTGAAAGTATAAATTAATAATATACTTAAATGTAAAATCATGATAAAGTTAATAAACACTTGTTACCAATTAGACTTAAAAGTACAAATAACTTCACTTTATAATTGTTCCAATCTAGTAGACAATGTAGTAGACGCGCCTCAAAGAGCGATGGTATTTTGGATTCTAAAGAATTTCAAAGTGTTACTTTTTTTGTCAATATACAGGGTGTATTTAGACTGTGATCGAAAACTGAGGCAGGTAACAGCGAGTTTGTCGGGATTTTTAATATCGCCACTGGGTTTGTGATCACCCTCGCTGTTACCTGCCTCAGTTTTCGATCACGGTCTAAATACACCCTGTATATTGACAAAAAAAGTAACACTGAAATTCTTTAGAATCCAAAATACCAACGCTCTTTGAGGCGCGTCTACTACATATATTCATAAGACAACGAGATATTCAAGCAATATTATAAAAGTATAAAAAAGTCATCACAAATCTTACTTTAGCTGTGATAAAAAGCAGCCTATCCATTGTCCATTTAAGATGTGAAAAAAGGTCGAAAGTAAGAGGTATAAAAATGTAATAATTCGCATTACTATCATTAATAGGATTATTTTTTTGTTTGACTCGCGAATCAGTAATCAAATATTTGTGATTCAGTGTTACTCTGACGGCTGGTGGATTTTCGGAATGTTTATACAGTTTAAACTCATCCCAACTCAACCCAAATGGACCTTTTCACATATTTACCAACTTTTGTGTTTGAGACCTTCGTTACGTCAGGCGTGAAAACCCTTTCTCACTTATAAATAAATGGAGTCTAGTGACGTAAGAAAAGTTCGCAACCTGGGAAAGTTCATTTCTTAATTGGATTCCAATCAAATTAAATATAGATTTGTTATGATAATTGATAACACAATATTTATAAACGGTTAATTATAGTTTTTAGAACATGTCATTTTTAAACGGTAGTTAATATATTCATTGATTTTAGTGATAAATCAGCCTACACACGTAAAAATCGTCAATGCGCGTATGCACGGGTTATGCATGTCTACATAACATAGTATATATATAGTTGGTAAAATAAAAGTTGGTAAAGGTTAATTTTCAAAGCGTCTTTTTTGTTAGATAAAGAGTGTTTTACAATATTTTACTAAGTAACAAAAATTTTATATTTCGTTTCGAAAACTACTAAAATGAAAACGATCCTATATATTGAAACGAAGTAATGGAAGAGTGTTTTCAAAATTGATAACGTTACCGGTTATGTCTGAAGTCTGGATATTTGTAGTGTAAATTTACATGTACCAAACAATTCCTATTTTCCATTCGCTATCATCGCTAGTCAAACCATTCATGTTAGTCTGTTTTATAACAAATTAATATATGATTCCTAAATTCGTAGTTATAGTTGGTCGTAATTGCAAGCTTTGCATATTCCGAACATTAGCACTATGTGAGTGTATAATAATATGATAGAAGCTAATTAATGAATTAATATTTTAGGATAAAATTGTTATTAACTTGTTACATCGGCGTCAGCTCATGTAAAAACATTATGTGTACGAAGGAACAATTACCTAATGTAAAATATTTAACGGGCGTATATTTGTATACGCAACGCAAATATTTATAGTTAATTAATAAGATGGACAGGCCATTATTATTGATACATACTTGTGCATCCCACACAAATAAATGTTGGTACGGTTTCCATACAACCTAGGTAATCAATTGCGCTCTATTTTTTAAATTAGAATCAGGCAGCTTTACGTTTTTGAACTTTTTAGAGATGACCCTGTATACCACCTGTATATTCTATAATCAATATAATAATTATTATTATCGTCTCTCTCGTGGTATTAAAAGTATGTGCTGTGCGATCTAGAAGTCCTGAGTTCTATTCCTGGGTCGGATATATGAAGTTTTAGTGAGGTTTTTAATTACGAAATTCTCAGTAGCAGCACGGCGTCTGCCGGCTATGTGCCAGAAAAAAAGCAATAGACTTACCCTCTAATACGAGAGACTGGTAAAATGTGGATACAGAAATGCACCTTTGCCTATTCCTTATGTTTATTTATCAAGCACACGTGTAAAAGTATTTATAAGTAATTTGTATATATATGTAGGTATAAGGTCGCTGATCCGCACTACGGAAAGAAGGTTTAGATCTAACTCTTCTCGGTGTAAGAGGAGGCCCTGACCTGATGTGATACAGATAAAATTAAAAGATGCACTGAGCCTTATAAAGAGCAAGCTTGAAACTGTCGGAAGATAAGCACGTTGAACAAACACCGTTGTTTTGTTCGTGACGTTCCGATAACGAGATTCGGATAGAAATGTCAGAGATAAGTGTAAGCTGCAGATTAACAGCAATTTATTGCTTAGCAACAGGAGTCTTAGATGCTATTTACCGGCTATCGTCTTGGTTCTTCCGGGCTACCCCTTTTTTTACGGTCAGCACGGAGTAATGAAATGTGTCCAGTGTAGGTACTATCCTATAGCAAAATATCGCAGAAGAAAGTATTCTGTTGATACATCGTCATCGCCCTCGTCATCTTCATCATCATTATCATCACCATCATCGTTGACGTCATCATCATCAACATCACTGAAGCGGCATATAGTATACGTTCCAGTCCTAGACCTCTAGAGTCTCTACAACCGAGAGGGTTTATAGTAGGTAAATATGCCTACTGGGTGTAATCAGGCCATGATCGGAAGCTATTACACGATTAGCTATTACCTGTCTTAGTTTCCGATCACGGTGTGAATACACCTGTATATGTGTGTATAAACTTATATTTCATCATGCTCGAACAATCACGAGCAACTTCTATTGTTTTATGTGCTTATACACGCTCGGGCTATGGTAATGCTATTTCCAATATCTTGCGATCGCTTCGAGAACTCTCTTGTACTTAATTAACAACTTTACAGAATAGTATGTGAAAAGGTCACGAGTAGAACATGTGGATGTTTGCTGAATTTAGTGTATATAAGTTTCTTTCATTTTAACTCGTGTTTGGAAAGAGAAGCTTCAAACAATTTTATAGGTCAATTCATTATATTGTAAAACTAAACTAGTACTTTCGTTGCTTAATAATTATTGCTCATACAGTTTCTATCTAGACCAGTTTTCGGAATATACTCTGACTTTGTCGCGAGCAAAAAAAAATTATTTAATATTTCGTTTTTATATAATTCTTATATTCCATCATCAGCCCATGTACTTCCTATTGGCGGGCTCGAGCCTACTCTATAAATACAAGGGTTTATGCTATAGCCTAAACTTTAGATTAAAAATTACTTCGTAGTCCTCTACACTAGCGATACCCATCTGCTTAAATACGTCTTAAAGAGTACGTAAGTATATATGACAAACATAAATAAATGTTTGTAGAGTAATGACTGCATAAGCCGAGCCTTACAACAATAGTACAACCATTAGTTGATTTAATTACCACTAAGCTGTCTGAAGTGTTCTGCATACTTGACTCATAAACGTATCGATCGTTGACTCAATGGGCAAGTTGTATTCACAGTTAAATTCAATAACATTACAGAACAGCTTAAATAATGACAATTATATTTCAAAACATGGTATAACTGGTACAAATTTTTCTTCGTACGTTTGTTTGATTTTTCACCAAAGGGTACTTATAAGATTTTCAAGAAAATTCGTGAACAAAATTTTATCACAATTATATTTTACTGGTAAATGTCTTCATCTTCATCAACCCATATACGCCCACTGCTGAGCACGGGTCTCCTCTATCATTGAGAGGGTTTAGGCCATAGTCCACCACGCTGGCCTAGTGCGGGTTGGCGGACTACACACCTAAGAAATTCCTAAGAACTCTTAGGTGTGCAGGTTTCATCACGATGTTTTCCTTCACCGTTAAAGCAAGTGATAATTCAATGTGATGGCCTCGAGGTTTGGGCGCGCGGTCGAGAATCTCGGCGGTCGCGGGTTCGAACCCCAGGCACACACCTCTGACTTTTCGAAGTTATGTGTGTATTCACACTGGTAAATGTAATGGCGAACATTCTTCGAAGCCTAAAACGTTACACGTAATTGCCTAGTTTATTACTGTGTATTGTAGGGTCAGTATATTTCAAATTTATGATACTTATTACAAATTGCATTTGTTGAATTAAGTTTTAAAGCTTAAAGATTATTAATTATTCTATTTGTAAAGGCTAGCTGGGTTTTTAGGCTATTTTAATATAAATATATATAGAAATATTGTCAATTTGCAAAAGTGGATTATTTTTCACATTGTAGCCTTGAATACGAGTATAATTAACCGCACTATCCCTAACACTGTCCACACTCGCACACGTTGTAAATGTCTATCATTAGAACGCTATAAATATTTAATTACTCTTGCCCGTATTACGTGGAGAGTGCCTTTGAAGGCCATTAACGTTTGATGACTGAATAAACATTTGTATAAATCTCTGCTATAGACTTCTAATCAATTTATCACCCACTTTAACGGTGAAGTAAAACTTTCCGAGGAAACTTTGACATACAAAGCCGGTTTATTAAGTTTTCATCATAGTATTGTATGCAGAGTTCTTCCAATAGCTATTTTAATATTTTAATTATTTGTGCTAAATGTCCATTTTAAAAGGTATAGGAGGAGGGAAAACTTAGACGGGTAAAATCGCCCTGATTCTAAACACATTGATGCTATGTACATAAAAAAATATGTAGATCAAAATAACGGTCTTTTTACACCCTATTGTATATTCTACATTGGTGAATACCATAAAAATCTAAATAATACAGTTCAGTGAATTATTAAACAGCTCTTTTGAAAAATCTGAAGACTCATAATCCGTCGGCGGAATTTTAAATGCAACGGAGATTAGTTAGGATCTGTATAATGACCAGTGTTTTTTTTTTTACTTCCCTTTGGGATATTCTTAGTGATTAGACCGAATCGATATGTTCATACTGGCAACATAAATAGTGATTACCCGAAAAACACATTTTATTTTATGGTGCATTTTAAGTATTTAAATAAATACACGTACAATACTGTCATACATACATACATCCAACCGCTGGGCACGGCCTTCTTTATGGCTAAAAGGGTTGGTTGACTGCGTGCCTAATGAATATCTTTAGAGAACATTTTAGATATGGAGTTTACTCACGATGTTTTCTCCGTTAAGTTTGAAACATAAAAAATAATTAATGAACACATAACTACGTAAGTCACAGTTGTTTGTCTCTGCGACATTAGGACCATTTGATGAACTTTAATTCTATTTATTTGCAAATAAAACCTTACCTTTTTTTAAGTCAACTAAAACACTTAGCTCAGGAATCTATGTACGTTTGGAAGACCAATTAAAGTTGATCTTAATGGCACTTACAAAGTTCTCACTTCGAAACTAGACGTGCTTATTGGATCGAGAAAAATTTCAAGTTCGCTACAGACGCATTTATTGAATATGAAATTTGTTTAACTTGATCGTTTCCCACGTGAGCCGAGACATTCGAGGTTTTGAATTGAATCTCGAGTCAGGTAGTGTTTTTTCTCAAAAGCAGCGTGGAGTCAAGTCTATCTAGTGAACTAAGTAGATAACTATTATGGAACTAAAACAAATTTGGCTAAACGTGGGTATACTTTTACTTTTCCTCAAAGTATAAATTATAGACCTAAATAAATTTATACGTCCTTGTAAGTTTATAACATAACGTAGATATTCAACGAAACAAAAAATAACAACGGAGTTATTTAAAAGTGCAAGCATATTACTCGTATATGGACCTTCATTCGTTAGTCTATGTTGTTTGTTAGTTCAAGTCCAATGCAAACAGTTCTGTGCTTTGTATCAACCTACGACCTTTGCAAACTTGGCTATCCATCTCAAAACACGTCATACACAATAGAACGAGTATTTCAGTTGAATTTTGTATGCCTATCTAGGTTGCCTACGTTACTACGTAGGAGTGAAGCCATGATGTAATCCTAGGACCTTATCTAGATTAGGGCATGTTGTGACAACGAAGTCGTGTCGTCACACAAGATTAGCAGTCTGGTGTTAATGAAATATGAAGAGAATACTGGCTTATAAGTTTCTAATGAAAAAAAAAACGATTAGATAAAGTGTCGTAATGTGAAAATTTCATTATCATCATCAGCCCACATTTGTCCCACTACTGGGCACGGGCCTCCGCTACTAGTGCGGGTTGGCGGACTATACACCTAAGTAAAAACATGTAAAAACTAAGAAAGCCCGTATAAACTTTTGCCGTAACATATTTCAACACCGGACGTGGGGTACAGTTATCACGTCTGCGGATATTACGCTCGAAATAACTGTTTCATTCTAATGGCATGTGGGTTGCGTGAGGGTATAATTATCCGGAAAACTTCTGACGCTAGGCGCCCATTGTGATTAAAGTGGAAAAAAGATTTATAATTATGGACCAGACTGGTTATTACATTGAAATAATAGAAAGATAATAATCTTATTTCATTTCAAGACAGTTTGTTTTAAAGGTATAAATTTATTCAGCAATATAACGTAATGGAAATACAAATTCACAGCCTTATATTTTAAGGGGTAGGCAGAGGCATGCTTCGCTTATTTTTACGACCGACGTCATTAATCAGTAGAGAATTGCCCCTATTGCCGTTTCTTGGGCAATTTTTGTTATTTTGCTACTGCAGAGAAGGTTCTAAACATAATATTAATCACACATTCTCATTCCCAACTAAAAAATCGAAAGTGTGATGTCTCATAGTATTTTACAGGAAAAGGAAAATTACAAAGAAGTTTATTCAAAAACCATTTCAGTTCATTTGCACCGGTGAAAGGTCAAATGTTTACTGCATTGCATTTATGTAAATATCACGATGTCACACGTATTTTACCATACACAAAGGTTCGTTTACGAACGTAGATTAAGCCCACGGCTAACAAATAAATATTTTGACATGCTCTTTGGAATGACATTAATATACATTATAAAATAATCTATTATTAAAACAGATACATCATTGAAATTTATGGGAAATGTCAGTGTGCTGCACAAATTGTGCCTTTTCTACACCAACACTGCTAGAACATTCATAGAGCTGATTTTGCTTTAAAATGTTATAATATATTTTTATAAATATCGTCGACGTGCCCACGTTTACCAGAAAAATTTCATAAATTCAAAATTCTCGCATCATTTTACGAAAAAAACTTACCGCCTTCCAAATATGCCAAGTCATATTTTCTGTTACCCAAGAGATTGTTGCTGTCAATACAATTTTATTGGCAAACCTCGTTTTGACCTGTAGCTATGTCAACCGGCAATTAACGCGGCATGACCTTTACGCATGGTTGGACGTTATTCCGTGTTGCACTGGGCTATGTAGTGTCTCCCAATGGATATTTCAGCAGATCTAATTTTAGATGTAAAAATTTGCACGACTTTTATATATAAAATACGCTGACGGGATAAAAAATTCTAGATATTTTGAGGGTAAAAATAGCCTGAAGCTATTAGCAATACGCTTTTGAGGCTAGATGAGTTCGATTTGATTGCCGCAAAAAGCTATGTTTTGTGAACCACAAACATTCGTATGAGTATAGGATAGTTTATGTGATAAGAGCTGGTTGTGTCATTCAAAGCGGCTAAGATTTTCCGTTAAGAAAGGACTGCCATTCTCTTCAAAAACCACCTTTGTATAGGGTCAGGTTTTTTGTATTTGACTTTTGTGGGTATTTAGTTTAATTAATTCTGTTTCACCAGTAGTCTAACTTATGCCGGGCTGATTCAGAAACGCGACAAGTTTTGTGTATTATTGTCACAGGCTATATACCTTAGATTTTATCTATCCAGGCTATTACGGATGAAATACGATCATTAAATTATGCTCCTGGGTTTTATATAAAAAAAATAAATAATCAAATCTGTTCGTGATATGAGTCAGTTAAATAAATGATGAACTTTATGCGAAGAAGAGGCGTTAAACTTTCACCATGATTGTCCAAATAAAATTAACGTTGTCAGTTCATTGACCACCGCGCCTAGGACACACCTTCCCTTTATGGAAATATGCTTTCAAAAACGTTTTATCAACCCGTTTACCTATACTTACACTAGTATGTTTATCCATGCGTAGGTCACGGGCCCAAGGGAGAATGAAACCGTGTTTTCGCTTAGGCTTCCTCTTTTCTACGTATTAATAACATAACCCTTCTTGGAAACTACGCAATGCATGACTAATAATATTAGCCATTATCAATTCCGTCATTTACTCGAATTTATTTGTAAATAAAGTGAAATATTTATTAAAATAAATATTTTTAAATCGCCATAGCAAATTTCTGTATGCAGCATGTCGTTTCTTAAATTGTGTCGTGAAATACTTTGAGAACTTTCGAAACATTTTTAAAGGAAATTTACAATTTGGATGACGCACCGGATACGTGTGGCTTGTAAAATTTGTGGCAGATTTTCCTTGGTGGTTTGAATGAGTTTATAACAGTTATCTGGAAATTATTTTATTTTCCTTGCTTACTTAAAGCAATGTAAATAGTTTTAGTACATGTGTATATCTAACGTCCGAATGGGATACTATTTTTATTTTTACACGGAATATTAAAAAATATTTAATAATAAACGGTCTTTGGCTAAAGAGAGTTAAAATGATGTGAATAGTTCTAGTACATATTAATTTGCATATCTATCGTCCGAATGGGATAGTATTTTTCTTTTACACAGAAAATTAAAGCATAAATAATATTGGGTAGAAACGGACACAGTCCACTTCAAGATTTCATTACATCTATGTGTGAAACCAATTAAAATTGAAATGAATCATTAGTGCTCTAAACTCTACGTAATTTGAAAGCAAATATTTTTCCACCTAATATGATTGATACAACAAATTACTGGAAAAATATCTAGTCTGAACCAGACAATCACACCTCCCACGGACCCTGGATTGATTTAGAATAAAAGGAAACAATTAATATAGATTTTATGCCTGAATTTTCAATAGAAAAGAATGATGTAGCGGAAGCCGTAAAAAAATTACACAACTGGAAGGCACCGGGACCGGATAAATTACAAAACTATTGGCTAAAATACATAACAGCAACACATGGAACTCTTTTTGTTGTTTTATTTTAGATAAATAATCAAAATAAATAGCGGGTGTACATAAATATTGAGTAATTTCTTGGTCGAAGGCTTGAATCACAGAAAAATTCCTCAGTTCTTGTTGATCAACCTTACGCCTTTTTAAAAAATTCCAAAAAGAACTACTATGGCTACCACTTGACTCGCGTGTCGTAAGGGGTTCTGGTTCATCATTTGTTGTGAGTTTTTGATAGTCTAAAAGTTCTTCTTTTAATTCTGTTAATAGTTATTCTTTTCTCATTTCATTATTTTCTGAATTAAAAAAATAATCCTTGTATCTCGGATCGAGAAAAGTACTTTTGTGATGAAATGATTCGTCAGTGACATCCAGAAATCTAGTATTCAACGCGCTTAAGATGTTTGTCCGAAAATTGTACATATTAATCGTACATAAATCATTCGAAAATTGTACATAAATCGAATCGTTCTATTCGATTCGATTCTTTTCGAACAGAATGCACACCCCTACAAAATAGAGTACTGAATGACTTCCATCTGTTGTCAGTCGAAACAGCTGCGCGGGCCTACTAAGAGGCCCGTTCACACGATTCTGTAATATAACACCACTCCATACAGAAATTCGTCATATTATGAGGAACATAAAACTTAATAAGGAAGGATGGCGCGCAATATTTTCTATTACAGTGTAATATACAGAAACGTGAATAAATGATGTAATAATGCTTTTGTCTTGTTTATTCGAAGACGCGCGTTGCGTATGTACTCTTAGAGCCACTTTTTTTTCTATATTAATATGAGGTCAGAACAAATGTATTGAAATCCAAAATGTTATGGTGGCCTCGTTGTTTAGGCGTGCGGTCGAAATTCTCGGCGGTCGAGGGTTCAAATCCAAATCACTCAGGTCCTTTCGAAGTAATGTTTCTATTCGTAGAAAAATTTAATTACTTTAACGTTAAAAAAAGACATCTTGAGGGAACCTGAAAACCAAAAAAATCTTAGGGATTTCTTAATCGTGTAGTCTGCTAACTCACACTAGGTTAATGTGGTGGACTTTTCGTTTTTGGGACTACTTAGGCTTGAACCCTTTTAGTTTTTGAGGAGGCCGGTGTTGACCAGTGGCATGTATTTAGGCATTTCTCTCCTATCCTATCCTCCTGTCGCCTAAATTCCTTCATGCCATCGTGAAAGCTGGGTAAACGTGGGCTTAGATTCATAAATTTCATTCTTAGTTCCAGATAAAATAAAGAATCTTTAGTATTTAATTATTATTTCTCTTATAATCCAACAAAGCATATTTCTATTTCTTTTAACTCTGTTATCTAAGCTTTAATGCTTTATTGCTATTCTCTTCTGTAATTACTATAACAAGGAGCATTTATTATTCTCATCTTGCTGCAAGGGAAATTAATGCATTTTTTATAGCTAGCGTTTATTTACTATTACTTAATAAATTACAAACTAATGCTAGCGACTTTGTTTACGGAGACTGTGAAAAATGAGTAACAATTTTAGTTATATTAACTGATATGCAAATTATCTTGACTTGACATTCAGATTTAAAACTTCTTCTTCACCAAATATGTTTTGCTTTCGTATAGCCCGATTCGTGATTTAGCGTGAATCTCCAAACAAACTTTTTCTAAAATATTAATAGGTCATAATCTAATTTGAAATCTTTTCAATGTCGTAACCAATTGATATTATGGTTAAATAACTACAATATATGGCTTAAAGAAAAGCAATTACGAGCTACGGTTGCTATAAGAACTGAAGATTCGTAATGTTCAATTAAATATCCAATTTAATCAACCGAATATTACTGTCATATGCACGGTCGTCAATTGTTTACCTGCTGAGAGCACTTGCGTAGGTGGGTTCATGAACACAAATAGCAATCATCTGTGATTAATTAAGTCGAGCTGAGTTTAACTGGACGCGGATTCAAACTATCAGAATTCATGATTAAGCTTAGGTACTTCAGTGGGCGAGCAACGGCAACTACAGTATTGGACGTCCATACACGAGAAGTGGGGATGATCTGGATGTATATGATGATGGATACAAGTCGCTCTGGATGTCTGAGGAACAACGTTCAGTAGACGTCTTGTGATGGATGATAGTATGATGATCATCTGAGTTATGAGTAGTGTATTTAAGTTAAATTGCGGACTAGAGATTACACTGATTCAATCCTCAGGTTTAGTATGTATCTCTAACTTTTCTCTTCCTATCTGCGGTGGCTCGTAATTAGCTGTCTTCCTTATACGTCTTGTCTAATGTATGTTTGTTTCTTACGATAGCTGTGAGCCACCCGAATATAATAAAATAAAATAAACTTTTGTACATACGAATTATGTTGGTGCAGAAAATGAAAGGAGTACTCAAGTGTTCACTTAAATGTTAAAGTCCACCATGTCGCAATGAGCAAGCATAGTGGGCTAAGGCCTTTTCAAATAAAACTCTTTGCTTTGTCGTGTCAGTATAACATATGTGTGAACATTCCGTATATAAAATAACAATCCACAATTACGTGACAAACTAAAATAATATTAACAATACCCATGCCTTTAAGTCATTAACATTTTCTCGTTATTTAATTAAAGATTTAATTTTCACGGCCTCCTATTATAACGAAACAAGAATGTGCTGTGCACTCTAAAGTCCCAGGTGCAAATCCAGGGTTGGGAAAAGTGTTAATTGATGTTTTCATTAGAAAATTTTATTAAGTGGATACAGAAACCGCCCTGTCTACTTAAAAGGTTTTTAAATGGCATTAGGTAGAATTGGCATTGTAAATATCATTATTTTATTTTTACTTTTCGGTAAAATAAGTATGACAACAGTACAAATAACGAGCTCCGTGAATTGTTTTCCCGTGACATTTACAACATTCCAATTTCAAAATTCGTAATTAATCATTATGACAAACTCAGAATGTTGTGACAATAGCGGTTAATTACAAACACATGTCTGTCGTCACTAGGCGGGCTTAATTAAGGTGTTGCCACAACACAGTCGTTTAACTAGACGATTTTGCACATCTCTACAAAAGAGCTTAAATAACGTATTCTCTGTGGATTATGTGGCTACACCGACATCATTGCAAAGATATTTACTGAAAGGTTGAGTGTATTATGGAGATGTCAGTCCATATATTAGTTATGAAGGTTAATGTGTGAATATTTGGAACATTTTTTACTTTTGTATAGCATTTATTGTTAGTCAAAAGTCAGCATTTCTAGATTCCCGCTACGTACCCTGTAAATTAATAATTTTCTCAAATTATTTTAATCACAAAATTGTTTGCTTATAATTAATAAATAACCGCGAAGTAATCTTTTATTTGACCTTTTAATTATTTATAATTAAGCGCTGATAAATGAAACCGTTCTGTTTATTAATAAACAACCCTTTCATAAACGTTAGCTTGAATAAATTCCGGACGATTTTTCCACTTTAATACTATTAAATTTAATACTATTATATACTAGCTACATTTCGCGGTTTTGTATTTGAACATTTTTGTTTAAGGTGTAAAATAAAATAGAGTGACCAAAATAAGAGAAGTATAATGAGAATTCTGACTTCGGAGGTTGTAGGGGGTAATCTCTTGATCTATTGAACCGATTTTCAAAATCATTTTCTAGTGATAATTCGATAGTCCATTTACCGAGAAAGGCTACAGGCTACATATAATCACGCAAGGACCCAAAAGGAGCAGAGAAGCAAAATAAATAGTGGCAAAAACGAATTAAATATACATTTACAAGTCCTACGGCTCGCTTATACGCTTATAAGTTACCGCCAACGGCTCCTAATACATCGATGACAAATGCGAAAAAACGAAATATTCTAGTCGAAATTATTAAAACGTTGAACGCAATCTGTTCGTTTCGTGCACGCTTCGACGCTCTCGTCGAGTTAAAAATAAGAAAATATGGAAATTACACGTATGGAAATATGGAGGAAACGATATTTCACCAAGCTTCGGTTGATATTGTGTTTAATTTCACATGTGTCGGGTATTTTGTACAAAGGATTTTTATTAAAATATATTACCTATGTTTAGCCGATCCCGGATATGTTAAAAATAATGAATATTTTTCCTCATGTTTTCACTGGCATGTGATGCTAATTAAACTGGCTTATACCGTTACCCATATTGTCTCGACGGAGATTTTTCAGTATTTTGAAGACTGAGTAGACGCTAAATCTGTATGGAATAAAGCTTTTTATTCCCAAGAGTAAAGAATCATTTTGTCCGTAACTAACAAAAAATGTAGACTTACAGTGAGTAATTAAAAAGTTATTGCCGTATAGACCAAAGAACAGACGAAGGTATTTTATAGAGCTACCTTTCATGCATATTAAATAAGCATCTGAACACATCTCCGGTCTCCTAGTGTTTCTAAATTTTTCGTAGAATTTCGGACAGAAACCTCAATCTCGATTAAATATTTACTCGTTGACCGACCGCCAGCTTTATTCATATAAATACTTTTGTAGCACTAAAGGGTAATAGAAATGGTGGCTCTAATCTAATAAGTGGGGATTTTGGATGTAAATTATTTATTGTGTCTTGTTACGCTATACGTTTGTTTAGGAACTTAAAAATGGATGAGTAAAATATTCAATAACTACGGATTGACGAAGGAAATCTTATTGAATGCCTTATTTTTAATTTCTTGGACGCAAAGAATTGATACGTTAATTTGTATTCAAATGTCTTCTTGGTCGTATTACAGTAAAATTATTACTTTTTAACACGACAACATGCAATAAATAATTTGTTAAAAAAATAGCAAAACAGATTAAATACGCCTTACCTACGAATTTGAAAAATTAGTAGCATGTAGATTTGAAATATTCTCGACAAGGTTTGTGATTCTCGATCACTTCACTTTTCGCCCTAAAGACAATAAATAAACAATATAATTTGTTTGCAGCCAACACGGCGGATCTTGGCGTGTTAGACCCTGCTCTCTACAAAACCGACTGCTTGGATGAAGATCTCATGTGGCCTGAGGGACACGTGGTAAGAAAGAAATGATTATTCTTCTATTACATTTATAATTCAAAACTATTTTTTATTATGAGCTGGAGACAATCGAGGCGTGTTAATTTTGCAGTCAAGATTTTTTCCACATTTATTGTATTGAATTAACGAGTATATATTGTCAGTCCGGTGCTAGATTATTCGTATATACCTTCCTGGATTGGAACCTTCTCAAAAAGGTGTTACACAGCACGAAGCGTAAAATTTCAGTAGCAGTCTGTACTGATTCGAATATGTTTATATCACACAGACAGTTGTAGAGCCAGTGACCTTCCGTTTCGACATGGCGCCACTCCACAATGTCATAGTGATTTTTCAAAAACAAAAGTATTAATACCGACGGATAACAGTCTCCATAAAAGTATGAAGTCAATTTAAAACAACATTTTTTAACTTTAAAACAGCTATCATCGCTTTTCTAATACGCAATCCAAGAAGCAACTGATCAAACAACCTTATAAACTTCGACGTGTTAGACCAAGTTTAGCAGCTGCGATGAATATTTATGAGCTGAAGTACAGACTTTGGCCATTTAAAGGCTTTGTATTTAATATAAAGAAACGCGCTCACGACAGCATCGTATGGAGTTTAAAAATTGAACGATGTCTTTTTATGGCATATAAATTATGAAATTCACATTAAAACGGAGTTATCGTTGTTGTTTTTTTCATTTTGTCAAAAAAATATTCCATAAAATTTCCTATAACTTAACAAAATTACAAAATTCTTACAGTTACTGTTCAAATAACGAGAAACAATTGTTTTATGAATGCACCAAAGGAGATATATAAACACTGACCCGGTCGCAGGACAAATTTTTTGGAGTCAACGATTGCAAATTCGAAATTAAAGTGGATCAATATTTTTTTTTATATACGTAGATTTAACACCTAATCCGAAAAATCATTTTTTCAATACTGCTTCGCGTTACTACTACCGATATGTAGCGTTGACTTACAGTCGTCTTTGGTAAATATACTATTTAAAATAACATTTATTTTTGTTTGAAACCAATAACTTTTGAGAACAGCGCGTTCAAGCAAACAAAGAAACTCTTTTAAAATCAATTTAAATCATATAGTTTTAATGTATACTAACCAGGCCAATTAAGGCATAGAGCTGCTGGCTACTGCCCTACTTTGAAAGTAGAAAATAAACGTACTGTACTGTCAATTAAGGGGATACCTCCGCCGGCCATCTGGCGGAGTAAATCAACAAGTACATCTAAAGAATGCCTGGCGAACGCCCGGTCATAAAATAAATTGTTTTACTGGGAAACACCGTACTAAACCCACACCGAGAAAAGGAATAAAATAAGAATTTTATTAAAAAATATTAACACAAAAGTTCGTCTTCCCTTTTATGAAAATACAATTTATTTTCCTAAAAAGTTACGCGCGAGCTGCAAGGGTAAACGTATTTTAGCGTTGTTGTTGCTGAATAAAAGAGTCCAAATAACATTTAAACTTTTAAGACTAAACATAAATATTTGTGCAAGTCGCGATGAATTTTTAAGTAAAAACTAACGTAGCACAAACATAAATCTAAGTTAAACACATTTCAGATGCATTTGCCAAATAAATTCTCCATATTTGAATATCATTACCGCTGAATTTCAACTTGGAAATGCGAAAAGTCTTGACATTATATTATAATTAACCATTTGAGTTCAAGCACGAGTATTTCTATTACAGCTTATGGTTAAAAAGTTTTGTTTGAAATGTGGAAGAGTTACTACAAAAAAGTGTAAATAAAATCCTATTTCCTATTCGCCTGCTGATTGCTGGCTAAATTGACCACTTCTGAGAGTAACGTTAAAAAAACAAAAGTAGTCAATAACCATTTGTTAAAAAGCTATTAGGTAAAAATACTGTACCAATTAATTTGGCTAAATAATTCTACTATGAAATAGCTTGGGAATCTTTTTCTAATTTACAATTTTGACTACAAGAAAGTGTCACCGCGTTGAGACGCGACATTTGTCGAGGCGCTTGAACTAAGAGCAATAATATTTGCATGGCCTACCTGGAATGAATGAGTGGCCCTAAATATTTAGCCAATTACAATTTTCTTTTATTGTCATTGCTTTGTTGATTAAGTTTATAATCCGGAGACGGGAGATGTCCACAACCACGATGTTAGTGAAAATGGTGTTTTAAGGACAATCTAAAATTTCCAACTTTAATGAAATAACTTTGCGGAGACGAAAACAATGGAATTCTTATAACAAAGCCCCAGAAGTGCGAGCGGAAAGTTATTCCGTAAATATTCGCCAATTTGTAGTCCGGCTACCTGTTTTAATTTCATGTCATAATTGCGCGTTTTACGACTCATGGCTGCAGGCATTGTTTGATGACGTCAATTGTTATAATAGTATTCAAAATTTAAACATAAATTGATCGAAATAGTTAACATTATAATGCTTATTTTCATTATAGTATCTATAAGAAAAATACAAGTAGACAAATGAACACAGAAAAAAGCTCTTGTTCATTGATACATTTTCTCATCTTTAAATTAAAAAGAGCGAGAGAGAGAGATAAATTAAAATATCAAAACTGTCTGGTATTTTTTCCCATTTCATTTTGTAATGAGTTTTACAAAAGAAAATTTCAACAAACCTGAACGCGCCAGTTAATTAAATGAATTTAAAGGTTGCTTTTTGTAAAGTGGTGTCAAACGGCTGCCAGAGGTGTCTCTAGTGTAATTTCCATCTCGCCTACTACTGTGTCCCTGCTAAATCTCCGAAACATTTTATTTCGATAAAGCATATACAATTTAAACTCTCTCAATGGTAGATGAGGCCCGCGCCCAGCAGTGGAACGTATATGGGCCGACGATGATGATACATCTCACAGCCAGGCAAGGACTTTCGCTGCAATAAAGAGGAATTTAGTCTTAGTCCACCACGCAGGCCCAACGCGGCCTACACACCTAAGAAATCCTAAGAATTGCAGGAGAGTTTTATCACGATTTTCCTTTCAAAATTATTTTCTGATAGACACTAGTTTCCCTAAAGACTCTTTGGGCATTTCACTAAAAAATAATCTCTCTTTTAATTTCGCACCGCAAAAGTAGTCAGTCCTACTATTATCTCAATGAATGGCAACTAACACAGCAAAATACGCAAAATCACACATAAACCTGGGAATCATCACGTGTGCTAAACAATGTTTGTTTAACAATAGACGGTATTAGGCCATGAGTCCACGCTTATCCGCGTATGACACGGAGGAATAATATTCCGTCTCGTTGTGTATAATCCGATTTGACATCTACTCTTCTATATGTGACTTATATAATAGGTATATGAGTCCAAATAAGACCTGTATACAAAACTACTGGCCTGTGCTCAATAGTGGGAGGTATGATAATAATGATATCTTACTGTTTGGAAATAGATGAAAACAATGTACGGAGCACTGAAACACGTTTAAAATATGAATTTTAAACCATAAATAGAAATACTAAAGAAAAAAATCAAAGCAATTGAAACAATTTATTAGTACAAAGTTAGAATAAAATTAAAATGCTAATGAAGATATAACGGTGTAATCTTAGCAAAAAAAATAATTAACATTAAGACAACATTAAAAAAAGCGCTGGCAAAGGAAAAAACCGAACAAACAAACAAAACAATATCCCTTACAAATAATTTCAACGATTTCATGGTTCGTAAATTTTTGTATCCAAACAAGTGGCAGTACGTGTGCACGATACTAACAACTTCTACTAATATATATTACGCCGTCGAATCCAGTTATTTTATTCTCAACGTAAACGTCTCTGTTGATGACGGTCCCAATATTTCAGAGATATACATTTTATTGCGTAAAAATATCGCTCTTACACGAAGTTTAATGTATGGCCCAGACGCGATGCAACGAGATATTTATGATAAAGGTGTTGTGCAGTGTGGTGAGGAAAATCGATGATAATATGAAGACTAATGTTCAAACGATCTTCGGTAGCAAGTGCTAAGCCACGTGGTTAGCCTAATGTTGTTATTGTGCACGACTTTTTATACGGAAATTGTAGTTAGTCAATATTGCAATAGAACTACTAGAGAAAGAAATACAGCTTGTTTGTGTGACCCACAAATATTTGTTTCCGGTCTCGGTGTCAGTAAGAGAGTAAATTCTTGTAATTTCTAGCACTGAGGGTCAAAACTACTATGAATGTTGTAAGGTGTATTTATTTATTATTTATCTATCAATCGATAAAATGTTACTTGGTCTGAAATTTATGAATAATACAAAAAGTAACTTTGAAGTCTGAGGTGTACCGATGTGTACACAAACCCTACTTTGTATATTAATGAGTCACTTAGTAATTAGCTTATGCTCTCTAGGTATATATTTAACACGAGAATATTTAACATTAACATTATACAAAACTGACGAAGACAAATGGACTAAAACTCTTATACTAATTAAACCTACGCTCCATTGAATCCGCACTGAATCGCTGAGTGCTGATGATATGACGTGTTACCTTAATTGGGCTTTCATTTAATTTCCCAAGGGTCGAGTGTGGTTCACGTTGAAGTACGAAGCTGGAACCGAAAGGCTACAAGTGCATATTATAAAGGCGAAACATCTGCCCTCTCGTACCCCGGCACTGGCTAATGCTTGCGACCCGTACATCAAGTAAGTGATACTATTAATTACAATAAATGCAATTTTAGTGCAATATTCTTTACGCTACATAGGTGGTGTCTATTAGGCTTTTAGTAGTAATTGGATGGTATAAACAAAAATATGTTTTGTTAGTAATCTGGGCCACCAAATGATATTGTTTTAGCTGATTAAAAAAATATGACATTCATTCAACAGTTTATTGTAACAAATTCATAATTTAGCTATTGTTGCGCCAAAATACGAAATTTCTTCGATTTTTTCTATATTAAAAATATAAAAGACTTTTCACTGCAAAACTATACTTATTTCGCCATTTTTTATCGACGTACGTTATACGTATATGAAAAAAAATAGTGTATCAGAAATCTAGGCACGTAACATTTTTAATCTAGAGCAATTTTTGAAATAAGAAAGACTCGTGTGGAATACCAAACAAATTATTATTTTTCCACTTTCAAAAAACAGATAATTAAAACTGTCTGATTATTTCCCAGAATCCAGCTGATGCCGGACGAGAGGAGGGTGTTGCAAACAAAACAAAAGAAGAAAACGTGCAATCCATTCTTTGACGAAACGTTCGTTTACCAGGTGGGTGAATATTTTATTTGAAACATCAAAATTGTAAAAGTTTTTCTCAATGTCAAACAGAATTTTCTGGTTTTATAAAAATGAGTATTTTTAACAGTATTTTACTTCGTTCAAACTGCCTCGGGGTCTTATTTAGTCTGCTAAGTACGTCACAGTTAATTCAGTATTCTTTTTACAATTAGAATTGTAATGTCTACTTCAAAGTAATGATCTTTTGATCGGATTTGTAGACAATATTATGATCTTGTGAGCTAATTGGGCTCTTCGCTTACTTACTTACAAAAAACATATTGAAATTAATGATATTTCATAAAAAATGTAAAAATATTTATTTCTCTTTTACACGTCATTGATGTTGCTAGCATCTCGCTCGAATAGCTTTATGTAACTTTGTAATTCAGAATCATTGGTTTGAAAAGACTTTTACTTCGGTACACTGATTTAGGCCTGTTTCTTCTTCGCTAATTAATAAAATTAATTATCGTAAAAACAATTTTGCGTATTGAATGAAATTATGTTTTTTAATTCAGGGTCTAACCAAAAGATATGATTACGCTCTAAAAGGAAATTGTAATTATAAAAAAATCTTTTAGTAAAATTGTGTTTGGAATCATAATGATGAAGACTGAACGTCGAAAAAAAAATTGGCTGACATTTATTTAAGATTTGAAGCTTGAAATTTTTTATTTGTTTTGTGTTCTATTTACATATATGTATTGCGGGATTTTAGAGATGTCGTCTCGTGATAGCTTAGACAAACTTTGGTACATTAATTAAATGGTACAAGACCTATTTTAGTACTTGAATACGCCCGTCCCTATAAAGATAGAAATGTGTTCATTTACCTATAATCATACAACTAACCCTGTACAGACTTGAACTATAAAATTACTTTTCAGAATATATATTTAACATCAAACCAAATTATAAAACCTTTTACGCCACAATTTTTGAGTGCAAATTAATCTAATCGATGGATGTTCCGCCAATGTTGAACAAAACATCATAGTCGGTTGAAAATTGCCTATAAGCTTTGCCAACGTACCTGAACCAAAGATTTAATTACACTAATGGTGAAGTCTGCGGCAACAACTGATGACTGGCTTTTAACAAAACCTCCGATTAATATCATGCGATAACAAATTCGTCAATTCGTCAACGTCAATATCAAATTTAATAGTATAAAATAACTGAATGGATACACCCAACAATCACACACATAGTGACCCCACATTAAGATACAAATCTTGTATCGTGGGTACAAGAAATTACGAGAGACTTTTCGGTCTCACAAACACCCAGACCCGAAACAACTGCCCTGTGGCAAGGGGGCGTAAGAATCCCACCACGGTATCCCCTGCCTGTCGTAAAAGGCGACTTAAAGGGGCCCTTGGGGTCGCTGGACGTGCTGTGGGGGCAGCGCGTCCTCACTAAAAGTGACCCCGAGAGGGGCGGCGGCACTGTGGCCTGTGTACGTCGCGGGCGCCCATCCACAACCGGGGCGCCCGAACCAAGATAGTGGGGGTGCAATTGTGCCCCCTAAAACTCCGAGACGGCCGAGACATTTACGTCTCGGAGGCGCACCGGGCGGCTGCGGTTGACGGTGGGCGCTTCTCACCCGCGTACCGTGGTCGCCCCACTCGGCGCAGAGATGGCCACCGGGGGGTTTTAGTCGGTATGCCGGTTTAGGGATTTTGTTAGGGACCCAGCCCGACACTAACATCTGTGCAGATATGACGTCGCCGCGCGCCGGGCTGGAAGACCGGTGACCCCGACATACACTTCCCGCCCCCCTCCCCCGGGCTAGCGGGAAGTAGAGCTATAAACAGCTTTCCCCCCGAGAACAAAAAAAAAGACCCGAAACAAATATTTGTGTATACAAACATTTGCCACGTAATTTTACTTGTATAGGACTTTACAATGATGGGCGTTCGTATATTGATATCCAGAAAATTGCCCTTTTTTGGACATAAACAAGATTGTGTAATTACATATGTGTAGGTATTAAAACCATATCAATCAAACCCACAATACAACCGAAATTGAAACATCTGTGAAAAACAAACATTTGTCTCATTGATGGAATTAAAATACGTTCTATTTTCAGACACAAATTCTATAATTTCCAAGGATTGCAAACAATTTAATGTCGAAACAATAAAACCAGAATGTTATATACAATGAAACCACTATAACAAACTATTTGGGTCTGTCATGCTTTCTAAAATATTTTCGCCCAGATCAACCTACTTTACTCGAGGTATCCTTGTCGAAATTCATCCTTGACATAGCTATCGTGTTAAAAATATCAAATTTCCCCTTTAGGTAAAGGCTTCAGCAATATTATTTTTAATAAATATTTAAATATCAGTAAAGATAAGGTGAAAAAATGATAAATTTTCAATTGAAAAGTTTTCAACATTACTTCTATTAGTAAATCTCAAAAAAATAATTTCTCCGACTGCGTGCTATTATACTAATTAGTATTTACATAATTTATAATGTTTGTTGCAATGTTTGTATATGTGTGTGTTGTACACATTAACTACTTTCCCATCTAATCTATTTTTTAGTTTATTCTATGGTTTTCTTTGAAAAATCGCATTGAGCGATAAGGCCGCCAATTGTACGGTTATTCCCTCTGTGCTTCTGAATTGTTCGTTGTCTCCATGTGTACAATATTGTGAATAGAAATAAAAATCAGTGTATCGTTTATTTCTGTAAAAACTTGGTTGATTCGTCTTGAGCTTGGAATCCATCTAGGATTTTTTGTTATGAAACTTATTTATACGGAAGATAGAGCGTTTGACATATTAAGACATAACATATTTGATGTAAACCATAACACCGCAGTCTAGAATTGCATATTACATAACGGATACTGGCGACATAAAAACACACGCAATAATAACAGAAATTATATTTGTAGAATCAAAACAGTCTTCCGCTAATTCGATAACCACAAATATCGACTGAAGACTTCTATTTAGATCGAGGCATTGTCATCTAACCAGTCCGTTGTATTGATTTAAAAGTCGACTATTTTAATTCTGGAATTAAACTAGACTATACGGAACTAAGTTAAAATAGCATCGCTCGGAAATCAATGAATTCCGACAAAGGTCAAAGTGTAATAACAAAAATAGATTACTAGAGTTAAATAAACAGAACTAATTTTGGAATATCAATAGGATAATTTAACTATAACCGCAAGGTGGTTGGCAGTGGTTGGATGAGGAGAGCCGAAGATCGAGCCTAGTGGCGTGCCATAAGAGAGGGCTATGTCCAGCAGTGGACGACTTAAGGGCTGTTGATGATGATGATGAATAGGTTAATTCATTGTTATAATAATATATTACATTCACAAACATTAAATAAGTACCTAGCTCAGACGAGCGGATGATTGTTTCGAGTAAATGCGTTGTCTTCTGTTTTTCTCCCAACAAAATTGTGTGGACCGATCACAGTATTACTGCTCATAAATAGGTATATCATTTTTCGCAATGCGCTTAATTTTGCCAGTACGTGCTCATTCCCATACAAGTCTATAAAGGAACACCGAGCTAATCTTAAATTGTTTAAGTTTAATTTTATTATATCTTTGCAAGACTTCTAGGATACGCGAAGTTTATAATCTCGTAACGTGCAAGTTATGTTCAGTGGAAGCTTAAGAAACTAGTATTAACTTTGCTCATAATGCCTTGAGGCTTTGTATTTCTGAGGCGCATGACGTCACACGTACAAGAACACGTAACTTCTAATAAATACGGAATGAAGTAAAACAAGAGATTTTTAATACTGTCTGCTGTATAAAAACTAAAAGTAATATAAAGTTATGCAATATTGATGCTAGCTGCTTTTATGAATCCAATTTTGATGTCTTGCAGTAAAGTCGTGCGTTTTACTATAGATAAGTAAGTAGATATATATCAGCACCCGTTCCGTTAATATCTTTTCATAAAAAGCAAGTCTTTCCCTTTTAAGCCTTAGGACTTAGTACGGTATAATAGATCGAGACGCGACGACGGCTCCGCGTAATAGGATTCTTATTGAAACACCTTTGTAAATACTTCTGCAATATTTTCAACTCCATTAAATATTTCCTTTGAAAATATACTGTATTCGTGCTGATGGAACATGTGTACTGTTAGTTCTGGTAAATAAAGATTTAAATACCAGTTTGTTAATAACAAAAATATATCCGACATTTTAAATTATTTTTTTCTGGATTAGTTAAAGTTGTTGCATAGTAGACCAACGAGTGAAAATTATTTCAAACTCTACAACAGATTAATATTCTTATTAATTTCAACATAAACCATTCGCTTGCCAGCACCCAGATAAAAAAATAATAAGCGAAACAAATTAACAGAAAAACAAAAACAAACAAGCAATGAACTTCAAGTCAAAACAAATATAAATTACATAATACTGTTAGTACAAGATGAATAAATAGCTAATAGACAACAAGAGTAAAAACAAATAAATACAGCCACAGTTTACATCACTTAAGTAGATAAACCTCATTACTCTCCTACTCGCCACTACTCGCCAAAAGTATCAGAAATAAAAAATAAGTTTAAGAAACAAATCGAGTTTGTGTCTATTTCCTATAAAGACTTTCCTATTGTTAATCCACTAAACAACTAAGATTAGAAGGAAAATAGTCAGTATTTATATCGCAACGAGTGTCAACGCTTGTCTGTCACTTGTCCATTCTACATCCATCACAAAACCAATGAATAAAAATTCCAAAGAAAAATTATCGGTTGTCACACATTTATAAAAGTCTTGATATTATACACAACCTCAATTACTAGTAAGCGGCTGCGTCAAACATATTATAATCTAATCGAAAGTTCGGCTCGCTCGGCATGCTAACATTTCCTTTCTAGTCTTATTCAATTGTTTCGTAGATTAATTTATGACAATCCGATGATTTACGTTATTTATATGATGTTAATGCAGCTTTTACAAGATGGTTCTTTGTCTTAGATTCCACCAGGCAAGATTGAGACCCTGACCCTCAAACTGTCTATATTGGACGTCGGAAGAGTGGGTAAAGGAAAGCAACTGATCGGCCACATCATTCTGCCGCTGACTGAGCTCGAAGGAGTTGCTCCTGATGAAGAACCGCAATTGTACAAACTTGACATTGAAAAGGTAGTTGATGTTGATTTTAAAAACCATATCATATGAATATTTATGAGCTATATCCTTTTAACAATGATGTTTGAAGATTAAAATGAAACGATCTTAGTATTTTACTAAGAATTTTTAAGAAAGAAGAAGAAAACCGAATGGGAAAGCGAAGTTACAATTTATTTCAGGTCTTTATCAATTCCTTTCCGGCTAAAACCCAAACATTCCCTACGGATGTGCGTGCCTAGAATAGTTTTTTAGTCTAATATTTTTCCTCACAGGACCTTCAAGAACCAACATCAGATTTGGGTGAATTACTGGTTTCATTACTGTACAACGAAAACCTACATCGGTTGACGGTGACAGTGATAGAATCCCGGGGACTGAAGGTATGTTCGCAATTTTGACCTTATATTTAAATGTTGCTATCTTTCTAACCCAATCCATTTTTATCTAGCTCAAGTTAATAGCTAATAACATTGAATCGAAAGAGAAAATACATATTGAAAAAAAACATCGCAGCAACTATTTAAAATAAGGCGGCATAAGGATCAAATAAATTATTATTTATTACGTAACGTGAACCTTGACGATAAAATTAATAATCTACCGGCGAATAATTGTTCAGGTTACTGATAGAAAATAATGAATGTTTGTTAAATATTGCTCTAGTTTACAGTGTCTCAGCTCTCGTTACTAGTGATTAAACGGCAGCCAAATTAAGGCTTTTTCAAATAAACAGAACATACAAAAAGAGATTGATTTAATAATAGCTTGCCGAGGCAGCGCGTTGAGTAAAACTGTTCTAAGGGCGCGGATTTTGATTTGAAATTTAAATTAGTTTCACCTTGTTTGTGGCTATTAATTAAAGCGTTTACCTTTCGCTCGTCTAAAACTATTTTGCAATCTGTGTCACCTACTGGACTATTTTGTGGCACTAATTAACGTACGTTCGGCTTATAATTAATATTCGTGCTGAACTTAATTATTCATCTTTCTACTGGATATAAGGATTGAAGAAATTAGTGTGTCATAATAATGATTATAAAGCATATAGAAAAGTCTATCTAATTTATTCGTATAATTTATACCGTCTTTTGTATTCTAAATTTATGTTTCTCAGTTTAACATGAATCGATATTCCACTACAGATGAAATTTCCTATAATTCATACTATTTGAAAACTTTGGAGAAAATCCTTCGCAGGAATAACAATAAATGTTAAACGTAGGCGTCGTTCAAAAAGTCTAAAAATAAACTCTTCTTCTATGAATGGCGGAGCGAATCTTTGGTATTATACTTTCAAATGGGATAACCTTTCTTTCTCAGGAAATACGTTAATCCACCTTCAAATAAATTCTGAAGAAAAGTGCCGTAAACGTTATAATAGCTTTTTAAATATGGACACAGAAAAGTTTTTATATGGAAATGCGAACGGAAAATACATGAATTTATTATTGTAGGTACGTCGTCGTGTATGACACAATATAAACAACGACTTATAATTGTAGTGTTACAGTAGTTGTGTAAGGTACTTAAATGTTCATATTAATATACGTACAGGTAGGTCAGGGACAAAGCGTGATGGAAATTGTTATTTGATTCCTGTTTATGAATTTTCATAGAATTTATTTTTTTACCAAGAAGTGGAAAGGGGTTCGGTATCCTTTGGGAATTCCTTTGTTGTTATAACGTTCGTTTTTTTATATTATTTTGACAGTCCCGTGGCACCGATGGCTGTAGTCACTAGTTGGTGTCTACACCATCTTGCTAAACGAGATGCCGTGGGCTTGATCCCCGAACTCAGACCAATATTTGTGTGAACAAATAATTGTTAGACCTCTTGCAGTCCTAAAACCAACGACAAAACACTAGCTACTGTGAGCTCAGAACCAAATGTTAATGTTTTACTTGAAAACAGTTGGACCCATCTGCAAGCAAGCGAGAGTTGGTGGTGCGAGTGACCCAGGAGCGCGCCTGCCGTGGCGTCCGAGCGCGCCGCACAGCCGCCGTCGAAGTGAACGATGAAGGCTGCGCCCTGGTCTCCGAATGCTTCCACTTCAGACTACGAGCCGATGAGCTGCATACTACCAGCGTGACTGTACAAGCTTTGCAGCCCCACTCCGTGTATGCCAAAGGTAAAGACTTATTTTGGATGAGTCGAGAATATGAAAAGGAATGAAAGAATGCTATAAAGGTATTTTTATTGTGTAACTTCACATTTGAAAAAAATGAAGATTTATATATCGATCAATATTGAATAAATAAGTCTCCTTCCTTGGAATGTAATAAATGAGAATTACGTAGTTATTTAGTTTAGCAACAAAACTAAGAAAAGACAGCTAGATGACTTTAAACCTGAATGAAAAAACTAAAAGCCATGAAAACACCGAACTTTTAGCATAATAAAGACAATCATGATTAAACAAAATTGTTACCACTTAATTCGTTAAGTTAGGGTGTCTAGACGGGTTGAAAAAAAAACACTGAACAAACTCGAACACATAAACCCTACAAAGATACTACAGAAAGTAACAAATCGTAAGCTTATAGTTGCTTAACATTTTGGTGTCACCGTTTTTTTGAATATAAATTTATTTCGAACATCTCTAAATAGATTTTCAAACTGTTCAAACTCACATTCGACTTTAATACGAGTTCGAATGGACAAACTCTTCAATTTCGACGTGACATATAAAACATTAAATATAAACTTCCCTCATTAGATCCACGCTAAAAGTTAAATTTCATAACCGGCGACATTCACAATTTAGCATTTCTCCAACGAGGCGAAAAGCGACGATGAATTTGCATTTTAACAAGCGGAAGTATTTCGGGTGATTAATCAACATTGTAGATATGAGACCTTGGCGTTTTTGGAATTAAAATAATATTAAGTAGACGTCAAGGGGCCCCGTATAACGTCAGATCAAATAAAGCGCCTGAGACTCGTGCCGTAGATAAATTACCTTAGAAATGTCGAGAATGCTACCATAAGCGTGAGGTTTGTATAATTTATATAGAGATATGAGCCAGCAACGATGGAATGTAGGACCGAGTATGACTATTCATTAAAAGATAATATTGTACTAAGCAGGTTGTAGATTTTTTCTCGGAACTTGTCTTATTACTTGAAGCGTAGTTACTTGGTCTGAATAGCTTCAGCAGAACCATGAGAGTTGATAATCAGAATGTAGGAGTAACGAATTGAAATAGTTAATTCAGAATTCGAAATCGAGTCCATTGATTGATAATATTTGCAACAAAATTTTGTATTTTTTTAACTCTTTGGGTAAATAGAAACCCTTTACTGATTTGTGTACAAAAAGTTCGTTAAGTAATAATTTTTCCAGTTTATTCCTCAACCGATTACTTTCTTTTAACAGTGTTTACACTCGACGATTGGATCACATTGATAAACCTTGAAAATTCTTGCGTCGTTAGCAACCTTTCCGGCTGTTAGATTGTAATCTACGTAATAGATCGATCTCTTGGGGTTTCAAAGCAAATTGTTTGTTACAGATCGGCTGCTCGGTAAATTTGTGCTCGGATCGTACATGTTCGCTCGAGGGCGCGCGCTTCAACACTGGAACGCCGCTCTAGCATCGCCGATGGAACAGGTCAAACAATGGCATCCGCTTACCAATTAACTCGTATCGGCCAAACTGTTTGTATTCACGGAAGCATTCGCCAAAGACAGATGTAGATGTTTTTTTCATCTGGTAGGGTATTTGACTGTGTTTTGTTATCATCACTGATAGACGATTTCAAATTTAATATGATTTCAGAGCTGCTTTGTAATGTAATATATTTTTTTGATACAGTGTGTGGTCTTTGTTAATAAATAAGTCAACTGCCCTATTCCTGAAACGATACGTTAAAATAAATAATGTATTTATTATGTTATAAAATGTCTTTCTAGGTATTGAAATTTAGTTAACAGAATACGTTGATTGAAGCTTTTTGCTAAGTTAACCAAAATACCTAATTTATTGAATGTGTTTGGTGGGTCAGTGCATATGAGATAAAAATGGATGGACTTTACAGTGAAACTATTACTTAATATATTAATATTATACATGATTTTCAACTCCGATAGTCAATATTTAAATACTAACTCAAAGAAATATCGCTTCTGCACTTTGACTCAAATATGTAATTTATGCCGTTACTCCTGATTCAAAATTGGAAATACAGTGTTTAATCATTATATTATTCTCATATAAATAAATATATTAATAATATTAGATTATCATATTAATAAATACATAAGATTATATTTGCCTGCTGCTTCCGTGGGTAATTTATTAGATAAGATCTATATTCTTTTAAACGTATTTCGCCCGTAAAAATTCTCAGCGAAAGAATGTTTTTGACAGATCCTCGTGCTTTCTCAAATGACGTTTTAATCTAATGAGCGCTTTTTACCCTTTCACTTTTAAAAGGTTTTAAAATACATTTTTAAAAGACGAATTTATGAATGAACAAGCTGTTTTGGATTAGTCTTCAGATCACGTAAATATTGAGTTAGTTACAAATATATCCGTGTTGACCTACTTAAAATTGTCTGGTGATTTAAGTATGTACGTGATTGGAAAGTTTTCTTCTTATTTTAGATAGATGGGTATTATTTTAACTCTGAATATGCTGATGATAGGGAAAAACGAGATGAGAAAAGGATATTTTTAGCTCTCGTTTTTTTGTATAAAACTACAACATATTTCATGTTTCTAGACAAATTATTGTAACGTGAACTTAAAGAAGATTTGATTAAATGTATAAACTATTTTTCGTTTTTTTCTGGGATTATGTTTTTACTTCAATTTTGAAAAGATAAATAACACCCAATTAATTTAACAATCAATTTATGATTTCTGCTTATTGATTAAGCAAAATATACTATTTTTTATGTCTTAATTTTTTTACTCAGTATCACTTTAAGTATGTACAATGTACATACATATATTACTGTTTTCAAATTTTACTTCGCTTACTTATTGAAGGTTTTGTCAAGAACATCTTTCACTTTCCTTTGTAATCCCTATATCGTATGATACAAGGTATATATGTACATATCTGTAGACCCTTTGTTTTCGCCTTTTACTTAATTTAATATACAATTTAATCGCATAATGTTATCTTAAAAATTCCCTAATATTTTTGTAATTTCGATTTACACACTTCAATATAATGTAATATAACCGTAGCTTGTAACATGTTTATCCAGATCTTCACTAGTTTATTATTTTTTGCAATTTATTTATTGAATAAAACCGCTTATACAAAGTATACTAAAATAATAAGTATTTGATAAATTTTAAAATATAATACTTGTATTCTCAATATATAGATCATAGATAAGTTTATGGACATGTATTAATCAATTTCGACATCAATAATATTCGTATGTTAAATGAGTATATTTATGGATGTTTAAAATTAAATATTGCCAATATACACGTATTATGTAGTAGGTTTATCTCGATAATGTGCAAATGGGATCATTTCAATAAAATGATTCCACGCTGGCACGGCGTGAAATTTGTGTTTTATTTCACCTACTCCCGAAACCTACTTTATATCTATCATGAAAATTGACGGCTGCCAATTTCAGTCTGGCTGAGTTTTACGCTTTTAATTTCCATATACATGTTGAGATCAGTTGCTAATAAAAAAAAATATTCTTCATATTTGGGACCTCCTTTGTGCTGACCTCTGAGCATAAGAACAGCCGTAACGACATTCCCAACGTCATATTTTTTTATATCAACACAAGTTCAGAACTCCACAGCTAATGACAAATGTAGTGTATTCCGCATAGAATATCACTGTCAAGACAATAATACTATAATACTTCCCTAAATAAAATAACTAGTCCAGCTTCATATAAACTATATTATCTACCTCACCTTGTGAAAACCTTGTGGAAATTTGAAGGTGTCCTAAGTTAGAGTGCGTAATATTTAGCTTTGAATTAGCATTACATGGTAATATTAGAAGAAATAACCATTAAAATTCTCACGCTTGAAAAATTAAAACATTATTTTATGAATAACATGCAAATGTACAAAGTATGAGCCCATTTTGACTTACGTAGACGGACTGAAATAATTTTAACGAAAATTAGCTATCTAGTATTATGTTATCTTAAGAGTAATATTCCATTTTCAATGAATAAAACCACTGTTATTTCATCATGCGAACTGAACGCAAACCATTTATTTAATAGTTTCTCGGGAACGAACGAATTAGTTTTTAAATTTATTTCACTCAATGTTTTATTTCGTTTTGTATTCTGTAGGTGTTATTTTATGAGGTTTTAATTTAGAATAAAATGTGCAATTTAGATTTTATTTTATTGACTAAATTCCGAGTGAGTGGGTTGAAGAGATTTTTCAATCAATTCTAGAGTAAGAAAAAGTTTTAATGTTTTTTTTTAAATAAAGCTTTAATTGCAGTAGGGAATCTGACAAATGGTAAAGGCTATTGACACTATAAAGTGAGACAACAAACGATGGAACGAAGTGACAAGTGGGTTCAGATATAAACCTCCCTAACAACACTCCAACACAAACCTAAATTTATTTCATGTTCTTTTTGTACAATATGCCACACAAGTTAAAAGTTTTTATTGCTGCGTCAAAATACAGACACATTTCTGACCTTCCAAATAAATGTAAAGATAAAATAGATTGAGGTATACAAACAAATACCAACACCAAACCTATCACACGTAGTGGCAATTCTCCTAATTCAATTTCCTTCGAAGCTGCCTTAGTTGAAGCCATCCAAACTACATCACCTCTCTATTACTAAAAATACCTCATTACGCTTCCTATCCATTCATTCTATAATAGTCAGTAAATCCATTCGAAACTCAACATAAAACACCCGTAGATAAAATGCTCGCTCCATTTTCAATGCTTTTGTACAATTTATCAAAGGCTTCCACGGAAAGGTACGATGGAGAGATAATTCGTTTTACACACCCACATGCTACAGTCTCCATGGGGTCAATAGGTTAACGTCTTTGTAGATCAGTTTACGATTTAATCGATTCTTCGGGAGCTGTGATGGAATCTTATGTGCCATAAACCGGTTATTCATAGACGACCCGTAGCTGTAATACTTTCCTATTATGTTCATAGTTTATGAGGCTCCCATTATTATAGTCGTAGGGTATCTCGGAATCTTTTGACTATTTCGAGGATTTTTGCATTTTCACGGACTCTCTATTGGCTACTTTTACACCTAAAAATATTTGATCCTTAAAGATACCTTTTTTGCATCAATTTGTCTGATGAAAAGGTAATGGCCTCGAAGTTTAGACGCTCTGTCGAAAAGCTTGGCGGTCGTGATTTAAAACCCCAGTCATAGACCTTTGATTTATCGAAGTTATTTGTGTATTCACAATGAATTACTTACTTTAACTGTAAAAGAAAAGATCATGAAACATGTACACAACTTGCAACACGTTAACGAACTTCATAAGCTATTATAGCATCAGCAACGTGCAACTGTTGCAGGTAAAGCATAAATCTCTTGCCTTACAAAGTACAAAGCCGGTGGAGCAGACAAGTGTTGGAGTGGAGACCGCGCTTAGGCAGACGTAGTGTGGGACGTCCTGTAACACGATGGACCGACGACTTGAGAAAAGTGGCGGGAAACGGATGGATGAGGGCTGCTCAAGACCGGGATGGTTGGCGCTTTCTTGGGGAGGCATACGTTCAGCAGTGGACGGTGATAGGCTGATTGACTTACAAAGTATTTTAATTTAGCGATCGCCTCTTGACCTTTACAAAATAATTTATAGTTGTATTAAACCGCAATAATTTAAGAGGAGAAGGTGCTCGCAACATCTGATATTTCAAAAGTAACAAAGTATAAACTTTTAACAAGCAATTTCTCACAATGAAAATTAGTTTTACCTTTGGTATAAACTTTGCATTAAAAGCAGAATAGCACCTAGATAAAAGTGCTTTACAAATCTGTTCCACCTTTGCCCACTATCGCGTGGGATTCGAACAATATAATCATTATTTATCATTTAGTATTAAATGTTCATTGCACGCCGAGTGTAACTATAGGCTTTAAGTAATAGAGTTAGATGTGAAATGTTCCATAGACCGTTTTCTGGAGAACCTAGAAGTTTGTATTCTGTCAGTTTTCCGCTCTAAATTATATTATACACACATATCTACTCTTGCACATAATACGTAGGCGGATGTGAATTTCTACGCCCACGTTTTGCCATTTATGATTTCAGTCCTACGTAATGAACAATAGCTCTTTTACCGGTTACATCATGCTCCTTACAAATTCTAGTAGAAAAGCTGCTTGACCCGCGAGTCAACCTAAAGATATTTTATTCCCCAATATATTCTGCAGACTTACTAGCATCACGTAGTTTAAAGATCTTAACAAAACAATTGCTTATTTGCTAAAATTGTTAGGTTTTCTCTTAAACTTCGACTTTTAAGCCTAGTAAGACACTAACAGAGCAAATAGCGGAATATTTTAGTCTTGGCCGTACTGTTACTGCAACTAAGAAAACTTGTACCGTCTTAACTAGCAAAATGTAACGCAACATTGATGACGTTACGTTTTGCTAGCTATCAAAATCACAAGTAATAAGATAATAAGCCTAAAAAATTATTCTAACTTACATCTTCTTCTTCTTCATCAACCCATATACGCCCACTGCTGAGCACGGGTCTCCTCTACCATTGAGAGGGTTTAGGCCATAGTCCACCACGCTGGCCTAGTGCGGGTGCTAACTTGCATAAAGTACATTTAACATTTGCTTTGGTATCAATTTATTATTATATCTCACTAGAAACTGTTTAATACACAGTACGCAAAATCTAATATCCTAATATGTATTATAATTGACGCCTATTATGCGATACTAAGGTACCCTTATATTGGAACTAATTATAATAAATTCACTCACAAGAATTAGTTGTTTTATGCGAACGATTACGAAGGACGCAGACTGTTAGGGTTAAGTAATGATTTCTTGAAAATTAATAAATAATATTAGCCTCATGTATAACGAAGAATAAGGATTTTTACTATCCAAATGAAGTAAACTGACGCGATAAGCATTGATAATGAAATAACGCGCCGCTTTTCTTTAAAACCTAAGGAAACATGGGCCTAAATTTTATATTTGTACAAGAATTTTTTTACTTTATATTTCGCGAATCCACATTTGAATTGCGAGGAAGACTCATTAGTTCATAATCCCTTTCATTTGTAGAAGAAGCGCGTGCCCAAAAGTGGAAAATTTGTAAGCTAATATAGATGTAGAAATAGAATTGAAACTGGGAAAATAAACTCCCAAACTTCGTGAGAAACATCACATGTAGGAACGGCAAAATTCTCGTAACAGCTAAGTAATGGATATTTCGTGTACAATAGGACTACCCGAAACTTAATTCTTGAGTGTTGTATTAAGTTATATTAGTGTCTTGTATACAAATGTTTGGAAAGGCCGTACCCCAATTGTATGGTAAATTTATTATTCGAGTTGATGTTCTTAGCGTTTACAGACTGAGTGAGTGCCGATTGATTAACACCGTTTATTTGAGAGCAGAGTAGCGAATAAAATGTCAGCGTTATTTTGGCAGACGACTGTTCATATATCACAAACGTCTTCTAAGTTTTTAAATTTTATATTTGTATAATTATTTAATGAATAATTAACATGATACTTATTATAATAATATTCACGAAAGGAACCCAAAATATCCGAATTTTTTCACCCAGTGCTGCCATGGAATAAATTGACATCATACGATCTCACGCTTTCTTTGGATAAGGATATACGGAGGAGGAAATATCTTCTCATATATTTCTATCAGTACATAGTATGCTTGCATTACTGTAACAGAAAAGATTTGATTAATATTTGCGATCTGCCCTATTCTCTCATCTACTTTCGCAATGTACTAAGTATGAAATACTTCTAAGTACGAATCCATCGCCAATATTCGAATACACGGCGAACATTTCACATTTTTATACTCGGTTTTCATTATGAATGTTATAAGTCAGTCGGATAAAACCAGTGAATTTGTTTCGAACAAATATTTAGACGATTCAGAAGGGTCTGTTGGTAGTGACGTAGCAAACCCTAAGATTCTACAACATTACGATAATGTAAATTCAGTTTGAATTTCTGATATTTTGCTGATCTTGTTAAATTTGCAATCATAGTATTGATACTATCACTTAGCTTGGGTTTGGAATAATAAAGAGTCTATCTATCTCAGTAACAGAACTCGTATACTTTTTATTTTCTCGATTTGACTTGCGTTACACTTATTTTTCTTTGCCATTATTACAATCATTTACGTGACATTCGATTCTACTAAACAAGTTTTAATATCTTCTCCCATGGTAACCTAAATAATAATAAAGCTATCCTACGAACAGCTTGTAACTAAACTTGAACACTTCCCTATATTATTTGTACTACATTGCGCAACTATGACCATTTCTGAATACTGAGATAAACTGAAATGGTTTTCTACACGCCGTTGTTAGAATATACTTATTTTGGTCTCATTCAGGGTTCCTCTAGTCTCGTAACTGTGTTATCTACAGAGGCGTTTTAGTGCTCTTATACCACCTATTCTCATTTGCTTATGTCTTTAAAAAATAAGTTTTCTTTCATAAGCCCCTTCCCTTAGCTATATGTTATTTTACGACTGTTAAGTCAATTTTTGTCTTTATTTAAAATAACAGTTTATTTAGAATGTTTTCTAAGAATTGGATGGCCTTTCATTGCTTCAGACTGTTTTTTTTTTTCTACAATAAATATTATCCAACCTCTGCAGTCGCCGGTTTAAACGCCAACACATGAAAGTTCTTAGGAATAATTCATGTGTGTAGTCCACCAACCCAAACTGAGCCAGCGTGGTACACCAATTTCTAAACCCTCTTATGTAACTAATAAAATTTTCTCTTCTGCAAAATATATTGGAGCTTTGATTTTTACTAACACTTGTTTAGAAAAATACTACCAATTTTAAAAGGTTTACTCATCCAGCCACGGTAACTTTGCTAGAAACATTGAGTTTCCGCTAAATTTTGCAAGCTGACGCTCCCAAGCTTCAGCGTATAAAAACCTGTTTAACACAGAACAGACTTCCCCTCTTTGTTTCAGGCATCCCGTTCAAGGTAATTTCATCGTTGGAGTAGCGTTTTATATCGCTGTGTAAGACTAGAGAAAAGGCTAACATTTTACATGTAAAAGGCAACATGATTAAAAATATTTTGTTACAGGTTGCTGTATAAATTTAAGACAATTATTGACAGATCTATTTACACACGGCTCAACGGTTTTCGGGCGCAATTCCAGACTCCTTTCGTCTATTGTGAATTTCCTAAAGGAAAACACCAATAACACTTTACAGGACCAAGGAATCGAAGCCGAGTATCGCGGAACGACAAAAGGTATTCTGACGAGAGAGGTAAACAAGTTCCATGTGTATTCACATGAAAGTTACGGACATAATGTGGTTCTATATAGGCTCCCTAACTGGCACTAAAATCAGGTCAATAGATCATCATGTATAAAACAAAGCACGTACTCTATGTTAGTTTTAGAATAGAATTTAAACCCCATTCAAATATTTTCTGATATCTGGTCACAGGATAAATGCGCGCGCTCTGTTGCTAAAGTCTTGTATATTGAAATTAATAGCCGCTGCGGTGTAGCGAATAATGGTTAAACTTTAATACATCATAATTCATTCCGGAAAGGACAAAAATGTAGTTGTTTTTTATAGAATTATTTGTAACACTATTCGTATTAATATGTATATACGAGTACTACCTATGTATTGCAACAATGAATGTTTACGTATCGCCCAATACATGTAATACCTACTGAGAAAAAATATAATTAAAGTAAAGAAATATCCTGGTAATAGACTATTTAATACTGCTATAAATCTACCTTTCCTATACAGTAATAAGTTGCTCAAAAATATCACGTTGCCAACCCTAAACATACAGTGGCTTGCCATATTATTATGGACAGTCACATTTTTTTCATTTTTTTTCTTTGAGCACATTTAACTGTAATCTTAAGTGGTGTAAGACTTGTTAGAAGTCTTTTACACATTCACGATACCTCTTTAACTTAAATTTTAAGTGGATTTCAAGTGTTGGAGCAATAATTTATTTTAAAATTACTTTTAAAAGCGGGAGAGTCGCAGAATCGTTGACACGGGTAAAAATAGGAGACGTTAATAATATTATTTTAAAAAGCTATTTAGTGAGTTTGTGTTATAAATATTAATTAAAAGTAATTATTATTTTATTGTTATTGATGGAAAAGTATTTTGGCGTCAATTTTTATCACAATATTATTATTATTACTTTTTAATGGTAGTCAGTACGAGTCGACGGGTTGATTTGTTTCCAAAAAAAAAATCTGTGGTTAAAACCCTCCTCCTGCATCCGAATCATTCTCAAAGGAAGATAGCAGAACTTGCCGGAGTTTCTTAGTCCGCTGTTAGTAAAATAAAAATAAATTTGGAATAAAATAAGCCACTTTTGCCCAAAAGAAAAAGCAAATGTTGAAGAAAATTGATTACCACGCAATGGTCTGATTGGAAAATTCGGGATAATTGTTTGCAAAACTGAAAAAAAAGTGGTGATCTTTTAACGTTAATGGTTCGGGAATCTGAAATACCAGTTTTTAAGAGAACTGTACCGCGGAGGTTCGCAGAGGAAGGTCTGACAAGTTATCGACGATTTGAGAGACGAGTTATTATAACGTTCGTCTGAGAAACACATCCAAAAAAAGTAATTGTATGAATAATTTTGTGAAAAAATTATTTGAGAACATCAAAATAGAAGTTAGTATTAAATCTGACCATATTCCAGTCTTCGAATGGTGCTTACAAGCCCAGGCAAGCCGTTTTTTTTCATTGCTTCAGTCAAACGCGGTTTCTCAAATCGTCGATAACTTGTCAGACCTTCCTCTGCGAACCTCCGCGGTACAGTTCTCTTAAAAACTGGTATTTCAGATTCCCGAACCATTAACGTTAAAAGATCACCACTTTTCTTTCAGTTTTGCAAACAATTATCCCGAATTTTCCAATCAGACCATTGCGTGGTAATCAATTTTCTTCAAAATTTGCTTTTTCTTTTGGGCAAAAGTGGCTTATTTTATTCCAAATTTATTTTTATTTTACTAACAGCGGACTAAGAAACTCCGGCAAGTTCTGCTATCTTCCTTTGAGAATGATTCGGATGCAGGAGGAGGGTTTTAACCACAGATTTTTTTTTGGAAACAAATCAACCCGTTGATTCGTACTGAGTACCATTAAAAAGTAATAATAATAATATTGTGATAAAAATTGACGCCAAAATACTTTTCCATCAATAACAATAAAATAATAATTACTTTTAATTAATATTTATAACACAAACTCACTAAATAGCTTTTTAAAATAATATTATTAACGTCTCCTATTTTTACGCGTGTCAACGATTCTGCGACTCTCCCGCTTTTAAAAATATTTTTAAAATAAATGAATGCACCAACACTTAAAATCCACTTAAAATTTAAGTTAAAGAGGTATCGTGAATGTGTAAAAGACTACTAACAAGTCTTACACCACTTAAGATTACAGTTAAATGTGCTCAAAGAAAAAAAATGAAAAAAATGTGACTGTCCATAATAATATGGCAAGCCACTGTACATCTTCTTGCAAGATATAGTTTGAACAAGACAACCTGATCAAACACACTACACCGGTATGTCCTCTAGCTGACAAAAAATGATCTTAACACAACAAGACATAAACTTCGAAGCCGCCAAAAATCCAATTCACGTCCTAAGGTTGTGACCTACAGATTTTTGTTTTTGTTGAACAAAACTTTTCTCCACAACGTTGACTGGATGTGGGCAGATATTACACGAAATATATAAACAAGAAAATACATAAAGATTGGGACGTGACTAAAATAATTGGGTTTATGAAATATCTTATCTTGGGACCGTAACTTACGTTTTAGGTAGTATCGATTTTCATTTTTTCGTTACTTCTATGTTATTGTAGATGGTATTAGCGGTACTAATTGTTATTTTTATTGGTCCTCTTTAAGCTTACTCTGTAGTTCTCCTCCTTTACATTGCTTTTCTGATTAACTTCGTTGCGGGATTATGACAATTTAGGTCCCCTTAGATTCGCTGAGCTTCATTGCTCGGCGCCTATACTGTGCGTGCCGCTGTTGATCCTGGAATACAGGAGTTGCAGTGGCGGGTGTGTGGTGGGATAGGGCCATTTTTTTTACTCTGTAGTTGATAAATAACTTGCACCTTCATGGAATTGTCTTATTGTCTTGCGGCACAAGTAGGTGCCATGCGATCTAGAGGTTACTGGTTTAATTTACGGATCATGCAAAGCGCTACTGTTTTTTTTTGGTATCTAGAAATGTGTCCGAAAACGACAATAACCTGGCCCGCTAAATGCCTACCAAAGAGTCTGATCACTGACAGCTAACTAAATACTTTGTAATCATAAGTTGCAGAGACGGATCATTTTTTTAATCTCAGTTAAAAATTACGGTTAAGTCCTCTGACCTACTTTTCCAAATGTTCCCAGTCATAAGCAAGATAATGCCGTGTTATTACATTACATTACATTACATTACATTAGTAAGTGTTTTGAAGAAGCTGTTTGTAAAGTTTTGTGAATTTAAATTTTTTGATGTAAAACCCATCAATTTAGAAATAACATGTGTTTTATGTGATTTAGAACTAAACACAACGTAGAGTTTTAAGCTTGTCTAGACATGTTACTGATAAATGATTTAGTTGCTTCAATAAAACATAGAGCCTTTGTAACTCGATATATAAAGAAAGAAATCGTATTAAGTATTTGGAGAAACCTTAACCCATTCAAGTCGAAGCTCATGATGCTAATTGAAAAGTACATTAGATAAACCTCTCAACTTTAATGACAGCAACGGTCGAGTAAAATATAAAAAAGTTACTCCATCATTTTCATAATCATTATTAACTGCTTCTGTCACGTTCACTGTTAGTTATGACCTATGAGCCTCTCTTATTGCACTGGGCTAGATCTTCTACGGGTGCTAGAAATCTCTATCATTTACCCAAAAATGCTGAAAGATATTTTATGATAAAAATCGATCTATATCGTAAAAACGACACGATAATTTTAAATCTGCCAACAAAATTAGGTCTGATATAAACCTAACACACACAGACTAATCCTAGAACGTGCCAATATGTGTCAGTATTCATTTCTGTACAGTAATTGCTATCCAGACCAATACACATATACCAACTAAAAGAAATGTCTGGAATATATTATATTCTAAAAAAAATATGCCCGTCGAAGCAACTGACCGTGTTACGTCACACATTAACCTAGGAGCTAAAAACAGCTCGACCTAATAACTGATTTATAATTCAATACCAATCGATAGAACACACATTTATGTCAGACTCTCTCGATAGTGAATAGATGATGCGACCGCCAAGTTTAGGCTAGACCGCTTGACCGAACTGATTTTTGGTGCGGACGTATACTGTAAAACGGGGCTTCCCAAACTGTGCGTCGCCCTGGGGCGTCGCGGCAACATCCAGGGGGCGTCGCGAGGCGATCGGCGAACATTCGCTGTCCGTATTTTCTGATAACCTCATATTATGCTGACTACTGCTGTTTTTATTTCCAGTAAAATAGGTAGTTTTGATGACGGGGGGGGGGGGGTGCGTCGCAAGAAAAATAACAATTCTATAGGGCGTCATAGTGTAAATAAGTTTGGGAAGCCCTGCTGTAAAATATGGACTATTTAATTTTATAAGCTTGCGCCCAACTGAAGCCCCTTTTATAAAATTTTAACCCTGAACTAGACAGACTATTTTTTAATTTTATTTGCAAGATTTTCACAAATTTTGTTTCTAAGCTTATGCATGGTCCTAAATAAAATTCTCGAAAGAAAAAAAAATAACCTGTTTCAGTACCTTGAAAAATGTACATATATAATGATGGACATTTTCAGGTCAAATTCTTGTTATTTGACTACAATACAGCACGGTTACTATAAGTCAACATTAAAAATTAATAATAAACCCGTTTTTATACAATAGTAATGTTAATTTATAAAAACGTGAGAAAGCCTACACCAAAAAAAGTTTATTATCAACAAACTGATCTCATTTTTATCCATCGCAACATCTTTGATGTATTAACCGTGAAGAACCGGGTTAGGTCTCGAAATATAAAGCATATTTGTTTAGGAACCGACCTCAAGGGAAAACATTAATCGATTCAGCGGATTCTAGACGAGGGCGTAGAGGGATAATAAACGAAACCTTTTACACTTTTTATTCAGTGCGCGAAAAGCGGACGAAGATTACAAGTTTTAATATTAGCTTGGATATAAAAAACCTCAATAACTTTTTCTGTTTCTTTTATAAAAATATTTATATCTTTAAGAACACGACATTAATGTGCTGCATGCGACCGATATAGGTATTATCACGAGTTCTATTCTTATGTCTAGCAGTTTTATTGAAATTTTCTATTAAAATTTTGGCAGCATATTCCAGAGTTATAAATCGTGCCTGAAAATTGATAATTAATAATGTCTTTATGTAGAGGAGGTACGTATGCAAAGTAAATCAAATCAAAGAAGTAGTTTAAGTATCTATCAACAGCACTTAAATACTATTGTAGAATGAAACTTAATCACTTTTAACAGTAGAGCATGTCTACTCCCAGCAGTGGGACTTTTATACGTTGATATCATAACGATGAAAACTTTCAGAGTTAAAATACATTTTACCGTACTGATACCGTACCGATGACCGTACTATACTTATCAATTCAGCTTAAATTACAGAGAGAATTCCCAAGTGCAAACCGGTGTGAACACTTTTAAACAGTTCTGCTTGGATTCACAGTAATACTAATAATATCATGATGCCAGTGATACTCGAGGTTTGTTGTTTAATATTTGACTATTGTTATCAAAATATTATTGAAATGTATTGTTTGCAGTTGTTGTTACTGAATTGTATTAGCTGTTATTATTGTTATAATTAGTATTTGGTTGTTTCACTGTGAACCTTGAACCGTTGCTTCGAGTCAAAGGAATTTTGATACAAAGATTAATAGAACTCTGTGAACATCCATGTATGTAGTATGTACATATTATAGCAGATTATTATTGCATTGAGATAATTATTGGAACTAGCCCATTATTACACGCTAATCCATTCTGTACTCAAAGTTCAATAGTATCTCGCAAAAACTCGCGAACTTAAATACCAAAGTTAGTGATTTTTAGCTCAAAAACATCTACTAAATCTCAAATAGAAAGCCTTATTCGGGACATAACTTATCACTCTATTCAGTTAAATCTAGACTAAGAGCTATCTTGACTAAGAATAAGCGCCGATTCCATTTATTTTATAGACGAACCGTACTTTTTATAGACCATCTTGTTATTTCTTCGGCGGGGCTGTATAATATCGTACATTTTCTCTCCTCAAGTACAATAATATAAATCCCTTCTGAACCCGAATAATTGTTTTGATCGTGTGCGGTGAAGGAAGGTTTATAGACGTTTTATACCCTGTTAGGATAGTTTTATAGTGCGTTATACTGTCGAATTATGAAGGAATGTGATTTACTACTGAATTACCGACTGTTTTCTTTTTCGTATTTAAAATCTTGTATAAGCTGGTAATGTATTACAATTTGAAATAATAACAGAAATTATGCTACGCCGGGTGACTTTGGTGACCAATTGCGAAAGACTAAATATGGGTATAAGAAAATAAAGACAAAGCTGACGATACAGCATAAAAATCAAATAGTAATTTGATTCTTTTTTTTTAAACATGAAACAATTCCACCCGCCAAGCCGCAATGGACCAGCGTAGCGGACTAAGGGCTTAACTCTCTCAGGAGAACAGGAGCCTAGTGCCCAACATTGGTACGAATAATAGGTGCATAAACAGATTTGAATACCTAGAATTGAAATGTTGACATTTATGGACGGATTAATCTTATCTAATAATTCCAAGTAATAAGAATTTGAAGCCGCGACGAAAGTCTTTTTAATTAACCGTTTACTCTAAATAACTAGTCATTATTAGTTGACTTTTTCTATTTTTACCTTGCGACGGCGAAGGATATGATTTTTTATGCTTCATGAAATTACACTACGATATTTTATTTACTAGCTGTGGGGCTTAGTTCTGTCGGCGCCATTTACAAAATAGTGTACCTTGCGTTCTTTCTTAAGGTTTTACTATTCATCCACACAAAAAGTAATTTGAAGCGGTCTTGTCGTTTAGGAGTAAAATTAGACGGATAAAATCACTTTCGCAGTTATAATTATAGGTTTGAGATAAAAAATAAATCTTTAAAAATATAAATCATTACATTACTTAAGTATCCCGATATCAATAGGTTATATTTAATTACTAGTTCAATATTTGTTCGGCTAATGCAATTTTGTTAGGACACAATCATAAAAATCTTAAATATGGTTGTTGGACATCTTTTTCATACCGAACTATAAAGCAAATTTGACAGAACCATGGAGTGGACATATCCTAAAGTAATGACCACTAATTCCGCCAGGTTCTCTAAGCCGGATATTCCTTACACGGTAAATCTAAGCTTAACTGAGCCACGTCATACCTCTGCTCCGATGGGACGAAAATTCTCCATTTAGGGGTTTCCATTACGCGGTCATTTCCTGCTGAAAGGAAAGTTACATAACCGGTGTTGTATCTAAAGCTAAATGTAGTGCTGAAAATATCAAGCAGGTTATACTAAAGAACAGGTCTATTATTTTAGTACCGAAATAAAATACCTTAAAACACTTACAATTCGGATAGAAAGTTAAAAGACCAACTTAATCTAGACATTTGTATTAAGATCTCTTTTTAGATAAAAAAAAAATAGTGTATGTTTCGTTTTCAACTCTTTTATGAATACCTAATACCTCGTTTTATCAGTTGCTTTTGGTCGGTGAAAATTTAAAGCCTAAGCTAGTTAGATGTATCCCACGCCCGTATTTCAAGAATTGCATTTCAAGACACACGTATAGACGTGGCTGTGCAGATACCGAGAATTTCCCGCCATAATTGCATTGTATCCGATCCCGGAATCGAATCAGGGGCCCCTAGAAATGTCAAAATAACATGCAATAGATTTGTATACGTTTACCTATTTTATTCACTTCCATTCAAAGAGGAAACTTAACTTATCCAATTGCTTATCTTCCTTCGCGGTATAATAGATACCGTCAAAAACACAACTTGACAAAAAAAAATCTCGTAATACCAAGTCGATTTATATATTCAGTCCTTACTTGGAGTAAGTATTCTGATTTCTGTTAGTACAGTGTACTCTTACAATATAATTAGCTTACCGAACAACTATTAAGCATTTCAATACTGTCAAATTACATTACCACATTATTATCCTATTGCAAACTACACAATATGATCTGTATATATACAAAACCACCGAGTAAAAAACAAATTTATTTCAGCCTCCATTTCCCATAGAGATCATCCTTCAAAATGCAAGTAGATATGTATAGAATTAACTTTTCCACAACAACATCATTCGAATTTGTTACAAGACTAATGGCACTAAGTTACTCTGACTTGAGAATAACATCAATCACCCATACTAGTGACCTAGTAAGACATAATCGTCTTCGCCAGTTCTCTCCCATCCGTCTCGTAATCTTGTAAGAGCATCCCAGTAACTGCTTAGTGGCTAACGACCTCTAATGCGTCTACGTGCCCTTTGAAAGATGATCTGTATAAATGAAGGATGATGAAATAAACTACTTTATGACGAAGTTTTTGCTGGTTTGTTTGAAATTATTGTGTAGAATTTTATTACCCACTGCCTTGTTTAGTGCCTCGTGGTCTCGGAATGCAAGTTTGTGCCGTGCGATCTAGAGGTCCTGGGTTCGATTCCCGGGACGAGCGAGGGTTGGGTTTTTCTATAAGAAATTCTCAGTAGCAGCAAGGAATCAGGAAATGTGCCCGAAAAACGGCAATAGGTTTACCCCCTATTATGTGGGGCTGATACCTACCTGGCGAAATGTGGGTGCAGAAATACGTCTCTACCTACCCCTTCGGGGAATACAGACGTGAGGTTATCGATGTTTGTGTGTAATTTTATTAAGTAATGAATAAGTTAATCTAGATCGAGACACGATGTTATCAATTATGACAGGATTGGAACTCGGAACCTCAACACACGGCACTTGTATCGTGGGATCAATGAGTTGTGTGAATTAAAAAAGATTTTTATTTATTTTTTACACTAGTAGGCTCAAGTGTAACATTACAGTCCAAAGTATTACACCTTCAAGACATCAGTCAACATCATAATTACGACGACTCAATAACTTCTTCATGCGTCTGAAGTGTTGTGTAGCAAGGAGTAAAACGAGCTAGCATTTTGTATAACATAATTGTTACTTCACAAATAGACATAATTTTAGCACTGAATTTGAAGATATTCATATATATTGCGAGCGTGAAAATATAATACGGAATTACTAAATTCACACAGCCATAGACATTATTATCAACAGAAAAAGAAATTACTGATTTTAATTCTCAACGGTTGACTCAACACGGTTTCAAAATACTCTCACTGCACGAGGTAGGTACATAACTCAATTTATTGTATAATAAACTTGAGAAAGTTATAGAGACCGTAATCTATTCAGTTCAGAAAGATATACAAATCTTTATCTTATAATTTAAATTAATGTGTATTTTTAGTGCCTTTCATTTAATGAACTTATTATTTATTAGAGACTCATTGTAATATTAACTAGTTACTAGAGCATATCAATTAATTGAATATTTATTAACACATTTTAAAAAATGCGAACGTAAAAACAATAAATTCTGTGAGTTTAAAATGGAATTTAATCTTTTAGCTTTTTCTTGTTATCCTATTTTAAAAGTAATAATGTGTTTTAAAAAATCCAAATCAACTATCTACGGTGCAATAATTGAAACAAGATTCCAAATTTAAAAATATTAAATACATATTCTAAATTCAAATTTCAAAGCAATGCCAAGAATAGTCTGAATCTCGCACACGTAGAACTGTCACGAACAGGCAGTAATGATGTTGAAAGCGGGTGGGGGTGGCAACTACTCATTTGCCAGTGAATTACCCAGGAATAGCGTGTCGTACGGCGGACTGGGACAACATCGACATGCGGGAACGTTGGCTATTTACATCGAACTTACTTTAACTACTGGCCGTATGTTATGACGTCAGTGTTTAACGTACCAAAGAGGTGTGGGAGAAAAAAGGTTCGAAAGAACAAAGAGTTTATTCTAATTTTGTTTGAATGGAAATCATTTTGAAATGAAAAATTCTTTAAAATTATATTATATAAATTGATTTAAGAAAACGCGAGACTTATACTGGATGTAGTGACGTCACTCCTTGATGGCTACGTCACACCATGACGTCACGACTTCACGCACCCAAAGGTCATTGCATCATTAAATAGATACTAGTAGTTACGTAGTAATAGTAACGTAGTTAGCTACGTTATACCCATTGCTTTGCACATTTACAAACGACTAAAATTATATTTTATTAAGAGATTTCGTTTCGAAAAAAATTATCAATTAAAATTACAAACGACTAAAATTATATTTTATTAAGAGATTTCGTTTCGAAAAAAATTATCGTCCCTATTTTTCATCTCACTTTTTTTTACAATTTGTCGTATCTAGAATATTTAAAAAAAATACAGACTATTACCCATATCAATAAGGTGGTAGACAGAGTTCTATTTCGGCATCCACGTTCTCTTATGGCGTGTTTAAGTATTTATTTAACGATGTAAAGCAAAGATTTCTATTACGAAAACTCATACAAATAAAACGTTCTTAGAATAAGTATACGTAACTATTACCAAGCAATGGTTTGCATTTACACGGTACTAACGAGCGACCATCCAAAATGCACTCCCAGTATTAAAGAATACGAGGAAACTTCAACAACCGTTGGAAATGTTTAAAAGAGTTTCTATTCCTTTGTCTGTTTGAATAAAGCCAAGAATTTTGACATATACCCTAGAGGACGAGCCATTTCTATATCAACTTGGCATGCAATTTTAAAATATAAAATTCGCAAACTTTTACGCCACTAAACTGACTAAGCCTGGAAAGTTGTAGTAATTTCTCAGACTATCTTAGAGTACATTGTTGATTAAGATGTTTTCCATCGAAATAATATGCAGATATGATATTATATACAGGCTGATGGCAATGATTGCATAGATTGTTATTATCAGATAAATAAGTCAAAATTATCTCTTTTCCGAAAATTTTTTAATCAACACCACATATTTAGGCCCTATTAACACTCCGTAAATATAAACTGCGATATCCTTTTCTGGGTCACGTCCTTTATGTAACAAGTTTAGTATCCTCACAAACGGTAAGTCCAATTTGACCCAACTAGGCTAGAGATAATCAAATTATATCCCAGAATGAAGGCCCTAGAGGTTAAATAACTCTCCCATTTACATCCATTAAGGCCGTCCGGACACTTTGATGTCAAATACTAAATTAAAAACTTAGCATTTTATAAATTCGTAATTGGAACAAAAGTTTGACGTTTCTAAGGAGTCCTTAGTCTAAGAGCGTTTTTTCTTGTTATAAATTTATATTTAAAAGGATTCTAGAACGAACATCGATATGAAAATAAGGATGTACTATTATAAAACAGCAAAATCAATCCATCTTTTAAAATTAATTCGTAACCAACGTAATGAAGCCAACTGAAATTACATCCGTACTGAATATTTTATTAATTATCAAATCAAATAGACTTTAGACTTAAGTTGCCTAGCATAATTTTGACATTTATTGGTAAATCCACAGTGAGATTCCAATACAGCACGATTTGGTCTAAACTACTAAGACCAGCTAGACCATAGTCTATAGTAGTCAAACTGTATTTAAAAACTACCTTATTTATTCCCACAGACTTAAAGTTAGCTGGCAATAAAATTTCAATATTTAAATAAATTGTTGAACAAAAGACTAAACCGCCTATGCATTTGATCTTTAACTCAGTTCGCCTCGTCTTGTGGGCGTTTGTGGGCGCAGAATTGCCATCAGCGGTATTAAATAGCCACCTCTGCTTTACAACAACTTTTCAAATAAAAGTCTAGATAAACTAATCTCCAACAGTATACGGATGTGCGTTGGATGTAAAGGGTGCAGAATTATGAAAAATGGTTATTTATTTGCATGCTTTTTATGAGAGGAGGTAAAAAGAGCTGGTAAGCTATTTGATGTTCAGTGGTCAACCTCGCCGTTCTTAATACATATGTTAAATGTGATAGTTTATTTGTTAGGTAGGTAAACTGCTGAAATGTTTAAAAAACAAATATGTAAAAAATAAAACACCTTACCCTATCACCTGTTTAGCCTACTGTGTATACCTACAAAGTATAAGTTTTATTGCAATTTTTGTTACTACTGAATTTATATTCAGCATCAAGTCATGTATTAAGGTGTAAAATCTGTTATATATAATATATCTGTAATTTTATTAGTAGCATTGCCAGGACATTAGGCTATTATACATTCTGCATAAAAAAATATTCGAAAAAAGGGTATTCTGTAATTCTTCTCAGCATCCTTTAATAGACCATAATTTAAAATAGCTCTCCTATTTATTATAAAGACTGTCGAGTCAGTATAAAAAGCTAATGTTTTTGACGCGTCTTTATGAAAAACTATTAATTAACAAATATAATAAAAACTGAAAAGCTTTTAAACCACTTTGATGTATCTAAATAAAAAGATTTTCGTCATTGAAAACTTTTGCCTGATAATTAAAAAATAAAAGTTGTCTATTCGCGATATGAACGTCACTTTTTTTAAAAACTTCAGACATTTCGTGGCTAAAAAATCTTCAGACACAAAGTAGTAATAATTAATTAATAATTTTACTGAACTTGTTTTAAATAAAACATTTATTAACATTTACATGTAGACAACATTTTTAAATTAAATTCTTTGCCATTCTATTCCAATGTTAAATTGAATCAAGATTTAAATCATCTTTTATAAAACTCATAACTATAAAATCGTACTGTAAAAAATTAAAATGCCTTTTTGTTTTCGTGATTTCATTTCGTTATTATTCTTTCAGCCTATGTGAGGTTGAAAATTGTTATGAGATAAGTTTGGCAGTCAGTTTTGAACTTTACTTTAACATCAAAGCTAGGGATAATTTTATTACGAAATGTTAGCAAAGAACGTGTGCTCTTGCATCACAAATACTTTATTACTTACTACTACTTATTGATACCATTGTGTCATCATTAGTTCATATACGTCCCACTGCTGGGCTCGGGCCTTCTCTACTACTGAGTGGATTAGGGGCCTTAGTCCACCGCGCTAACCAAGTGCTGGTTGGCCGACTACACATCTAAGAAATTTGTAAGAACTCTTTGCTGAGCAGGTTTTATATATAGACATCTATATCCCTTCTAGGTACATGAAAATATCCATAACAAAATAGCTAAATATTGAACAAAAATACCAAAAAATAATAAACCATTAACAGTTAGAATAGTGCGAATACAAACAGAGAATACACTCATAAAAAGTTTGTAATTGGTGTCTTAAGTTTACAAATCTGAAAACAGCATCTAATCTTGAAAGCCATTACTACTACAGGTAGACATCGATATCAAATTTAGGCAGAATCCATCTAGTATTCTGTAATATCAATTAAAACATTAATCCGTACAACCTATCTATAGATTGAGCTTTGTAATTTAACCACAACTTATGCTCACCCATTTCTCAGTTCATTAACGAGATGTGTACATCTTAGATCTAGTTCGAATGAACTTACAGTTGTCAGAAGATTATTCACTTTCTAGATAATTACCGAAATTAGTTCAAGTTAGGTATGAGGTCGTCGTTCTATCAAATGTAATATCTGTCTCATCTATATTTTCCATATTAAAAACATCTATTTTATGGACCCACGCCACAAGCATACATGTTATATAATTTAAAGGTATCGGGTTAAATTCCCGGCAATTATTGAGTTTTTAAAATTACAAATTCTCTGTAGAAACACTAGTAGTAGTAGTAGGACTTTAGGAATTTTCCCGAAATATAACAACAGGCTTGCGCCCTACTTTGTGACATTCAAAACACACGAGACATAAGTTCTGAAATTGATCGCTACCTATTTTTTCTTAAGTCCTATATTAGATTTTAATAGAACATACTAATCCATCAGTGTTCAGTATAAAATCACCACGGAGATAGACAAATAAAGACAATTATATAGACCTTCTCGAAACAAATTTAAAATGGACAATATTCTAATGTACAAGAACATATTTCACCTTATAAAGTTATGACTGCGACTATATTTAAGTAAATATGCTGCTAATAAACTCGACATATTCCATGCATGTACATTTTTATGCCTCTCTTTATTATAGAGCATAAAAAGAATATCCCCAAAGAATAACAAATATGTCCTCATTTTATCCCAACATTAGGTTTTATGTTCACAAAATAGTTCATATTTAGAGTAACATTAAGACTACTTATATTTGTAAAATAAATTTGTACCGAAAATATTGTTCTTTATTTTTTCATAGAATTTCACTCTGTGTTGAGTCATTAGGGACTGAATATAAAGACGCTCTAACAGCTAAGTATTTACGATGTAATGGGTTCGAGTGAAGAAAATCGAGATATTAAATCCTTATTGTATTATAAGACTAAACAAAAGTAGTTGATGTTTTCGCCCTAGTGTCGATAGTTAGGAACAACATGTTGAAAGCTATTCGAATAATGATTGTATAGTGAATTCATATACTCGTACAATGATAGGAAATTACTGTTTTAAAACACCACGGTAAGCACAGAGCCTCCACTTCGTATGAGAGCGTTTTAGGCTTTAGTCCACCAAGCTGACCTAGTGCGCGTTGGCGGACTACACCGAAGGATTTCCTCAAAATATTTAGGTGTGCAGATATGCTCACGATGTTTCTCTACCAAATTTATTTCGTAAATTCTATGTTTCTTTTTATTTAAATTCTATTGGGAATTAGATGCTCTTCTTAGCACGATCAACTCAACATCATACGGCTAGAACGGTCCATGGTCATTGATCACCTTTATTATTCGCAACAATCTAAGCAGAATAAAAAATATTGTTAATTGTTTGTTCTTTGTAACGACATTAAAAGAAACTCATTTCTTCGAAACTTGTACTAAACCTTATCTGAATACATTTTCATGAATAAAAATTTAAGTTAACTCTCTAGTGGCTTAGTACATAATCATAAAATCGTTTGAGTCTCTTACATCTACATAAGATCACAAATTTGTTTGTAGCCTTGTTTATATTTTTTGGTATGATCTGTGAATATTTATACACGTATAGTTGTTTTTGACGAACAGATGTTAGTCACATATTAAACTTCGTTCAATACTTAAAATTCTAAGCATAGAGCCCCACGAAATCAAACTACTCAAGTTTCTTTCAGCAGCCAAAGATTCCAACTTTACAATTTCAGTTCAACACGAAATCTAGACCTTTTATTATTAATTTACATGCCTGAGAACTTCGGTTTCAGACAGTTGAGTGTTCGTGGCACATTTATTATTGATTTTATCTGTGTTAATAAATATTTCAGATAGAACTGTCCACATCTGTAGACATTGACAATAAAAAACAAACTTATGTAGTTTTGAGAAAAAAAGACGTGAAATTATTTATATAGTAATGATAAATGGGTTTAGAGGAAAGATATTTTAGTTGTTATGTTTTTAATAGACTTATAATAAAAGTCTAACGAGAGACTTCTCGTTTCTCGTGGGTCTCTTAGCCTCGGAATTATCAAAATGTGCAACAATATAACAATCCTAGTTTATTTATTTATATACACTTTATTGTGCACCATGGACATATAACACAAAATGAAATTTAAAAAAGTAAAGAAATTCCGTCCTAGTGACAAATAGGGAGTCTTAACACTGACTGTGCTCTCTTTCAGAGATTTTTTATGCTGTTTTTATGTACCTGGTTTAGTACTAGATAGTGATAAGGTTTCCATTAGGTAAATCCATCGGTAGTGGCTCTAACAAACTTGCTTATAATATTTCGTCACGCTATGATATAAATTTTATATACAAACACCTAGATTACTGGAGGCCACTCAAATGTATGGCTAGTGTAGGGATCGAACCCTTTTTTTCCGTCCCAAAAAAATTCATTTTACTTCAAAAGATCATATTAGGGTATGAAATATTGGCGTCAGATTTATTTTTTATGCTATGTGCATAAAAATTGCATTAAACAGTAAAATCATCATATAGTATGAATCCTGAATTAAAAATACCGTCAATATATTATTTTCTTTTTCTTTTTTCTATTCAGACTGTTTTAGGCAAAGATTGCGTGGGCCGCAGCGCACCAGAGGTCATTATGAGAAAAGGTTGCATTAGTAAACATTACTGTAAAAAGCTCAAGGCTATTACACGAACTGCAATAAGTCATACTCTAAAATGCCTTGATTCTAAGCTTTTGTTTTATTCAAAAAATAACTTCAGTGAAGTTAAAGTATAAAGTATTGGTATGTACTTTTTTTAAATGATTAATGAGTTTATTAACTGCGTGTTTCGGCTTAAATTAATGTCTAGTTTCAAGTGATAGCCAGTTCATTTCCCGAATTAGTAAGTGTAATTTATTTCTTTTTGCAAAAATTTTACTAATAACAAGCAGTTTGCTAATTGCATAACAAGGGCTTTAAGTCTAACTAACGCAAAATAAGTGTAGAGACAAAACTATTTCTACCTTACGCAAAAATATAAGAAGAGAAAATACCGTAGATGCCTAAGCTTCGTATTGTTTTACGGGGTGAAGGGAAAGGTTAACCAATCATGAAGTAAATTTTGGTCGAATCCTTCAAATAATTCGAAAACATTTTTAGTATCTATAATTGGATTACATTTCGAGATGTTTGTAATTCTTTTAACCTTAATTGTATAGGGAAATAAGAATACTTTTTAGTATCATACTGGAAAAAAATTAACGGTGAAAAACATATTTTAAAATCAAGCTTTTATTATGCACGAAAAAAAAAAATAAACTAAGAAAACATTCATAAAATTCGTAGCTTTTTAAACTTTACAAGTAACAATTTACAAAAGTGTTCGGTTTATCAGTAGAAGTATGATACATGAACATATATTATCTATAACTAGTATATTAATATTCTTAAGTGATCTAAAAGCTCGTCGCGTCCGAGGTCTTTGCATTAACGAAATTGCGCGACAAGCTTTTAAATCACTTAAGAATATTAATATGCTAGTTATAGATAATATATGTTCATGTATCATACTTCTACTGATAAACCGAACACTTTTGTAAATTGTTACTTGTAAAGTTTAAAAAGCTACGAATTTTATGAATGTTTTCTTAGTTTATTTTTTTTTTTCGTGCATAATAAAAGCTTGATTTTAAAATATGTTTTTCACCGTTAATTTATTTTTAACTTTTTAGTTGGAAATATTTTTAGTTGGAAACTAGTGTTCCTATGGGCACCTTCCAACTTCTCATGACACCAGATCAACGATACCTTGTTATTATGTTGTCACTGAAAATACAAAGGCATACCAAATTTTAGCTTAATTGGTCCACAGGAATCGGAGTTCCTATGGGCTTCTTCCAACTCCTCATCAGATCAGCTTCATGATACCATATTTTTGTATTGTTACCGAAGTTACGAAGACACACCAAATTTCAGTTCAATTGGACCACAAGAATCGAAGTTCCTATGGGCATCTTCCAACTCTTCGTCAGATCAGCTCTATGATACCTTGTTATTATATTGTCACCGAAATTACATAGGTATACAGAATTTCAGCTCAATCGGTCCAAAGGAATCGGAGTTCTTATGAGCATCCTCCAACTCCTCATCAGATCAGCTCCATGATACCATATTTTTGTATTGTTACCGAAGTTACGAAGAGATACAAAATTTCAGCTCAATTGGACCATAGGAATCGGAGTTCTTATGAGCATCTTCCAACTCCTCATCAGATCAGCTCCATGATACCATATTTTTGTATTGTTACCGAAGTTACGAAGAGATACAAAATTTCAGCTCAATTGGACCATAGGAATCGGAGTTCTTATGAGCATCTTCCAACTCCTCATCAGATCAGCTCCATGATACCATATTTTTGTATTTACCGAAGTTACGAAGACACACCAAATTTCAGTTCAATTGGACCACAAGAATCGAAGTTCCTATGGGCATCTTCCAACTCTTCGTCAGATCAGCTCTATGATACCTTGTTATTATATTGTCATCGAAATTACATAGGTATACAGAATTTCAGCTCAATCGGTCCAAAGGAATCGGAGTTCTTATGAGCATCCTCCAACTCCTCATCAGATCAGCTCCATGATACCATATTTTTGTATTGTTACCGAAGTTACGAAGAGATACAAAATTTCAGCTCAATTGGACCATAGGAATCGGAGTTCTTATGAGCATCTTCCAACTCCTCATCAGATCAGCTCCATGATACCATATTTTTGTATTGTTACCGAAGTTACGAAGAGATACAAAATTTCAGCTCAATTGGACCATAGGAATCGGAGTTCTTATGAGCATCTTCCAACTCCTCATCAGATCAGCTCCATGATACCATATTTTTGTATTGTTACCGAAGTTACGAAGAGATACAAAATTTCAGCTCAATTCGACCATAGGAATCGGAGTTCCTATGGCCATCCTCCAACTCCTCATCAGATCAGCTCCATAATATCATATTTTTGTATTGTTACCGAAGCTACGAAGACATACCAAATTTCAGGTCAATTGGACCACAGAAATCGAAGTTCCTATGGGCATCTTCCAACTCTTCGTCAGATCAGCACCATGATACCATATTTGTATATTGTTGTCGAAGTTACAAAGACATACCAAATTTCAGCTCAATCGGTCCACAAGAACCGATGTTTCTATGGTCATCTTCCAACCTCATCATCAGACCAGCTCCATGGTACCATATTATTGTATTGTCATCCAAGTTACGTAGGTATACCAAGTTTCAGCACAATCGGTCTATTGGAAGTGGTTCAAATCTTCATTGCAAGATTTGTAAACATACAAACATACATACAAAAGTGAAGTTAAATAAAAGCTTGTAAAAAGGCCAAGATTTTTTACATAGTCACTTGAAAAAAGTGGAGGACATTGTGTGATTAGGTGTCATGTGTCAGGTCATAGTGTTGTCAAATACTGACAAAAAATAATAGAACATATTATTAATAATAATTTAAGATATACTTAGTGGTTATGAATCAAAATCCATTGATAAATTACTACATTATACTTAAATAAAAAGAAAAACACCTCAAAAACGAATTACGTGATGTCAATAAACTTTATACTGTATACAGTATTATGCAAAAGAAAATACAAAAAAGGAAGAAACGCAACAAATGGTTAAATGTGCGGTTTAAATTTCTGCCTTTATCTAAGGTTTTTTTTTATTGGTTCAAACATGAAATTTTAGCAGGGTTGACACTTTGAGAAATATTTTTGGAATGCAAATATTTTTCGAAGTAATTTAATCACATCATCAATATCTTTAAAGAATGGTTAGGAAGGGTAAGGGATTACGAAACGTAAATTTTCCTGGTTATCTGGAAAAAGGTCACATAAAGAGGTCACACTACTAATCGCTCACTTATGTATTTATAAGTATTATTTTATTTACTATAGCATTATGTAATCCCGATTTATTTTGAAATCAATTTAACTGAGCGTTCTTAAAATAACACCGTATGTTCCTAGCTTAAAATCACTGATGTGAACGCAAATTGGGAAGGCTTTCACGGTTAAATGGACCTGAGCGGATGCATCCACAGAGGCAGGAACGATCTATCAAATATTGGAGGAACAATGAGGTGAACGACCTACGTAGGGCTGGACGACATCTTGGAAGAGAAGTGACGTAACATGTTGGGTAGTAAGTTGATTATAAAATGTTAAGCTAAGTGATGTCGTAAACAAGCTCTATGTCATACAATATTATATAAGAAATTTTGTTTAACATTACAAGAGTGAATATTTTATGTTACTCTTAAAACTCACACCGCGCTGGACGGAGTTATCTTTAACTCGCAAAGTCATCAACGACAAAGAAAATACATAGGAAATATAAATACATAAAATGAATATTAAATACTTTGATCTGTCGGTATTGATCAGTCAGTAACTATTGCCATTGACGTAATATACAGATTTTAATTATAAGCAATTTTCTTTCTAGATGGCAAGTGGCAACCCTATTTAAGGTCGTTTCCTTTGAGGCTCGCGGACACTTAATATCGTTGCAGAGTTATTTAATTAAAACTTTTGTTTGTTCCAAGGAATGAACAGGGCTAGCATGTTTCTTGGTATCTGTTCATATTCCCACGTGTGAAATATATCTCTACAAGTTCTTCTGTCTAGAACAAAATGTAATTTAGGATTCTGCTTAGTACCTAAGTTAAATTAAGATGTTTGATTTCACGTATTGTGGGTCTGTCGTACTTTTGTAAGTACCCAATGGAAGAAACAATTAAGCAAGTTAAAAGGAGATAAGATTTTCTTTTTGACAGGATTTCCAAAACAATCTCGATAGGTTACAAGTTATATATTTTTTGTGTACATACACCAAATAAACATTCTTTTTAATAACAATTTAATAATAAAAACTTTACTTACCTACTTTTCAAAACACACAAATCTTTATTCCTTTGTTTCATTTTAGTCGTCACAAAGAAGTGTTATTCTAAATGTGAAATACGGAAAAGCCGACGAGATAATATTGACACTTTCGATTGGCCTAAGTCCCCTTATTTGCATTCAGACAAGAGGTTTGACAAAATTGACTCCGTATGCGAAGGAAAGAAAATCTCCGCAAAAGAAAAAAATGATGTTTCCAGTAATTGGATAAAGATTCGGCATACGGTAAATTTATACGTCAGGACAAAAATTAAAATTGAAATAAAAAGATTGGACTGGAACGATGTTCTTATAAAACATTTGACTCGAGAGTGTGATCGAGAGGTATCAGATTCCCGGGGTGAGCAAAGGGTTTTTTGGTCTTTATGAGTGCTACTTCTAAAAATCTAAAGCGTCTTAGCGTCTAGAAAAGTTTTCAAAAAACTGTAATTGGCGGTCGAGACGCCAATTCGTGGGACTAAAAAAATAATTTGTTACGATGTGTATTTCGTAGTCTAGTTATCTGAAAAAACAAAATGACAGTAACGTTGCTCTTGATAGACATAATAAAATTGTAAAACAAGAATAAAGTTAAAAAAAATATGAATGAAAATATATCATATCTCTTCATCCACAATTCATATTTCATGTAACTGTATATTTTAAAATTTTCTAGGCCTTTTTCATAGCCACAATGATTTATCGTAAATAATATGTACAATGTACATTGTCTTATTTCAATTCAATCTGATATTATTAATTACTCCCGTAGCATAAGTGAGCGGTTTGCGGTCAAGAGGCCTCAAACTTGATTCCCAGAATGGTCTATTCCATAAGCAAACAGGTTCAACTTATATGCAATATGTAATATAACCAAACGTTAAAAAAAGTATTTTATAACTAGCGCACTGTACTTCCAGGCTCGTTGTGTCATAAGATGTAATGTTACACAAGGGACACTTTCATTCCACAGAAGACAATTGTAACCATGCGGTTGTAATGCGGTAATTTTAATGTATATAAATATCTACGTGAGGATTTACATTGTTATATTACGAATATATTCGAATGGAACGTTTTCATATTCTTCTTAATCGACAACAAGAAGTGGTAACATTTACATCGCTTATAAATGAAATTCGCAATATGAAATATAAGCAGTTATGCACAACGTTGTGTGTATGCTCACTTTAAAATATTTAAGTCATGTGTAGTGGGTTAGTAAAGTGAGATTTTAAGTTTAAATCGTTTGTCTCAAGGGTTATTCATTTAGAACAAGATAGCTTCGATAAGAAAAACTGCTTGAAGTTTGAAACTCCGGTCACCGGAGGAGTATCAACAAACCATAGTCACCCATAACACGCATTCCATCGGGAGTTAAAACTGATCGTTTCAAAGATATTTCTCTAAGCAACAACAAGTTTCCTAAACATTGTATTCACTTAGTGTAAAATGATGCCTCTATAAACGACCCTGCGCTAAACTACCGGAGCACTTAGAAACGTCAACGTACATAAAACTTTACGACCAGAGATAAGATGTGCGATGCAAATGCTCCCATACATCGCGTCCTAGATGTATTCGATACTCAAGGACCTCATCCACTTGCAACCTTCGATCGTATCGTATCGCTTTTAAATTCAAGGCTTGTGCTTCATATTTTGTTGCACACACTTCTGACTTTTCGAGATGTGTGTAATCATAATATATTATCACGTACTGTAACGGTGAAGGAAAACATCGGGAGGGTTTCCTAAGATCTTTTAAGTGTTTAGGTTTTTATATTATTAAAAGTTTTTGGTAATTCCTTGGAACTAATGTCAAAACCTGTCTAGGCTAAGGTAATGTCTAGGCTGACATGATTTTTTGGAATATCGTAATTTAAGGTACGTGGTTACGAATATCTCAAAAAATGCCAATAGAACCGCCCCGTTACATAAATCTGAAAATATAGCTGGCGAAATATTGATGTAGCAATATTTACCCTTGCGGAGGTTAAGTTATAAGTGTATGTATGTATAAATATAGGTATGTGTAGTAATTAGTACAATCCAAAGATTACATATGGAGATTAACTCTGAATCACGGCTATAATTACAAGCATGTTTATGGGCCGTTAAAAAGTTTATGAACCTACGCGTATAACATTACATTTTGTCGTAAAAACAAAGCAATCAGAATAATTTATAGTGGATTATTCCACGTTGCAAATTAAATACTCGCGGAAAATTTAATTGCGAAACGGCCTACAATACAGAAAGACAATATGTTCACTCTAGTACCTAAAAGATAATCTTATTGTGCTGATAGATAAAAAATAAAATCACTAACCCATGAAAGCACCAATTCTCACTATTAAAGGGAAATACCTGTATTAAACCAATAGTTAAGAATTATTATCAAATATTTTAGAAAGAAGTAAATGTCGAAATTAAAACTAAGAATTCCCCGAGATAGAAACCCTATCCACTTGATCTAGGCTGTTTGTTAAACTAAAGCTTAGTTATTTTCCCAAACAACAACTGGATGTATGTATGTAAATACAAATAAATGGAACAATTAGCCATTATTTTTATTACCGCGAATCATAGCTTCACAGAATCCTTAATATCAGTAACAACAGTGATTCAGTTCTACCCGGAATTTTGTCTATAAAATTCGCTGAAATTGTTGTTTAATATGGGAATGAAATTCGTGATAATTCTATAGTGCCAAGTAATACAATCACATGTATACTAGACGATTTCGTCAGTCCCTCTTTTCAATTTGATTTTTAATCGAAAGATTGAGAAATTCGTAGCAGCCTCGGGCAACATTCGCGTTATTATTCTATACTAGATATAAACCTAGAAAGATAAAGATAAAAAAAGTAATGCTGTAAAATTAGGTTAATTAATATTTTATTTTACCAATTTATTTTAACCAGAATAATTTAAACTAATATTATACAAAGTAGACCCCTTTAATATACAACTAATAGAACACAGACTTGGTAATATTAGACCATTTTCCATGCGAATATTAATTAAATAATCTACTCTACAGCCCGCCTTATAAGTCTGGAGAGTTACCCATGTACCTATATATTTTATTCAGACATAATTATGGTTAATTAAAACACTTAAGTATTCATAGTTTGCCAAACAGTATAATGAAGTTAATTTCATCTCCTTTATGAGTAACATATGAATACTGATTAAGAACGTATGAAGGGTGAATGCCCTCAAAAGGAACACCAACTACAACCTTCCAAAGAAATATCTATACTTGTTGAGTTCCCACATGTAAAGTTTTCTACATAAATCATTTGCATATGATATAGTGGCGAAGGGGAGCGCGGCTTGTTTTATGGAAATATCAGATGGGTGTAAAAGGGTGTATGTTATCATTGTAGACACCTACGAACCTTTTTGTGTTTGGTGAAGTGAAATTGTTATGGTTTCGTGTAAGTAGTTGCACGGCGGTATATTGATAATGAAACTTCTTGGAAACGTGTGGAACAGAACTGATAAAACTGAAAATTGGTAAAACTAACTTGACGAAAATCTTTGGTGCTTTTAATAGTTCAACAATTGATTATTCTAACAACCGATTAATTCAACAATACAGTTGCAAATGTTTAAGTTATGTTTAATTTAGTCGAATAGTGAACAAAATACATTATACTAACGCTATTTATAATTTCAAATGGATTATATTAAACAGCTAAAATATTCCGTGATAGTGACCTAGCAATAACATCCTAAAACTCGAGGGTCTCTGCATCAAATTGACCTCCAAACTTTCCAAGAACTAAAATATCAAAAGACAGCTCCATAAATATTTTATCTATGATGTTACGAATTTATCACAAAAACGCCTCCGTCTCGAGGGCTTGTTTTTGTTTTATGCAAAGTAATGTAAAGAAGAAAAACAAAGACTAAATAGCGATCGTGAATTTATTTTGCTTCATAGATTTTTTTACGAAAAATATTATTTTACACGATTTTTTTATTTATAAAAAGAGTAATGGCTTCCAAGGATAGAAATTAAAACCTTATTTTACGTAACAATCAAACAATAACAATCCCCATTCAACGGGGAATTGAATGCACGATGTAAACCTTTTCAAACGTTGAATGAATTATTGATATGAGGGAAATGAGATTGCAAAATTATGTTTCATTTCATTTCATTGTGAATCGGAAGGGCTGGATGGAATAAAACGTGTGTGATATACGAAACTTTTAGTTTTATTTTGGTCGAACCTTTCTCATGTTATCAGTCATTATGTCCCATTACTAAGTACAGAGTACGTTTGAGATGCGTCAAGCCTAAGTCAATAAACTAGGCTCGCGTTAGCAAGAGATTAACCACATAGAATTTTCCTACAAAACTCTTGAGGTGACAGGATTATTATATATTTTTTGGAATTACTAATATTACATTGTTATGTTAAGAAAAAGTCACGATTTTTACAAGAAGTAACGTTTAAAATCTCGCTATAAATTACAATTTTTCGGATCTTGTGGCAGATACAGTTAAAGCGCATAAAAGTCAAAATTTTACCACTACGATCCATTAACATTTTGTTAACATCATGTACTGATTGCATTTAACTTATTGAGCTCAACTCATTTCACGACCGCACTACATTTTTCCGGGACAAAAAGAAGTCTACATTATTTTCTAAAGAACATGTATGATTATACCAAAAACATACGTAATATTCTTAAAGCTGTTATCTTTTGAACGTTCTGAAACAAACACTATAATTTATTCTTTCAAGAAACGGTAATAGCCGAGACAAATGTATTTTTACGAATAAACCAAACTGGAATTGAAAACAAATTGCAGTGGGACTGAGTGCCGCACGCTATTATTCATGGTGGGTGAAACTTTTCCAAGATAATCGTGATTGATTTCCTCAAAAACAATGCGAGTTTGATTTATTTCGTAAACAATATGTGGACTGAAGGACAGTACCAAATTTTTCACACCTCTATACTCAAATGCTATCACTTCAATTATTATTGGTCATTGAACCGTAAAAATGCAATCATACCATACTTTCTTTGTTTAATAATTATATTTAATATAAATACATACTAATTATCCATAATCAGGAGATATCATTATCAGTTTTTATACGTCCTATTGCTGGGCACGGGCTTCCGAGGCGATAAACGTTCCTATTCGACAGTGCTACTGTTGACTTACACTTAGATGTTGAATTATATGTACATATTTACGCATATCATCGAAGGCAACCAAGTAGAGTCCTAAAGTCTGTAAGAAGAAAGTTCGTAAAATTGGTAAATTAATATACGAATGCGATCAGTCTATACAGGGCGTAATAAGACCGTGATCGGAAACTAAGGCAGGTCATAGCTACAGTGATCAGCCTCGAGGTTTAGGCGCGCGGTCGAGAATCTCGGCGGTCGTGGGTTCGAACCCCAGGCACACACCTCTGACTTTTCGAAGTTATGTGTGTATTCACATTGAATTATCACTAGCTTTAACGGTGAAGGAAAACATCGTGATGAAACCTGCACACCTAAAAGTTCTTGAGAATTTCTTAGGTGTGTAGTCCGCCAACCCGCACTAGGCCAGCGTGGCGGACTATGGCCTAAACCCTCTCAATGGTAGAGGAGACCCATGCTCAGCAGTGGGCGTATATGGGTTGATGAAGAAGAAGAAGATCACGAACCTATTGGCATTTAAAAATCTGACAAAAAATAAAAATTTTAACGTATTCCATAAACCATCGGAATTAAAAGTATTGGGTTCGTATGGAAAACATAAAAAAAAATATTTTTTACTGTGATTATCTTTAACGCCAGAAAGTTTGTAATCATCTTAGATATAACCTGCTCTCATTTCCGATCACTGTCTGAATACATACTGTATACCTACCAATAAACTAATGATTGTCAAGATTCAAGAATTTATTTAAGACACTGTCAATTAAGTAAGCGCCCAACTATAGGTAATGTTTAATAATATTGCAGGGTCCAAGTTAATTGGCTTAGGCGAGAACGAGACAATGGGAATGATAACAACGTCACGCTCTTTGTAATAACATTGCGCGAAATAGAAACGTGAACGTGATGCCATAATCATTTCTTATTTTTTTTATAAAATTACTATACATAATTCTTAGACAAGTGGACAAGTCATAGCTGGTTTAATACATAGCTATACCTCAAAGAAATGTTATGATGTGTATACGTGAGATTTTCTTATTAGATGATGGTAAGATTTACATATTCAACCGCAAAATTCATCAAGCTTTATGTGCAAATAACCACATTGACCCATGACATATTACAAAAGGCTACTCTTAGCCCAACGCAGTAAAAATATGTATAAAAACTAACGCGTCATAGCTATCAGTTGGCCGGCATGTATTTAATATTAATCGGAAAATCGCTCAATACCGTTGTGGTAAAAAATAACTGCCCTTATTTGATACCCAAGACTCATTCGAGAATTAAATATATATTTTTATTATAATTAAAACCATTTTTACGGCTGAATACGAAAACTCAATTTACAAGGATTAAAATAAATGTCATGTAGTATTTTTTTTAACAATGAAAATATTAAGATGTGAAAATGAAAGGAAAGGCTTTTAGTGCAAAAACATCCAAGTCTAATTATCGTTATTTCATTACAATCTGAAAGCTTAATATAAACTTTAATAAACACGTGAAAACCAAGACTCCGAAATGAATATTTTAAAATTATCGTCTATTTTTATAATGTTTGTCTTCTTTTAATTATTATTTATTAAATCCAATTTGATGACAGAAGTCCTAATCTTATATTAAAATGTAGCTTCAAATATTTGTATTGTTCTAATCTATTTTCTTTTTCTCGCAGCAGCCTTTGATTTTCATAGAGAAATGCAAGCAGCTTTACCCCTTCGGTTTCAAATTCAACAAATCAAATCGAACTCAGCAATATTTCGTACAAATTGATATTTGCGGTACTGCAGTCCTATCATTTGTCTTCATTTGTTGGCTGTATTGATTTGGAGCACTCTATCATTGTCCGTAATGATGGGTCTGGTTTCACGCGACTGTGAGGCCGAGGTAATATCATCCAGTGGGTGTCTTATAAACTTTTGTATTCTTTTACCTTTCAATACGATTATGTATTGGATTTTAATTTCTGAGAGCAATAATAGTAATAGTAGAATGTATGAAGATCTTGTATCGATAATGTAATTATTTTTTGTTGAAGCTTTCGGGTTAAGCAGTGCGGATAAGACTGTCCACTTATAAACAGTAATATATGATAATAAATATGTTAAAATTTAAAAATAATTTCAGTGAATTCTTAATACGAACAAAATAACATCAAATGACATCAAAACAACTTTATTTTATGAAGTTGAGGAAGACAAATACTGTTCACCGTCTTGATGCGACGGAAGTTACTTCAGTGTTACAATTAGTTTTGTGAAGGCAAACAACTTTTCAGTTAACACCTTTGAATAAATGCTTCTTTGTTCATTTATTTAACAAACATCATGCAGACCACGTTCCACGGTTTATATTTGAATTAATGAATAGTCTAGACTATAGAGCATTTCTAAAATATTTTTAATACATAATTTAGAAAAAGCAGGTTCAAACCCTATACAAACACGTCTATTTTTTCGAAGTGAATCGCAACGAATAATTGCGTATTTTAAGAAATCATTCTGAGAAATCTTATATAAAATCTTCGGAATTTTGAAAAAAATTACTATTTTGATGCTCTCATTACGATTTTTAGGATTATGCACCCAAGATAAATAACCAAGTATCCCTTATGATAATAAGTGATCTTTTCTGCTCATAAACACCTACATACGTTGAGTAGTCGCAGCTGTGTCTCCGACCTTTAGGAAATGAGTAGGTGCGGCACTTTCTTCCACGCTCGAGAATCTCGTTGGAATCGATTGCGATGTAGTGCAAACGAACGGTAGTTCTACAAAGTGATAATATAATGAAGACATTCACGTGAAGCCAACAAATGACTGTGATTGACATTTTATGTGAGGGTGAAACCTCGGAGTTCAATATTCTGTTTCCCGCTTTGCAGTGCAGGCAAGTCGACATCTCTTGGTTTCCAACTTCCTTTATATTTTTTCTGATAAACTTCGTTGCAAGATCACGCCAAATTAGTTTCCTATAGATTCTCTGAGCTTCAGGGCTCGGCATCAATTTTATGTTTGCCACTGTTGATCCTGGAGCACAGGAGTTAAAGCGGCGGGTAGGATGTGGTATAGGGTCATAATAAGCCAACAATGACAATTTTATTTTTAAATAAAAATTTCAGGTAGATGAACTCACTTACAATTTACTCGACAATAATAGAGACAACAAATCTTGCTTTAAAATAACTTTAGCGCAAATTCTCTGCCGCAAACGAAGCTTGAAATTAAGCTACGAAATGGTGTCACGTCTCTTTGCCCACGCGGCAATAAGAAGCGAAACTTGTTTCCTTATTTACCTTTTGTACGAAAATTTACTTGACAATGAAGTAAAGTAGCATTACTTTACGTACAAGTTACAACTAACTTAGTACTCAGAATATTCAGAATCATTTTGAGCAACCCTAGCTTGACTTTGAATAGTAGTGCGGTATCCATTGCCTGACGAGCTGATAGATTGGAGACTTCGATCGCTCGAACAAAGATAATGGATGCCCAAATGTGCTCGTGAAAGTTGAGATAAGTTGGAGCTTACTGTTCCAAAAAGTTGTGAATTTTTAGTGCTTTCTGACCTTTTCAGATTACTTGAACTTTGTTACTTAACTTTTGCTCGTAATAAGGGAAGATGTAATAAAATATATATTGAGACCTAAAAGTCTTCCCTTTAAAATTATTTTTATGCAGTAAGGCATAATGGCTGCAAGTGCTACCTACGTTTTAAGAAAAACACTTACTTGAAATATAAATTTGTTCAGTACAGCGCCATCTAGCGGTACACTGTAAAATGATTTGTAGTCGCTACCTTTGTAAGTTGTGATAAGACTTTGAAGTTTATGCTACTCTTCACAGATGACGCTATCATGCATTTTATTATGGTACATCTTTTATTTTCTATATAAATATCTTTACAAACTCTAAAATTGCCCTAAACTAACCTATGCCTTTGTTTTTTATGATTAAAGTGTACCTACTCCATGAGGAGATTTTTATTTATACTTTTAAGTACTTTCTTTTTTTGAGGGGTCTTTATAAATAATATTCCATAGACTTTAGTTACCCACAAGAACATGCCACACGATATTCTTCTGAAGTTTTGTTATCCTCAGAAATGCAAGTTTGGAAATGGCTATTTTCCATTCGCTTTTACATTGAAGCTCAATAAATGCTTTGTTACTCAGAATACCTTACCTTTGAATAAATGAAGAATCAGGGGAGAATAAAAGAGCAATATTTATTTAGTATTAACTATCCATATATTTCAATAGTATCTCTTATAATTAACTATTTCTCTAACGCTCCGCGCTCAATATTTGGTTTAAGTCTAAGTGAAGACAAATCAACAGTTAGTGCCAATCAACTTAATCATAATCAACAGTCGAACAAAATATCTAAAAGGATACATTTAATGACATAACTAAATGTAAACTTAGAAATTGTGTTAGCGTGCTTCATCGTCTCAAACCTCAAATACTGGTTTATATAAAACTACTCTATTTAGTGGGGAATGTTAACTTTGGTATAAAATATTAATTATAAACAACATAACGTAGTCAAACTCAAATACACTCCAAAACGAACTTACATCGAAGCATAAATTAAGAAAAAAATACTGTTTTATCAATAGCCTATGTCCAGTTGATATATATACAGAAACTGGGCTTACAGAAACTTAAAACTAGACCCAAGCACGACCGGGGATTGCACAGTGCAAGAATAACGCTACACAAAACGAAAGTACTGAAATATTATTAAATAGAAATTCCGATATCTAACATACTATAAGAATCGTTTTGATTCACATCTCTCTAATGCACCACGAATATAGGCTCTACATGATCAAGGCTTAATTAGTAGGTACCGTTATCATCTTTCTAAATTCTAATAGAGATACACTTTGTCTAACATTTATGAAGAATTGAAAGGAATTTGTTCTAACGGTGCCCAAATATTTAGATAGGTTTTGAATTTCTCTATTAATCTAATACACAGAAAAGTTTTATTTTTCTTTATATCAATGTACAATCAATGCAATCATAATTAGCTCTGTATTGTTTGAAGTAATTGTAGTAATCTAGTATACATTAATAAAATGTTTAATTTTTTTCTATACTCAGCAGTATGACATGTGATAAACAAAAAATTCAATCACAAATAGCACATATTGAGTATGTTCCACAGAAATTCTGACAATAAATATGGAACTAAATTTTCAGAGAACACAAAAAGGTAAATAGTTAATAAATTCTTCTATATAATATTGCTATTGTTATACAAGATGTAGAATAATAAAATAATAGTAAAAGAATTAATTTTTTAATATATTTTAAAAATATTCTACGTCTCATACAAACATTTGTATATAGAAATACGTCTGAAGTAAGCTACGTTATCACAACATTTACAAAAAGCTAGTAGCCTAACAGTAGACATTAACAATTCACTTTCAATATATAACAACATATAAAAGAATCGAATATTCTCTCTATTTGCTATAGAAATATATATATAGAAGTGTATAGCGTTCTCATTAATCAGTCAAGCGACTTGGAAACTCTAATAGAACTGGGATATAAAGATAGAAAATACCTGTAGGTATTGAAGTATAAAAAAGATTCACTCTCCCACACTCACTAGATGGCGTTAAATAGACAAATAGTGCTTTAAAATATCTATGATGTTCGCGAACGATATTGCACATATAATTTAGAGAGCGAGACACGTAAGCAGTACTATATAATTTCTATGATTCAAATCAAATCCCAGTTTTCGTAATTTGGTCACGCGTTACATCAGATCTCTTTTCCGTAGCACGAAACGAACCTTATGTTGTGGTTGCAAGGTTTATTTTGGGTTGCGTTCAAGCGGTGGAGTCGTGCGTGGAGGGGTTGGGTATGACGGCGGTGGTGGCTTGTTGCTCCCGTAGTCTCCTCACTTCTCTGGCGGTGGCTGCGAGCTCGGCTTGCAGACTTATTTCTCTCTCGCGTAGACATTTAATCTCATTTTGCCATGTCTGGAAAGAAAAATTAAACTTTTATTGTTATACATCCCAATATCTACAAAATAGTTTTCCAATTTAAAAAAAATATGTTATTAGATGTATGTTCGTTTATTAATCAAAAACGATATTGGACGTTGAAAATTTGTATTTATTATATACAACTATTTTTTCATCGTACACCGGTGGCTTTAAACATTTCTTCCTGTCTTTTAAAATGAGCTTATTACATCTTGCTCGTTTTACAAATCTTGATACTTTAGTATCCCCAAATTTATTAAAGTTACATCAGTGGCAATAAATTATCACGTATTTTCAGTGAAGGAAATCATCGTGAGGAAAACAGCACATCTAAACTCCGTCAACCAGCACCAGACCTGCGTGGTGGATTGAAACCTAAACCCTTCCAGTTACACCGAAGCCCTGCACGATAGTAACGAAGGAGATTAGACTAAACCAGCCTGGTATACTAAGGCCATAACCCCTCCAGTAACACCAATAGCCTCTGCCCTTTATTAGGACATACATAGGCCGATAACAAAGGATGACACTTACAATATTCTGCTTAAGCAGGTCCAGTTTGTCGTTCTTGAGGCGGCACACCTCGGCCCGCAGCAGATCGGCATCAGCTCGTGGCGCGGCGCCCCCCGCCTCCCCGCGGCCCGCGCACACCCCCGCCTCCGCTGACGACATCGACTCCAGGCCAGTGTCGCTGTCTACGTACACCGCGCCTGCGCAGGAGCAACGGAAGTTTAGCATTTGAAGGTATAGACTATAGAGGTATATATATGGGTTTAGGAGTAGACGGACGACGGTGACGGAAGGAGTGTTGAGTATTGTTATTAGGATGTGGAAAGTGATTTGTTTTGGTGTTTTGGTATGTAATTTATATTCTTAAGTTTTAGAGCAAGTTAGATACATTATGTAAGTTTTTTAAAAAAATCTCCTTCAAATTGTATTTATCATATACTTTTTAACAAAATTAAATAAGCACGAATGACAATTAAATTTTTTACATATTAAAAAGTATACTTTATGATAGTCTCTTTTAACGGTCCTTCGAACCGGCTTTAACTATGTTTATTCATTATTGAATTTTTAATGGTTTAAATTATTTTTGTAACATTTAAAAAAAATACAATAAGAATTTATAATTCTGATTTAACGTAGACATCAAAAGCATTACAATAACAGCAATATTACACGTCGTATAATTCTTGTGTAATACATTTAAAGCTTACATCGTCAGCTATAACACGGATAGTAAGGTTAGATCATGCATGAAGGAACGACAGAATACAACACTAATACAATTATCTACATACGACACATAACTACAGGACTAACCTGTTGCACTTTTACCACAACTCAGCCAGTCCTTGTCGTCTAATTGGAAAATAAACATATTACAGTGTCTCAAACTAGAATGACTATCGTAAACGTTAGTAACAATATCGTCAATATGTTGATTCACATTTTGCCGTATATTTTCATTTACGATAGAAATTCGTGTGAGACACAGATGTCCATAAAACTTCATGGTGATGTATAATTGTTTGTTTGAATTCTGACGATGACAAAGGAAATTCGATTGCTACCTATAGCAACTTTAATAAGAAATGATTTTACTTTTGTCCATGCGATTGAAGTTAATGTAGTCTTCTAAACGATATTTTGATGTAGTAGACAAAAATCGAATGGTTTTACTTTGATATTTGGAAGTACAACAATGTGCTTCTAAGAATGAATCCTAAAACGTTTTTAGTCAATAACAAAGATGTTAGTTACAATGTTAGTCGATTAGATTTTTATCGATATCGATGCTTGCAACAGCTTCCAATTAAACTATTTTTTAACAAAAGTCCAAATTTTTTTTTTATTAGTTTCTGGATTATTTTTCCTTGCAACAATCGATTATCTTAATATCTATTGCAAAACATCAATATCGATAATCGCGAACAATCGATAAGGCCATAGACAGCGTACCTAGCGGGTCGAGGTCTACGGAGTTGAGGCTGGAGTCGTCGCTGTGGTCGTGGTCGCGGTGCGCGGGTCGCGGGGGCGCGGCGCGTGACGTCACGTCCGGGCTGGAATCCGCCGACGCCCCCGAGCCGCCGGCCGACCGCACCGATACCGCTGATGCTGATGATGACGCTAGGGATGACTTGGAACGACCGCTCTGGAAGTTTTTAAAAGGGTTTTTTAATGTATAGGTTTGTTGTATTGGAATAGGGATCGTAATAATGATGAAAGATAAAAATATATGTTGAATTGGAATTTTTCATACCATCAAGCAATAAATATTAAATAATTCACTATGAGTGCCATTTTATACAAAAAAATACCTATGTAAGAAGGTATGGTATTAGAGGTATAATTTCAAATATAAGTTACGTTATTTTATAATGTTAATTTACTTCATAATAAGTGTCAAACATTATACTTACATTAGGTGTGTGGGTTTCATTGTGAACGAATTTAGTTTTGTTAATAGGATTTTTGTTGCTGTCGCCAGATAGATTCGTGTCCACACTTGGTGATCTGAAAATAAATGAAACAATGCATTTTATTTCACGAATTAATTTTGTCTTTAGTGTAAACAAGCTGTGGCTTGAGACAACAAGAGTTGGAGGTGCACCACAGCCGTAACCTAGTAAAAATATCGACACTTTTGAATTTTAACAATGTTTTTGATTAAACTTATAGGAAAAAAATTATGACAATATATTTTATTACTCCCTAGTCCTATTTTATCATGTACACATTTAATTTTTTAACGAGCACAGTCAAATGATACCTCACCTCACTTTAGCAGTAAGCACTTTCTTCACTGAATCGATGAACCTCGCTCCAGGCCCGTCCTGCTTGGGCGTTCCTTCTGGCTGCGGCGAGACCGCTCCAGGCTCGACCCTCACTCCAGGTCCTAGAAACTCCATGGACTTATTCTTCAGGTCTTCAGCCAGATTCTGCAGCAGCGATGCTCTCGTCCTGAGTTCCAGTTGTGCGAACTTCTCGGCTTTGTAGCAAGCGTTCTCCGCGTTGATCAGCTTAGTCAGAAGGAAGTCTTTGAACTCGCAACCCTTGCGGAAGACGGACGGTTGGGGGAGAGTCGGTCCGAAGAATGGTACGTCCACACGAGCCGTGACGGCCACTTTGTACCTGAAGAGAGAACAGAATGGGTTAAACATATTGAGCCATAAACCAACTAAGCCTACCCTCAGCTCACATTATATACCAGTTTAGGACAAAGATGTAATGAGATTGGGACGATTAGGTCTTCGAGGGTCTTCGGGAACTTACAAGTTACGTAATTCTCGCCTCGGCTTTAAGATCTACTAAGTAGCTTATGGTAAAAAATGGCTTGACTATCAGGTAGTGCGAGTACACACTAGGATAAAACGGAAAAGCATATAGGAAGCTAACTTCACGGTCTAGGCTTATTTGAATCTAATTTAAGAGTTAGTAGTTAATAGATAAACTATGCAATGTGTCAGTATATAATCAATACAATGGTAGGGAGATGAAATACTACTTGTAAACAGTCTTGTATGATTCATATATGTACGTAATTAATTTGATTGAGCGGTGAGTCTTCAGCATGATATCATATGCGTAAATATTACAAATAAATTCTTGTTTCCAGAAACTATATCAGAACGTGATATATGATTTAATTATTAATTTTATGGGATGTATTAAATTCAGGTCAAATAAACAACATGTATGATTTTCGCTTTAAATGTAAATTTTAATTAGTGCTTTATTGTTTGCAATTTGGTTTCCTTAATTACATTTAAATAAAATAATTACAGAAGACAATATTATTTCTGATATCATCATCAGCCCTTATAGGTACCTACGTCTTAATACTAGGTACGGGCCTTCTCTACCATTGAAAGGGTTTAGGCCATAGTCCACCACACTCGCCTTGTGCGGGTTGGATCTTTATCATCATTTCTGATATAATACCAATTTGATTTCTTTAATTTTATGATTTTTATTGTTCATATCTCTCTTATCGGTTAGTGTAATTGGTGTAACCGTACTAATTGCATAAATTAATATATATACTACTTTTTTATTAAATCTTTTCTTAGGAGCATTTTTAATTTTTACATATTTCATGGTCATTAAACTTGTGTAAAAAAATAATTGTATTACCTGGTCTCCCCGCCGGATGCCTCTGTAGGCGTGACTACAATAAATGCGTGGAGGAAGTGCGAAGCAATCATGTCGGGCGTGAACGGAGTCGCCTTCTCCTGTAATCAAAGTTTATTGCACCAGTCAATATAAGTTCTAACACAGGACTCGTTATTCTAAACATTCCATTCGTGTAATGTGAGTTTATCGAATTACTAATGGTAAGTTTGTTAACCGCAAGTAATTTGAGGTTACACACATACTAAACGCCAGTTAATAGGTCACTAAAATATAGCTCATATGTTTTAAGTATACAAAATAATAAGTATTAAACATTATTGGTTCCATATGACAATTTAGAAAGAAAATAATTACATTGTTTAAGCACCTAAATCAAGCTTCTGATCACTGGCTGATACATCAAAGAAAAAGAAAACATTTATTTCTATTTCGTCATTTTTGATCCCTTGCTTTGGCACTGGCGTTATACAGATTAAAAAAAAACAATTAACCGAATAAAACCTATTTTCTCGCAAAAATTCAAATTCCGAACGGCCCATACTGACCTGAAACACAATCGCCACTATATCATTTCCGACATGCCTCTTCCTTTGCAGTTGTTGCGCGTCGCCAGCGGTGTGCGGTAGGAGTGGCGCCACGTGGAACATGATCTCTCTATTGTGATACTGCTCGTACACAGCCTCGGTGCCCGTGTGGCCGTTCATTATGTCCAGCCCACCGCGGTAACCTTAAACAATTAAACGAACTGACGTTAATACAAGATGGAGCTTAGCGGTTTTATTGGATAGGGTTGTTAGCTGATTTAATATTGAAGTCGAAATTTATTAAAAACGCACTTAAATCAATTTGATTCGATTTTTTGGGTATTCTTTTTTGAAAATTATTCCTATCAATAAACTTGAAACCTTAGTCAACTCATTCATTATTTTAAAGATTTCCTTTTTAATTAAATTCGAACTAAGGTATGTAACTCAAAGTGCTTTGATAAATTAAAATTGACTTTTACGATCATTTTTATTTTTTTTTTTACAATCTACAACGTTCAGATATGTCGATTGACGAAAACCAAGTAAGCTGTATATGTAACATGTTTACGCATCCAAATCCTGAACGGACAGGATTGTTGACTTAGTAACATTTCTTGGCGGACATATGGACTTGGGACATTCTGGACTCCTTGTAGGCATTGTGCCAGTTCGCGTACTGGTATCACCATGGCTCTCCAGTGCCAAATTTTATGTCAATACGGTGTCATTTCGTATTAAATGGCGTCGGGGATTGCCAAGACCTCATTCCTTAGTCGTAAAATATTGAGTTGATAATGTTATATATATGGAGGACGATGAACCCAGAGTAAATAATATTTGTTTCATTCGTAAATGTGTCATGTAATTTCGCAATGTCTAGTAAGTAGGTTATATTCTGAAATTATTCTGTGATTTATGAAGCAATAAATATTATTGTTTGCCACAAAACTGGTACGTTGATATTTATTCCAGTTAGTGAAATATTCAAGTCCATGAAGTTGTGGTAAAACAAATGATTCTTTCAAATTTAGTCGAGAAAGAAATATGTAATCAAAAAAATTAAATAAAAGAAGCATAATGCTTTCATATTCAACGATTTAAATTGTGTTAATAGAGTTCTAACCCAAACAATAAATCGCTGTTGTTAGAAATAGTTCTAAATGACCAACAATTTAAAAAGCAGTGATGGGCTCGAGGTTTAGGCGCGCGGTCGAAAATCTCGACGGTCGCGGGTTCGAACCCCAGGCACACACCTCTGACTTTTCGAAGTTATGTGTGTATTCACATTGAATTATCACTTGCTTTAACGGTGAAGGAAAACATCGTGATGAAACCTGCACACCTAAGAGTTCTTAGGAATTTCTTAGGTGTGTAGTCCGCCAACCCGCACTAGGCCAGCGTGGCGGACTATGGCCTAAAACCCTCTCAATGGTAGAGGAGACCCGTGCTCAGCAGTGGGCGAATATGGGTTGATGAAGAAGAAGAAGACCAACAATTTGCGAATCTACCCATATTACAATCCATACACATAACTTTACTGTAAGATTAGTAGCTCATACTCTTGTCATTTCGCGGTTATTGACTATGTACTCTTAGAGTGGAAGTCATAGAGCCTCCTCCTACGACTATGTTTAGCATTGTATTAGAGTAGAATTAGATAATACCAGTAAACTGTACCTTTATGATCCTTCAACTTGATCCTCTGCCCTAACATCTCCAAGAACTCGTCGAAAGCCGGCGACGTCTCATTATTCCCGAACAGCTCCTCTTCAGTCGTTTGTCCGTACTTCTGGTACAGGACGCCGAACTTGAAGCTGTTTACCAGCACGTGCTCGTCGTAGGCGGCGATTAGGGAGGACGCGTTCAAACACATCACCGCCATAAAGTTGTCCACGTTCACTTGTTCGTTCAGCATCTTCGCCATTTTCAACGGTGATGGCGTTATGCCTGATCCTGTAAATAAATCATAAATTAAGTATGTCTTTGTCGTATTTATTACTTTTATCAACATTATTATCATTAGCTGTAGGGAATATAAGATCTAGACCTATGGAATCTAGTCGTATTTTAAAGATTTTTAAGACTACAGTGGACTACTTTTCGCGGTGTTTTTTTAATGAAGCTTTGAAACAGTACTTAAAGTAAAAATGACTTACTTTATCTGCTGTAAAATATGCACGATCTTGTCTTATGGAAACGAATCCATTAAAGTATACGAGCCATATAAAAAAGTAATAATAGATAATTTTTTAAGACGCCAAGTAGTTCTGTTTATGACGTCGTTACCTTCCCGTGTTGGTTAGTAATTAAAAATAAAATTCTCGTAATGTTTACAGCATAACTACGCTTTATAGAGCTTGATGTTTTTTTATTAAATCGGCATTGCATGCAAATTGAATTACAAGGCGAAAGATTAATTGCTTCTTCCTACTTTTTTAAATTACTATACGTGTAGGATGAATCTTCATATCAGAAGGGAATAACATGAACATACAATTAGTAAATTCATATTCTTGGATGTAATATTTAAATTGATGTAAACATAAAATTTAAACTAAGACCTATTTGCATTAATGGCAACAAAAAATACATATTAATATTATAAATAATATATAAAATAATCAATTATAACTAACAACACATTTGTTTTTAAATAAAAAGGTGAATTTTTCCTCGCTAAATGAGTCTCTATTTAAACACAAAGGTTGCAAGTCACAGGGGTCTCACTTGCGCAAATTAAAAAAATCTGATCACTTACTAATGGTGGGTATAAGTCCATGCATGGTCTCAGTGCGGAGCCTCAGCAGTATCCTGGTGTGGTCCTGGCCCGCCATGTGCTCGTTCTTCAACGACATCACCACGGGACCGAGGGTGTCGTCGAATCCTACCAAGTTGATGTGCTCCTGCGAAAGAGACACGAGGTTAATTAGTTACGGATATTAATACGCCTAGACGATTGAATTTGATAGATTTTGTGATATATAAATGCAACCTTAAGATTTATTATGGAATAATCACTTCGAGTCTATAGTTACTTCAAAGAAATTAATTTTATGAGAAGTTGATTTTAATACACTTAGTATTAAGTGGGGTTACATATCTTTAAAACTTTTTCGTCCAATGCACTACTTGGACTAAAACACATTTACTATCAGTGTGTGTGTGTGTGTGTGTTCTCGTTTGACCAAAAAGAATTTGCAACAACGGATAACGCCTATAGTTTGGATAACAGAAAACTAGTCAATCTAGTAAACAAACTAAGCATATTGGAGTTGATTAGAAACGTAATAGCCAAAACAATATTTGCCGTCAAAACAACGGTGAACACCCCATCGGTCACGCCCTGTGTCGATAAAGTACGCGAAATATGATAGGAAAAAATTTATGACCACACTTAGGCCATTTTTCAGATAATGATAATAGAATATTGATTATTTATTAGCTCAGTATTATAATAAATAATACCATCTCGTTTACATTCCACGGTTGGGCAACGGTCTATTCCACTGTTAAGAAGGTTTATATTCCGGTAATACAAATTCTCTTAGTACTCTTAGTTTTCCTTGCTATTTTACTTCCAAATAAATGCCTTACTTATAGAGACGTGTTCTAAAATTATTTAGTCAAAAGATAAATCTCAAAATCGCATTCACAGAATTACTTCTGAAATGAGAAGCATTAATAATAATTAAGCCTCTTTGTCTGTTTCCATCGTAATTGTACTACACTCCATGACAGCACTGTTCTAATGACATTTGACTTGGTACTGCAATCGGGCACAATTGCTGATTCAATCAGAGCGTTTAACGATGATCTCATTCACGCCTTCACGCTTCTTACTTGATTCTGTTCATAGTTAATGTTACAAGAAATTTGTATTTATTTTACTGGTTTGTTAAGTGATAATTTTACAACAGCCGATATTGAGGTTATGGAGGTAACAGATTATAAAGACGCAAAAGTTAGGTAAATTATTAGGGTTATCTTATTAATATGGATTTACCTTGTGTAGTTATTTAATTAAACTATATAAAAAGTTCTTAACAGGTTAATTTAATAACACCTATAATAACTATTGTATATTTTGTGATGGTCTAAGGTCTAAACCCTCTCAATTGAAAGTCCGTGGTCTAAAGTGACACCTGTATGGGCTGAGAAAAATTGATGATTTTTTTTATAAATAATACAACAAAATAATTTCAATGACTTGTATTTGAATTCTGATTGTTATAAATATTCAATTGTTAAAATAAATGCATATAGACCTTGTTCCCAAACAGTGCTATTTGCTCTGCTCCGTTAACACGGTTCAAAACAACTTACGACAAGCTATTAAATCACTATAATAGCGAGTTGCGCGGTTACACCATCGTTTTGCGTGTAATTTCATATTCCATAATATTGCGTTGTCTAGTAATGCAAGAGTGTGTAAAAAATATTAATGAGAATTGTTTTTTCTTACGTGGAAGAGAACATAAGGTGTTCTATATACTTATTATTTAGAATGTAATAAGGATCAAGCTTATTATAGTTTACTTGGTACCTCTTCGGATTCTGCTGATATGTAGAATTTTTTAAGGGAATAGTACCCTACTCTGAACTGATGACTTTTAGATACAATAAATAAATTCCAATGTTTTTTATTACATTAGGAATAAAATTATAAAATAAACTCAGTCTTTGCTTCATTCCGATGTTCGTGCAGTTAATATTCTACCGCGCCCTAACAAAAATTTCAATAATCGCTTTCCTCTAATTAAATCAGGTCGATTAGACACCGCTTTACCTGGTATTAATATTGCACTATACATTCTTGTTGCTCCATACAAATGCGGCATTTTTCATCGTAATCAAGTAATTTTCACAGAGTTCGGGCGAGAATAATTGTTGCCCGCATTTCATTATCCAAATTATTCGATATGTTATGATTTTATTGTATTACATTATATTATTTTTTAATATTATTCCTATATATATTATTTTCTGTATTTAGAATACATTTAGTTTCATGATTTATTATTATAAAGATACAATAATAATATATACTTACAAAATATATATCAGTTTCACATTCAGATGATCTCGTACTTAGTAATAATAATAATAATAATAAAAACTCTTTATTCATTTACACCACATGTACAGAGATAATATTACACAAAAACAAATAAACTTAGTGAAATAAATTGGCGGCCTTATCGCTAAAAGCGATCTCTACCAGGCAACCTTGCAGGAGAGAAATATGCAGACTGCACGTATTGGCGGTGCTCTATTAATAAATAAATACATATCAATAATAAACCTACATGAAAATATGTACTTATATACAAATGGGGAAAAAAAAAAAAAAACTATATAAAATAAAATAGACTTACATACATACAAATACTACAAATACAAAAAAAAAAAAAATACATATAAAACAACAAGAAATAACTATCATAATAAATCGCAGTTTCCGAGTTATTGTGAAAGAAAGTACGACCTCAGTCTCGATTTGAATACTTCCGGCGAGGACGACAGTTTAATGTGTAAAGGTAGCGCATTCCACAGACGCACCGCTTCTACCGCAAAGGAATGGTCATAAAAAGACGTCCTGTGAGCCGGGAACTTCAACATCAAATTCTCCGATGACCTAAGTGAATGAGAGTTAGTAGTATGAAGGAAATCAAAACGTTCCTGAAGGTAGCGCGGGGACGAGGGATTAAACAGAACACTGTAAAGAAGAGACAATATATGAACATTCCGGCGAGAGCGAATAGGAAGCCACTTGAGCTTAACTCGAAATTCAGAGACGTGGTCATATTTGCGTAAACCAAATATAAACCTTATGCAAAAATTTTGAAGACGCTCAAGCTTGTTTAGCTGGGCCTCGGTGAGATCAAGATAGCTGGTATCGGCGTAATCAAGGATAGGGAGTAACAGAGACTGTGCAAGCGCAATTTTGGTGGATATAGGAAGAAAATTACGCAACCTGCGTAGGGATCCCGCAGAAGCAAACAGTCTGCGACTGACTGAAATCAGTTGTGGCCCCCACGACAAATGACGGTCGATGATAACCCCAAGGTCTTTGACAGTGTCACTAAACGGGATGTTTATCCCGTCAAGAGACAACTGGGGTAGTTGCGACCACTCGATTTTGTTATAAATTCTTTGGCTACCAACTATTATGCACTGCGTTTTTGTTGGGTTCAGTTTGAGGCCGTATGCGTTACTCCACTCCGATAAGACGCGTAAGTCGCGATTCATAGTTTGAATGGCGTCCTGTAACTGTGGGAGAGGAGCTTGGCAATACAGCTGAAGGTCGTCAGCATAAAGGTGGTAGGACGAAGTGAAATTACAAGATATCGAATTAATGAAAATAGAAAACAGAAGAGGAGATATAACGCCACCCTGAGGTACACCGGCAGATGTATTACACCAAGATGAAATCAATTCACCAAGGCGAACACATTGCCGACGCCCGTACAGGTAGTTACGAAACCATTCAATCACAGTTGGAGATATGTTGAAGGAGCGAAGAACGGCAAGGAGAATGTCAAAATCAACAGTATTGAACGCATTGCTGAAGTCCAATAGCGTCAACACAGTTAACTGACCATTCTCCATCCCCAAGCGTATGTCATCGGTGATTTTCACCAGCGCTGTGACTGTACTATGGCCAGGACGGAAACCGGATTGAAAAGGATTCAGGAGATCATGACTATTAAGGAACGAACTTAACTGGTTATGGATAAGGCGCTCGAGGACTTTCGAGAGGAAAGGAAGAATAGATATAGGTCTATAATCGGAAAAGGATTTAGGGTTAGGTTTTTTAGGCAAAGGAATAATCTGTGCCTCTTTCCAAACGGAAGGAAAAACACAGTTGGAGATTGAAAAATTAAGGATGTGGCAAAAGATAGGAAGTAGGATATCGAGTAAAGGGATGACCATATTACGGCTAATGCCATCTGTACCGATAGCATTGGAGGCAATAGAAAGGATGCTCCTTCGAACATCACAAGCTGTGAATTGACGAAATTCAAAAGAAGGATGGTCAGGAGCGGAAATGTGAGAAAGAGAATTTATTGTTGACGATTTTACAAGGTCATTTAATAAAGACGAAGATGTAAAAAATATATTCATCTCGTCAATGTTAATATTAGTAGAATTACACTCATGTCGAGATTTACCAACTCCTAATGACCTGAGAAACTTCCATACTTTTGCTGGATCCTCAGCTTGAACAGAATTATGAATGTGGCGTCGTTGAGCGTCTCTACACACCTTATTGCAGCGATTTCTGAACTCAACATAGCGTGCTTTGTTAGACTCGGTTGGTCGCAACTTATACTTTGTTTTAGCCGCAGACTTTTTCCTCATCAGGTCCCTAATGTGGTCAGTGATCCAAGGCGCAGGTTGGTGTTTAATTTTGATCTTCCTTAGGGGAGCATGGATGTCATATAAACGGATGATCAAAGAGTTAAAAATTGCCACTTGATCATCGATTGAGCTAGCCGCCATCACAGGTACTACCTTTTATAAATATTAAGAAATGTTTCATACTCAAAAACGCAACGATGTATCTTTGTATGTAAACAAATAAACGTAGAAAGGAGGAACAATTTCGAGATCAAAGCAAGAAACGCAGATAAAACACGAATGTTACCAAACTTTAACTTTGAAATTACAAACGAGTTCTAGTTTCCATAGGCGAAGTTAATTAGTTACATTGTTACGTCAACCTTGACAAACCCCTGTTTTCATTCCCATAGTTAAACCTAAATGAAGGATGAATAGTATTGTGAAAAAACAATGGTGTAACTTGCAGGCGTTGGTGGCGATACAATGGATCAAAACAAATAGCTAGCGTTAATTAGAAGTATCGTAGTTCCTATCGATGGAAATAAATGTCAGCGGATAAGCTACGCTGATATTTCAAAGCGAAACAATAGGAGACAGATTGAAGTTATTAAGATAATTCAGTCTAGGATGAAAGGAGATAAAAACATTAAAAAAAATATGTATTGATAATGGTAACAATATATGCGTATGATAGCTATCATGAATTACTGAATTTATAAGCGGCGTTTATAGTTGTTCTCAATTAACGCAAGAATAATTTTCCACACGTTTAGTCCTCAGTTCCGGTCTATTTTTTCTATTAATGTTGTTAAGCGGACTTTGAAACCCAATAACGTACTTACTTGTTGCCGGATTTTGCAACGAATGGACATAGGCGGGGATCAAATTCACAAACATTTATTCAATAGTTTGCATAAACAATGTACTTTAAAATAACAACGTTTTGAATAAAAATAGGACAAGAAATATACTTATACGTAGAACAGGACAAACATGTAAGGTACTGTACTATATACTGAATGTCTATGTAAATTCCTTCCATATTGTCGTGGAAGTCCCCAATAGCAGGATAAATATCCTATTATAAATTATTAACTATAACATTACTTCATACTTCGAGCCCACAAGTTCAAATTAATGGATAATTTAGGCGTTACTAATGCTTAACGTTGAATAATTAAGCGCGCGTAAGTATCTAAATGGATTAATTAAGTATTATAAATTTGATTTAAAATGCGATACATATTTACAAAGGCCTAAAGACTGTAATTATAAGCAAAGCATTCAAAATGGTTTCATTAAATTTGTAACGTTAGCTTATCATTTCATGCATGCATGGTTTAACTCATGAGTCGTAAATTTGAATTCGAGGAATTCAATTATGTAAATACTTTCTTTATAAAATATTACTATTCTGGAATGAGTTAAAAAGGGAAAAATAATATGCAGTACTGCCTTGTTGCTCAACCGGCACCGATCCGGAGGTCCTAGGTTTAATTTCCAAATTGAGCAAAACGGCACTATATTTTTCCCTTTGTACATTCGTAGTAACAATAATTCATTGATAACCTGGAAATAAAAACCAAAAATAATATCGGAGTGCAGAAAGTAGAAACACTCTTTTCTTTCTCGAATACATTTTCTATACCTAAGTACCACAATATAACAAACCAAATTTATCGAACTCGTGTGATTAAAGAAAGCTCCAAACATTAATACTCCCAGATCAGATCATTGTACAGAGATGACATGATAATACATCTCCCATTCAATAATACTGATTACCGAGCATCCGTTATACAAAATGGCCCAACATATTTCTGTATTGCATCGACACTCACAAAGAGCGATTTCTGAACCGAAGACGGTTATTGAAAGGACGAGAGGTTAAAGACCCTTAAACGCGATAAATGGCGTCAGACAAGAGAAATTTTGGCATTTTTTTACTGAAAAGGCAAAGGTACAAAAGGTTTAATAAAACAGAATGAATGAGGAAAATAAAAAATATGAAGTGAGTTGCAATTATTTTAAATTAAATTAATTTCTAATACAGATATTTACCATGAATCTTGGATTACGGTTTCGAAAAGTATGTTCGCAATAATTAGCTTTGTTCTGAATTATATAGACTACAAATTATTGAGAACTTCCATCCACATTTGTTCGCATAAATATATATGTATACAAAGATGTGAACTCTTGATAAATGATTGTTTAGTCTTGTTTCACCAACAAGACTCCTTATAGACTTCAAACAAACAACATAAAACTAACCGTACTCTGTAAGTGTTAAATGATTGCAATACTTCGATAATTGGCATCGAATGGAGCCGTTGGAACTAAACAAACTATACGTTGTAAACAATGATTCGACGACCCGATTGAGACGTTCTCACGTCTTCGACCTCAAATCGGAGTTTCTCGTTCTCGCCAACGATTTATTCACCTCATTTCATCAGGACATATTATACGTCCCGCCGCTGGGTACGGGCCCCCTCTACCATTGAAAGGGTTTAGGCCTTAGTCCACCACGCTGGCCTAGTGCGTGTTGGCGGACTACACACCTAAGAAATTCCTAACTTTTAGGTGTTCAGATTTCATCACGATGTTTTCCTTCACCATTAAAGCAAGTGATAATTCATTGTGATTACGCAAATAACTTCGAAAATTCAGAGGTGTGTGCTTGGGGTTCAAACCCACGACCGCCAAGATTCTCGACCGCGCGCCCCAAATTCGAGGTTATCACATTTATTCACTTAACCCAAAGAAGATGGCAATCACTAGAAAGGCCCGTCGTTTAGCCGGAGGAATTGTCCCCGAACCAATTTGGAGTTATGAAAAGCCGTTTCGCTTATTGCTCCCATTGCTTCCACTTTTCTTTTGTCATGAGCATCTGTCATCGTCACTGATTTCGCCTAATGGATTGGAAAATAAATAATTCGAATGGAAATTCATGTTCGTTAATTTAAAATTGAAAACTTGTCAAAACATGCTTTGAATTGCTGAATTATTTATTATTTTCGACACTTTATATTAAAACTTTTAGGAAATGGTTAGTAACCTCTTTTATAGAAAATAAGAATATTCATCCTTCAAACACTAAAAAGGTTTGATTTCAATTCAACTAAATATTTCCATCAGCCATTTAGTTTCAAGTGATAATTACGTAGGTAAATTGCTTCCAATTTTCGCTTAACCTTAGTTACGTGAAAGCGGTAACCAAAATATATTAACGTGTCACCGTAGTATCGGCTTAGCTGCGGGGCGTCGCATTCATCTGGCCTAACCCTTGCGGTGTCACAATACCCCATTGAGCTTTGCAGGGTTGACGGGAAACGATTGCAATATTTTATGCAAATCGTGCTCGAGATAAGTGCTGTCGAATGTTTTTTAAACTGATGAATTTAAAAATGTCGATTTATTGCATTTTTTATCGTCAAATCTGATATATTTCACTGTAAATGTATGGTATACTGTTAATAGAAGAATAGCAATACATAGAAATAAGAATCTTTTCAGGTGTTATGTAAAGTAAAACTATTTATCGTTAATAAACTGCATTGCAGTTCAAAAGTATTACAGAAAATAGCATTCAACAATGAGACCCTCTGCCAAGGCCAAGGGCATCAAGAGCAATGCAACAAACTTTATTAAAATTTACATAAAAAATAAAACAAACAATATATGGGAATGTTTGAAAAGATTGAGACACATTTAAGATATAAATTATTTATTAAGCAATTGTTTGGTAAGGTAATATACATACAGAGCAACAGAAGTCACATTGTTATCTGACGTATTTAGCAATATTATTACAAAAAAATTTACGAGACCATTAAGTTGTAGATACAATTTGCTCCTACGACGAATATATGTTAAACTTTTAAAATTGACGGAGATCGACAGAAGCGATAGTTTACTGGGATCTCAAATCGCTATATAATGCTGTAATCGGCATAATCTACATGGCGAGAACTCTGCCCACTGGGCGTGAAGTCAAAACGTTACGCGTTGGTGAGCTCAGACACTTTTTCCCACTATCGTTTGCGAGTATTTTTTCGAGTAATGAGTGTAGTCGGGCCCTTAATTGTACTCGACCGTTCCGACTCGTTTTAATTGGTGGACACGTAATTTCAAAACGTTTTGGTATTTAATTTTCATAATTTCTTATGTCACGTTACGGTCCACGGAGGGCAACATAATAGGAAAAAACTTACTCAACAACATTAATTATATTCATGTGATAAGGGTCTGTTATATGTGGAAGGTAAGAGATTGTAATTACTATATAGTTAAGTGTTATATTTCAGGTCAAAGAACCTTTAGTCTTGAAAATTCTTATAATACAATAGAAAATAGGGCACTCTTTCTATATCTTGTCTTTAAAAACTCAAATAAACTATAAAGTAATATTTGTTGGCGTTTATTCAAAAACAAACTCTTTTACATTTGCACAATTTCCATACAAAACATTAATAGTGTCTGATGAAGCGAGTACAAAACTTTCATACCATATTAATAGATTAATCTGGCTCAGAGATAGTATAATGCGCTTTTATGCACTACCGTCGTATAGTCTGCGGTCGGTAACTTTGCCCAGATCACTGGAATCCTTACAATATCACCTTTTAGCCCTATTGTGTTGGCTAACTAATAACACTATTACAAAGACCAGGCTATTAACAAGAAGCTAACTTTCAACGCTCCGTTTAACACCAATTAAATTTAAAGAAAAATATCGCGTCAAGCAATTTTTTACTCTGAAATTAATTATATTTGACGTCAGAAAAATTACTATTATAGTGAAATTAAAAAAGCCTTTTTTACGTCTAAAGTTCAGTTCATATTGATAGTTCAAAATAAAAGCTATTGTACAAACTTGATGGAGCGTTAAAACAATTTTCGTGCTGTAAATAATTAACTTGAAGATATCGAACAGCTTCTCAACGCGATGGAATTTATTCGCCGTTTCATATGAAAGTTTGAATAGCACAAATGGCAAATAAAACAGTTCTAATAAGTAAAAAGCAATCTTTTAATTGGTAAGACAATAATGTCATAAATATAATGCGCTTGCGTTTCGAATAATTACGAGCATGAAGATTCGAAACGACACGAAAAAGTAGAAAAAGCATGTTTTGTAGGCGTGGGTATGGGAAAGTTCACACGTGTTGGTAACTGTACCGATGGGTAGGCCGTATGGCTCAGGGCGAGGACGACTTTACAGAGGTAGCGGAAAATAGAATTTAACTTTTAGTTTACATCACATTCATTGTCTTTTGAAGATGGAATACAAATTCCTTCGAATGTAGGACGCAAAGCAGCTTCCATTGGTTGTTTGAATGTAATTTACAAGTGGTCTGGTGGCGATGGTAAGTGTTAGTAGATTCTTAAATGACCGATCGCCATGGGACTGCTCATTACAATTTTTTTTTGAGATTTAGAACTTATCTGCAAATTAATGTCAAACTATACAAAAACATAGACGTTATTAACAATTAATTAATTTTTTTTTCAGCATAATTTTTTTCATTTCAGCATAAATGATCGAATATCAAGTATATTTTCGTTTTATTAACTTTATTCGAATAATAAATTTTGTTCATATTTGCCAATCGTCAATCCCTAATCGCCAATCGCAATGCTATAAACGAAGCGCTTCGGAGTGACATTGTACCAAGTCCTTCTGTGAAATATAGATCATAGGCTTGGCACGGAGAGGCGATGCCATAAAGATACATTATAATGAAGATTGGAATCACAATAATCCACAATTGTACAATAAATCAACAATGACACGCAGCATTGCAAGAAATTGAAAAGCTGGAGCTATCACTCTTTGTACATCTAAATGTGCTGTGAGAAACTTCACGTAATGATGTGCTGTTCTTTGTAAATGTAATAAGGGAATGTTAGGCCATGATTCTATAAAGATTGTTCGTAGGTTGTTGTAACATGAACTGAAAATTGTGATCAGTAACGAATTTGCAATGACTGAATTCAAATCGTCATTCCTTCTTGTAATGAGTTTTGAGATCTTTGGCATATTAGAATTTTCAGATACCTTGTCCGTATTAAAAAAGTTATCAATCTAACATGGCAGTTCGCTTTTACCGGATTCATATTTAATATTGTAAAAATGTAATATAGGAAAAAATTCACGGTCGATCAGGGCCAAAAACCTCCAGGCTGTTACTAGGGGTTCATAAGAAATAAATAAGTTATGAGTTCCGAGTACGCCTACAGCGGAAGGTCACGGTGAAAGGACATCGACAGCAAAATTATTCAGCTATACGAACGTGTCAAGGGAAACGTGACCAAGTGGATGTATGCCGTCCTTAAACTCTATTTTTAAGCGCCCAAAATGCTCGCGGCACTTATCGCTGCGGCCATTTTCGGAGTTTTGCAATCAATAGCTATCAATTATTTTTAATTAATGAGATTAAAAGAATTATGAAGAATATTAATTTCGATTTAATTGTCTCAGCTATGATCGCGTGTTGCTAACTCGGCACTTACAACTATAAGATTATTCGCTGTGTAAAGTAAATGTTGTGTATTATTATTATCGTATCTATAAACTTATTACTGAACTCAATTTTAAGTCATCAACACACTGTACCCTGTCTTATAAGTTAAATAATAAATTTAAATCTGTTTACAGCATCAACCGCATAAACGATCATATGGATTCTGCCCGCAATATGAAAGCAACACAAATAAAAAAGCTATCAAAACAATCGCGAATACAAATGAAGAGACCGTTGGTAATCAAAGAGTATGTCCGCCGTATCTCCACGTGCTTCAAATCGCTAAGTGCAAAAAGAGACATGTGAAAGCGTGCATACAATTGGCACGGAACGGTTGGCAACTCGTCTCGGATTTATTTTCTTCCCGCAGACAGCGTGGCGCGCAAATGTCAGCCGCTGAACGCACACGTTTTGCAATGCCTCAGATTGCCACGTTTTATTCTGATCGGTCCAAAGTGCGCCGGTCACGAAAGCAATTACATCGCCATTTGATTTTGTGTACCTTTTTTCAATTACACCTCATCATGTCATCGAACGTGATATTTTATCTGACGTTTTTTAACCTTCATGTTTTTATGTGTTGTTACAGCATCGAAAAACTGCAATTTCGACGACGTCGCTTAATGTCCGAAAACGATTTTTTATAATATGATATTTTATGATATAAATATCGCGACAGCATAACCTAAAGATGGAATTAACATCAAATCCTAAGAGGCTTATGTCCAGAATGCTTTGTGCGTTCCAAAACCGAGTAGATTATTCAGATCAGTGATAGTTGAGGGTTATTTTCGTATCTGTGGAACGGCCCGCTTACCTTGCCAAGGAAGAAGCGCCTGTAGTACTTGGCGGTGTCGTCTGTGTCGATGTTGTGCCGCCTGCCGGTCTGGCGCGGCGTGCCGGGCTGCGCTCGGGGCTCCACGTCCTCGCCATCCGGTGGGTTGTCGTCGACGCCGTCCACCCAGTAACCACCGTTGGGAGGTTGGACTATGGTCGGCGGGGGTCCTGGAGGAAGTACATATGTTGTACGTTAGATTGAGGGTAGTATAGACGATTGATGGATACAAATTTCTGGGTATAGAGAAGGTTGCTAATAAGCAAACGCGTAATAAAAAATCCTGTAGAATGCACAAAAAAAGTGATGTTATATAGGTAAACATTCGCTCTCTATAAAATCGCAGAAATATAAAAAAATTATGGCCATGTATGTTGGCAACTGCTTGCAGACTTTATTGACTCCAGCGGTTTCAATAACGTACAATTGAAACAACTTTTTCATACAATTATTATTTTACATGGCTTTCGGGGAATTATTCAATTTACATTCCCGGTACAGAGTACAAGAAGCGTAATTATCACCGACCATGTCGATTAAGGAAGCCAAAAAAGTGAAAAATGCCCGTGGCGCTGTGTAATGATAATGTCTCGTATGAGTCATTGGAACACGCAATTATCTTCGAGGTAAACCATTAATTAATGCCGTTGTATCATTTGCGATAAAATGGGAAATCCATTGTTTAAATCTCCGAGGGTGAAATGTTGACCAATGTTTTGTATAATATAATTGAGAGACTTGATCATTATTCTGGTGAATATTTGTTATTGCTTGATAGTTTGAAGCCTTCTTAAATGTCTACTTGTTAAATTGCATACTACTTTGATTTTAATACCTTCTACCAAGCAGGTTTTTTTTGAAAGCCAACAGTATCTCTAGAAAACACGAATAAAAAATCGACAAACAGAAATTTGAAGATTTATTTCCATTAGATAGCAGATATTAAATTCCTAAGAGTAAAACTTACTGAACTTTCCAAACTACCTTAGAATATAAAAAAGAGCAATAAGCTGCTGAGAAATTTGTACATAGACCGAGTTGACATTGATTAATTTGAGTGTCATACAATTACTCAAACGATTACTGCTGAGTTCATACAAAAACTCGCCATTATCACACAACTTCAACTAACGACTTTGAAGCAACAATGATGGCATAATCATCGTATAGTTCCATCCAATTGGAAAAAAGCTACACAAATCTAAGATAAACAATGATTTTCTTAAATTTGGACTTGAAGCAGAATTGTGTTTTTTCCACTAAGATATTAATGATTTTTCTCAAATCCTTGGAAGAAGACTTACACATAAAGCTTGGGTTTCAACCTCGCTTCCAAAACTGTATAGGTCATTCAAGAGGTAATAAAAACAAAATTACGGATAAAGTTATTATCAACATCGGTCTAGGTTTGTCAACATGGACAAGAAAATGAACATGTTCTAGACAAAACACACAGCAACGCAATTTGTTTATGAAGCATCTTTTTGTGTTAAACTTTGGGAAGTCACGCCGGATTTTTTATTGCATATTCAACGTACTCTCGAGACCTTGAGTAGGTACTCCAACTGTTTTCATGGTTAAGAATTTATGTGGCTACGTAGAAAACAGTTAAGTTCCGTTAATGTGCCGAAGATAATTGCTTTCAAAAACAAATGCAGGAATCGTAATTCTTCCGCGATTCTAAACTTTCGAATAAAAATATTACAAAATTAAGTGGATTATTTAATATTAAGAGTAGGTGTATGAGATATAACAATTTGAGTGGTTTACGCTACAGTTTAACAGCTTACACCTACTTCAATATAAAAGATGTGGGAGTTAAAAATTTATGCGGTGTCGACGTATCCTGAAATTAGACGCATTTTTCAATAAAACTTGCAAAAATGATCTCATATAATGCTCGGTTTATTGCTGCTTGAGGACGTTATATCACTTGATATCTTCCGTAGATTTACAGATTGGTATTGAACCGCACAGCAAATGAAAGTTGGGTGGAATGAGTTATCACACTAATATATAATCATCTAAAAATTTGAAGTCAGATCTTTACTTTTAAATTTCCCTAAAACATTCTAATCTATCTTCTTCTAACAAGTGACAATTACTATAATGGGCCATATTACCCGAGGTCAATAGTTACTAAACTTTTTATTTAAATTATTCACAAACAATTTGGTCGATATAAACTATGCGTAATTTAGGTTTCATAAATAAGCCATCAATCATATGAAATACTTCAACAATCGATATTCATTTTGTCGTCAATCACCTCATTTTGCATACACGCAATCTGGTGATATTGTTGGGTACGGCGAATTCTAAATTACAGTTAATGTACAGTGTTACATTGTTCTAGATTGATGGATGGGTCATATTATAAGGAATTCTATTATTCATAAACCTCTTTTACAACAAAAAAATGTTAATAGAGCTTAACCATTACCATCATTCGATGTAATTCATATAAATCAAGGGTGTGAATGATCAACGACTGCTCTGCATGTTATGTATTGCCAGACTTCGATTATAGATTTGTATGAAAAGAGGAAATTGAAAAATATGCGTTCAATCAGGGTCATAAAATTCGAAGATCATGAACCGTTGATGATTGATAAAACAAATTGTTTCACAAACCTCACAAATTCAATCAGCAGTTTTGACTTTAATAATGCAACTTTGGTTTTTAAATAACCTCCTACTCTTGCCAAAATAGGAACTATGAAAAAGAAACCTACTTCCAAAAATGACGTCTCATTATGTTTACCAAAAATATCTTAACAACAACCACGTCTAAACCAAACAAGTCTAGACTAGACCGGCTTTTGTCGGAGAGATATTTTTAGATGGCTTTCAATACAACGTCCTGCGGAGCTTTATTGTTCCCGATGTCCTTTCATCATCCCTATTACACAAAGAGTAATGCGAAAACCTACGTGCAAACTGTGGATGGAAAGGATTTTTGTACAATGGCCTTGTGATGCTAATAGTATAGGGTAGTTCTGACGGTTGTTATGTAAGTAGTATGTTATTGTTTTCCCACATATATTTTGATGTTTAAGCCGTAAGTTTTATTTTAAACTGCAATGATTTGATATTAAAGTTGTGATCTGAGTCAGTGACAGGTTCTGTTAAAGACGGTGTAGTGATAACAAAAATAAAAAGGGTTATCATGATGTGGTATAAAATAACAAGTGTCAATGACATAAATTAAACTCGGTCCTAAGTCATTGAAACTAAATAGCAGTTAACACTAACACAAAGATTTAATGGCAAACTTAGAGGGTAAGTAAGAGTAATTGATATTGAGACCAAAAGACATCAAAACTGCCATAGTGAAGGTCGTAAACAAATACATCAAACTGGATTAGTATAATCTATTACACTACGAACTTTCACTTGAGACGCCTGAAGGGCTGAAACTTCCCTCTATCCCGAATCAAGTAACTGGAGTCAAACCGCAAATGGCTTGATTCCCCAAGATATGCCCGCATAACCCTATTCTAATTAATTTAATGTTTTAATCAGCTAATGAGGTGTGTGATGCCGCTAGTTTTTTGTCTAAAGTTAATTAAATTTACTCTTTGCGAGCCAAAATGAAAATAATCTGGCGCGTGTAATGAAAAGGTGTGAAAAGGTTAAACGTGGATACACTTACATTAAAAAATTCCTTTGGTAAACATAATGAAATGGGTTTTGCGTGGGAAAATTATTCATGTAATGTTTTAATTATGTAACTTTTTTGATTGTATAATTAAGTAAACTAATTAAATAGTTAGGCTTCGTTATTTTCAAAGACCGCAGACTAAAGGCTAGAAAGAGATATTGTAGGTGTAACCTTTGAAGATAATTTATTAATACGGTGAAGATAGACTTTATTAAAATTATTTCACAAAGAACTTAAAATTTTATGAATGGTATATTGCGGGCAATAAACCATAAAACGGTACATAATGAATGTATTTCTCAATCAACTATAACAATCGTCAATTAAAAATTCATAAAGCGCTGGCATTTTTTGTTCCACATTCATTTTGTGCAAATTATATATCAAGCAGTGCTTGGAACCGAAGTACTTTCACACCTCTGTTCTCAACATTTCCATTACTTTCTCCAACGGTTTGCAACAATGATGAAAGTTATTGCACAAAAGATTTACTTGCCACTGGAATAGCAGATTAAACTTTTTAACGCCGCTTAGCACTAGTGAAAATTTCGACGAGAACAAATCAGATGTTATGGAGTCTTCTGGAAGAACATTATTTTATTGCTCGTAGTATTGGGATTCGAAAGTTGATGAGTATTCTAAGATTCAGATTTGAAAATTGTTAAATAGGAAACAGAATTAAAACACTTTTATGACGAAAACCATGTTCTTTAATCCTTCAACCCAAAATGCAAAGAAAACATCTAGCGCCTTAAATTTATTGATAAATTAAGACGGCAGTAGGTATATGCGGAATGCGGGTAAAATTAAATACTTTTTTAGAATCTCTCGACACCCACTAACGTTACGACGGCTTGCGCAAATGCTTCTTCACGCTTCGTTAAAAGGACCCGATATTGCAGTACGGAACACGTATGCATACTACATGCTACGATGGAGATTCAAGCTGGCAGATTTTTAGTTACATTATTTGATGCGGTTCAAAATATATCATGTACCGGGGAATGTTAAGAAACAATATTTAAGAACACTTATTTTTGAGCGCCAATTGTTAGTACCTGTCCTAACATCCATTTTTATCTTTGTCACCCCGTTAGTTTCAATTTGATAGTTGTTCTACTTTTTTATGGATTCTTATGTACTAAATTTGTGATCCTATCATCTTAAGCAATTTTTCATAAGCGAACCAGGTTTGTTATTATTTATGGCTGCATTGGACAAATTCTTTACACACACTATATGTACACTTAAGGAAATGTATGCTTTTTTGAAGGCATCATCAGGTCTACCATAAAGGCAGCAGATAATACAAAATCTTACCAGGTTTGGCCAGCGTCTCCTCAAGCAGCTTTCGACTGGCTTGACAAGCGGCTGTGACTCTTCGCTGCGCCGTAGGGGCGCCTGGCGACGGCGGTGGGCCATGGGGCGCTGGCACCCGAGCCTCGGCGTACGAGGGCCTCTCATTCACCACGCCACCAGTGGCGCCCACGGACACTGGCCGCCGGTTCTCCGATCGGGACACCTGAGGAAGACGATATGAATTATTATTCTGATTCGAAAATTAGGATTTTTAAGAATAGTTCAAGGGATGAGGCCAAGTCTTTGATGTATTCGAGGTTAGATGAAACATCTTTTCCAATATACACCATGTTTGAATAATAATTTAAGCTGTAGAGGGTTAAGCATCTGCTTTTACTACTACATGTTAATAGAAAGACGTACGATGTTGTATACTTCTACTGGAATCAAGAAATTTTAAATTTTCTTCTACTTCATCAATCAAGCACCATACCATTCACAACTTCAATACCATTAATCGGGTAAGCTGATATAATGACCTAAACGGACCGCACTGACTTTGTTTGTAATTCTACTAGAAAGGAAGCTAATCTTCAAGTACTGTCAGCGCGAGTAACCGTGACGAGCGCGTAGAACATTGAACTCGCACCGTGGGATTCTGCCATTGTTATTTTTCACTCTAACTGTACTGATTTACTCATTTTATACTGTGAAGACCTTTATCAGAAATATGAAGTGGTCCGGGAGCGGTTTCGTAGAAACATTGTTGTAAGAAATTGATGTTCCGAAATAAAACTAATTTTCTAGTGATATGTTTTCTGTAAAATTTTAACGTGAAATTAATCTAATTCATACATTTATGGATAATAGTCAGAGTAACATAAAAACATTGATACATCATTGATAAACTAGATTAAAGTACAAAATATGTATATGCACGACACCCTTTAGGTAATCATTTTCATTTTGCCCAATATACTACATTTTATTCTCCACAAATAAATCCTACAAAAAAATGTTGACATTCCTTCACGAACTCCGGGTTGCATTCACCAGGAGAACGAGAATAGGTGTCACTGGTGTCATACACCGATTACCCGCTCGTCTATGAAATTAAAGAAATCAAATCCGGCATTTTGGACTGCACGTTGGCCCATAAATACCCCCTCCCTCCAAACACCATCAAAAGTTTAAAATTGGAAGCCGGCGGAAGCATTAGCCGAACCGTTGACAGCAACTCGAAACAAGTAGCGCGGAAAACTTTCGAGTGATTTTCACTTTAATCAAATAAAGGCGGTGTCAGTAAATTTGTGTTCACTTCACCCGCACGAAAACCGAAATTGTTCTAACCCACAGTCAGTTAGACGTTTTCGAGGCCCTTTAATAATGCCACGAAATTATTATCATAACAAATTAGAAACAAAGAAACAAATACTAATTTGGATTAATTACCGTTACCTAAAATTTCAATTCAAACCAATATCATAATGTTTCATGATATAAACAAATTCCTTAAATGTTTCTCAGTTACAAAATAAATGATTCAATTTGAGAATAAATTCCGAAAATCATAAGCTAAAACAGAACCAAATCATCATAGTTGAATAAACTCATTAGATAACTAAAATGAGGGAACATAAATGAAACAACGTTGGAACATTTGATGACCATAAACTTGTTTGTAAAATAGCGACTACCCCTAATAATAAACTTTACTACGTGCATGCCGTAATAACAAAATGGAAAACGTATAGTGGCAATATAACTTCTTTGATGTTGACCTGACCTTTCTATTGTAGTAACTCATCATACTAAAATTAGATAGGCTGTAAACAATCATATTTTAGATCATGACACTTCATTATCATTAGTTTATTTTCATTGCACTTATAGAACTAGACTACCTACTTCTAAACTATTGCTCAGTTAGAAAATTTTACAATAAAATTAGCCTAAGTGACTCCCAATTACGTGAATTAACTGCCAGCGAAAATGCTGTCATATTAGGTTCAGCTGTTTTAGAGATTAGTTGAAACAAACAGACAGACAAGTGTAAAAAATGTTATTATAATATACGAGTATGTTCCGTGTATACGTGTATTTATTTATATAGAAAATAATGCAATATGATTATAGTTCAAATTTAATGACTAGGGACGGTGTAACCAAATTAAACCAATAAGGTCATAGAAGACACAATATAACAATCAATGCTTATGAAGCACATTATTATTATGAAATGGAATACAATCAGAAATCACGTAAAACAGAATAGATATGAGCGACAATTGTGTGGATTTTGTGTATCGAGTATCTGCGTTGGTTTGGCTTCATCGACAGCATGTAAAACACAAATCCTCATTACGTTCGCTCGTTGGTTTCATTTGATGTCACATCGTGATAAATGTAACGGTTGCTCATGTTTTTAGATCGGATATTCTTGTTTAAGTCATTTGTTTACAGTAATGCGACTTGCGTTATTGAAATCCATATTTTTGTTAGGATTTGTGACTTTAAAGTTTGATCACACTCTTAATACACATTGAAATAATTTCACAATTCTAATAGACTAATGCAGTTAAAAGATTTAAAATAACTTAAATCTTGTTCTTTAACGTTGCGAACGGAAATTTATACTCCAGTACTAATAGAATATTTTTCTTAAACAGCTCGTTTCGCATTACATCGGAAAGTTTCTGGAGTTACTTTCAGCTTTTTGTAAAAAAAGGCATTAACAGGCTGTTATTGCAAAAGTTTCGGAAGTAATTATCCATCGATACAAATTGTTCGTGTAATGAACAATGTGCGTGTTATTTCAACAGATCGATAGCAGTCTGTTTCCAAAGCCATTAGACGACACATTACATACCCGCAACATTTAATTACAGTAAATAGAGAACAAACGCTACCAATAATTCTCTTTTAGCGACTCATTACAACTGAGACTAATGCGCGAAGATTGCTTCAATCCACGCTTAATGTTTTACATTTAATTAAAAGTGTGTAAAAGTGGCTGAAATGCGAAAGAGCAATGACCTCACATGCTTTTTAATTCAGCCGTGGGTGAGGACAAATTTGTTAGAACTTCTTAGAAATGTAAAAACGAAAGTAACTTTCGGAGAAAATTATAGAAATTTGTCCCGTTTTTTGTGACGTAAATAATGTTTCTTCTGCTCATTTATTGAGTTTTACTGATAGTTTCGATTTTAAATACTTTTAGCGCTTTAAAGTTTGCGGTTGATCAAAAGTCGACGATAAACAAAAGTCAAAATAAAGTAAGAGGCGAAGGGAAAACTTATTTATTCAACTATTTTGTCTAAATTTGTGTTTGCACAAATTGACCTTTTTTATATCTAAAAAAATAAATATCATTTATGTTTCATTAAGAAGATGCAATAACCAAAAAGTCCGACTGTGAAGGAAGAAAACTCTTTGTATAATAGTCTCCTACGCTTTAAAATGAAAATTGATGATAAATAAAGACTACACATGCTTTCTGCAAAATGCACGTGTACAAACGAACCAAAACATTTGTTGCGCCTAACGTTCACTGGAGCATGTATTCCTGCAATTAGCCGCCGCCAAAAGACAAGGGCAAATGTATTTTTAATTGTGTTATTGTTCTTGCTACAATGAACAAATATGACTAATCACTATGTGCATATGGGGAAGGGAAACGCAAAAAATACTCGAAGACGCGCAGAACTTTCTGGAAACACGACCCTTGTCGGTACACTCGGTTGCATAAAACATTACTTTAAAAAAAATATGATTTTATTATATATTTATAATAAAGATAGCTACGAAAACTAAAAAAAAACTATTGTAAGACAATATACCTAAATAAACTTATAATATAATTTTATCAAAACATGTATGTCCATACTCTGTGTAACACTTAACTAGGTTTTACGAATCATATATTTGTGTGTGTAAAGGTAACATAAAGAATAGCTCTCTAATTTTTTATTTTAGTAAAGTAAGATTTTATAAAATCCAAAACGAGCACAGACATTCAACATTATTTATACAGAACATTTTTAAATTTATACAGAACCGGGCCTACGATATCGCTCGATTCCGAAATAGTTCTAAAACTGTCTTATCCGGCCGACAAACTGCATCGACTGGTTTGCCGCGCCGTAACATTTTGGTCCGCGTTATATTTAGATTTATAAGTTTATTTATATGAAAAAATATTACAAGCAGCACAATTTATGAAGTGTTTTCGTATCGAATCATCTGATGTAACTTTGTTTATGTTTTTCCGCGATTGCATGAGTGCTACTGTATATAATAAAATTGTTATAAAATTTCTATTACACGCAAAGTAGTGTTTTATATGAAATCGTGATTGGTTCCAATTTATTACGTGCGGGGGCGAAAGCAAGTGTGAATTACGTAGCCATAAAAATCAACATTTTTTCGTTAGTCGTAAATCTTGAATAACTATATTTTCTATTAAACTTGAAGGAAGTATATGTCTTAAACTTACATCCAATTTAATAACATATTTCGGAGTCCTAAAAGGGCATTATGATAAAAGTCTAATAGTGTCCGTAGCTCTTTAACTTGTTGAGAGGAAAATTGCACAAAACATATTAATGGGAATGAATTATGTTACTTAGTCAAATATACATACACACATATAAATATCAAGCCAAACCCAAAGTGGCAGAAAAAGAAATGTGGTTGGTACATACTTGTGTTTATTACAAGCGAGGCGCGGTTAATTAAAAAGCCCTCATGTTTGACATTTATATCTTATGATACCTGTTCTTACGCGAAACTATCGCATGAATGAAATGCACCATGACATTTTGAAGTGTGTAGGGAGTTATTCCCCTCCATACTCTTGAGAATTGCTCCCTCATAAACTAATATTTTATGAGCAAAACCCAAAGGTACGCACGCAAGAGTTCAAGCGAATCGTTGTTATGACAAGTAAATTGGTGTATACATATCAAATATGATTTGATGGAATTTGGCAAGGAAATAGAAAGGATGGAGTGGGGAGAATAATAATGGTGAGATATAATAAATTAATTCGTAGCGCGAAAATGTGAAATTATTTTCATTACGCTTTAAGAAAATTGAACATAATAATTATATCGTTATCAACATCATCGGCCAAGATATGTAACACTGCTGAGCAAGGTTTAGGTCTTTAACTTTGTTGTTCTACATGACACCGCACTGTATAGGCTATGCCTAATAACCTTACCATACCACTACAGAATTGTTAATTATAAGCCCCAAATTGTCTGGAAAGGTGTATCATAATATTCAAGTCTGATACTTTAAAACCCCATAATATTTGTACTGAAGCGTACCAATTTAACGTCAACATGGAAGCGGTTTGCAGTCGGGTGTCGACAGCGCCGCGCCGCGCCGTGATTGGTTTGTGATCGAAAGTAAATTGCTGCGATGCGGTCGTGTGGGCCCCGGCATCGTCAAAATTTCAATTCAACTGCATATAAACTCCAAAACCCCTCGATTTTGACCCAAAACATTCGCGATACAAGTTTCGACGTATTAATTATGCTGCAAGCTGCGCGAGGCAGTTTCAAGTGGACGTGAGGAGGTAGAGTTATGCGAAGCGTGCTGCGAAAAGTTTTTATATGTACATATATAACGGGTTTACATTGTTTATATATGTTATGTACTATATTTCCCTTTAAACAACAATTTAATAAAACAAGTTTATCGAACGACAAAACCTCATCATCAAACTGCAGCCTTAGTGTTTTACAATGTAAATAGATTTAATCGTTTATATGTTCATCTTTACCTTAGTGTTACTTTCCTTATTTGTCCATGTACCAACCTTGTCTCTATTGTTATTACCATTTACGACCATTGCCAGCTTGCTCATTAGCTAAACATTCTAATGTATATAAAAGTCTCTCACTTCGATACCAAGAGCTTCACTCACTTTTATCGCATATTTAATAACCTCAACATGTGCAGTGTTGTCAGATCAGTAAATTATCATGAATATTTAAAATACATTGTTGCATTATCGCATCGTACACCTTCCTGACGTAAGATGACGTGTGTGTTTAATGACAGAATCATGTAAGTGCTCGTACTGTAAACACGTGTGACCACTAAGCTCCGCATTATCTCACTGCAAACACGCTAATGTAATAAATGATAAGCTTAATAGAGTACTCCATTGCACGCCACGCGTTAGCTCAATATTTACTTGCATAAAGACTTAGGGAAATTGATTCTAGATCTTATTACCACCGCAGTCTCAAAACTTTGAGCCCGTACACAGTATATTGCATGAGGCTTCACATCTTTTAAGTGTTTTGTGCATGCAAAGAGCAATGGTGCAAAGTTATTCTATTTTAATGATTTGACGATTAAGATTTAGTTCGTAACAAATAATGGTTTAATATTTAAAAACTTAAATTCAACAGTTGTTGGAGTTAGGCCGTAGTAAGGCACCTTAAATCTTCGCTATAAGTTATTCGGAGTAGATAGTAGCGTTGTAAATCAAAAGAGTTCGTATTTATTTAATAGTAAATAATACTCATCTAAACTATTTCAAACTGGCAGGAGAAACAACAAAAATATTATTCTATTTTTAATTCTGACAGTTCTGACTATGGACACGCAGAATGACGTCACTAATTGCCTGCCGACATTAGAGGCTAGCATTTAATTAACAACAGGCCCTAGATTCGTGATTATCGAGTGGGAATTTAGACCACTATGACGTTAAGATATTAATCACAGACAAGGCGTATGCTTTATTAAATCGTCTCAAAGCTAATTAAAAATGAAATATATATTGGATCGCGTCCAATATTCACTCGACTTTATCAAATCTAAACGCTTCGTTTTTCACCGTATTTATGTGTTGTATACTGAGATACTTTTCTAACTCGAATCTATGATCATCTTTTGCGCTGTTTAAATAACTTAGAAATAAATAAACAAATAAATCAATCACAAAGTATGTGCATGAAATAATTTATGGTTTTATTTACCTTAATATTTTCCGTTCTATATAGGTATATTTTTGTTTCAATGCCAAATTATTTTGTGTGATTTTCCTGTAAGTCTTCGCTACAAACATATCGATGTTATGATCTACAAGTCATTTGCACTATGTGAAGTCTAGACTTATTCCCCATTTTAATAACGTACACAAAAGCACTAGAATAATACCCCTTCTTTATAGAAAGGGGTAAGAGTACAAACGATGGTCGATTTTCGTGTCCATTGCAAGTTACCATTGTTAGGGCACTAACGACGGTGCAGTCTATTTTGAAGATAGAGCTGGAGCACATATAACATGAAATGGTAACATTATTGTAACATTACCCCGAAATGAAGGGAGCAGAATAAACGTATCTCAACATGTCAAAATTCATGAAGGGTTCAAAATACCTAACTTTATTCATTGTTGAGACTTGACAACTGACTATAGAAATAAAACAGCGGAGTGTATTTGTCAGTGTTGGTAAAACAAAAGTTTTTACACTTAGTCTCCTCACGAATTAAAAGTTTTAAGACTGAGTTTGAAAATCTTAGAACTTCTGACTTCTGAAGAAAAATATCTTGATATAAGTAAGGCGGTATTTCTACTTATTTGAAACAGTCCTTGCTACATCGTAACAAAAATAACAATTAAAAAATGTAGATTGACAAAACTGTACGATATTTCTACAGACAGTCAGGATAAGTGATGAATCACAGTCCTAACCGTCAGTGTTGCAACAACCAAAAAAAAAAAATTATAAAATATAGAGAAATATTTTCTGACTATTATTCGCAGTCGTATTTTTTGTTGCAAAATATTGCTATCGTTTTGACCCATTTACGTTACTGCAGCGCAGATTTCTTCATGTTCCATAGAGTTTGAAGCGCAATACACTCTACCAATACGGGTAGGTTTTCAGACGAATTCACAGAACAGCCAATTTTATAACTATAGAACTTTTAGTATTGGAAAGTAACTACATAGAATGGTCGTTCTGTGAGTATAATCTGCGTAAAGCCAATTACAGTATTACCGAATATGTAGACAGGTGATCTTATAAATGACGAACCCGAAGCTGAATCTTTATTTAATAGACGTTATATATTTTTCTGTAAGACTTATAGAGAGGCTTATGAAGGGACTGTGATCATCAGATGACAAAAAGAAGGGTTTGTCCCTTTCCTTATGTCTCTTGGTTTGATGATATTAAAGAATCTAATAAAACTCAGGTCAAAATCGGATGTAGTATACTTTGATAGCGGATTAAAAATCGTATCGTAAATTGGCGCCCATTTTGATGACTGTTTCTGATAAAATAATTTTAATTGCCGCATTTCGTGACAGGATTTTAGTTTAAACATTTATTGCGCACTTAAAAAAACATTTTATAACCGAAATTTCATAAAGCATAAATTCGAATTCATATTTCGAAACTCATAAAAAAATTGCTGATATAAAATTGAATTGAAAAATTGGAACGGTTTTAAAAAGTCATACGAGCTCTTCTATATTACTTAGTTTTTTAAACGTCTATGGAATTTTCATGATGAATAGTGTCTTTGACCTAAGGCCTTTCGACATACAGAGCATTGAATATTTGTGAAAAATTGCATTGAAAAAAGATGATACCTGTATTATTGAATGCCCATTATGTCACTTTCAATATAATTTAATTAGTTTCCTAATAATTCAAACCAATAAACAGTGGCGATTCTTTATAATTTATTTTTAATGTAATATATAACAACGTTCGATGGACCCTCGAGCCCATGTTTAGCCATGAAATAGAGGATACAATTATAATTTACTAATTAAAAACATGACAAGGTCATATAACGACATTTTTAGTAGCTCTACCCTACTTTCAGACTAAATTAATAGGTCTAGACTCTAGACACATTTTATTCAACATACTTATCAACAACTAGCAACTCCACGGCATAATTTATCCAACAAAGCGAAATGGGATAATAAACCGGGCCGGATAATTCCACAATGAATCAGATTTTAAATTGTAAGGCGCGCGAGTTGGTATTAAAAACGTGAACGAGAGCTGAGAGCTCTTCCTAGATCCCGAGTAATTGCGTTTATCGGACCGTTAAATGAGCGTTGCAATCTTTAATCAGTTTTATTTTTTTTTTAATTTCACGGCACAGGCCTGCATATTTAGTGACATTTTGCTTTTGTTTATGGTCAGGTTTGTTTATTTTTTTAGCGCTGGCTTACTTTATATAGTGAACCATCGCCACAATTCATATCAAAACAAGCTTAAAAAAAAAAGTTTGTTTTAAAATCATTTCTAACTTTTTCAAAGTCACAACATGATTACTAAGTTCTCATTTCATTCCCTAACAATAGAATTGCAAACTATTTCCAACATTCACACACAAGATACGTTTCACGAAACAATTAAGACGTGTAATAGATGGTATATCGTAAAGAAAGAACATATAAACAAATAACACTCATCCATTTGTTAATGTTAATGAAATCTATTGTTCGTAAAGCGGGTTAATAACATGTTGGGGAATTAGCCATTGTTTGCTTTGGACAGCTGAGATAACCGCTACCTTATAATTTTCGTATAGTTAGAAGGCCCATTGGCTGTTAATAGAGGTCAACATTTAGACATTTCATATACAGCGACTAAACGAAGATGAATAGACTAGGTACATGACACTTCGATAATTACATCTTATATCAATCAAAACTAAAAGAAAATAAAAATATTCCCGGTCCACGATTTTGCCTTCATAAACTGTTTGCCCCAAAGAAACCTTCTTTTAACAATTCAAAGCATTAAAAATAAAAATATCTTTGTTCTAAATTTAAAATCCGAGACTAATGAGTTTACTCCGGGAAACGTCTTTAATGCAAGCGAGCGTGTTGATGATTCAGTTATTAATACTAATCCGACGGATTAACGGTTCTTACCGTGCTTGTAAAATATAATTCTAGAAAATAATAAAAACAAACTAAAATGTTTTTATAACAAGCTGGTTGAATACACGACAGATTCAAATTTGGAACTACAAGCGATATAAACACTTAGAGCTAAAGTTATTCTAAGGCTTTTATGTAAATTACATAATTAATGAAGCCAGTTTATTTCGTCATGTATTACTCATAATGCAGCTCATAAGTTTATTCGTCTAATTCTGCAACCCACTAGTCTTGAGCAATAGTCTTACTTGCAAATGTCACACGCACATGAACTATTGTGATCATCATTGCGTTAGAAATGGCCGTCACCTTATGAAGGCGGCGTTGTCATTCGCACACAACGTCCATGACGGATAGGGTCGAATTTGCGTAGAACACACATTGTTGACGGTGTAGAAGTACCTACTTAATAACTTTGATCAATAATATAAATACAAATCCATCTTTAGTGACGATTATCTCAGATTTTTTGATCTTTTTTTTTGAGTAACTTATTGATCAAATGTGTAATACTCTTAGGTACGCCAAATGCAAGACTAAGTTTTGGAGTTACTTTCATGTTTGTGATTTCTGGCTGTATGTTTTTAGACATAATCTCATGTGCTCATCTTTGACCACCTTGAAGGCTGAAAGGTGTTAGCCCTAAGTATTCCACAATATGTGTTCAGTTAGATACAAGCTTCTTTAGCTCTGAAGATATTCACAGTTAGGATACACACAGGAGTTACCAACCTCAGCGATACTCAATGTGTGAAAGCCAACGATGGAGAAGTTTGTCATGGAATCTCACTAATTTTGAAAGGATCTTCCATTGAAGCTCGATCGGGTCTACATCTATGACGTCACCACGTTGCGAAATCATTAAAACACGCGCCGAGTAATGAACCACTTGCATAGGCTGCCGACGAATCTGGCTTTATGCAGGTCCACAATCGCGGGTGTATTTCCCTCACAAAGCGAACGCCGAGCTCGCGGGATTGCATCATTGTGTTGAACAAAAATGCTGCAGTGCTAATTTTGCATGCGCCGAGCTGCTTCTGAATACTATTATGAGCTTACTCAAACCCGCGGTGTAATGAGGAACACCCGAATAAAGGTGCATGACAGCAAAAATGCCATGAGCGATGCGACTGGAATTGAGGAATTCAATAACTGGAATTGATGTGATTGGTTTTCTAGGGTATTCTGGATGTGGGGCATTTCACGTGAAGCGGACAGGGAAAAAAAAGTGAGGTTCTGAAAATCGTTCATATTCGGCCCATTTATACCTCTAGTAGGAATGAATGTGGACACAAAATATTTTTTTTATATATTAAATATTTCACAAGTTATGGGCTTCTAAAGAATTGCCGTAATTGAAATATCAATTTTTTAAAAGTCGTTTATCGTATTTAACAAATTTACAATAAAATATTTAACATAGCGATATATATTGGAAAAATACTGTTCTTTTTAATGATGAAATAAAATTTAAAAAAATATTTTTTTTTCATGTCCTAAACCGGAAGTAAACTTTTCAAACCTGAATTTCAGTCAATTCGGCCGCTTTTTTTTTCTTCATTTTTTTTCCGAATATAGCTTAAAGTGTACTAAAAATACACGAGAAAATTGAAAATGGAATCGCTATAAGTTTCGGAGTTAGAATAATTAATGTACCATCGCGACGCATTGGGCGTGATATCTGACGCTTTTAAGGTCGAGTATTTTGCGCGATATTGCATTAAAACTCGCAACTTTATTAAAATTTTATCTCGTTTCAGCGTATTTTAGCTCTAAAAAAGATATGGAATAAGTATTATTAATAACAAAATCCAGTATCAGTAGTTTTTGGGTGCAAGAGTAACAAACATATATTTCATTCCATATTCTTACAAATTTTTGCTTAAATAATATTAGCAGACTATATATATTAATATTATGTCATCATCATCATCATCATCGACATCAACAATCCATATGGGCACGGGTCTCCTCTACCATTGAGAGGGCTTAGGCCATAGTCCACCACGCTGGCCTAGTGCAGGTTGGCGGACTACACACCTTAGAAATTCCTAAGAACTTTTAGGTGTTCAGGTTTTATCACGTTGTTTTCCTTCACTGTTTTGTTAAGCCAGTGATAATTCAATGTGAATAAATACATATGTAACTTCGAAAAGTCATAGATGTATGCCTGGGGTTCGAACACGCGACCGCCGAGTTTCTCGACCGCGCACCGAAACCTCGAGGCCATCACTGCTTTAATATTATGTACTTAACCCAAATATAAATTAATAAAATATTATAAAGAATAAAATCATTTTAAGGAAGCAGTAGATAAAAATATTATTTGCGAAACACGATAAATAACGCATTCTGCAGCGTAAGTAAGTAAGTAGTAAGTGTCTTCCTTAAAATGTTTTTATTCTTTAATAATATTTTATTAATTTATATTTGGGTTAAGTACATAATATTAATATATATAGTCTGCTAATATTATTTAAGCGAAAATTGGTGAGAATATGGAATGAAATATATTTTTGTTACTCTTCCACGGAAAAACTACTGATTAAATTTTGTTATTAATATTACTTATTCCATATATTTTTAGAGCTTAAATACGCTGAAACGAGATAAAATTTTAATAAAGTTGCGAGTTTTAATGCAATATCGCGCAAAATACTCGACCTTAAAAGCGTCAGATATCACGCCCAATGCGACACGATGGTACATTAATTATTCTAACTCCGAAACTTATAGCGATTCCATTTTCAATTTTCTCGTGTATTTTTAGTACACTTTAAGCTATATTTGGAAAAAAAATGAAGAAAAAAAAAGCGGCCGAATTGACTGAAATTCAGGTTTGAAAAGTTTACTTCCGGTTTAGGACATGAAAAAAAAATATTTTTTTTAATTTTATTTCATCATTAAAAAGAACAGTATTTTTCCAATATATATCGCTATGTTAAATATTTTATTGTAAATTTGTTAAATACGATAAACGACTTTTAAAAAATTGATATTTCAATTACGGCAATTCTTTAGAAGCCCATAACTTGTGAAATATTTAATATACAAAAAAAATATTTTGTGTCCACATTCATTCCTACTAGAGGTATAAATGGGCCGAATATGAACGATTTTGAGAACCTCACTTTTTTTTCCCTGTCCGCTTCACGTGAAATGCCCCATGTGTAGTTTTAATATATGCATAAAATAGCCTATGTTGGTCTATGTCCAGCAAACCGTGAGAAAGCTGTTGATGGTAATGATCATGAAGAAGAAGAAACAAAAACCCATATTTCTTATTAGCTTATTGCTTTTTCTGCGCACAATTTCAGAGTTCGTTGCTGATGAAAATTTCCTAATAGAAAAACCCAAAACACTATGCCAGACTACAAAAATCGTCCATAAATATTTCCAAATGCCAATGAAGAGTTTGAACAATATAATACAATTTCGTTAAGCAATACCAAAGATGGGAAAACTAACCAAATATACTCCAAATATTCACACGACATTTCGAAAACAATTGAATGCAAATACTATACGTGTCTTCTAGGAGCTCATTTACATAATACACAAATGTGCTAGTTTCACACTACTCCACAATAGTTACAGTTAAATGACATAGTTCGACGGTTTTTGTATGAACGTGGGATGTACATGAATTCCGCAGCTTGTAACCTATACTTAAAAAATGTAAACAGCTTTGCTTTTATTTCTATGGTTTTAGCCTAACGCTCCAACAAGAAGTGATATAATCTGTATCACAAAAAAATATATAAAGATTAATGCTTAAAATTATGTGCTGAAAAAGATTTCACAATCCTTTTAAAGCATCTCTTTGTATTCTGATACAGGTGTAAAACCGTTCTACAATAAAAGCTGATTACGTACACAATGTATGTAAAATGGATCAGGGGTGCTGAAGAAAGCATAAGAAGTGATGCGGCAAATTTCGTCCAAGACTTGCGGATGCGTACGGTATGAACACGCCAACAAAACATCAACGCATAACAATTATGGACTAATAAGCATATATGGAAGATAATGCGTGCGCCTCTGTACTACAGATGTGTGTTTTTAAAGGGATGGCAACTTTTGAAATTTGAATGTTTTTAGAAAATGGAACGATCAAGCCAGTCCAATTTTAAAATGATACACGCACGTAAAAACACTTTTTTGTCAATGATTTTAGAAGCAACTTTTTTAAATTTACACAGTGTGAATTGACGCGAATACTCTGCATATTGTCATTGCGATTTGTTGATTCAGAGCTGAATTCAAAATTTGGACTGAAACAAACGATACGCCAGCCAGTCACAACATAAACAGAGGTTCTAAATGAAAACAAAATTCATTTTTAAAAACAATAGCACGCAGTTCAAATAAAACCTTTGAGAGTTCCATTTATAAAATGTCACATACCATAGACAAGTGTCATAATGGCGGTAAAATATTCCGTTATGCAAATTGCATTAATAAAAAATAATTATATGCAATCACCGCGCCCTAATGTTTATATAATAACACGCAAATGTCTACAACAAAGGCATTCAGTTGTCTTCAATGTCACATTTCGTAGGCTAAGATTGAGGTTAATGACAACATGAGCGTAACAAGCCTGCGCATTCGTCGTGCCTCGGTGAACTCAAGTGACTTACCTTAAGAATTTAATATATTCGTAGCATAGGCGCTTCCCTGCAGTTGCAACGTATAGGTATTCGAATATTGAACGTTCCTTAGTAGCAAGTTTAGTAAGGGTTGTGTTCTCGAAGCAACTAGAAACTTATAGAGAACGGCTCGTCTGGGAAGAAATTGTGATTTTAATCAAACTTTTACATTTTTGGAAACCATCTTTGTCTATGAAAAATTACATAACATTAAGTATAAAAACAGTTTTTGATACATTTATCATACACTGACGAAATGTATAAATTTTGTTATTGACACGCCATATTATCATAAAATTGACAGTTCCACCATATTCACAGCAACTATATTAACAAAACTTTTTTTTGACACCAGACAGTGTCAACAATACGTCCGATATCGGCGAAAAACGTTCCCATTTCAAAATCAATCAATAGTTAAAATACCGCGGTGTCCAAAACAGTTCGCGCCGCATTCGCATATCAATCTGCCGTGAATTGTTTAAATCCAATCTAACACGCGACATGTCAACGCAAATAGAACACGTTTGAAAATATTTCACTTATTTAATTTGTGATTTGAGTGGCCAGTATTCGGTTTTATCGGATCAACCGTCGGACCAACCTGCGTTGTAGGCATAGACATAAATAAAACATAAAGCATTATCATTGTAGTGAAATTACAATATGTTGGAAATATGAGAACTTGTATGCACGCCGGCCTACATCGGGAAAATGGTCTGTTTACGATCATTCGGGGTATACCCTGTTATACGTCATATCTACAACAGACAACAGAATCCCTACTCAAAGTTGAATTAACATTATTTTTTTAATCCTATCCACCAAATAATTTCAATCAAAGTGAATTAGGTGTAAAAGTATGACGATGCATTCTTAGAATTTAAGAACTGTTCTATTTAGGTTCGCTTTTCAAAAATAATTCCACTCAGTCTGGATCAAACGGTAGGCCCGGTGGCCACGAGGAGCAAAGGCTGGTACGTAAATTGCTCATTCAAATTTTAAAAAAGGAACATACTTTTAAGATAGTTCATGTTATGAACGCACGTTATACCCTACAAACACAACATTTCTTGGGCGTACAATACCATTTCCACTCAGCTCAAGCGAGAAGAGCACACATGAATCTGCTCTTTAGTTTCAGCCGCTTAATGACTAATATTGTGTGTATATTGAGCAATTTGCGTTGCATCGCTTCAGGCGGTGCGCGTATTGGAATCGTATTGCGGGTTCGGGAGGAACTAGGCCGTGGGAGTGAAGTTAGACTCGCGACACAATACCCGAGCGGCGGCGGAAATTTATGTTTCCAGATAATATTGCATTGAATTGAATAGAATTTTTATTTTTTACAAGTATGGCCATTATTTTCGGTAACAAAGAGGTCAAGATAGTATGCTTGTTCAAAAATTATGTGACAGAGAAAAGCAAGCATATTTTCTAATCAAAGCGTATGAAAGTCATAAGTGACTTAGTAAATAGATTTTTGAAATGGATATTATAATTTCTCATTGTCAGTCATCTTCTCCTTTATACTTGATCTTAAGTGGTACGATGTGTTCTTTCAGCAATTGTATGTACATTTCAACTTTTCTCTATTTTAATAACTTTTCATGAAAAACTCCAAAGCATTTTCCCCAAAATCATAAACTCTACGCTTACTATTACAAAAAAGACAACACTGGCTAAAAAAAAAGTTTAATCGCTAACATCCATTCAATAAAGACATTGCTCAAATCTTGAACAGACAATGGATTCAATCGAACTCTTCATTCATTATGCGGGTGCATTGCAACCAAACTGCGGGGGTTTTTGATCGAACTGATGTCACTAATGGATTTATACTTGTGAACCCGTTTATATATTTACTTCATTTTTTTGTAGTTTTCTCTCATTGATATGCATTTTTATTTAGCTACTCAAATTTATCAGTTTACATACTTTATTTTATTCTTCGAAAAGTATGCAAAACTGTATTTTTAGTTTCGCCAACTGTGTTTATAGTACTAACAAGAGGTGAATCTATTGCCTTGTTATTCAAGCTTCCGAAATTCCTAACCTAAACTTCTGTTATGGGATATCCCAATAACACTTTTCCCAACCTGGTGACCAAACCGAGACTTCTCAGTACATTATCGCTGTACATCGCTGTAAATATTGTATTTGTAGCATCAATAGGTATAACAGTATGTGTTTGCGAATATACCCCTAACGATGGAGGATTAGAACTTAGTCCATTACACACGCCTAGCGCAGATGGATTTCGTAATCGACTATGGCAACTTTCCATAATATGGAATATTACATTACACTATCAACTTATTCGGGACGAGATTACATTTATTCAATTATATATTTTATCAGTAAAGTCCCTACTAAGCTTAATCTTTCGTACAAAAGAAAATAAAAAGATACCGCCAAAAACAAATTTCGGTAAGAATATATCCTGGTTAACATTTGGTCGTCCTAACTAAAGCAATCTGGGTAAATGTACTGCATCAAAGTAGCCACAAAAATTTATCAACTGCAAAAATATTGTAGGAAAACTATTTACCTTATTTATTAACTTTTTTCACGCTAAATTTACTTGCGTATTGCCTCCATATTACCATGCATAAATCCTAACTATATTTGGCACAAAACATTGTTTTTTCCCTCTTTAGATATCGACCTCTTTCATAGCGCTTACGTCATAGAAGCTATTTAAAGTTTCACTGAAAGATGAAGTTAGGACCTAGTGGCTAATGTAAGCTCTGTTAGCTCACTTCTATTGTTCGATCGGATGTCACGTAAACTCAGTGGCTGTTTCATAAAACAGTAGGTGGAACATGTTGTAACTTTTTGAATCTATATTTACATTAGGATACATCAACAGTAGGAAAACACTAATAGAAAATATCTATTTTTTCCCTATATTAATTTATTTCATAAGCTAGCTATTCTCTATGAAAAAGTTTAATAAAAAAAAAAGAATAAAGTTTTTACTACTGGCTGTATCAACAATAGAACTCGTTTTGAATTCAAATGATTCTCTGAATTAACGCTTGTTTATTGTTTATTTTCAAACTTCGAACAAGTACATCAAACGGCATTCTTAAACTGCGTACTAAAATTACAGCAAACACAGGTCTTTTACACAGGGCATTAGCCGGAAACTCCGAGAGCCCTAATGTCACGGTCCATGCGTTATATAATACTGGAGTAAAATGCACTTGTCATAACTTCAAGTCTGGGCTAACGACTGCAGGTAAGCGGAAGTTATTAGCGTGGTCGTTGACCCCAGACGCCTACGCTCGCCAAAACGACTTATTATGATCTTTTGGACTTGTTTTATGAAATACGGCAATGTTTACTGCGAGTACAATATGCCGCGGTAGCGCACTTGATAATATCTGTACGTGGGTATGTGACGGGAATCATTTTGTTACTGTTTTGAAAGGAGCAAAAAATTCAGGAGTATTTTTCCTTTGTTGATACTATTCTGATAGTACATGCGATGTACGTGTAGATTTTTGTTCGTATAAAAACACTTTGCAGTAAAAAACAATAAATTCAGTAATTACTATGGAGTTATAGGCATTCTAAAGATATAAACTTAAGCCCACGACCAACCATAGTGTGGATAAAGTACCGATAAACGCCTACTAGATTTCGAAATCGTAAATATTTTGCTGGCCTTCTAAAAGAGAATGTAAAAGACGAAAGAAAGGAATAAATAAATAAAGAAGAATAAGAAAGGGATGAGAAACACTTATGTAGCTTCTGAGAATCTTATACACAGACCTACAAGAAGCTCTATTGTCATGATATCATAAACAACATTTTTATTTGGTAATATTTCTACATCATCATCATCATCTTCATCATCAGTCTATATGCTTTCCATTGCTGGGCACAGTCCTTCTTCGCAACTAAGAGGATTTATTTGTAAAGAGATTTATGATTAACAATTTTACATTACAAGATGCGATAACATTTGCATTTAAACCTGCACTACACTGTCATTAGTTAACCAGAACCACACCGTCTTATTACCCGCCTACATCGGATCACTACGGCTTGCAGGAACTAAGTACACACATTATTGTAAATGTAAAGCACTCTACTCTAAGGCTTGCAAGGATGCAATAACATGCATTGGACTGTGAGATAATTCCTTTGTTAATTAACGTGTCGTGAGGATAAGAAATTATTGTATATTTACGACTGATTTCGAAGTATTAACAAGTTTATGCCAAGGTAATATAAAAATTAAAGCCGAAAAATCGTGACCATTTTTTAAGATCCGGAACATCAACCATCAGTTAAAAATCTTGACATTTCTTAATAATAAAACAGCATTAAAGTATTTAAATAATTATTAGTGGCAACTATATTCCGATTCTCAATTGTTTATTCATGGAAAAGTTCCACACAATTGATTTGAAAATGGGCCTGCGATAGTCATTCCCTTCCCTAGCATAAGACCATTACTTTGTCACATTTAAGCCGGTCAAAAGTATACAATTTCAAAGCGTTCCAATTAAAATTCAAAGTGAAGATGTCAAGCGGAGTCTGGAACTTTCGCAAACATTCAAGCGAGGCCTTTACAAATTCTTAAGATCTGAAATTGGGGCGGGAAAAAGCCTCTCCCGCTCTGAGTTGAGGCCCGCAAGAGCTCTACAGCTGCAACGCACTAATTGACGACGTTATCGAGCACTTCAAGTTTCGAGCTGCAGCGAAGTTTGGGCTTTCAAATTCCAATTTTAAACTAGAAATGAACGCGATAGGCGCCGGCCAACTTTCCCCGTAACTTCGGTTACACTTACGTCATAGAGACATTATGTAGTTCTGTGGAAAAGTGCATTAAACTGTCCACTTTCAACAGTCGTTAAATATCCGAGCGACAGCATTTTTCACCGTCGAAGTTGTATTTTATCACGTGTTCGCGAGAATGATAGTAGTACTAAAAATGTTGTTAAATGTCTTACGTCAACGCTAGGGAGTAGTTTTATAAGACTTCTATTTTATACTACGCGTTTATGAACTAAGTCTTAAAATTTGATAGACTAGTTTTACTGATTCAGCTTCTTCTGCTTTATAAAATTTCGCAATCTCAACCCCATAAGACCACTGCTGTCTATCTTAAGGGTAATAACATCAGCCTTGATAATAAACTATTGCAATTAACCGAGAAATTTAGTGCGAACGGACACTTTTAGTTTGTATCCTAGCCAAACGACCCAGTTACTAAACCACTGACCTGTGACATTAAAATAAGGCTTTTGGAAGGCAAGTATCGAGGCTAGTGGGGCCGCGAATATAATGTCCCGTCTGTGCCAGGAAACTTGATACAATGAACTGGCATTACAGCAGGCCTTGATTAACTTAATGAAATTTAGTGGCGTGTTTTTAAAGAATAAATAATGGCTATAGAAATTTTCAATTGGCGTTTCTTTGGAAGGCTACCAATTTGTTTGTATTTTTATGACGATTTTGTGCATGTAACTATAGACTCTAATGTATTAAAGTGGCAGTTACTGTTAAAATTAAATTATCGAGCCCACTTAAGACATATTTTCCAGAAAAATATTTGGACAATTGGTCTCAATTTATCTAACCTCTCTGTCAAGACTATAATAGTTACAGAAGTAATACTCTAGAAAGACCATAAAAATAAGCCAAAATCACGTAATTCGACAAACGCATTTGCGTAAAGTATTGTGAAACGTGATGCAACAAATATCACGAAGTACAGCGATATGGCAGGAAAATATTGTACACGTTTCGCTCCCCATTTCATTTGGCGCGACACTCGTCAGCGTGTAGAGTAAAAATCGACCTCGATGATGTATAGTTGACAGGAATTTATATCATACATCAAACTAGACGGCGTGTAGTAAGTGAGAAAACGCTTGAAAAATGGGATTGATCCAGAAAGACCTCGGCAGTATGCTAAATGTTGTGGAGATAACTTTGAGTATCCAATTATAAATTGATTTGAGACCGAGTGGGCACAGAGCCAATGTAAAACCATCGGGCTTACGTAATTATTAAGCTGCAGTATGATGACGTTGATACTTATAGAAATATAATTTAATTTCTTGTTAACAGTAGACACTTCAATGACTGAGAAATTTTAGAAAAAAAGTGAAAAAGGCACGACCGTTTGTCAAGATACGCAAACGCTTACGCAGAACGCTATTGGATTATTAATTTCCATAATACACTCCGCGCATACATAGCACATATTCCAGTGAATATGCCACATTCATGCTTCCAATGAAAAATGCAACGCGGGGCGGTCGAGCCACTGAATGAAAGTCCACAGTACAAAGTAAAAAAAAAATATACGGGCCCAACGGAAAGCGGTTACATCGTCAAACAAGAAAGAAACACTTTTCCATAAAGCGTACGTTTTTGTTATTTATATTTTTTATTTGTGTTTTCATGAATGCCTCCCTTAATTTGAAACGCTTTGTGAACACTGGCGGACGGTGGGGTATTCGTATACGCTCGGATAATCATCGCAAGGAGTGACTAGTACTGCATGTTTCAGGATTATGAGGCATCAACCAAACTTCCACAATCTTTTCGACTAATTATATAGAGATATGACTCACCAGCCAGTACCGTATTAAGAAGCCAGTATTAACAATTAAGCACTTCTTTGCAAAATATACATTATCTTTTTTAAATATCGAATGACAGAATATTTAAACACTAATTTTATATTTAAGTAAAACAAACGAATGTAAAATTATGGCTTCTAACGACTTTGAAAGACGTAACAATTTGAGTCGTTTCTAATGCAGATTTAAAAGTATGCCGGCTAGATATCGGCTAATTCAAATTGACGATATCGCTCAAGCTCGCCTACAATTTGAATTTCAACAGCTGTTTGAAATTCAACGAGACTTTTATGATAATTCCCCTGGTTATGTCCCTTACCGAGCTGGAAGTGTCACTGTCCCAAAATACCTGTAACAAAAAGCATTGTTTTATGAATATAATTGAAGCAAGAAAGTTTTAACATTAGGAGAATTTTGACAAAATGGTTATAGAAATTTTAGTGATTGATTTAACACGATATAATTCATGGCATAAATAAACGAAACACCAGAATTTGCAGTTCTATCAGCAGCAATAGTAAAGCAAAATAAATGGCCAATCTATCTAGAACTAAAATCTAAGATCTTATTCATATAGACACCCATAAAATATACAAATAAACGTGGTTTCCTAACAATATTATTCACACGAATCCTACAGAAAGCAAAGATTCCGCTGAAGCTATGGAATATCGATACAAAAGTGTTGGTGATAAATATGATGTTCAAATCTTATCTGCACCCTCAGAAGCAACGTAGCTTTTTATCGTAAATTTATGCGGAGACACGAATAAATCGAAGAAGTAAAGGTGAGCTAGCTTATCTCCAGAAATATTGTCACTATAAAGCATATAAACTGCGGAACACGGTAGGCCTTTGCGGAATAAGGGATTTTTTCATATCTCTGTTTACTGCAATCAATTGTATGATAGATAAGTTTGTTTATAGAAATTCGAGAGTAGGCATAAAATCGATTTGGTGTGAATTCGCTTATATTCGACAAATAAGTGGCAAGAAATACAAGACGCCGGAAATTATAACAGTATGGTACTCCGAAAAAAAATATTTAAAGAGTAAAGAAAATCAGCTATTACGCAGTAGATAATATGTGTGATGGACTTCTAAAATTTCACTTCATCTCTCCATCGCTCTTAGGAATGACTAGAGTAGAGTTAGAGGCGGGAATTAAGCCCATTCATATCCAGTTTAGTTTAGGAAGTTAAATAAATAAACATACTCCGTAAAATCGTAGCGTAAGCAAATTTCGTTTATCATAAACAAGCAAAGTTATCGAATGTTATTAACAATGTTTGCACATATTTGTAAACAAAATCCCAAACGTGAAAGCAATAAACGGTTAATTAAACACAACTGAAAGCCACAATACACAGAATTCTACCAAATCCTATCGAATTGTTCATTAAATTTAATGTATACGATGAATTCATTAAATTTAATAGGGTTTCCAATATGACACCGTAATTAAAAATGTTTAATTTAAAAACAACCATTAGATTAAAATTTTACTTGAAAATTTCTTATTTCATGTATACGTAAGAAAAAAAATATCACTAGGAACTTTTTCAAATACGACCAATAATTCGAAATTGTTCATTTTAACATTCGTTTTCGTCCAAATTTCTAATTGACCTCTCTTCGTCCTTATGACCCTTAAGTGTAAGAGTAGTCAAAACCTGTAATCATGCTAGTTTATAAGTCACAAAGTAATCAATAAATATTAGTAAAAACAACCAGAAAACAAAATAAAGTGAATCAACATTTGATTTGATGTGGTTTAGTAACTTGTTTTAGGCCAGGTGTTGCGAGACCGAAAAAATCTTAGTATCTAATATCTAGGAAACAATGATAGCATCAGGATTTGAAGTCAAGATTAGAAATACAAATAATATAATCCGCACTAGGCCAGCGTGGTGGACTAAGGCCTAAACCCTCTCAATGATAGGGGGGGCCCGTGCCAAACAGTGGGACGTATATGATGTGATAATGATAATAGGTTTGTACTTCAATTTATCCTCAAATTACATAAGCTTGGAACTTGTCGCTAATGTAGCGGAATGATTACCCATATAATCTTTTGGCTTAATACAGATTCTCATCAAGACATCTCTGGTATGAAGATTATCTCGCGATGGTTTCATTTCAACCTCATCGTGTTGGATTAAGGCCTGAATCCTCTCATCATTAAAGATGCTCGTGCTCGTAGCGATGTAGACTTGGTAAAGGGAGTTTTCTAAAATTTATTTTGTTGTATAGTTCTTACTAAATTTAAGAATAAAATTGTAAGAAACAAATTCGGGCTTTTTAAGATAAAGAGTTTTCATTATAGAATATTCTTGTCAAGATTGTCTTACGCTAGTGCAACTATGGTATTATGTATAAGGCACTTTAATTATAAATTAATAGTACATTTATTATTCGTAGTTACTGAACTACGGGATGCTTTTTGGTCTGACAAAGCCCACAGACCCGGCATGAGCATTGGTGATTCACAAACTTTAGATCCAGTGCGAAGATCCAACTAACGACCTTATTTCGCATGCTAGGTTAGCTAACTCTACCACTGGACTACCAAGTATATATTATTAATTATACAATAAGCATTTAAAATAAACAAATGTTTCCAAACACCATAGAACAACAAGTCACGGCTTGGCATAACCCAATTAACAAGTTTCTTGGTAATGAGATAGTGTTGAATCAATATATACCATTATCACTACTCTATTTTTGTATTTGAACAATGATATTGGACGCAGCAGCGTTTAGTTTCCTGATAATGGACAGAATCCATTATTCTCGCTATCTTTTGTATTTAATATCGCGCCATTTGAATGTTGAGGCGAAAATTCGCAGTGTGTTAGTGTGATTTTTTATGCGTTCGTTTCATGCATGACCCTCTTGGCAACAATTCACATGCCTTATTTAGGCCAAATCCAATCCAATTTCATTTCATTATAAAAGCTACGAATTTTGAGTATTAAACTTAAAGTTAATCGGAAAATCACAGTAAAAGTACGGAGTCCGGAATTGTGCCCTAAAATCGGCAATAGGCCCATACACTCTATCCTTTCTAAATCTACACCTTCTTCAACAGAAATAATAAATAATATAAACTCAAACATAAAAAAAAAACAAATTACTAATATATTTAATAATCTTTATTAACCCCTATTGTCTTTTAAAGCAAAAATAAAAAGTTCATTCACGATAAAATCGATCTACGGCAGCGAAACGACGCTTGGGGCAAATCGTTGGCTAATCTCTGGAAAGACGACGAAAATGGGCCTACCAATTGCCATGATAACATCTCTTTTCCTTTTAATATTAATGGATAATAAATACATTTTTCAAGAATGCCTGCAAATATTTGATTATAGGCATTTATTGACTGCAGTAATATCAAATATACTCGTTTACAGTTATATATAGTTATTTAGTACTGATTTCTTTTTTTTCTTTCTTATTTCAATTGACATAACTCTTTTTTATCAAGATCCATTCGTATCGCTCGGTTAAGCCCCCTTTAAACTAAAATTACCGACAGTTACTTTCAAACTGAAACAAGTGAAAGTGAACAATAATATGAGCGGGCATTATATCACATTGATCGCAGACAGTGTGGCACTCAACCCTTTTATGGAAAGCAGAAACAATACATGGTGAGTGTCCAACGATATGAACTGTCGACCGAGCGCCAAATCCGTTGACAATGCAATTGTCCAATACAGTTGCAGTAAACCCATGCAATAAACCAATAAATTGACGCTTTGTTTCACTTTCCAATTAAAGTCCATCTAACCCTAAAATTAACTCAACACATGGTGAGGAATTTTTCAAGCGTGTAGTCCACCACGCACTACGCCAGAATGGTGGACTAAGGCGTAATGCCCTCTCAGTTGTAGAGGAATGCCTCCACTATGCCTAGCTAAAACCTCGAACTATCAAGTACATCTATTTTTTGTGACGTTGTCCTTCGACGTAGGTTCAGAACACGACTACAATGTAAGGCTACCCGAATTTCTGCGAAAAAACCTAAAGATATCTCAAACTGAGATATCACAGTGAACACTTTTTTAATCATTGTACATCATCGTTATATCGTACGAGTAAGTACATAAAATACTTGGATCTGAATTACTATATTCCTAAAACACACAAATGCAATTATCACAATACTTAGTTAGATCCAGTACTTTTATTCCTGAAGTTTTAGTAATCTCAACTTCTCCATCCACCTTTACTATTGAACTCCCATTAACAAAGGCCAGATCCGACTGAAAAAAATGAAATGGAATTTCTCCATTTTCGCCGAGTGCACCTGACGACGGGTAAATAGGGAATTCTTTGCCAGTCTTACAATAAGCCGACTTACGTCAGACATGTTACGTACTTTATTATATGCCGGATCAAATACCTTGGATTTCGTTCGAGCCTTATCTTACGGTGACTGTATTTCGGGTATACCTCTATGTATCCGACTATATGTAACAATGATTTCTTTCGGAATTACCGTGAAGCTTTACTTCCACAATACTTTTTGTAGAAAGTATCTATTTACTTTAGTGTACCGGTGTTACTGTTTAAACGTTTGTACTATAAGTAATCCGTACATTGCCGTTTTATAGCATAAATTTATTAAAACAAACTGATTGCTCACTAGTAAATGACGCGGTATTTATTTATTTTTAAAAAGAGTATGAGAAAATTGAAATGATAAAAATATGGCTTTATAGGAATAAGACGATTTAACTCAACTAAGTGCACGCTTACGTATTTTGTGTAATTTATTACGATATTTATTTTCATGATAACAAATATCAATACATCGCCTTAATGCTAGTTTTCGTCTTCCTTTTATTTATTATCGTGTTACTACTATCCGTCACTTATGAAACTGTTTTGATTATTACAACTGACTGTAGTTTTTATCAGATCCAGTTTTTTATGTAACGGAAGATACCCGCGTAAGAGATTCTAACTGAATATACGTAAGTACTCTTATCGTTGAGCAAATATTATTTAATTTAATAATATGATGTAAAGCTTAAAGAAGTAATTGATCAGATCGATATCAGAGTATTGAATAATTTTAAAGTAATTTCCAGCTGAGGTATAAAACGATTCTATATACACGACACAATCTGGAGTGGGTTCATATATAGTACTTGTCGAGATTGAATAAAAAGGAATGTGGTAGTCACTTCGCAATTTCAGACAATAAAGTGTCGGGAGCAACAATACCCCACATTTCCATACACAGTAAAAATATCACGAATTACCCCCCAACGTAGCATTTACCTTAAAACATTTACCTTACCCATTCATGAATTGAAAACGGATGTATGTTCACTCCAATGATTTTAAAACTGCATATCTTTTGCAAACGGTGTTTCACGAGGGTTCATTCAAAATATGAAATTATAGTTACCCGCATACGGGGTCGGGGTGTGTCATACTGAGTGGTAAAACGTTTGGCACAGGTAAAGTTAGAAAATGCGGTGCATAGGCTCACGAGTACATTCATTAAGGTCGCTGCGAAACTAGCGAACTGTACATTTAGTCGTGAAAAAGTGCCGGCTAAGAGAAATAAACCATAATTTATAACGTGTTTTTAGACTCGCGGCATAACATTTATGCAGACAGGCGAAAAGGTATTTTTTTTATTTAATTTTCATTTCTGATTCAATGAAGCTGTCTTTTTCGTTTGCTTTCACGGATGATTATAATATTTTAATGTATTTCATTTGCTGCATTTTTAAAAGACTATTATATTGCTATCTAAAAAGACTTTTATGTATAAAATTACAAGCTTTGTTAGTTTAACATTCTAAAGATTTATAAAACAATCGCATAAACAACTCTTTTTTCGACAGTTTATTTATTATACAAATACATTTTTCAAATCATAAGTCCATGAGCCAAGCATAGCATAAACATCGGTAATACTTTATTTGATCATTGAGCTGTAACAATCCCCATTCATCTCGTGAAGTGAATATTAAACTAACGAGTGACGGTAATTAGACATGAAACTTGAACGATGTCATGCAACTAATATGCTTTATTGCTTCCCTTTAGTGTAGTTCATTTCCTTACATTTCAACGGGCTGGGTTATTTATTATGTGATTTATGTAGATGGTAATCATTTGTATGGAGATCTATGGGAACAATTTTACACGTCATTGGAACAAGATCTATCTCTAAATGTATCGGGTAAATATGTTACTTTATGATGATTTTTTGTCGTTTAATAATTGGAACGTAGAGAAAGTAAAGGTCAAAAGATGTTTAACAAAGTTGACTAAAAAAAATAAGTAGATGATGGTTAGAATTTACCATTGTACTCGTCTTTAACAAACATTACCTTTTGAATGGGTAATGTTTTGTATGGTCTTACTCGATTCTTTTTCGACTTAAGCTCTACTAACTATTTCCAAGCAGAACTATTGCAAAAATATACACGTAGACTAGTTGAATATTATTAAGACTAGGTGTGTATTATTCAGTTTTAAATCAAAAGATCGGAATCAACCTGAATAATACGGGCTATAATTTAAACTGGGCGAAACCGTGTACTCACTAGCAAGAAACAAATGACTACGTTCGCCCCAAGTTATCTTGTTCACATCAAACCGTAACGTTACATACGCCGAGTGGACACAGTTGAACGATCCGAAACACTCATGATTACACACTCTGTGGTTTTACCGCTGTTACGTGCTCATTACGTACGTAGAAAGTCGAAAAACGTTACATGCCAAACAAAAAAGTGAAGGATAATTCAGAAGGTGAGCTATAATGTATACTTAGAGAAGTAGATATATCAATCGCCGCAAGACAAACGTTTGTATGTAATCATTTTGCGTTTTGTCGTGGATACTGAAGGCCTTATTTTTAAACGTTAGTTAATACTACTGATGTGGCGCTTAATAAAACTGTGCCCAGTTCAAAAGGATTTTACTAGTCGGGTTTTATACTTTACGATACCAAGAAGAAATGAATTCTATATAATTAGGTTTAAAAAATTATGAATAAGATCAATAAACGAGTCCTTTTTCTCCTAATCCCTAATACTATGATTAGTCATTCGGAAAATTATTGGGGCCATGTTAGATAATTTAGATTGAGTCAATAATCAACAGTTTGGAAACAAAATCTCTGGGGATCTGCGTGTAACCGTTTCCAACGAATAAAGATAATTGACATGCCGAATGGCCGCGCGTCGCCCGATTTAATTTTCGGGTATGTTAATATGTATTAATTTGTATGGAATTATGAGCGACGAATTTCATTGCAGCCGTATTTCGAGGCAAAAAAGTTTTAATATTAAATATTTTTGTGATCTAAAAGGTAGCAATATACTCCAATAAATGTTACTACAGGTTTCATGTAAAAGGAGAATTGTACAATGTAGCCTGACGGGTACAATCGGGCTTAAGCCAAATTGATGCCTTACACGCTGTCAAGTCTTGCTGTGATACTCTTACTATCATAAGTACCTACTCTAAAGGATCGTTATTGGTAATACTTCCTATTTCACTAATATAGAGCTCTATAGTTTAGTACAAAAACCATTCACTTCGCCTATAGATTATGCGAGAAAAACTCTCTACCCACTTAATAAAGCAGTCGCATTGCCAATAGAAATGGGTGGAACATTCGAGAATTCTCCGTTTCCTTTACACTTTTCTAGTACATTTGTTTCAGCTCACGTACTTCCGCGGTATCTTGCTAGGACATTCAAATGTTAAATATAAATAATTCAAGCGCGTATTGTTCCGAAATACGATAATAGATGGCGCTATTTTGATTTATTAGGTTTTGCTTGTTTGGCATATTGCTTAGTAACATATAACCTAGACTGTAGTAAAGTCCTTAACACTTAAATACTTGACAGTATTTAGTAGCTCTTCGATATGATATTATATAAATTAATAAGCACTAAGCCAGTATAGAGGACTAAGACGCTCATAATTATGGAGGCGTATACCGAAATGCGATAGAATAATGTGAAGGATGATACGACACACACAATGTGAGGAAATAATTCAAACGTAAAGTACAAATGTAATTTTAGTCTAATGTATCTGTGCCCTCAATACAGGGGCAACACGTAATATTAATCCCAAGAATATACAACCAATGAATATAAATATATTCAAATGGTATTTATTAAGCCTGAATTCTGTTTATTAACAATTCCTGTCTATATATAGAAATACGTGGGACGAATATTCCGGGTATCGTTTCGGGATAACGCAATTCTTGGATTAATTCACTTTTATGACTGATATTTATAAATTTCTAATAATAAGAGCTACAGGAAAATGTTATTATTACGAAAACAAAAAAAAAATCGTAAGTTAGGGACAATTTAACAATCATTTCGGGATAAGCAAATGTTGCTAGTTTGCTTTACTGCGACCAGTGACATAAATTAAAATGTGATCCCATTAGGATTTCTAATTAATATATTTTGTGATGCACATATTATAGTTTTATTTCGAACATAAATTTAAAAAATATTAACTCAAAGTTTAAAAAGTTTCATTCTTGAAAATTTTAAAACTTCGTAAAACCTTTGACTACCACGTTTTAAGTAATTTTCAAATTACCACAAAAACCTTTCCAAATAAAAACTAACCAGTACGTATCAAGCTAAGTAAGATTGCTGATTGGTATTTCAATTTATCTACACATGTGTTCAGTGCTTGAAATATGCAATTGTTTCTCGCATCAACGAACGTGAAGAGCCAATCACGACGACGAACTTGTCAATGACCGTCACCATTTGTTCATTGACGCACACGCTTCTGAGAACGTTTGTGGGAAACTACGATATCGAATTGATCACTAATTACCACTACATCACGTAGGAATGACGTGAACGGAATACAATTAGGTAAATTAAGAAAGTGCTCTTGCACGACAGCCTCATCGGCGCGGTGCTTGCTTTGGAACACATGTTGAAGAAACCCAGTGATAGTAATGCCTGCAGAACTTTATAAGATCACAAAATTAGGAGTTTCCAGTAATTTTTATGTCATATAGGAAATGAGGCAAACGAGCTAGTGAGCCACCTGATGTTAAGTGGTCAACACCGCTCATGAACACCCACAATACCAGAGGAATTATCGGTGTGTTGACGGCCTTTGAGGAAAACATAAGCTAGTTCCTTGTAGATCCCTAAGACGTTAGCTAATAAAATAAATACAAGTTTAAATGTAAAGTAATAAAACGATGGTAGACAATGAAATTGATAAACAAAATTCTGAGTATAATTTAGAAGCTTACACAGAGCTTGTTTGAGATCGATAGTACAAAGATGACTCACGCGTTCAGTCAGAGTTCCACAAGAAGATAAGAATTATAAATCAGTGTTATCACAAATGAGACATATTAAAATATTTGTTTACGTCAAAACTGCTTGATAGCAGTCATGAGAGAATCATTATTAATAAGGTTAATAGAAATTGTTATCATTTCAATATGAATAAAAGATTCATTTTTCGATCAGAAAAACTAATTGTCACCACTAATCAGAATATTATTTTAGTAATCTATATTCTTTTTGGATCAAACTGCATTTCAAATTACGTTCTACAGATAACGTTTTTCCTTTATTAGAAATGAGATGGTTTACATAAATGTAGATAAATCTATACTCAGTAGTTTCCGTTCTATTTCAAACCATTACAATTATTTGATAGAAAAATCGTATTCCATCACAATTCTAATAGGTTCCGGATGGAAGTCACGAACATTCAGCATTTTTTAGTTCACTGCAAAAAGCGAACGAGGCCTTTCTCCGCCTTATTGTAGTAAATTATGCATAACATATTATCAAGATCTGTTTTGCATAACTCGAGCTCGCGAGATCGCTGGAAAGTAGACATTTTTACTGGACACCGCTTTATGTACTGTGATGACGGTTAATATATTTTGTCGAGTTCATTGCTTGCAAAGACTCGCCTGTCTGAAGATGGGCACTCACAAACAAAGCAATGTATAATGAGATTCTCAAGCTGTTGTCTACTGAATAAAATCTTGTGTTTATCATGTGACGTGTATTACTTGCAAACGACTACAATAAATGTTGGTACAATAGGTATTAAATTTTATTGTGAGCCGTCCGTATTATATGAAATCACAAAAAAAAATATTTCGGGTATAAATCGACGTTAACTAATAATGTAATGATTGATTAATTGCCGTCAAATGTGAATATACTTTGCCCTTTTTAGATTCCTATCTGAATTTTTCACTACACTTACAAAAGCAGAGTGATTATAAAATCATAAAATTCTTTGTTTAAAATAATTCAACAGAATAGCCAAAATATACAAATGTTTTCTCTAGCGAGCCTACGAAGAAATGTATTGTTAGCCCGACTGTCTTCCGAATAGTTTGAAAATCCAACGGAGATTTCTCATTAGAAAATAGACACAGTGTAAACTTTACTGGGTCAGACGACATATGAGCTATTTAAGAGTTCGGTCGCGCCCAATCGATTCTGTCCAGTGCAGTTTCCAAAAATACATCCTTGAAACTGTGCAGCGGAAACGCTTCTTTGATCTGAAGAATGTGAATCAAAACATTTTTGAGTGCACCAAAAGAGTTTACGAGATTTAACAGCCGTTTGAGTTTCGTGATGTGCTTAATATTGTATTTTTTTCTTATTTATAAAGGAGTGACATAAATTGAAATTATGACTTTTGATACATTTCATGTTGATTTTCCATTAATATAAATTGAAACGGGGCTTAGGAAGGGACAAGTCTTCGGTACACAGACACCAAAACTAAGCCACTAATGTTTAAAAATAATAATGAAATATTTTTTTCGACCAACAAAAATATCTAAATGACAATATACTGTTGTTTTATCACATAAACGATTTTTAGTTTGTTGAAGATCTTTATAACAGTGATCACATAGTGTTCAGGAAAATCCAAATTAATTTCAAAACTAATCTTCATTGTATTATGTCGTTGTATTGTCAATTGTATTACAAAACCAGATGTATGTATTTGTTTATTCTTTTATATACCAGGTTGTAAAACCTTTTGGAAAATAAACATACGGAGCAAATATATTATTATTAATTACGTGCCTACATATTATGTTCCTTTTCATGGTTGACATAATAGAAAAATCTATATAAGCTAAGTTTATTAAGTTATTTTGCTAAAAGGCCGTTCCATATATTCGAATACCGACATCCATATTATCAATTAATTATTTTTATCATGTAAAAAACCAACACGAGTAACCCCCCACAACAATTTTTTAGAAAAATTGAATCCAAAAACTCGAATTAGCCGCATGGAACAAGCTCAGAAATAATTTAAAGACAACAGAATGCAATATAAAAAAAAAAACAAAAGACTACACTGTGATAAATCCTTACGTCAAAGATGAAAATGCAACGTTCCGAATATGAAAATATAGATCTAACAGAGTAAAGGCAAACACTGCAAACTGCCACTACATAACTCGCGTGCATAGACTGCTCGAATGTATCAGTTTTATTCATATCAACGTTCTCTGTTTACGGCACGCGGGTAAGTGCCATCCATTTGAAAATAAATCCCCACATTTAATAGCATAGATACCTACTACCGCTCTCGTTTGCTCTCTTTACGCATAATTTTTCAAATGATTTATGTAGTTCGTTGCGTAAGTGTGCCAGTGCGATCAAGAGGTCCCGGGGTCGTTCTACATTAGAAAATGATCTATTGAAACCTTATTGAAACAGAGTTAGAAAAAGGTCTGAACATCTTAGAACTCAAATACCGCTGACAAAAAGTAGGTATATATGTGTGTATGTTTAAAAATATAGATAAATAAAACCAAATTTTCAAACAATAAAAGAAAGTGTTAATGTTGAGGAAAATGACTGTAAACATTGTCCTTAAAGTTACATCATTTGGCATCGATTATTCTAACAGCGAAAGATTACGTGTCTGCCGAGATTTCACCAACAAACTACTTGCTAATGTAAATTGAACGGAAAATCATAAGTAATAAGGTGTAAATTTAAAAGTGAGATTTTGTAATAAATTATATCATCGTTGGCAATGATACCAAGAGACGTTTATGAGTCAGAATGACGAAGCCGACAGAATACCTGCCTCCTGATTCTCTTAAATTATTGGATTGTCCCATTTTGCATTAGTCACTTTCCTTGGTCGAAATATTTTGACACTAAAAGTGGTCGCACAAAAGAATATATAGGAAATAGTATTGAAAATATCTGTGCTTCGTGTTCTCGGGGTAAAAGGATGTGCTGTGTGACCTAGATGTCCTGGGTTCGATTCCTGGGTAGAGCAGTGTTTTCGGGTTTTTTCATAAGTGTTCTCAATAGCAGCTTGGATTTGAAAAAATGCCCGATAAAGGACAATATACTTGCCCTAGGGGGCAAGTGGTAGGTCACGTGGGACAAAAACACAATTTCAAAATTTGGGTGCAGAAATACACCTGTATCTACCATTCAATTAATAATAGCGTGAGGTATATAATTATAAAACCTCGCACAAACATAATCAGAACGGTAACGTATTCAGAGCTCGCAAACATTTTTTAAATTAATTAAAATGTTGTAATTAAGGTCAAAATTGTTGAGTGGAAACAACTTGAGATGCGAAACGAGCGTTCCTGCATTTAATGGGCTTGTAAAGAACACAGCGGCCGTCGCAAACCGCAAAGATATTTATTTGCGTCAAACTTAACAATCTACTTAGTTTCAATGAAAGGGAAACGGTCTGAATCACCCTATTGAGTCATTCGTAGATTTTACGTGTACACAAAATTGGGTTAGATCAACATAATGTTAGGAAATTCTGCCAACAATAGCAACATGAAAAATGACAGATATGAACGTGTAAATGCTAAGCAGAGATATTTTAGAGAACGCAACCATAATTTACGTATATTAGGATTGCTTTGAACATACGAGAATACATTGTTTCGAAGGCATTCAATACACCTTTAACATATAAAAATTTAACAATATTTTTCTATAAAATCTACGTAGATATACACTATATGTATTTTAATCTTATTCAGATATATTTTAATTAATATTTTACCTATTAGTATTTTACCATAAATATATTTTTGTTGACATAAATAATTCTGATATCACGAAGGTAATTTACCATGGATAAATGGGAAAACTTCCTTGTATTGACACATTCCATGGAAAATAACAATGGCATTGTTAATGGGCAAATATACACCGTTAATGATTTACAGTTAAATCCATAAAATAATTCATAACATCATACTATTGTTCTATTAAAAGTTGAATATTTAATACTCAGCATTGCAAGTAATAACAGTTACATAATTTATGCATACATACATACATATTTGAAAGCCAGTTCGAGAGTAAATATGTATTTTAAAAAACGAACAAGCCCATATTATAGCCGCTATATATAAAGTTTTCAATTAAAAAGTAATGTATGCTTTCAATTTACATCTTTTAAAAGTTTTGTTACGTATCAAAACAGGTTTTATGCAACTCAAACGTATTACCAGATCAGTAAACACACTTGGCACGCCTTTGTTAGCATTTCCTGTAGACACAACGTAAAGGAGTCAGATATGCCAAAGCGTCTGCATATTTATCCAGAGGAGTTTGAGAAATTCCTGTGACATCGAACTCTCGGTGTCATCCGCCTTTCCAAGTATTCGTTGCAAGTGCATGCTTCAGTGGCGTCGTAAAACTGGAGGATACATTTTGTGAAATTTTAAAAATACTAACGTGGCTGTTTTCAAAATAATAACAAAATAGGCTGAATTGCACAAAACCAAAGATATGAGTAGCGAAAAGGATAAGATGTAAATGATGCGGACATTGGTAGTCCTTTTGGGAAGATCTATGTCAGGACGTGAACGTGTTTTAACTGACGATGATGATGATGAGGACGGACATGAAGATATATTAAACATATTTGCCAAACAAAAACTGACAATTAAATATGCCCAGCATAATTTTATTAAAATCTATCAACAAAGCTCAACAAGACTAGCATGGCAACATAACAGGAAAATAAACTCGAATAAATATCATCACGCGTCAAGCAGCTGGGAACAATACAGCACCCATTACAGACACATTGTTAACACAAGCGCGTCTAGATAAGCCTCTCGACAATTGTTCAGAAGCCCTGTCTGGCGCGCACAAAGTACTCTTATTATAAAATCACTCATCTGATTGGCAGTTGCACTGATTAGTTCGTTGACACTGAATAAAACGCTCTCATTCACGCATAATGAAAGACGCTTGTGAAGTAAATTAATACATTCGCGTGCACTTGTTTTTGCCTTTACCATTATAATTAGCCAGCTATGTCAGCCTTCGCGACGATGTGGTGTGGTTCTATACAATGAGCTACTGGAACAACTTCTATAATTATTGTAATATGGGAGTGAATATTCATTAATTAATCTACTTTTACTAAGTATCGAATCTCATAATGTTTATTTCCGACTACCGGCATCAGTATTGAAATATCCTCTGTTATACATAGGCTCCCTATTGCTACTTACTGAACTGTTTAGAAGCTTGATTCCAAGGACGTCTTCAGACCCAGCTTAGCTTCGTGTATCTTGTCAATAGACGTCCTACGTTGCATTACCCGTCACAAGGCCTTCATACCTTTCTCCCAGATTGACTATCGATCTTCGTATTATATGCACTGACCATTGCTTCTCATCTAGCTAATCCATTATTGCAGTTCGGAACTTGATATTCAATGCATACCAAAATGTATTTAATGGAATAACAAATGAAACGAAATTGAAGTTTGCATTTTACATCCACATGAATTAACTTGCGTCTGCGATCAGTCATGCAATCAAATGTGGTCGCCGTAAAATATTGCATTTAAATACATTTATCGAAAACGGTTTCGAACAGATGTTACCTCAGATTCCAATTTAAAACTTTTGGTATACCTATGTACATATAAATACAGATCGATTTAAAATGTCGCTTCTCAATTATTCTGCAATTATAACATACAAATACTTATGGACCTATGTACAGTTAAATTCAGATCGATTTAGAGGTCGCTTCTAATAAATTCAATACGCTGTTATACTTGGTCAATTGGCAGACCATAACCACAACCAGCTATGATCAATAATATGAGCAATGGTAGGAAGATATAGCCTATGTAACCGGAAAGTGGTTCTAGAAACGAGCATCAGAGAGGGCTATGCCCAGCAGAAGATACGTGTATGCTCAAAACGATGATAAATAGAAAAAACGCCGCAACATATGCCACCTTTGTAAAAAACTACAAAGTGCAGCCTTGAGAGACTGTACAGATGATAAAAACAAACAGAGACTGCAGACATGACAGTTCTGTGCCGCACACTGCACTGTGACAGGTGCGAACACGCTAAATGAAATCTAAAAATATATTCAGAGCCCGCTGAAGTCCGCTTTTCACTCCGCTCATTCATATACAAGTGCATTTTGAGCGGTACAATTTTAAAATGGTAAAATATTTGCATACATTAAAACGTAACGGATTTGGGTTAAGATGTTGTTGAGTTTATTCGCTTGTAGATTCATTAATTTGTTAAACAAAAGGCGGTGTAAACTATAAATAAACTGAGTATTAATTTAAAGTATATTTTTTATAATGAGCTGGTTTAAACGGGAAATATGAATGTTTTTTAAACGGCAAAACATCGCTAAAACTATAGAATCGACATTAAATAAAAAGAGGTTTGATCTGTAAAGGTTACACTGTATTAATCAATGAAGAACTAATTGTGAAAAAAAAGAGATAATCATAAAAACGTTATAAATTGTGTATTGCAGTGCACATATACCGTAATTAAGTACAATTGTTAATGCTGGTAAATGCATTACAGAGTAAAGATCGTTAACCTCCGGATGATGTCAGAACCATATTTACTTCCATGGCTTTGTGAGCACTACTCCTCGGCTTAAACTAAGAAAGAAAATCTTGTAATCTTTGTAGCACTATTAAGCTTAGTACTCAGTCAACTATCACGATCCTTTGTCTCTAAAATCCAAAGAATGTAATTATATAGGTAGGAAATTCAAAATGACGATGTCTTCAAAGAAAATAATAAAAAAAAAATAGAAAAGGCAGCTATGATACATTTTCGAAGAGCGAATGTATTTTGTTTTTTCATAGGATAAACAGTTTTGTTTAACATGTATAATCGAAAAAAGATAAATCTAAACATAAACCCGAAATCCTATTTAAAATATATCTCCACCGTTTGCAGCCTATTTCCGAAGCACACGAGATAAGCGCGTCTAATACATTCTAGACTCTAGTAGGATGTACGTCGACTTACGAACACAGCTGCATCGGAGGCGCTTCGGAGAAAATCGACTTCAATGCAAGGCTTATGCCAATTCATGCTTTGTAAAATGAAAAATAAAATATCGGCAAGCATATGAGCCCGAGGCAAGAGCGGGATAATCCGATTTATAGACTACAATATGTAGTTATAGCTCTAATGGAATCCAAATACTTTGTTAGACGCATAGAGGATTTAGTTTTTTCAATTTATAATATCAGCGTTGGATATTGGAATTTGTTTTACATAATATAAGAGATTTATAACTCAGTGACGAGATCGCAATGAACTTTGTGACCTTTTTATGTGATCTGTAAAGTTTAACAGTAGGTTAGGATATCTGTGAACTTAAATTTATCTATAAAAATTTTTAAAGCAGTGCAAATAAGATTTATTAAAACATCCAAGTGGCGCCATAAACTTAGACCAAATCGTTATTAATAAATGATCAATCGCAGTAGAATCATTGAAAGCATATCCAGTACGGAATAATTAAGCCTCCCAAAACCTGCATTAAAACTACTTCCCCGCTTAATTGAACATGGAAAAGCTATTAATATCGCCGTTTACCCAGAATAATTTTAAATCGTGAAAAGGACGCATGTTTATATTCATTGATAATTAAAACCAAATTGCGCAAATTATTATGCGGTAATGAGTACGGTGTAAAATATTACGGCATACGCGGTGTGGGCGGTCCCGCAAATGCTCCACGTACAGTTAATAAGCACGTTTCGCTTTTTGACTATTCATTCTCGTTCAAAAAGCAATTTCTAGACTAGATGCAACTAGATCGTAGGTAATCATTAGGTTCACTAGCAGACATCTTACGCACTAAATGAAAAATTAAACTTGCTAACATGCTTCCTTGTTTTATCGTAAATGTATTTCTATGATAAAAAATGATTTTATTTTAAGTCCCAGTTAATTGTCAGCCAGATGTTTGGGTCATGTCTAAGATTGCGCAGATACTATTTTTCTATCTGTTAAACTTAATAAGTAATAAGTCTTTCCTGTAACCTCTTGGTGTCTACTGAACATGGGACAAGAGAGAAAGTAAAAAAAACCTTACTTCTTAGCTTACATTAACGATTTTAGCAAACAAAAAAATACAGTGCCTATTTGCATAATGTCTTGCGAAACTAAAGACGTCTCATCGAATAATAATTGCCTTAGCGATCATAATGCACAGCGAAATTAGAAGCCTACATGCAAGCTATTGAATGTAAATATACTTATAATAACTACATTTATTCGTATTCCCACACGCGGCAAGAAGCTATTGGGCACAGCTCATAAACGCAAACAACTTAGCATAGAAACAACGAGAGTACTTCGTATCAGTGTCAAGTAAGAAATATTGTTGGTATTTTTTGTATAAGATTAATGTACTTTATATTGCTCGTTTTATAAAGAATGCTTTTGTATATATTTGATCGAAGGCTTTTGGTATTACTATTGTAATTTTTAATGTAAGTTTTAGCAACAAAAAAATTGGCTTGGATTTTTAGTCGAAATTCTCTTGTGATTAGTGAAGGCTAAGAAGAAAAGGCTCTGTAAGGTAATTAACAACTATTACTGCATTTAACTTCATTTGGTATTCTGGTTACCTCAACCTGTTGAAAAGAGACCAGGTAAAAACTTTTTATCCCAATAAAATTAACTATCATCATCATCATCATCATGTCAGCCAATCGTGGTCCACTGCTGGACATAGCCCCCCCCCCCCCCCCAATGACGAAAAAATTAACTATATTGACGTCATAAATTGCCAAATCATAAAATTAAAATAATTCATGATAATTACTAAATTAATTAAAAACAAAATAACAAACCAGTAAATGCAATACTATGTGGAATTTTAATGCATTAAAATGAATAATAAATGACGTCAAACTGTGTTTGCTACGAAATTTATCGTATGCAATCATATTTCTCATTTAATAATCTATATTTAACACTTTAATTAAAACTGTTCAGGAAAAAAACTGGATAATGAAAAAAAAACAACTAAAATTAGCAAAACATATCGATGATTAGTTCATTAACAGCAAATATAATTGAACCGTGCATTTATCGCGCGATACTAATATTTTTAAATTAATTAATTAAATATTTTCCTGTGTTCCAATTAATCGTTAACAACCAGTAGTAAATTGTTAATTTGTTTACGAGGATTGCGAACAGTGCCGTGTGGACTGATTGTGCTCGGCCGGAGCAAACAATACGTGCTTGGGGGACACGTACGCATTATTCTTACATTCATTATTCTCGGTTTATTATCATATATTCGCGGCTGATTATTCAAGATATTCTGTAGGTTATTGACTTTTAGAATTTAGAAAAAAAAAATAAAGTTGAGATGTAGAAACAGTCGCATAAAGGCACGGTACACTTCTCAATAGTTTTTACTAGCAGTTTCGCTTTGCTGGTTTCGTAGCCGTCATTCCCCTGCCTATATGCATTGAACTTTTGTATAGGCCTAAAGAGACAGATTTGACTACCAAAAACAAATATTACCTTTATTATTTTTTCGCCAAATATAATACAATTTTTTATTGCAAAATTTTTCATTTAGAGTCTGACATAATACTGACATTTCAGACATTCTATAGTAATATTTATGAACGACTAACCTTGAAGTTTCCAAAAGACATAATTAAATGATACCATTTAAATGCAATGTGGTAAATAAATATCGCTATATCAACACACTGCTAGTGTTATTGGTGTTGGATAACGCTCCCGCCATATGGTTCGGATGTTCGTGGCGGAACGACAGTTGCGCATGCGCAGGTGTCGCCCGCAGCTGTCACTCGCTAAAATATATAGAGCGTTGATATTTGAACTAAACGTATCTAGTTTTTGTTTTTGTTGAAATTTTACCTTTTTGCTAACTTGCGCATTTTAAGCTTAAAAGATGTGTTTGTCATTTATAACCTTAAAAATGTCGATAATAAATATCATTGACAATGCGACTACACGAAAACATACACTTTGTTGCTGTACAATTAATTTTTTTTAATAATAATTTTAGGTATTTAAAACAACGTTAAAAAGCAGACGTACCTAATTGTTTTGTAACAACGCTGGTATAAATCGTCTATATAATATCTTCTTTCGCTAATGAGACAACCCTTAACATAATTGAATATCTCAAGGTTAGGCCTGCCATCGTTAGTTAATGAATATTTGCAGCTTTTTGTCGCGTCGTGCCTAGTTAAGTCCCGAGAGAATACGAAATGCCTCGTTTTGAATTCAAGGTTGACAAATATTTACCGCTAGTATCTCTTACAAATGGTAGCTGAATAGTAAAGAAGGTCAAGGGTTGGCACTTATGCGGCTAGGCTGGGTATAAAAATTACAAGGTCTGAGCTATTAACTCTCGTAAAACTCGAGTGTGACAGCATTGAAAATTCAACTGTCAGAGAGATCGATAAGATCATGCGTATTTTTAAACGGTTAATTTCGTGAATCAAGTCAAAAACATGTCAATTATTGAATATAAATAAAATATGTATTTTGAAAATTTCTAACGGTTTTAAAGGCTCGCCCTTTGATACTTGTAGACATAGGGGTGAAAAAAAAACATTTCAGCCTATTCCTCCAAGGAATACAAACGAGGTTATGTAGTATGTATGTGTTTGAATAGCGTATACCACGACATATAGTGTTAGTATGTTTCGCCTGTGAAATAAGGAACGTGGGTTAGATGTTATCTGAAATCTTTGTGTATTCCTTAAATAAAGTCTTTACTTATTTACTTACTTAAAACATGTTTTCAAAGGATACATTTTAATACTTACCCACGCTACTAAGTAGGAGTTCGTTCAGTATTTTTTGCTTAGGAATTCTACTCTAAACCGCCGTTTAACAAGCTTTGTAAACAAATCAGTGGGTTTAAGTACTGCAATGGATCTAATTTTAAATATAAACTAAGGCGCGGCCACCGTGGAATTAGTCTAGCCGGAAGAAGTACAACAACTATTTAAATGGAGACACAATGAGAAACTGGAAACTTTCTTAACAAGGAGGAAAAGGACAATGAGCGCAATACAAAAGTTGGAGATTCATTTTGCAATTCTTTTACAATGGGTGTTTAGATTTATTTACCTAGTATAGAAATTCCTCCGTGTATGCTTAGATTGTTATTTCGTACTGTGGCTTACAAAATCCTTTAAGATTTAAAAATAAAAACTTTACATAGCATACTACAGGACGTAACGTTTATTTGGGTGGCTTATTGTTTATTACTCCGGGCAATCCTTTCTCGTTTCGTTAATGTTATGTCATTAATGTGCAAGAGTCTACGGCGTATAAGAGCGGTATAGGCTAATATATTGAGAACAAATTCGGAATCTTCGACTAATTTTCAAAATCAATTTCGTCACTATGAACTTATGAATTACAAGATCTACTTAACGTATGTAGCTGATACCTGAACAAGGTGAGCTGGTTGCAAGGTGATGTCACTACGTGTTGACAGTACCAATAGACGTGTATGAAAGCATTAGACCGTTGTTACCCTTTATCGTGGCAGTAAGTGTGAAGGCTACACGACCTTGTAATACATCAGGTGTGTGCCAATGAACTCTGCGATCGATCGGCACTCGGTCTTTTTTCAAATTTCGCGTTTGCAATTTATCGCTGTTCTAAATTCTTTTTTTTTATTATTATTTATAACATAAAACCTCCTTGGATAGATTAGATATGATCTGGGTTCTACGCCTGTACATTCGATTCCGATGATGTGTTTTTTTAATATTAATATTTAATACCTTTTTATCAACTTAAAATACGTGTATAAACTACACCAACATTCAATCACAATTTATTTCAACTAAACATAACAACGTCATTTCTGGATTTTCCTATAGCCCTAACAGAGTCCTTCATACACAATAATTATCCTCAATATTTGAACCATTAAACCATAACCGTATTTAAAATAAACAAATTAATTAAACACGCAACCATTTCCTGATCCAGTAAAGTAAGTACATGTAAATTAGGTTTTTTAAAACCTTTACATACTAATGATATTAAACGTTTTTGGTACAAATATGATAAATTTTCATACTCTTGTTTTAATTTTGTATATTTTGACCTTAAGACCTTTGTTCTAGACAGATAAGAGTCATAATTACAGAAAGGAAATCTAATTATAATTCCTACGCGTGTGTAAAAACGTGCGTAGAACGTAGTAAATACGGCAGGTGTTGGAACCGTCTGCCAAGTTTTTTTAACAACACGTTAAAACTAATGATATTTAGTGGGAATACAAACAAGTCGATTTTAACCGCTTTTTTCACGAGACATGCTGAAGAATAGCTGGTTTGAAAATGTTTGATTGAATTTTGACTTTTGAAATAACCTCTCTATCATACAAACCACGTTGGTTGAGCGTGGACTAACTGCCTAAATATTTAGGATCATTATAGTTTTATGACGAGATATGGATATTTATTATATCAGTCCGTTTAGTTTCCACAGCTGGGCAAAAGCCTCCTCTACATTTAATTAGTTTAGACCTCACCGCGCTGGCATTGTGGGGGTAGACGGATTACACACCTAAGATAGCTCTAATATTAAAATAACTACTATAAAAATTTGAAAAATAGCTCGGTTTCCATGACACCACTTCAACAATCAAACTAAGTTATATCGTAATATAATATTGACTTAATGATAAGGAGCAATCAGAATGTCCTGACCATTCAACCGAACCCAAAACTCGTGAAACCATCGCAGACAAAATCATTCCTGTAATCAGTTTGCGATAACATTGGCGCGATGATCAAGGTCAATATTTTACGCAACAATATTCACCCAACGGGAAAGATACTACGTTTCAATAGAAATTGGGAATTTTGCAAAAAAAATGCTAAAATGAAAAAAAAAATGTTTCCTTTACTACACTCGTGTACTGGTTACTTATTTTTTTTGTTACAATAAAATTCATTTTTTTAAATATACCTAAACACATGTATGAAAAAATAGGCATCTATTTAATTTACAAAATAAAATAAAATCAATAATGAGAAACATACTATCATTCATTACAATGCCTTAATTATATTAATAAATATTTGGAATACCATACATCATCGGACATAGGAGAACTCAGCGGTGATCCATTTGAGTCTTTTCTTTTCAGCAAAGACTTCTCGTACCACGCATTAAGCGACAGTCTTCTTTTAATCGACAACATATTTCACAATCACTTTAACCCACTTTTAAAATCCCATGGCACTCACTAATATCCATAGCTTTGAATTAGAAGAAAAAAAAACACACAATTAATTTAAAAAAACAAATGCGTTCGATCAATGCGGATTGTCGATGGAAAATGATGGCGCGAAAACTCATGTTCGTGTGTCGCCCGACCGATAGCAAATGGCAACGTTTAACAGGAAAATAGGTGTGATAACGGGACAAATTGCTTGTACATTCCAACCTGTTTCAGCCAGTTTAATTTTTACTTGTTCAATTGTCTTATGTCGAGGTGTTAGGTTTTAAAACCGCGGAAAATGTAACGGAAATGCGACTTCAGATGAAAGTCGGATAAATTATGGACCATCTTCTTATTTAAAAAAAATCTGTTTTTTATTATAATAGGGATAAAATTATCCACTTCCAACATAGACAAAAATCTTGGCTTTCTCTTAGAAGGAGCAGTAAGTCCCACTCAGTAACCTCATAAAAAGACTCAGGCACTTATCGTCTGACCTAAGTAAAAACGTATTGAATTACTGACTTTAAAATACCGCTTATTACAAGCCACATAGAGTCCATTTTAAAAATGCCTAGAAATAAAGCCTGTTCTCGCATTCCCACTTGTCTTCTGAAAAGTTAATGAGAGGAGGAAAGTCTGACCGCATGAAGGTTATACGAAACAAAAGACTAATGTTTCAGTTGAAAAAAGAATGAACTTTTTTACGAGATGACCCCCCAACGGTCTGTTTGTAACGCGGGCAGTGTTTTTTAGAATGAAAATACGGAAATGTATTTAGTACCAAACCAGAATTAAAATTTGAGTACAATAAAGTCAGCCTTTGTGATTGAAAGTACGAATATAATAAAATGTAGCGAGTACGGAATCCGATTAGCTTAGATTGAATTACAGTAGTATCCTCAGTGATGGCCTCGAGGTTTGGGCGCGCGGTCGAGAATCTCGGCGGTCGCGGGTTCGAACCCCAGGCACACACCTCTGACTTTTCGAAGTTATGTGTGTATTCAAATTGAATTATCACTAGCTTTAACGGTGAAGGAAAACATCGTGATGAAACCTGCACACCTAAAAGTTCTTGGGAATTTCTTAGGTGTGTAGTCCGCCAACCCGCACTAGGCCAGCGTGGTGGACTATGGCCTAAACCCTCTCAATGGTAGAGGAGACCCGTGCTCAGCAGTGGGCGTATATGGGTTGATGAAGAAGAAGAAGAAGTATCCAATGGTAACATTGAGCTGTTGAAATTTATCGATATATAAAATCCCCTTCTTATATCAATTCGAATATTCGTTCAATATTTTTTATGTACACTTAGCTATTGTATTATAGCTAGCTAAGTATGCAATATATGAACTATACTGAATTTTATGTTTGCCTAAGCCTTCAATAATATGAATGTGCTTGTGTGTACCAATATTATTTTATTTAGTAGCACTTTTTTTATTCAACATATATTTTTCATTATAATACAGGTTGTAATAAATTAGTACTTTGCATCAATAATCGAAGGTAATGGAATGTTCCAGAAGTATGTTCTTATAATTTCCAGCCAAACGACTTCTGAAACTGTTGAATAATGCATGCTCACGAAACCAATACCGTTTCATTATTTCCTCCCAAATTATGGTCCCGACGGCGCTAGAACCGTCGAACTCCCATCTACCATGAATATTAGTCCCATACGGAAATTATTATTATCTTACATGACATAGCCTCATGGCATTGTAGTTAGAAAACCAAAATTACAGTAAGTTCGTAGAAACTTTTAAGTTGGATTAAATTACCAGAAAAATCGTACTGTTCAAATAAATTTCATTAATAACATTTGAATTAAAAGTTGAATGTATTGTTTCATGTATTAATTGCAGGACATGCGTATTCTTTCAGTAAATGGTTTTAATAAAAACCTTTTACAAATTAACATTGAAATATTAAGATAAATTCTTATTACGGATTAGGTTGGATTAATATGTAGGTTCTACTTAATCATACATTGGCAAGGAAAAGTAATAACAACGCACTTAAGAAACATGCGAAAATAATTTGACTGATATGAAACGACTGCGGTAATCCCTCATTAGTCATCACATAAATAAAATTCAAGCCAAAGATATCCTCAGTGACGAGCCAAAGCAAACAAATAAAGATAGCAAAAAACCTATCAAAAAGATTCAAAGTGTGAAGAATATTGAAATAAAAATATAATCTATAAAAACATTTTAAAGAGAGCCACCGAACTGTGAAGTGCAGGTCAAAGCTTTGTTTCCCCATAGTTTCCCATTCGTTCAATTTGGTTACCAAAATAGGGGGCGAGCGCAGTCTCAAAGGATAAACTTGTGCGAAGTGCTCCGATTGAAAAGTTTGCCAAGCGGAAGCCCTTACTGCAAAGTGGACCGATGCACTTAATATTTTTACATTTTGTACTCATTAAATACTGGTTTTACATCGTTACAAAGAACAACCATGTTATCAATTTGAACGTGCAGTGAAGTTATCTGCTTTGTAGGTATTGTGAGACTATTTGAAAAGGAAAACACGATTTTGTCTGCATAATAAATTACTCGTCCTCGCGTAAAATAATAATTCTTGCAAATAGTCTTTAGAAAGTCCATTAAAGTTATTCAGGCTTCTAATGAACAGTCGCTACATCGGTGTACGTATGGAATAACTTTTGTGATTTAACTTGATGTTCTCGCGCTCAAATCACTCATGCGTCTACTAAATCATTTAATGTTTGTAATTGTATAGCTTACACAACTATATTATATGCATAATCGTAATCGACACCAGGAATTTCTTTACCGTTATGAATAAGTGCATCATTAAGAAGTTTCAGGTTTTGTTTTTAGAAAACATCCTTGTTGGTAATAATAGCTGTACTGATAAATATTTCTTTTTATTTTTATATCAACACGTCATTGTACAAAACTTGAGCGTCTGCAAATCAAGCTACTATCCAAATAATTTATGTAGCCTATAAAAAAAATTATGATCTCTATTTCATGAAATATCTTCACAACCTGTCCATTCAGCAGGTTATCTATCGGAATTTCTATCTTCATAAATATCTTTATTTTCGTTCGTTTCAGCACTGTTTCGTAATAGTTTATTGACATTTACTTGTCAGACTGTACAGTGTAAATTGCATTCTGTGTTAATAAACTTCGGGTGACCTATATTATTCCAACAAATTCTGGCATTCTACTGTATTCAATTTCGCAGGTAAAATTTTCACTTGAGTCCGATATCTTGGCACACGTTCAACCCGTTCCCGTCTCAATAACTTGTAATGTTTACATCCACTGCCGGTTGAAATATTGCGAGTCTCGTACGTGAGGGGACTTCCAAATTTCAACGTACAACATAAATACTAACATTTACATAATTTCGGCTTCAATTACCTTGAGAGCTTCATAAAATTACAGTTTGTGACAGTAAAAAGTTTAATATGTTAAACATTTTTATCTAAATTGTTAGATCAGTTACAAAATCAGTGCTACCTCTGCGATTTTATTAATTTATTCATCAAATACATTTATTTTCGCATTTCTAAGTTATTTAAACATAGATTTATAATTAATTTTTAAGGTTAATCGAGGTATGTAAATAGTATTTTTCATCTTACTGAGAAAGATGAATTAAAAGAGGAATCCTACTTAAATTAGAATGCGTTTAGATTCTCAAAACGCTTTTATTGTATACTTCGTGAATTGCAGTTCATTAGTAGCAGTCATCATAAATTACCAATTACCTCGAGTTATCATTAATGAGACGAGTAGCTTGAACGCATAATAAAATTAATGTGCCATTTAAGTAGTCAGTTTGAGCTATCAATCAATTTGACAACGGTCTTGCTGACTGTCCCGACTCGTTTTATAAATACACCAACCACCGATCTGTTGTCTTTTTACCTCTTTCTTATAAATATTAATGGTTCTCTCGCCTGCAATAGCGGAGCAATAAGATTTATACAGGGTTCCAGTCTGTGCCAGCGAAAAATGGGTACAGCGCCATCTATATTTCGACTTTGTCCGTCTGCTGACATGGGTCACTCGTGTTATTGCCACGGAATCGTGAGATCGTGTGATACTCAACACAATCCCGAACATCTCATACATATTAATAAGGGGTGATATTCATACGACATGGAAGAGCGAAATGTTGGCAGGTTAGAATTGCCTAAACTTGCGAGAGACCAGTGTCATTAGAGAGTTAAGGCTACTAAGTATTCAGACATTACTACTTATAGAATATGTGGATATAAAAATAAAATTGTGGGACTAAGTGTTAAAGATAAACAAACTCACTTTCGCCTTTACGATTATTACATTTTTTTGCAATAGTTGTCAAAAGTGTCACCTTTCCCCTCCACTTGCGAGCCGACGAGAGTGCCGTCAAAACATTTGCTAATTGACACGTATCGACTAGCACTCGGAATATTTTTACGCAGAAATAAAATATGCAATAATTTTGCGGTGCAAATATTTTCGCCAGACATTTGTACATTTGTCCTCTAATTGGCTCATTTCGATGGCTCACTTTGCGCTGCCATAAAATATTAAAGTACGTATTTCGCTCACGTGTCAACAAATCGAATTTCCAATATCATTTGCACTTGCATTAAGTGCAAAGTCGCAATAAAATATATTCATAAAACTCAGACTACAAACAGCAGAGTTCTTTCACGTTCATTCACGCAAAAGATGTGATGGTTCAGTGAACTTTTCTCGAATGAAACACAATAAAATATCTCTTCTACACTCTGGATAAGGTTTCGGATAAAAACATCGTGTACTGGGTATGTTTTTTAAACTAATTTATATCATGTTACACTGAAAATTTCACTAAACATGCATCCACCTTTTGCTACGTAATTTTCGCAAATAAATTTTAAGTATTTTTTTATGCCAAAGGAGGCGGTATCCAATTTTTTAAAGAGAAAAAATATTTCAGAAAGGTTTGTAATGCATAGTAAATTCTTTTTAATAAAAGGTGAATTCGACCCTAGCCAGTTACATTATACTATTTAATATCACAGAAAAACTGAGTTTAATTGCATAATATCATTACAACCACTACATATAACTACGATAACAGCCACTTTATATTTGTATGAGCTTTCTAATGCTAAATTACACTTTCGCTGGCACGCCGGGTGAAAACTAAGAAAATGTGCGCGGTTTCGTTGATATATGGATGACCGCAAACATCACACGCCTTGATTATTGAACCGCGACTTTCTATGTGGTTGGTGTAAATTCGAAATAACGCTCTCAGTAATTAAATTAAAACATGTCATTTTCATAAAACAAGATTTGATTATTACAATTCACGGGAATTATACTATTGTACAGTGGTCTAGGCCTATTTTAAGGTAAGCGCTTACCACAGCAATTAAGTCATTTATCAGAAGAATATAATTGTTGATAGTCTATAAACAAGCAATCTCAGCAATAAATATAAATATTGTCGCAATACAGATGACAGAATCTTAGTGACAGTGTAATTTCTACGGGAACTTCTACAGAACCATCTATAGTAAGTGCAATTATTTCCTAAAGCGTTCGTTCTGAGCACTACAGCACTCAATTAATCTTTACTCGGAAATCTAGAACCTTCCATGAAACAGACACTAACACTACAGTAAGCTTTCACCCGTCGATTGTCATTAACCCCACTTTACTCCAACGAAATGGAAAATACACATTTCTCATTACATTCTATTATTAAGCTGTCATTTTATTTTACCATTGAGACGACAGTTTAAGTCTCTCCATATGTATCGTATTGAAAATTCATTACGCGAACACCTTAACTGTGATTAGAAATGGAGTTCTAAACTAATTTAATTATAAAAGTAATTAGATTTGTTGTAGCTGTTACAGTTGTCAGCCATTGGGACTTACATAAGGTGGAATCCTCGGTTAAACCCTTAGCAGAGTTTAGCAGATATTACTTCAATACAAATACTCAAAGCATTTTAATAAAATAATTTCTAATAGTTTAAGTACTGAACTGTGATATTTAATCGGAACTTCAGTAAATAAATAAAAACTTTATTGTAACAACGACTTAGATCTCAAACAAATGTTTGTGGCTGCGAGGAGAATTAAAAGTTACGTACTTTTGAGTCTCCTAATAAATTAGTAAATAAATGCGTAATGTTATTTGTTACAGATATTATCAATACCACTTATTAGCCCGACATAATATACGTAAATTATAGGCCGAAAATACAAATCTGAGAATAATCGTAACTAGCGCACGCAATTTTCTAATTCCCGATGTCGGAATGGAGTATAAATTAACATAGTTCACAAACTATCCACACGATTAGCAGGAAATCCACAAACCCAAATAAATATTGTTATGCGGTGCGATATAAATACTTGCCACGGAAATACTTCGCGTGAAAGACCCGTTAATTAACTAACAATTTATATAATTAAATTAAATGGATTCAGTATTGTACATTCGGTTTATATAGAAAGATAGTGAAGATTTGTTTAATTGAAAATCGACAATATTTTTTCGTCATTCTATTCACGGTGCATATCACTTTACTTTGGTGTCAATCTTTTCCAATACTATCACTCCAATAGTTTATTTACACTCAATCAATTCTATGATTTCAAAAGGCTATCTAAGCTACTTTTTTAAACCCTAATCGCAGTATACTTTGCGTAACCACTAACCCAGCAGAATCTCAGTGAAGGAGTGTATAACAATAAAAACAGACGGAGAAAATCCAGACGAATAAACACATCATTCAACGGGTCTATAAGTGAGAATTACGAAACGCTCAGACTGTTTCCTGATTCCTATTTGCTTTTTGCTGGCTAATTTCGCTCGTAACGTCCAAGCAACTGTAATTACCTCTAAAACTAAGACGTGGAGCTAACAATCGCATTATGTGACGTAATACCGACCTTCACCCAACTGCCGTATGACGGAAATAATTGCACGAACATGTTCACGTTTTTTAGACTTCGATAGAGACTTGGCCAGACTGCTTGCTCTCGGAATTTCTTTTTAAGCTTGGGGTGCTTTGATGTGGATTTTGAGGCTTATTAAAACAAGTTTAAATCGTGTTTTATAATAATTATTTGTATAGTTAAAATGTGGTTTAACAAATTTCATTTTACATGAAATAAATTACAAAAACCTTATAGTTAAAAATTGGACAATAATATTGTCCAATTGTGTTGTCCAATTATGTCATATATATTATATTATATACTATACTAGCGTTATATTAGATAGGTGATCAAGCGCGATCTAAATTAGTTTTATATAAATGCATGCATTCTGATCAATCTTATAAAGTTTTTTAGCTTTTATGTTCTCACATACAGGCTAGAAAAGAGGTTGTCTTAAAAACTAAAAAAGAACTTAATACTTGAACCCTTCCTTATACTCTTTCTTGCTTCTCTCACGTGTGTTTTCAGTATTGCTGGGTAATCACATCAACAACATTAAAGTTTTGCACAACATAGGCTTAAGCAATGCTCTTCGTAACATGGCATAAGCCTCATTTAGGGCTATTTGTATTCTCTGACAACTTCTTCGTTGCGATTTTACATTTCTGAAATCTCTATTTTTGGAATGATAAACCTGACAGAAAAATATTTTTTATTCGACAACGGATTTACTTAATACATTTTGTCAACCAATATTGCAGAGAAAACTTCTCAGCCACCCAGAACTCCAACCTCTATGGAGTAAAATAGACAACAACTTATTTTCTTTCTGAACTCAACCCTGTACTATACGCGGACAATCGGCAAAGGTTAGTATAACATATTTACACACGAGAGAACAAAACCAATAAATATTAGTGGCTGTAAAAATTACTATGCAATTTCTAGATTGGAGCCAGGCAATACAGCTACTGAAGAAATTGCGTGTTTTGACGTCGGCACGTCACATCGCGTGCTTGTCCGCCGGAATAGTGGGGCTTGTACAGTCTTCGGCATAAGTCACACCATCAGACAGTTTGGTATGGATATTCCCTAGTTCAAAAGGCTATTACACGTCTTTTGGAACAAAACATGTGTTGGCCGCATTGGTGGCCGTAAATATTTGACTAGATGTATTTTATTTGCCTATACGAGTACCTACTTTAAGAAAGGGTTAGAATTATATTTTGAATCTAGAAGTGGATATTGCATAATGCATTTGGGACTAAAATCGTAATTCCATACTAAGTGGTATTATAAAGCATTCTCTTAAAACCATTTTTCGCTTTACTTTAGCCTCAGGTTCGGAATTGTACTTGTAGCCTTATGTTAGGGAGTCAATATATAGTCACAACGATGCGTTCTTTAGTAGCACATTAATTACTGTTAATTAATTTCTTCAATAAAAAAATAAGGGTAATTTTATTATGCATTTGCAACATCGACAATCGCCAATTGTACAAACACGATAAATGACTTGGCTTTCCGACGAGCGTGTAACTCCGCTTATTTACATTAATCAAAGGATTTCATCAACACTTTAGCCTTAATCAACTAATTAGTATTTGGCATACTAGTCCCGCGAAAAAAGTACGTGGCTTACGATCGAAATATCCCGCAATTAATTTCCGAGATTGGTTGCGTCAACTTTTTTTACATAGCTAACTTTTTAGATAAGTTAATGGGATGTGAAAGAAGTAAACTGGAATTCGGTGCAAATTAGGTGTAAAAATACAATTGTACCAACCATATAGTAAAAACTGACTTGAATCTTTGTACGTTTAAAAGCATGGATTTTTTTTTAAATTAGCAATAGCATTGTACTTACAATATAAGGCAGGGTATTTGCTGGGTTTTCATGACGTTAAAAAATTACCTGGAAACGAAAACAAAGACTAATTAGGTAAATATACATACATAGTAGATATAATCATTTTCAATGTTTCTTATCACCTGACTATTAAAGCTAGTCATCATCAAATGAGTAATTAAAACAAGTCTAAAATATCATTCGCATTAATTATAAATATAAGTATATATTAAAGTGACCATGGATCCATTGTTAATTAATACAACATTCCTTCCTATGTTTTCCTTAAACCTGAAAACAATTGAAAAGGGTAATTCCGAGTTTAAATATAACTTACTTTACGTGTGTATCAGAAACCGTTCGTTGTATGTTTTCACAGAATTAATAAGCTAAGTTCTAAAAATGACAATAAGTAACTAAAATAAAATATTATCAATTCATTTCCATTCGCTTTATTGCTATGTGTTTAAATGATATTTAATATGTTATCGCCTGGGGCTTAAAGTGCATGGTCTATCAAGACAAATTCACGGCTACTTCCCAGGCGAGCACAACACGAGTAACAAGCAAGTCACATTTTTCATATATGAATTGATACTGAAGTTAAAGTTTATTTTACAACTCAAGTACGTTCTTTCCAATGTCCCATAAGCGCACTTTAACTTCAGAAAACATGTGTATATACCAACAATTTCTATAAAAAAGCATACATAATCTCGAAGTTCGCAACATAATAGAACATTTGATCGAGAGGCGCAAAATGTGCACATCGATATTACAAAACCTCGATCCCTTGTTCCCACCATAAAACGTACACTTTTACATAAGCACCATAATCTTGCCGTCAACACGTCCCACTTTCGACACAAAAACAAACACATCGTAAAGTTACCATAAACAATATTATGGGACGGGCGTAAGGCCGCGTTTACATGCCCAATCGATTTGTAAAGCTGGGAATACATTTAGGGCTACGAAGATTAAAAATTCTATCCTTCGGCCTAAAGCTTGAATGTTTTTACAACATAAAAAAAATCAGGCCAACGCCTAGGCCAGTTATGGACTAAGGCTTAAAACCTTTAAAGAATAAAGAGAGTCACTCTCCAGCAATGGAACATACATGATAGAGACACTAAAATATCTCATGTAATGAAGACTAATATAACGTTGAGAAAACATGCTATGGTAGGTACTCCATGTTGCTATTAAGAATGTCTAGACGAAAAATAGGTAAATCAACCTCAAATTCGAACCTGCGACTATTCAACTCTATTTTTGCTGATGGGCTGAAGTCAGATATTGATAGACAGTAGAAATACTTCAACAAAATAGTGACGTATGAATATTTCGCAACGTATCAGACAGTTTGGAAGCAAACGTATTGAAGCAAAATTATTATTCACGATACGAACCGTTGCATAACCGACATAACATTGCCATATTGTACACCTAAATATGGATGGGACCTCCGTGACGCTGTGGCGGAATGAAACGTTGTAGATTCGATTCCTGCGATTGCGTAATATTTTCGAGTATCGGTCGAGGGTTTTTAAAGCAAATTTCTTATTTTCTATGGACCTAAAATCGAAAAATTCGGAGAAGAATACCGGATACACAGTGTTTTCAGCAATGATCACAAATTTAACAATATTAACTTGTGAACTATTTATTTTGCTTTTATTGTGATGGTGTTGGTATTTTTTAAAGAATATTTGAACAATCGATTGGCAACGACAAGATTACGAGAGAGGAAGAATTTTAATAATATATTAAGAAAATGTTAATACATCTATTTAACTTATGATCTCAAATTCTTAGCTCTAATATTAGAGCCAACAATATCATGTTTAATATAAAAAATAAACAGTATAAAATGCGAAAGTGTGTGCTAGTCGGGACGTGCATATGCATTAACATGTGTACGTCATATGCGTTGTTGAGAACTCTTTTGAAGCGCCTTTGATATCAACTAATCATAGCTATGGCGATAAAAACCATGTGGCTTGTGTCTCGACATTAATATGAAGCGTTATTTTATTCGTGTCGCTACTGTGTGTGATATTCCATTTTATTACTTAAATTTCTATGATTTTTTTTAATTACTCATTAAAAGGTGTCGTCCCTTCAACATACATACATAGGTATACATTCACAGTTAAAAATTTGAAAAAAATTGAATATGAAATATTAAAAATGGTACAGACCGTCATAACCAAATATGGCATTTATGTAACATTTATTATCCTCAATAGAATAACAGAACAAATTATTAACAAAATACAAAAATATTTGATGACACACATCCCAATATACTATTCACTATTTTAAACGGGAAAGATGTGTTTATCAAAATATTGGATATGTGCCCTTTACGAAATTACATATTAAGTCATCTCCGTTCACTACATGCTGCAGAAGCAATATAGGTTATTACATACGGTGCTGATTTGACTCATATAAAGGCCCCCTGCAAGCGTTACATCAGCTCTTATTACAAGTAATTCACTTGAAGCGAGTTTACTACCAGTATTGAAACTAAAGCGAATTTTTTTATATTGTACTGCGGTCATAAACCCCTAGGCAAGAGACGACAAAATCTATGGTAAACCATTTTTAACTTTGAATAACATAAAATGATTTTTTTCAGAAATCTGATTAAATGTTATAAAAAAGTGCACTAGATTCTATTTTTGAGATAACTTTTTTTTCTATTATACAATCTAGATTACATCTACAAACCTGTATTCTATATGGTGTTTAAATATTACATTAGTTAGTATTTCCGTTCCGATTTCTTTCCCGGAACGGTTACACCTTGCTGAAGGTACGAAACGCGCCAGTGAACACCCCAACACTTTTATTAACATTAGCTGACTAAGCATGTTCTTTAAACATCTCCAGTACTCTTGTCTACCGTGTATTATGCCTTTTATGTCTGCGACAGTTGGCTTTATTGAGGGGCGAATGAAATTAAACTTGCGAGTGCAATAAATATGCACAGAGTGCAATACGTATGATGTAAAGATATGAAATGTTAGCAGGCAGGTTTTATTTTTAGGAGTATTATGAAAAGAATTATGACGTGATTGGTATTTAATGTTGATTTTTGTGCAACTGTCGCTGATAAAATTGGATGTTGATAAAGATTTAGATAGGGTTAGATGAATTAACAATTCGACAGCGAACACTTTTGTTGTTAGAGAAAGTAAACATTTTATCTTTATGGAACGACACGACTCGGAAATATTTTTACAAAAAACATAATAGCCTCCATATCTATATTTTTTAGTTGTTTTCCTCTCAAAATATATCAGCAACGCACGTACATTTCGCGGTATTCTGGATGGTTCTATACAGCAATGTTCACATTTCTACAAACGAAACGTATGTATAAAAACGCAATTCATTGCACATACAGATAAGCCTATCTCGCTGGTCGATGCCCTAGTTTAACAACGCTGCACTTACCATCAGGTGCATTACATTTGCACAGGTAAAACAAAAAGTAGCTGCATTGCATCAAACATATTAGTTTTATCAGTATCTACAAATATAATTAACTAGCAAACATTTATAAACTAATAAATACGACGCGAAGAAATGCGTATAATAAAGACTGCTATACTAAGAATTTCCTGGTAATGAAAGAAACCCCGATACGGACTAGGTCAGCGTGGTAATCCAAGATCTAACCCCTTTCAACCGTAAAGAAAGTCCTAGCGTAGAAGTAGGACGTAGAAGGGACGTTAATGATAATAGAAATGTTTTACAAAAAAAATCGATGCTATCTATTTACACAAAGTATCTTACTTCCTATTTTTAATTCATATTTCGGCTTGAAAAAATCTTACATAGTCTTTTTTTTTAGTTTCAACACTAAACTAAATTCTAACAATTAAGAATTCGTAATTAAAACAAGAAAGCAGTTTTCGCATGTTTACATACTAAATGGTCACGCGACACCCCACTTTTCACTTGAACAGCAAAATCTAGTCCAAGTGCACAACATAGATAGTATTTCTTTTAATTAGTTGCACGTACGAGATGAAATGGTAGAAAAATGTTAAGAGTCTCGTGTTAGAAAGCGCTGGTATATAACAACAATTACGGAGAAAACTAAGGATAGATCATTTGAATAATTACATGTTCAATGACAATTACATAGTTGATTGCTGCTTAGCATTCATTATAATATCTTAGTATCATGAGAAACACAAAGTTGATACAATTTAAAGAATGGAAGGAGATGTCAGATTAGTGCAGCAAAATAAATAAACTTGTTAATCTTACAACAATAAAAAAAAAATAAGCAATAGGCAACAATGTGTTACATATGTGTTAAATGTAAATGTCACAACTTAAAAAATACTGTTTATAAATACATTTTTATAAAACTGGCATATAAGTGATTGCATAGTACGTTTTAGATTGACATCGAATGATTAATGACAATTGCCTTTCTACAGTCAATTCGAAAATGTCATCTTTTGCAACAAATCCAAATAACAATTCTCAAAAAAAATCCGTATCCAATGCAATATTAACAACAAGTTAATCACAACAAATATTACGTAACTGGGTCAAGCTGGCCAGTTAGAGCAAATCACCGTATTCGCAAATTTTTAAACACCGTAATCTTAATTGGAGACTATTAAATTTCCAAAGCCTTTTTCAACTTACATAACACCGTTAACGAGATTTATGTAACATTATAAAGTTGCGAGAATTTTCACACTCCGTATTTTGATAAAAAATGTGCGCCCTACGTTTTCTCTTTATTAAATTCTTGCTTCACGGAAAGTGCCGAACATTAATCATACCTCAGAGTATAGTTTAATAAACAGTAACCCTTCGAGATTTTCTTCGGCGTGGAATTAAATATTTGATTTTAGGATTCGCACCAGAAATTTTCAACAGTTTTCAACCAGCATTGCTCTTAAGTTTATAGGTAAAAAGTTATTGTCTGCGGCTTGCCGCCTGCAATTATATTTATCCTAAGGGAATATTCATTTTCCTCGTCAACTGTTCTGTATAGTTTTCTTTACAATAAACAAGGCAAGTGGTACCGAGTGCAGAATTAATGAGAAACAATTAGTGGATTGTATGAATAATATGAATTCTCAAATTAATGTTGAAGAAATCTCAAACGATGAATAGGGTAGGGTGCAATGATTTACGAGGAATAGAAATTGACCAACTGCAAGAAATAGTTATCTAGTTTCTCACAAAGAGCTTGGGAAAGAGATCTGTATCTGACAAACGAAAGAACTGATTGTGTTGTTCAGCCACGAAGACGGGAAATGACTCGGCGAACGAATCCTGAATGCTACTTACTAACTGCAGATTGAAATCTACTGCGTGAACTGTTTATATATCTAGTCGATGTACAGCTGCGCTTAAACGTTTAGGTGTTTTGTCTTTAAGAACTCTTTCAACCATAAAATTTTCCGTAAAAGCGACGGAACTGATGAAGGATAAATGTGTTGGGAAAATAAATAGAAATGCTGCTGAGATAAATCTTAAGGAGAAGGAATAAAATACTAAGATATAAAACATGTAACGAGTATTATAAAAACTGTGTCCATTTACTAATTAAATACGCGAGCTAGTTTCCACAAATCGCTGATTTGACTATTGAACCGTATAACACACACAATCTGTGGAATTGCAATCGTTAGTTCAATTATTATTAGCTTCGAAAATAGGGCGATGTCCGCATATTTTATACTAATTCCGAGGATTCAGTAAAACTAAAAGCTGCTGAAAATTATCCCGACCATAAAGCATCTATATCTCCGATAAAATTGTTCTAATAGTTCAACTATCTTTTATGTACGAGAACATTGAAATGCAGTTTTATACAGAAGTTATGAAGTATACAAAGCATCCCTATAAAATCGCTTGCTCATCACCTACATTTGCAGACCGTTAGGAGTTCAAAGAATCAAAGTTTTACAACAATCAGGCGACGCCAAAACTTATTTAATGCCCGAAAAGCGTAGCGCTGACGTCACAAAGGAGTTGAAGAGTCCACCGTTGTATTGCTCTTAGTTCACAGTTACATCGAACGACGGTTGATAAGAGTGCTTTTAAAACTGAGAGCTCTGGTGTTTATTGAACTTCTGACCGTCGAAGCAGTTTTAATACCGATGCAAGTATCGAAAATGTTCCACTATTCTTTAACTATCTTCGTAAGTTTTTAATGGAATTTTTTTTTTGAAAAGTGAAAGCTAGAGAAGTTTTCAAATTAACTTCATCAAGTATGCTGTTCGGTTGTGGGTATGACATATCTGTGAATAAATCAGATTCTTTGAGTTCCGGATTGAGATTATGAAATAAAAACGACGCTACAAACAACTCATAAATACCTTCAACAGACGAAGAACAAAAAATTGCCATTCACACTCCACTATAAAAAATTCAAACATGCAAAACATTAACCAAAGTAGAACACGAACTAATTCAAAAAGACATATCAATGTAAAGATTGAAAGGGGTATTTGTCTAACAAGACAGGATACACGTGGTGTCACTACACAGAGTAAACGGACGCGTTTTACAATTCAATGCCGATATTCAGTGCACAACCCCCATACATGTCCGCGGGCACGAAAGTCGTGACGACCAATAAATGTTTTCAGACAACACGTTTGTACTGGCATTAGTCATGGAGCGTTTCGACGATTAAGCTGCATTGGTAGACAAATATTCAATAGATTTTTTTCTAGTACAGAAACAGCACCTTCGATAGAGTATGTAAATGAAAATGTAAAGCAGTGATGGCCTCGAGGCTTAGGCGCGCGGTTGAGAATCTCAGCGGTCGCAGTTTCGAACCCCAGGCACACACCTCTGACTTTTCGAAGTTATGTGTGTATTCACATTGAATTATCGCTTGCTTTAACGGTGCAGGAAAACATCGTGATAAAACCTGCACAGGCCAGCGTGGTGGACTATGGCCTAAACCCTCTCAATGGTAGAAAAGTGCCCAGCAGTGGGACGTATATGGGTTGATGAAGAAGAAGAAAAAGATAGAGAATGATTGAAAGAGATCATTCGGTAATGACACGAACCCTGGATCTTATACTTCAGCAAAATAGTGTTACTAATGTTTATTTAATTGCATTATTAGATTTAGTTTTGCTCTGTTAGCGCCATTCCTCATCGTTCTACATCGATATAATTCTCCATCGACATACGGATCGGTAATATGTCGTTATTCCATCTTGTTGCTATGGTCGACTTTTTGTACAAGTACATGACTGGCATTAAATCCAGTATCACTAGATAATCAACATAAGATATAAGATACAAATATGAGGTAGCTTGCATTTTCAAACTGCTTTATGAATTAAATTTCGTTTAAAATTTTGTGATGGTATAAATATTTGGAAGCGGTATTTTGTGGACAATTATAGCGCACTTTTCAAACTGTTATCGTATTTTCAGCGGATCTCATTGCGGTCCTGATTCAGTTGTTATTCCTTTTTTCAGCTTAAAGGAATAAAAAATATATTCACGAATATTATGATGCATGTTTTTTATATTTCATTTCATTATGATTGCCTTTATGATGTTTCACACAATTGGCTAGCTATGCCCACACATTAAGCGCAATGAAGAAAGGCAGCTGGCCTTTATACGCCCTTTCAGATTAAAGGGCATAAACACACAATAAACATTAACAAGAACCATTTGATTGGCATTAAGGAAAATGGCTCTGAATACATTAAACCGCATTTACCAAATGAACTACACACTAATTAAATTGTAGAGGAGGAAGTCGCTTGAACTGTTACAGCACTATGCGAAGATATAGATTCTAACAAATCATCCATCACTGTTTTAGAAGTAAATTATTTCGTAAATAGATGCAAGATTCTGCATGAACCAATGTCAGCAAAACAAGAAGTCATAGCTTAATTTGAAATTAAATACATGCAATTCGCAGTGATAGAAGAAAGTTACAAAAGTCACTCAGACATTCATCAAATCCCCTGCGCTTAGCCCGAGGCGCACTACCATTCTTTCCGTCTAAATTTGGAATGAAAACGTCGTGTTGGCGAGATGATATCGCGTTTTGTGTTAAAACATTGCTACTGTTTTGTGTAAAAACAGCTGAACGTGGCGAAAATTATGTTGAAGTTCTTGTAATTCTACTCCGAATAAAATATTCAGTGATTGCTTAAAATTGTAGTCTGCTATATATAACCAGAAGAAACTGTATAATTTTAATGACTTAACCGATATTTATGAATATAATATATGTTTTATACCTTGCTTGTAATTTTGGATTTATTAAATTCAAAATTAGGTTATTAGTAGACGACATTCTATCAAGAAAAGAATCTACTTCGATTTATCTTGCTTGTTAAAGAACTGTAACTTACATACTTATAATACATTATTACGTCATCACATAAAATTTTGAATTAGGTTACGACTCGAGATTTCTTTCTCAATAGTAGGTAGATTTCAATTCATTGAAGGTTCATACACAAAATTGATAAGATTAAACAATGGCATGGCGCCTTGAGCGTGTTGATTTATTGCTATAACATCGTAAAATCGTGTTGCCGAGTAACCATTCATCACCACACTGTCAATGTTATCTAAGTTTTTATTTCTTTGCGGTGCGTTAACCTTTTGCCGCGTATACTGCTTCACGGATGACCGACCATGGGTGACATATCAGAGCAGCAGTCCTTAAATATCGTCTATATTTAACTTGGTAGAAATCAATACATTTGAAGTTACGACACATTTCTTCAGCATGCGTTCCATGACAACGAAAACTCCGTATACTTAGTAGTTTTTAGCTATTTCCATTGGAAGTAAATATAGCAATCCATCAATTCGAAGTTTGTATATTAAATCATTTCGACATTATGAACATCAATCTAAAAATACTGCCCCATATATTACAGTTAATGGGATCTCATAACGCATGTTTATATTTTTATAATCAAACCAAAAATATGATCTCCGACCATGCAGTATGGCCTGATTAATAATAATGAGGAAATCTAAAGCCATCAAATTGTAACATTAAAGTTAACCCCGGTTTACGGCGAACATCCGCAACTGCTTCGGTTTAGTGGTACAAGTTTGGCCCCAAAACCGATTTCGTCCGAGTCTATAAAACAGAAAAGGAACAAACGCTAACCGGAGTCAGCGACCGAGTTGACAACGCGGGACAAATGCTGTAAAATATTTGTCAATGTGCCAAGTGGTCTGTGCATACCAAGCTTGGCGGTGTATTGAAGTGTTTAGTAGATCGAAGTTCGAATGTAACATCTCATTGTAGTGATGGAACAATTGAACGTTAATAGTTGTTTATTAGGGTCTGTACATGTATGTAAATTATGTGAAAATAATTAGGGCCTGGAGGTATATATGAAGATAATTAAAAAAAAAGAAAAATTCTTGAGAAACACGGGTAGATCAGTCCAGTTTCTGTTATAAATATATATATAATAACTGCACTCTTTACTTAAAATAAGTAGTGGCTGAAATTTTTAACGATTAAAAAAATCATGTGCATTAATTACCGCACTTTATTTGGGTCAAATTAATAATTCTGTTGCATGATTTAAGTTTCTTAATTTTTTTGTTGAATTTTGATATGTTAATAACATATGAAGTTCCGTAAAATGAAGATTCTATATTTATAATTTCAATGACACTAATCGATAAAAAGGCTTATCGTTTTACAATGACATTCGATGTTTACGATGCATTGATAATGCCATGTAATGTTACTTAATTGCACTATAATATTGGTTCAGTGAGACCCACTTTTTATAAAGAGCAGATTTACTTTCACAATAATTATGATTGAATATAATTTAAAGATTAGGTGCAACCTTAACGTTTTGCTGCTTCAAAGTAAAGTATCTTTAGAAACCAGTAAAATGATATTACATTTGCACATAAAACTTGGTGTTAAATTTATCAGTACTTCAATAAATTATGTTAGCCATAAACGTTATGAGCGACATAGGCTGCTAAATGTTGTCTTACTTATGAGGCCCTTAAGATCTTTTAGCTTTAAAACCCCTAGGCTTTCTTGTACTAAAGCACGTACAAATTGACTCTTCACTAAAATGTTATCGCAACGCTACCATCATTTAACATGCACTTGATATCAAACGACGTACAGTGTTACAGGGATTAAATTGCAGCGAAATTGCCTGTTCACTATAGTCATAAAAACTTATGAAAGTAATATAAAAATTGACGATCGGTTCCTCATCGTTAGGACACTAATGAACTTTATCAGGATGACACGATTCCTTTAAATCAATGTTTGCTTGAGTCACTACTGATACAACTGTCTTTGAATTGTTTTATAAACATATTATTATGAGTCTCGCTATCTTACATCCTCGTTGCAAATAATTAGTATTAGTTTTACTACGAAGAACATTACTAACAAAACCAATGATCGGTCATGAAAGACATCAATATAGGTAAAGTAGAAACACGGTTTCAAAACGTAACTACAGCTTTACCCTTGCTTCTCTAACACTATAACTCTCAAATTAATGATTCATAGAAAAATTAACAAAAAAAGCCTGGCAAACACAAAATTAAACAATTTACAAATTATTTAGGAATTTCCTTAAAAAATATGTTTCATATGTATCTCGAGAACAAAAAGTTTATCGTAATCTCAAATCCTACACAAGGGATAGATTTAATAACTATATCCTCGATAAAAAACACTCTTTAACTAAAAGGAAAGTCCAACATTAATAATCTTTGGAATTTCTTAGGTCTATCAAGCCGCATTTACTCAGCTTGTGGATTAAGAGCTTGTCCCGCTAAATTGTATGAAGTTCTCAATTTACCAATTCAGTTATGGGAAGATAAAGACTATTACTGAAACCTACACGGTTTATTAAAAATATTACAACTCTCAACATTGCATAACAAAATAAAACCGATGCTTGTACTATATTTTAACCAACAAAACATATTAATGACAAACAGTTGGCCGGTGGCCCAAATAATTTCCTGCGGATGACACAACGTGTAGTATTCACTCATAAACATTACATAAATAACCGTTAAGAAATTTTAAATATGGCATCACTTATGGCTGCTACATTTTGTTCTAAACAATAAACATGCTTTAAATCAAGAGAACGTCGACCGATTTCCGATTTAATATATTTATCTGTAATTCCGTAGGTTGTTAAAAGATTTTTTAAAAACATATGTTATCGGCAAAATGAATTTTACGTATAGCTTAAATCCAGATAGAATTGGGACGAAAATTGATGCAATCTAGGTGCCTACCGGCAATAAATTATTTCAATTAAGTTTATTGCTCTCACTTCATATTTTCATTAATCGGCCGAAACGGAGTCCATATAGCAAAAATATAGTATAGATATGTTTTTAAAAGAAACTTAAGACAATGGCATCGCGTCTCATCATCAACAAAATAATATTTCCATACTAAATTTTGCATAAGCGCTAGAAACCCCAACATAATCACTGAAAGACGCTAAGCTAAGTTTGTAGAGTAAAATAAAAAGTTTCCTCGTAAATAGGTTCTCTTTAATATACGTGAAACCGGACACTTTATTATGCAAGCGAAACTAGGCACTGTGTACTGAAAGGATTTCCTTGAGAAAATCTCGGCTTGTGCTAATACAATTTCATCTCAAATGTGTCGGCCCTGTCTCCTCACATCTATGGTAATATGCACAGGGCTGTCGCGCTCAATTGTGATGGGTTTACTTTTTACATGTTTTATATTTGATAAATTGAAAAGGCAATTATGCTCATAGTACAAGATATTAAAATAAGAGTGTGTAACCAGCTGAAAAGCTAATTACAATCTTAAAATCAAAAAGCAAAGAAAAGGATACGATTGTTCTTCTTTGCTTTTAAGCAATTTTACATTAGGATTTTTTAAATCAACAAACAATTCATGTCACATCGTACACATCGTCTAACGCTTTTCTTATCGCGTTCATGACAAACGATAATAAGAAAGGGGATAATCATATCTAAAGAAATCCTATTAAATGCCTATACATATGAATGAAAATGTACTATCAGCCATCGTCACCATTGATTACGGGCGAATGATCGCCGATAACCTAATCTAAAAACATCGAGACGAGATGATTAGCACAGTTATCGTGATAACGAGAAACAAGTACATGGACACATCAATTTCGGCGCATCAATGACCTCGTTTGACATATGAAACAATGGACCGAAACAGGTCGCCGTCTGCCCACAAAGGCGAATTCTTTAATAAAGGAAAAATTGCATACTTTTTGATACGATATCGTTATTAAAAATACATGACGTTTATTTGCTTATTTATGCTTGCTCCGATAAGTTTAATCACAACAGACCTTCAAACAATAACATTGATAATATTCTCATTGCAGGCTAAAGAGATGGAAATCTGTGCAGTGGCAACCAAATTTTAAAATATGTAAAATTGAATTATTGTATATTCACAAATTGCTTTAATCCATTCAATCAAGGGAATCATTTCTTGCAATTTATTAACACTAACATCTCTTTTACATTTTCTATCTTTAAATACTACTAATCCTTTTCCACACACTCAGCAATGGCAACTCTGCGGCAACAATAAAATATTAGCCCGCCTATGGCAGTGAAAAAAAAATACTAAATATTTTCAACCGAGCGTCAACCCTACCGGTATCCTGTGCGAGAGTAATTGGAGTGAGAAATATCCACCGCGATATACGCTAAGCCCCGTCGCGATTTTTGTTATGGCCTCTCCGCCCGACTGTGCCCGTTTGCAAACGTTATGACTCATGATGTAATAACGGGGACAGTTTGATCTTGGCGAATACTCAGGCTATATACGAATTAAAATTCACGATTACTTGCGACACTCTTTTGTTTTGGCACGCTGTGACTGGAGCTTATGGAAATACTGTGGTATGAGCAGTGGGTAGAAGAAATTTATTTTGATTATCTTTCACTAACCGAATTCACAATATACCTACGATAATTTTAGCAAAATGTCAATTGATGTGACTGATTTCCCATTTTTAATGTTGGTTTGATGACTTCTTCTAAACATTTATTATATTTCTTACTGTTACAAATTAATACAAAATAAAACAATACCTTCTGAAAATTTTATATTTTCATATCAATTTGATCAACAATATCTACTATAACCCAACACTAGAAATTGACCTATAAAGCTCTACTTTCAGAGAAATCGTTTAAGAGGCGAACTTTCCGTCGGATTCAATAAATCTTGCCGCGATCCGCTCGCTTATTAAGTCTGTAGGAAAGCTGTAATTTCTCATTAGGCCACCCCGCTTCAGTCGCGGATCCCTGGGGAACTGCGAGTTACGTTTACCTATCATACAGATACCTATAATTTTATCAGGAAGGGAATAACATGCCAATATACTAATAATTTGTATTAGAGGATACGTTTAATCATCTTTAATTTTAAATGGAGAAACTAGTTTCGACAAATTGACATAGCTCGACCAGTCTGGGATCATAGTAAGATCTAGTGATGACCTGAAATTATATTTCTATTAGTAATAACTATTACTTATAACAACTATCGCATATAACGCCCACAATATACGGCCTCCCAATCAATATTTTTTAAGATAAAGTTTTGCTTACAAAATTGACAGGCGTAACACGATTGATGCCTTCAACGTCAACAATCCTCTCATCTCAAATTTGGCGATTTCAGTATTCCATATATCTCACGTAGGCAAGTGCCCGCATTTGCTGACCGAGCCGGCATAAAAAATTCAACGACGCAACGTCATTTCCCCTGAGAATTCATCAGTGTAACACGGCTGATGGTAGGGTTATCACATATCACAAACAATAGAAACGGGAGAGGTGTTTTTTTGTTGGTTTATTCAATATGATACATGTTTTTTTTTCTAAATAAAACTGTGAACAGCTTGGGGGCCCTTGGATTTCCACCACACTATAAGCGTTGAGCACGATACCTATAGACTAAAAGAAGTTTTAAAAAAGAAGAAGAAGAAATAAAGAAGAAATCAATTTTAATGTTTTGAAATAAGAACTTCGTTGGTAACTTTTTCTTTTTGAAATTCCACTCTTGTGATCCTGAATCCAGCAAGTAACACATAAAATGTACTGGACCATATAAGAATAAACTACTGCGCAGTAGCCTACATAATACGAAAATTAATTAAATTATGTCCACGGTACAGGGAAATAGATAAGAAATATTGTTTTCAACCGTGCTCAGCAGCGCCGGAGTTAATTAATCCCGCTGTTGTATTGTCCTGGACCGATAATTGCTAATCATTGTGGGTTTAAAAACGTTCCCGAGTGTGTAAACACGTATTTTAACCCCAATCAACTAATTTGTGCGATAAAACATGGAAATAAAAAAGAATATGATTACACACATAACATTAACAATCCCGTAAGTCATTAAACTAAAAATATTGTTTATGATACAGTATCGAAAAAAATAATATATATTTTTTATATACAAAGCATAAACCTCAGTTTCGCTACTATACTAATAGCAAACTATTATTTCGTTAATAAGTGAAATGCTTTGAAAAAGTAAGAGTAAAATTCCTAGAAATTTAATTTGGCTTTTCTAATGATCAATTGACAGTTGGGTGCTTTTTAGATATAGATAATGCTTACAACATGATTGATATTCCCAGTCTTCTAATGAAACTTGACAAATTAAGTATTGGATCAAAATATTGCAAATATCTGTGGGAATTTCTAAGGAATAGAACACTCATACTTGAACACTCCAACTATAAATTCCAACGAAATACAGGTCGAGGAATTGCGCAGGGTGATCCGTTATCACCATTATTATTTAATGTAGCAACTATAGACATTTGTACAAATATTAAAAATTTAACCGATGTGGGTATTTCACAGTATGCTGATGATTACGTATTATTCATAAGCTCAAGTAATCTAAGGGAAGCGCAAATAAAAATTCAACAGGCTTTAAATATTATTTATGGGTTATTCCGAAATATTAACTTAGATATATCTCCTACTAAAAGTAAAATCTGTGTATTTTCAAAGGGAAACATTAAAAAAGATGTAAATTTTAAAATTAATAATGTTAACTTAGAAGTTGTTGATACTGTGAAATACCTAGGGATGTGGCTAGATAGGTCTCTAAGGTGGCGTAAACATATAGATATCATCTCTCAAAAAGTACTAAAATTTCTTAATATTTTTAAAGTTCTTTCAGGATCGGGTTGGGGGGTACATCCTAAACATCTGCGTGTTCTATATATAGCGTTAATAAGAAGTAGACTTGATTATGCTTCTTTTCTATATGACAATTCTTGTAAAACTAATTTAAGTAAACTAGATAGAATACAAAATCAGGCCTTGAGAATTATCGGGGGCTTTATAAAAACTACACCTATACATGTTATGCAGAATGAGCTGCATCTTTGTCCACTGGATGTAAGAAGACACTATCTAGGCGGTAAATTTTGGCTTAAAAGTAAATCTATATTAAATAATTCATCTATCAATCTCTTGAATACATTAAGCAATCTTACACATAAACGATATTGGCACAATAAAAATAAACCATGTTTAACATTCATTCACCGCGACTTTTCAATTCTTCCAATTAACAGTATTGATAAATTAGATATGTTTTCTTTGGGCACGTGGGTGACAAATTTAGATATTTTGAATATAATTAAATTAAATATTGAGGGAGTGACCGAATCAAAGCGCAAGTTTCATCCATTATGTTTAAAAAACACTGTAGTAACGTACTTGAATGCGAATTATTCAGCCTTCTACCATATCTTCACAGACGGTTCAAAATATAAAGATGGCGCTGGATCTTCCTTTTTTGATTCATACTCAAAGTGCTTTGCAAAATTCCAAATTAAAACAAATCTGTCCATGATGGAAATAGAGCTCATTGGTATTTCGGAAGCGTTGTCCTACATTGTCACTACCAATTATTCGAGGATTGCAGTTTTTACGGACTCAAAAAGCGCTCTTCAACACCTGGCTCGGTGCAACTCGACTTTTCGAGGGCTGCCTGTAGCCTACACAATACTAAGACTTTTGTCAGACCTACGCGCAGCGTCCCGAACAATTGTTTTGCAGTGGATTCCATCCCATGTTGGAATTGATGGTAATACACGTGCTGATGCATTAGCCAAAGAAGCAGTATCTGATGGAATCCTAGTCCCGGTTGTGCCCTCATATTCAAATTACATACCACTTCTTCGAACGAAGTGTTTGGCTAAATGGAAACTCTATTTTGATGAAAGATCTAGGGAGAAAGGAATTTGGTATCGCACCATTCAGCCGCATCTACTCAATGTCCCTTGGATTGACACCTCAATTCTTAATCGAGATGAAACAATTGCAGCCTTAAGACTAAGATCCGGACACATCCCTTGCAATAAGTTCGCATACCTGATGCGTAAAAGTATATCACCCAACTGTCAATCTTGTGGTACCATTGACGATGTGTACCATATTCTTCTAGAATGTTCACGAAATGCTCATGAGAGAAATCATTGTGGATTAGACCTGTCTCAGGGGAGCAATTGTAATATTATATTGAGTGAACCACTGTCAAATAATGCTAAAAAATTGTATAAATTAGTCGATAGAAAATTAGATTAGTTCTTAGTATATAGGTATAATTTATTATTAAAATGTATATATAAGTTTGTGTACTCTACGAGGGCGACGTAATCGCTTTAGCGATAAAGCCCTTTACCACTTGATTAAAAAAAAAAAAAAAAAATAGAAATTTAACACGCTATCGCGTAAGTAGTGTCTTAAATGACGACTCCTCCACAGTTCTGCATTTTAAATGAATTTTGTGTTATTAATGGAATAATATTAACTACAATATATTGATCACCATTCAATGAAGTAGGAGATACCGAGACACGATGTTGACATAAAATTGGCATGCAGTGACAGAGTCACCACTTATCGCGTCTGGTTCGAAACGTCATATTTCGACGGCTTTATACTACTCATTAACTCCTGAATTGTATCAATTTAATACAGAGTCTGTTTTATATTTATTCATCATTAGTTCAATGGTAATATGAATTAATGATAATTCATGATTAGTATAGTAGGACGGTTAAACGAACTTATCATAAAATTACGAAGGTCTGACTTAGTCAACTGTAGGTCAATCTGCTTCTTTAGTAACAAATTTTTAACTTAATTTAAAACCAAACTTTCCCAGTACCATAAGTAAATGACTTGAATAATGCGATGTATCACATCCATTAATACACTCAGTGTTATCGCAAACATCCATAACATAGTCATTAACGAATGGAACCAATTAAGCAAATAAACTTACTGTAATACTGACCGCGTACAAAATTCCATGGTCGCGTATTTGTGCCGAATAACGGAACTACCGTCGTCTAATTCATTTAACGCAAAAATGTCACAGTCAAAGCAAAAGCTTACCGTGGAAATGCCCTAGTAACTCCGGATATTAATTGGTGATGACTTTATTTTTTCAAGGTGGGTTAAGCCGATTATCTACATAAATTTATGCGAGTTGAAGGTTCGGTAATTGGTAGAAACTTGTTCTATCTAGTGTACGACTAGTATATATAATCTGAATTAAAAAAATATATATATTTCGAGTTCAATTTAGAATTCGACAATGATAGTGAATGTGGAGTGGAACGTAGATTCTCTGATATAGTCTTATATTATCGCTTCATGTAATAAGCGTGAATCTCCATCGATATCAGTTATCAAAATAAAACGTGATCCATCTGCAGCAAAAATGAAACAAAATCAATCTGTTCTGCTTTATCTATAAAATTGTTTTTCTGAGAAGTAACAGCTATTACGAAATTTAATTTTACATTTCGGTGAAATTGTTGGTCCTGATGGATTGAGCATTGATGAAAAGTTCCGAGTATTTGAACCTGTGGCAATCATTACTGTCGTCGTATGCAAAATAAAAATCTTTAAAGGTGAAAGCAAAATGTTCAATTACTTATTTTAAAAGACCAGCCCGGCAACGTGAGAAAATAAAAATTGCGATTGGAAATTCAAGCCCTAAAGAGGCTTAACGGGTGTAAATGGAGTAAGTAATAATTACAGTGCAGATTGTACGAAAGAAATAAAAGAAACTTTAAATTAGGAACGAAATAGGAGTAAAGAGGCCACTCACGTATAGAATTAGCACACAAATGAAAGAAGAGTACATTAAATAGATCTGAATGTCATAGAAACTTATTCCGGACTTGGCCCAGACGGAGAACACGAGAAATTTTCGCCATTCGTCATGTGTTTACATAAAGTATGAGTCACGAAGAACAGGTTGTGGATTGAAATAATAACATCATCTATGGTAATAGCACAATGTATGTCATTATTTACATTCTGTTTTACGAGTTTCTATTTTAACGTTTCCATTGTATACAGCAGTAATAAAATTACAGTTTCAGAACTTGGTCTTGCAATTAGGAGTGATCAAATTATTAATTAGTCTATAAACTAGTTTAATTAAAGCAACGTTGAGTAAGGACCAAAGACGTTTTTATAGATGGATGGTTTGTGTCTCAAAATTTAGGCGATGTTATCAGACAAGAAGTGAGCCATAAAACAAAAATTTAGAAATTTATTTTTGGGGAAAAAATCTTGCTACGTTTAAAGCATTGTATTAAAAGATGTCTCTAATAGATGTATTTATAGTTATTCGGTTAAAAAGAGGATTTTTTGCTTTTGTCATGTCAAATAATTCCAAGCAAAAATTCATTTCACAACTGCAGCTTGTAACTTCAATTTAGATTATAATTTTTGCTTAGGCAGTTACTTTCAAGGTGGGCTAGCTAGTTGCTAGACGTACCTAAGGACATTACACAACAACCTTGGTTGATAAGCCTTATCAGGTATCAAGATGGTTGAAAACTTGATGCCGACAATTTTTTCACAACCACTATGCGATACACAAAATGTTCTGTAAAATGCAAACATCCTGAGATAACAAGTCTTATTGGTGATACAAGCATTTACGAGATAGCGTAACTTGTGTAAATGTAATAGTTACTCCGAAGAAAACCAAGATTTTTAGGATACATAGTATAAAACTGCTTGAGTAAATAAAGTTAAGTAGACGATACTGCTTATAAAAGCTATATCATCAGTAAAAAAACATAAGCTAGCCAAGCTGTTTGAAATAAATTAAAATACTGGACCATTGTCATATTATTTATTTATATGTAATCAAAAATCGACAATGTAATATATTTAAATTTCAATCTGTATTCCTGTGATTATGATGAATATTTTTACAACAACTAGCGAAACAAACGCTTTGAGACCTTGTAAGTTGCCAGAAATAAATTTATAACAATTAAACACAGAATTCTATTAATCACTTCCTTTACAGATAAGACTACATACAATAATATTATTAAAGATAGTCATACATTATTACGAAACTCTTATCGTAGTCTGGCATAGGATCTGATAGAAGCACGTTCTTTATGAATTTATTTCTTTTTATTTCCGGAAGGTGAAATGGTTTATGCAGCCAATGTCATTTGCTACATGATTAAGTTTATATCACGGATTAATGATAAACATTCATCCTTCACTATACAATTGTAAATATTATTTTAAATCAGTTATACACACGCACGTAAAAAAACAAGAATGTATCACAAAATTGACTCGTAAATAGAATGAAGAAAATATTATTTGTATGTATTATGTATTTATAATCCTAGATTGAAATATAATAGATTTAAATTCAAAATGCATCTCTAACTCACTAAAATTAAAAAACATAACAAACCATAGCAATCTTTTGTTTAGCTAAATACTACTGAATACGCCGAGGGTAACCGCAATCGCATGTTTACGGAAACAAATGAATCGAAATTAATAGATAATTACTTAAGTAAACAAACAAGCGTTGTATTGTCTACAGAGCAAATAGAACCAGAACAATAAAGTGAACCAAATCTTGGAACCAATTTACGGCAGCGCGTTTGTAGATTGGTACTAAATTGTTATTGGAAGAACCCGCTTTAGAGATAAATGGTGCTGGATGTGACGGGGTTACGATGTGAATACAGACGTAGGTGAAATGCACGGAAAATTAAACACTTAATAAATGTTATTAATTTTATGAAATTATTTAATGACAGCTGAGTCTAAATAAAAATTATAATCGTTTTCATTATGCCTTAATGTGCAATTGTTAAAAATTGTAACACCTTTTAATATATGTATTTTGTAAATTCCAATTGCAGTCATCAATGAATAATAATCGAAAATAAACTTCCAACAGTTCACTAACTTTTATAGTAGTCCAACATTTGCAAACTAATTTATTTTAAATTCAATTAAATAATGCATTGACAGGTTAATATAGCATTTTGCTCCAATATACAACACAGAACAAAATTTGTATGCAAATTAATTCGTACATTTGTATTTTCAGAAACTACTAGTATTGTGTCCGTAATATAATGTAATAGAAATAAGCAAAGCTAAGCTACACGTGGGCCTGCTCTGCAGTTTGATAAAGTATATAGTGAAACTCTTTTTGTTAAGAGGTGCTAAATAAACCTTTCGCCGCATCTGACAAATCAAGTACATATTAGTAGCAACGCGCAAATTATATGTATGTTGTGCTTTGACGTTTTCCTTTACCGTTACTGAGAATTTTACAAATCAATTTTCAAAGAAGTCATTAGTAAACAAAGGATACCGGTAATCGAATTGATTAATAAATTAATGACAGTATTAAAATCATCAACGATTTTATTTCGCCCTATCATGACATACTTATCCTTGACTTAAAGACCACCATCTTTTGTTTTGTTTTGAAATGCAACTGATGTTAAGTGCAGTACGATCCAAATAGCGGTTTTATTAGTCAAATATTATTGTTATTAAACTTCACCGGACTTAAAAATAAAGTCAAACTTGTCTTGCTTTATAATAAATAGGTCGGCAGAATACGTGACGAATAAATGCGTATATAAAAAAGGCTATCGCAAACATACACTGAATTCTAAGAGAAACCGCAACAGCGGCTACAGTCGGTCTGAGATGGACAGTCATCAATGACGTAAGCCTCTATAATAACATTTGTTTACCTCTTTCTGATCTGTCGGCGTGCTCGTCCTAACTCCTGTCAAGTCTTTCCAGCGGAGCACACCCATGACTGCGTGTCGCACCCACGACCCTCGCCTACTCCTCCCGCTAGCCAGTTCATCCACCACACCACATATAACAGAGTTCACCACCAAACCCTTCCCAGTTCCATCCTTGTCGTTCTTGAGCGCCACTTCGCTACCGATAGGGAAAGACCTTCGCTCCCTCATAAAGCCAGAAAAAACGTTCACGACCGATTGATTCAGCGTTTGCCAGAATGCATCCTCACGGCAAACGCGCTATTAATCATCCTAAGATATCGAACTTCAAAGCCGAGATAAATCTCCCGGTAAATCGTTTATTTTTATTACTCTTTTCGGGTCACCCAGCTGCGATCTTTCCCATAAGCGTCCGTAACTTTTTCAATTATTTAAAATGTGCCCGGGAAAACAAATCTTGTGTTTCGCGTAACAAATGTCCCGTACACACTTTTTTAAAAGTCCAAATACACGAACAGTAAAGTTAACTTTCACTTTGCGTTTTCGCCCTGAATGTAGGTTAGTCTTCTTCAACTTTTGGATCTTCACAAAAACATCAGGACGATTCACATAATTCACGCGCACCTGCAGTTCGAAAAATATTTTGTTTTCACACCAAGTCACAGAGTTAACACCACGTTAAATATTTAGACAGAAACGATCATAAGATTATTATGACTATCTCCAAAATTACGATGCACTTCGCAATTTCGGAGCTGTCAAAACACGATCGAATCGCAACGAATTCATAAATCGAACAGAACGCGACGTCCGCACACGTTTGCGTTCGGAAACCGAATGGAGCGGCGCGTGCCACATATTCCTCGGCTGGCGAGACTCAAAGGAGCGCCTGTCTCTTTCTTCGCGGTGACACTTCAGCAACATAAGACAAGGACGAACGGATAACACAACCTTCGGATACAGTAGCAATGGAAACAAGACAGGTGAATGTAACAGCCGGAGAAGACAACAAAAAACTTTTTAAACGTTTCTAGTGCGATTTTCTATTGTAATGCGGTACGTGTGGAAAAATTCTCAACTATATATGTGAATTGAACGAATATTATTATTATCCATATAACATAATAAATTTAAAAACAATATATTTTCTAAATGCAATTTACATTCGCCAATGTTTACATAACAGACGTGTTACAATATATTTGCCAATTTATATACCATTTAATCATAAAAACTGTTACGTCTAAAACTGGTAATACTGAGATGAAAGCGAGCACTTTTTCTATTCGCAAATCAAATGTCGCGTGGGAACATCCTGTTACCGAACTTACCCTTAAGGATACTGAGGCCGTATTTTGCAGGTGTAAGTACAGCTGCGTCCTGGGTATGGGACGGAAGACGATGCCATAGTATGGAGGAAGGAAGGATGTGGTGAACGGATGGGTACTTAATATCATTTTAGGCTTACGATGAAACCTTAGCAAGGGCATATTTTGGTTGTTTTATACAGCCGGTTAATAATCTTCGTTCGTTTAGTTATTTACTCGTGCTGCGTTAATTGCCTCTAAATCCGCTAATTGTAATAGTCTTTCTTTCAGGTCAAACCTCATAGTTCAATGTTTTGTCACCCGCTTTGCTGTGGAAGGAAGTGGAAAACTCTTTGTTTTCCAACTCCTCCTTTATGTTGTCTTTCTAATTAATTCGCCGCGGGATTATGACATTTTAGGTCCCCTTAGTTTCGCTAAGCTTCATTGCTCAGCGTAATTTCTGTGCGTGCCGCTGTTGATCCTGGAGCACAGGAATTACAGTGGCGGGTGTGTGGTGGGATAGGGAAAAAAAGAAGTCCGTTGATAATGAGCTTTAATTGTGTTCATACCTAACCCTTCCAATGCTTGAGTCACGTATGTAGGTTATATCATATTCAATGGAAATATATTTAAAATAATTGAATAATAAGCTCGTAATTTATCGCAACAATTATAATATATCAACGAGAAATTAGTCTTTTGTTTTCCTTTATTAAAGCTACGAAACGATGAATTGTGGTTATTGTATCACCGGAAAGTAACTTTTGTAATTTCTGCTTTATTTTTTTTTCAAACTTAGACTAGAGTAGGGCCCAATGTAAAAGTAAAACTTTGATTTATGGTTACGGCTGTAATAATTGAGTTGTTATCTTCTTTACAAGCTGCAAAAAAGTTCTTAAATACTAATGATCATTAATTAACCACTGAATATTATTCTTGAAATTTCCGTAAATTTCAATTAAGTTACCGTTAACTTAATTAATTCACAAAATAAGCCGTATAATTATTAATGTTTCGTCATGAACTGTACCGAACTCTGTCCAATTTTTGTGAAAACTGGCATTAATTGCTTCCATCTTCCAGATGCGGTATAAATACATTGCATTTCACATATTCGCCCAGAGGTCATCTAAAATAAGCATGCACTGTTCCAAAATTACTCTTGGTATAAAATAAAATTACAAACTTCGCTTTCGCTTTACCATATTGGATTATAGGTACCGTGTGTGTACACAACATATATGTTAACCATTCAATGTAGAAAATATTAATTTATAAAACGGGTATATCCCATGGTGACAAATGGAAATTCAGTAAATCATATTAAATGTCCTATTGTAACGTAATGCAAGAAACATTTCACGTTTTGACGAGGAATTAATTTGCGTGAATCATTCATAGCTGCGGTGCATTTTATTAATATAACTTTGTGGTGATATGTTAATATATTGTAATGGAAAGGGACCAAAAGGCCTTGGTTTTAATTCCGGCATCAATTGATTGATCAACAATCGTTTTTTTTTAATCTGTATGGGGAGTTTTTGACACATTTTTTTTCTCTTCTTTGTCGTATCTGCAATCAGTCTTATCAACTATGAGCAGATATGTTGAAAGGCGAACACATTTCACACATTTGACAGAGAAATATTGTTTTAAATTATATAAACTTTTAATATAGGCCTCTGTCTACCATGTTAGTAAAGGAACATATCTTTACTCTCTGGTATACCTGCACTGAGTAATATTTTCAACGAGACTTATAAATAGGTAAGGCATTTCATTATTTGTAAAATGAACCGCCTCATGAGGGATTAAGTCTTCTATTTGCGGACTAAGCTTTGTCTGTAGGAGGAACTTAAATATAAGATTTTAAAAATAAAAGATTGTAAAAAATGCCTTGAAATTTAGTATATCATTTATCCAAGTTAATTTCTTTACTCGTAGGTTTGTATGCACGTGATATTGTGAAAGGACATTGTCTCCGTTCTAAAAGCCTCTCATGACATCCTATGTAAATTACGCCGTCCAACCGTCCAAAATTCACCAACAGGCGTTGTCTACCCCACGTAGTTCCGCCCGGTTTTATAACAAAGGCGAATGTTTCACCTGCAGTTTCTTGTTAGCTTGTGATGGATTTTGTCGCGCCACTGGACCAGCTTTTAGACTTATATGTGCGTCTGCGTAACCACAATACTCGTGTATATATGTATCAGTGGCGTGCCTAGGGTGTCAAACTAAGGCAAGCCCAAATGTTTATTTAGTAGCAGCATATTTTTTTTGGTACGTAGGACTAATAAATACCTACCGGTTAGTACTCACATTCACGTTTATAGCGTTATTTTATAAATAAACAATCGTTAAGTTCGTTATTCGGAACTATGTAAGGCAAGTCGGGCTTTCGGGCTTCTATGGAAGTACCGCCACTGATATGTATATGCCCAAATCTCTTTATGGCTGGCTAGACCTGTATCTACATACATTTTTAATCATCATCAATCATAAATAACCTACAAACGCGTGTACTCGTTGTTTGTGGACTATAGTAATAGAGGTGTACTGTCTGACGAACGCTTACGTCTGTTTCTGCTATAGAAGTATTTCTACGTAATAGTAGCTGGATATTGTTCGCTGGACACATAATCAAACTGGATTATACTAAGAATTTTAAACATTTTAATAAAAGATAATCTAACTAGGGACTGCTTCATTGTACGGCCTAATTTATGCAACGGATCTGACGCTGTTAAATAAGAAGCATAAAGGCGTACAAAGTTTATAACAAAGCATTAACCTCCCGAGACAGGTACGTTTCAGATGAACTCAGCCCGTTTCAAGTTCAAGGCGAAATGATTGTACAAATTCTAACCTGTGAATCATAAAAAGTTGCGCCGTTCTAAAATGCTAAAGTAAAACAGCACTATAGATGGTTGATGATAAAGTTGAAGCGTACAATTTACTTCAATTGTACTTACAACTCAAATAAGATACTAAAGTCAGGACAAAGGTAATGAACTTAGCAATTTGAGGCGAGGACAAAGTTTTGACTGCATAAAATGAATGAGTAACAAAATAAATTAGAAGCATTATTTGCTGGAAATATTTTACGACACTCGTTCTTCAAAAGTAGGGGTGGCCAATAAGATAATTCAAAAACATATTCGTAGGAGAAAGAAAAATAAGATTTAGTCATGATCATAGAAATTTAATCATAAACGGTACGACTATTTAACAAGTGTTAAGTGCATCCAAGCGCTTCATGCTAGTTGCCTAGTTACCAGACTTACAAAAAACGACGATCTGGTTGATACCGCTTATATGCCCTAGTTAAAGGAAGACTGTGACATGTATATAAACTGATAATGTATTAATAGTTGCATAATATAAGGCTTCGATGTTGCTGGTGACCTCTCACGACTGCACATAGCACATATTGCATTAACGAATTGAGTTCATGAATCACTAAACAAAAAACGTGACGCTCGTTTGTATTCTCGAATGTTTGACATGCGCGCAACATTTGATTAGGGCGATGGAATGATTGATCAGCGGATTATCAAACTGAATTTCCGATATGAATTTGCTCAAGGACTGTTAAATCCTTCTATAAAAGCAATAGCCTTAATTTCTAATGTCAAAAGTGTATAAAAACTGCAGTGATAATTTATCTGGTCACAAATTACGTCTTCAGAAAACATCACTACACCTGCACAAAGTTGCACCTTGCACTCAAAGGTCAAAGATAGATACCAACAACCGTGATTTTCCTTCAATATAAAAATTCTCTTTTTTAATATCTCTTGTGATGTTATTCTACCACATTTTTATAATAATAAAAATACGGATATTAAATGCATAGAGTAAGGTTGCGCTCCACATCCCAGGAATGAAATTCATCCACTAGGGAATTAATACAGCGGGATGATACTGCATGTTATTTTATTGAAAGCGGTAAACATAATGTAAAGCTTTCATATAACGATGTTCGGGAATTCATTCATGTGGAAAATTGAACAATGATTATTGTTTTGTACCAGGCTGCAAGGTTATTGACGAAGCATTCAAATATATTTTTGGGAATATTTGAATTTGTGTACTATTTTTCATTCGTTTTTTTTGTGAATTTACTGCTAATTGTGGCTCAAGCAAGCTTTTGTAAGAATATAAAAGGAATTCATATTAACCAAAAGCTTTTATCAACGGTACTATATTTATGCTTTACTTTTGAAATATTGATACACGAATACATTTATACATGGCTTATTATAAATAAATTAGATATTTCAAAACCCAAGACTTTAGTAGATTATTAAACTATAAACTATATTTATCATAAATATTGTTACAAGCATGTTTTATCATTATCATCTGCTTTAACAGCTTTCCCTTCACGAGTAAATTTTTAACGAATAAAAATAATGGCTCTACAGGTATTTTTAGGTAGGTCAATTAGAAATCGTGGAATGTAAATTGTATTATCAACAAAAAAGCTCAAAGTGAACGTGAGGGGAAAGTACGAGCGAGTACCTCCGAGGGTGAATATTATTAATGGATTGGATAAGTATCGTGATGAGAAGCGGTGGAAATGTATTCCAAATGTTAGATCGAAAGATATTTATATCAATAATAATAAAATAGTAAAACAGTTTATTTTTATATGTTTTAGGATATTATTCATAAGGATACATGGCAACTTTAATATAATCATATAATTTAATGAAATACAAGCCCAAGATATTAGATTTGCGAAAGCTTGTAATTTTCTATTTAGTATTAGTGAACCTCACTATTACAATTAATTGAGCAGATTATTCGTTTCTAAGAACAAGGAATAAATATATATGTATAACACACTCATCATGGGCATTAGCTCTTGTATGTAATGAGTAATGACATACAAGAACGTACAAAATAAAAATGATCTGCAACATCAAAATCAAAAAATAAAACAGATATTCGATAAAGCGACTTATATTCGTAATCCTAGATTGTGAATTTCAAAGCAAACAATACAAGTGATACAGTTTATGTAAAAAAGTATCATACAGAACAGAAACTCTGAATTCATAGATATCTAGATATCCCAGTGACGTAGGTAGGAGCGCGTAGCGGTCTTGTCCAGAGGGAATGGGTAGGGGATGTAATTTTGCATACTCAAGATCACGTTCCGATAGTGATGTTGTGTTATCGACAAAAATTATTGCTGCTGTAATTACTTTTATATCGACGGCTCCATATTCTTCTCGTATGTTCAAATTTATAGTGGGGTTGAAAGGAGTTTAATTCTAGTTCATGTCATCTAAGTGTTCAGTTCAATCTTCTTATATCACTGGCTCCTTTAGATATTTGGCTCTTGATTCGTTAAGTAAAAAATGGAGTAGGTAAAATTAATGCAGATTACCTATAAATAATTCCTATGGAGTAATATAATACATAAAAATACATGTTGAAACTTCTTCAAATTGTAAATAGTAGGACAATACAATAAATCCACGGAATGCGTGAACAATACTTTAAACAAAAGATGCTCTCGGAGAGTCGTATCGAACTCGTCAAGAAGCACTTCTGATGGAATTGGGTCAATAGCATTAACTGCACACAGTCTCGATACATGAATGTGACTTTAGTTACTGTAAAATATAATATCTACAGAATATTATTTCTATTAAATTTTACATTATTGCATTTCTTTCTTTAACTTCCTTCGTTTTTGAAATAAGTGATTGTTCGCCTCTTCTATACCAAATATGATATTTCTTCCAGTCTTAACACATTTTTCTTTGAATCGTCTACATAATGATATTTAAAACAACTGTCATTTAAATAGAATATGCTGCCACAGGATGAATTTCAGTATTAAGTCACTAAAATGCTTATACAAATAGTCCTGATACCATATTTCGTATAAATATGATTATCTGCATAAAGTTTATTTTGCTTTGACGCTCCATAATAAATAATTGCAGAAAGCAATTCATACGCTGTTATTAATACATCTACCTTGAATTGAGGATCGAAGATTGTGTCTCAGTACTAAACCACAAAGGTCGTTAACATTGCCATTCCAAGGAAAAATCATTACTGGAGAATTTTATCAGTAATTCCAACTTCCATTGCAGAATATTAACATTAACAAAACAATTTTGCATCTTTATTCTTTATGAGTATGCGTATGGATCTGCCCAAACCGCACTAGGCCAACATGGTGGACGATGTTGGTGGAAGATGATGGTAAGTGTGAGATAGTAACAAAAATTTTCCAATAATCTGTAGAATTTGTAGTGGAGCAAGGGTTTATTGACTTTTAAGTAATCAATTTGAACAAGGTTAATGGTTTTTCCGACTCATGACGAATGATCAACTGAACATATTTCCGCCATATTTCACTAATATTGTTCCTTGTGAAATCTAACTTCCACTATAAATTTCACATCTGCCTTAGATTGCATCTTCTTATTATCTACCTTCTTTTTATTATTACTTCTTCACTTGTTTCGCCGAAGACACGTTCACGTGTCAAGCCAAACCTTGTATCTACGATCATATTTCGAACGGATGATGAGCAAAAAATTAGGATGTTTGAATTTCGAAGAGTCCACTAACAGCATAAAACCTATCCCTAAGAGTTGCGTGTAGTGTTGCCCAAATTCAGTCTTGGTCTTGCAGTCTTGGTCTTGTTCTTGCGTTTTTGCAAGACCAAGACCTTGATCTTTACTATGGCTATGTTAATTCAAGCTCACAATGTTCCAATTCTAATACGTTTTTCTAAGATTTAAAGTAAACTTTAATAAATAGTAATAGACTAATAGGTAATCGCAAGACTCTTGCTGCAAGACCAAGACCAAGACCAAGACTGGGAACGCATGACCAAGACCAAGACCAAGACCAGGTGTATTGGCGCAAGACCAAGACCAAGACTGGCTAAGTCTCGTCTTGTTCTTGCATTTGGGCAACACTAGTTGCGTGCTCAGTGGATCATATCAGATGTTTGTAATCACGATGATTATTTTATATATCAAAACCTACGCCACTAATGAGCAAACCGAGCGTACATCACTACGCTTTAGTGATTACGCGAGCGTTGCATTACTTATGCAAGTTCATGCGTCTCATTTGGTCGTACGTACCGCATTGACGTAAATTTGAAACACTGCTGGAGTCAGGTGATTTGCAAGTTTACAGATACGTAACTCGAGTTTTGTCGGATTTTTCAAGTGGTCTGCACGGCGTAAATGATGCATTCAGTTTGATCCGTTTGTGCAATTTTCTTTTTTCTTTCTTTGTTTTGATAACTAGCTATTAGAGGAAATGTTCTGCGTTTTCATCATCATTTAGCATAACATTTTCAAAATGCAACAGTTGGTTTAAAAATATCGCAATTTTTTTACTGATAATGAAAATTATACAACTGTACCCACATGTATAAACTCCTAGGCTCCGAGGAATATTATAATGGACAAAATATTAAATTTGGTTTTAAATATAACATAATTTTATACCAGGACAAAAGCTTAAACATAATACAGTACTTTCAATTTTAAAATAAAACATTTTGACCAGCCAATAACTTTTTACATCAAGTCGGTTTCTTCACAACGCATAGTTGTATTCACATTTTTTCTTCATCGCGTTCTTCGAAGTCAGTGAATGGAAACAATTTCAAGTAACCACTTTCCTATTGTACATGTACATACCAGGCTCGGGACGAAAATAATATTTCTGCCTAGTCGTCTCGAGATGCAAGTACGTGCCCTGCGATTCGGAGTTTGAATCCCGGTTCAGGCAATATTGTTGAGTTTTGGCATTAGGAAATTCTCAGTAAGTATTTATAGAACAAAAACAACCACTAATTGACGTTGCTCAATAATAACCGCGTGGGATCAGGAAGTTTCCGGGAACTTAAATTTGAAGACCGGTGTGAGCTAAATATAAGCTGATTAGAAATAGATGGCATGTTTTGTACAGTTTGAGAAATACGTGAAACGACTAATTCGCCAAGCTGACCAATGAAACATATATTTTTATACATGAAAGAGGGACACAGCATAACATTAGTATTTCCTTATAAAACAAAGCAAAAACATACGTTTTATAATCCGTACTCACAAATAACTGAAACATGATAACTGTCCTCTCCAGGGGTAATTTACGTAGGCAGATGCAGTGGCTTAAAACCGCACGCTTCAGACTCAATTAAAAGTTCTTCTAACATTACTTCGCCCCAATTACTCGGGCGGGAGGACTTCCTTCCATTCATTACGAATTTCTCCCGCTTACGTCGTGTATCAATCAGGTTGTATGGGGATATGTATGTCATCGTCATGCAGTATGTAAACTAACTTCTAATGGGCTACAAAGGCTACTAACTTCTAGTCCAATACTTGACACCAATATTGGTGACCAACTTTGGATATAATTTTCTGTTGTGAAAGATTGAGTAAGTCTACTACGAATACCAAATAATTGGAGATTGGAAGACTCGATAAAACAAAGTTTTTCAGAACTCTTCTTTTGCCAAAGTACTAAAATTATTAAACTAAATATTACGCTCGGGTAACTGATAATTCTAATAAAACTATAACCAATATATTTTCCAAATGATTTCGAGATAAATATTACACAATCCCAATAAATCTTCAACTAGGTGCTCAGTAACAATAAATATGATGTTATTGTAAGCACTTATCATTACTCACGGCTGAGTGGTCGCGCAATAAGAGTTGTATGGTTAGGCAGTCGCATTCAAAAGCGCTTGAGCACAACTTTACGATAATAACATCAAAACAAACATAAACGTGAAACAACTTATTCAAACGAGTGTACTTACGTTCTCCCGTTTCTGAAACAACTTGCGAATACAAATTGAATATATTAAATCTACATTACATTGAAATGTGAGATAGCTCTGTTGATCTATGGCCACCGAGAATGGTTTAAGGTTCGATCTTAAGAAGTAATTGGAATGATTTAAATGCGCAATTTAATAATAAATAGCTTATTACTTTATGCATCAAATATAAATTAAACTTACCTCCCCGTTTAATTCTTTTAAACTAACGATGGAAATGAATAACAATCTAAATTTTATATATTGATTCACAAAAATCGATAATTTTTTTGAATCACAAAATTAACTCTATATCATTTAACACTTAATAATATATACCGCATATGTTAACTCCAATCGACTTGCTGGATTTATCCCAACTCACAGGAAGGTAAAGCAGTTATTAAACCGCACACACATTTCAGCGAAACATTCATCAATCACTAACCCATACATACTTTTTGCTGCAACGCCAATAAAAACTAACTTCAGCAGACGCCATATTGTTTCGCCAGTTCGAGGTCGCGCTACTACTTCCTTATAAGAATTGAAACTTAAGACACCACGCTCTTGTAAGCTGCAATCGGTTTATGAGAATGCCATAACCTTAAAAACTTATGCTTTAATAGTTTGTCGTTTATATTACGACAATAACGTTAATAGATAAATGAAACAACCCAAACAATTTAAAGCATGTTCGCAATACAAGTCCGCGACAAGAAATATTTTAGTAGTAGCATCATCATCATCATCTTCATCAACAGCCCTTAATTCGTCCACTGCTTTGCATAGGCCTCTCTCATGGCACGCCACTGGGCATAATAGCATATTAAATTAAAATTATTTTGATGGCCCTTTCCATCCAACAGTCCTATATATTCCTATACCTGACAAAATTTTTATGTAGGTACAATTCTAGTATCAGAATTTTTGAACTCCAATGCAAATGACTAAATACAGTAAATCTTTTTAAACATGGAAAAGCCTGATTAACTACGTGAATTTCTAATTATGATTAAGTCTTATACAATACTCTATAACTTAAGTCGTCAAACTCACATATTCTCCGTTCGCTAGCTAGAACACCTTTACAACGGATTTACAGAGATCCCTAATAAGAACCTCAATCCAGTTGAAACGGCTGAGGCTGATAATCCACAACTCGTTAATTTGTTAAAATGGGTCACTGAAATAAATCCGAATACAATCGACGTCAACGGATTGAAAGTATTGGTACGTAATTGCGTGGTCATTGTTGCACCCACAACAAGACCGCACTGTCTGCTTATTGCTAAATCGATATTCACGACTATCCCATTAACTATGACTATGGCGTTCGATAAAGCACTGCTCGTTGACCCACGATAGAAGGTCATGTTTTTGTAAGTCAACAAAGGCCCGTTTGTATCACGATCAGATGGAATGCCCAGCGCCACTTTACAAGGAGTTTGATAGTGATTTACCATTTAGTTAACTTAGACGGATAAATGCTTTTATCAGACAGTAAATTGATAACAGTATATAGAAAATAACTATAATGTTCCTTGCTGGGGAAACGCTAAAAATATTAAGAGATTCTTTAAAGGAACGTTCTTCCTTCATGTGACTAAGATTGAAGTAAGAATCGGTTTTTAACTTGTAAAACTCAGATATTATGCACTGTTCTGGAACTCACGATAACCATCTGAATTGGAATATAACCAGAGCATTGATTAAGCTCAGTACACTATCTAACGAAAATGGTTGCATGATCAACATATCATATTCTCGAATTTGTCCTTAACTTGATCTCTTTTGTTCTTATTCTTATAATAATTAAGGAACATATTAGGTAAACAATGCCATTGAAGACTTACTTTGAACCGGAATGTACTGCACATGATTCGTGAGTGTCTCTAAGCTAGTCAATTTTAGTATCATGATAAATTCTAACTTCGTAAGAAGAACTATGATACTCTTAAACATCAACATCATTCTCAACCATAGGGCGTCCATGGCTTACATCTCTAGAAAAATCTCGTATGGCCACAGCAGCTTGCATAAATAGACCCCCTACGACCCTTATGATAAATAACGCTCTAAAGTATGGCGATCGATAAAACACTATTGCTCATTGACCCACGTTCGAGGTCGTGTCTTTGTACGACAACAAAGATCTCCGCTCGCATCTACCGATATAAAACACTAAAGCTGCGTGTTCAATGGTACTGAAATGCAATTGGATAAAAGTGGCTGGGATACAAAGGACCTGGTTAGACTTCAACGATGTCGTGCGCTATTCAGAGATATTGCAAGTGGAGCTTTGGTTTACTGGGTTATAAAAGTTTCTAATATTAGTCTAGACGAGCACAATTTTGTACTAAATGGATTGCAAGAATTGATTCGGAGCACAGTTGTATGTTAAGTCTACTAAACCAAAAGGTACTCTACCATGACTGTAAAATAATTTTAATAATTTATGGGCTTACTTTTATGGAGATAAAATTGAAGTTTTAATCTTTTTAGACAAATTGAATGTAAGCGTATTTATTGTGACAACTTTTCAAATTTAATGAACCTATAAAAAATATGTTACGTAGAGACTTATGCTATAAAATCATAGAGCCTATAATTAGTGCTTGAATATATTAAAGTAGACGAAGGTCAATTACTACTAAAAGCAGTCACGCTAATCATATGTTACAAGACAAAAGACACAGGTAATGGACCGGTCGTAGTGTTAAACAATAGATTTGATACAATGTGCCAGTCAAATTATGACAAGGAGTTAAACTGTTGCAAAATATTTTTAAATAAGCCGATTAATTCGCAATCGTATTTTATCCTGCGATAGAAAAGTAACACCACTGACAGTAAGACTAAAGATTACTACGCTCCAAATAAATTGTTTGCTATGTTAATATATTTATATGATTCTGGAAGCTTTTAAAAAACCTTATAATGTAAACTACCAAAGTAATAGATGTGAACATTTTAGTAATCGTCATTAGATAGATAATATTTAGGATTTGTCAATAAATTTAAAATAACATTAAAGAGAAATATTTTAGTTTCAGCAAACGAAACTTTTAAAACCCTTTAATTAATTCTTTTTAGACAAATGTAAGCGGAACGAGATGATTTATTAAATCAAGCTAAAATTATAATTGGCAATACTGTATAGTAAGGTCAATTTAATTGTCACAATAAAGCTAGATTTGACATTGTCGAATGAGCGATAGTACGATCTGCAATTACAAATAGATGATTCATAACAAATTCTAGACTGGAGTCTTGACAAAGAACATGAAATAACATATTGTGGTAATATTATCGATTCTATTATACTTTATAATATAGGTGTATTTCTTTGCAGTTTCGTTAAGTCTTACTAAGTTAAAATAATCTTAAAAAATAGAAATAACGATAAAGGAAACATAACAATATTGATATGACATTAACCATCAAAATTAATGTAATATATTCTCTAGTAACAAAAAACAGACGGTAAACTTCTGCGTTGGTATCAAACTCAAAAAAATATAGACCACAAATTAAAACCAATTTTTCTCGTTGTGTGAGAACCCTTTTGTGCATTCAGTTTCATTTATCAGATCATGCCTATCTCAGAGGAAATCGAAACCACAGAGATTTTAATGTCTATTTTTATTATTCGATTCAATATTCCCATGAGAATTCATGTTGAATGCAACTTCATGGCAGTTGTTCTTTGGATTGCTTTAATGGATAATTTTCTTGCATTAGATACGATAAAAGGCGAGCACAATCGCAACAATTTATTTCATATATTCATATGCAATATATTAAATAAATTTATATGCAATAAATCATGGGTTAAGAATTTATGCGTTGAAATAGGTAAGAACTATACTGTCGCCTGATGTAGAAAATGTCAAGGTAATAGGTTCAAACGATGGAAACTATTCAACATTAAGTTCCATTAAAAGGAACGAAATTTTAAGGCAGGCTTTTATATAGAATTTCAAACAAACAACATAAGTCGATGAAGCATTACAAAAACGGATTTTTAGTCATAAAATATGGAAAAAAAGCTTTCAAACCCAAAGACATGTTGATTCACTAAACCAAATCACGCGTAAACATTTTATTTATACAGAATCTATTTCAATACTTCCCCATTCAATCAATGATTCAAGTGAACGATCCACAAATAGTCAATAGGCATAGGTACGTTCTATTCTATTTCTGTACTGCTTGACAAAGAAGGATTGGAGGCATACATTTTTAACAGATCCGATAATTTACCAGGGTAACTTATATGACGCACGGGGCAGCAAAGGGACGAGGTTGAACAAAAATAGAAGTGATTATTGGATTTTCAAACGACCCTTATAGTATAAATAAATCCATTGCTTATGGTCATTGAGGTATTCAGATGTAATGAGATCTGTAGAATTTTAGTGTTAAATGTCATAAATTATGTATACCTTTTCATTTTATTCTTTTGGGGACAATGTTCATTTCTGGTAGTAAATGATCGTCACTTGCATTATTTATAGAAATAAATGTAAGGCTAAACAAAGAAGTAAATTACTGAATTGCCAACATAGATACTTCTCGAAACTTCTTCCAAAAAAAAAAAAATTAAATAACACAAGTTTAATTTCAAAACATTCTTAGAAATGACAAATGCCAAAACAAATGTCTATATTTCAGTAGATACAAAAGAAAGTTCACTCGCGCGCGACGCGTCAAAAGATATTCTCGGAATAGACAAACATAGAGTTAATTTAGTATTTAATGCACATTTCCGCCGCGGCGACACGTTAAATCACACGTAAATAAATATTTTGTATAAAATCACTGGGGTATTTCCATTAGTGGGATGAGACGAGGTTTGGGTTACAAAGGAATCTTCGCATAGAGCCACAACTGAGTGCTACAATGCCGGGTCGAGAGGATTAAATTTTACACTCTACCTTCGCGTTAAGCAAAATCAAGATGTTGAGAGTATTGAATAATGTAGTTGTGGGAACTTAGACACTGTAAGTTTTATCTTGATTATAAAAATATTCGTGTCCTAAAATGTTTTTTGGAGCTATAAGAATTACGCTCAAATTTGTTATGTCAAAATCAAATAGTAGTAATTGAATATAGGACTCATTATAAGGAGATGCAAAAAAATAGTTCGAACAAAATATAATAAACATTAATGTAGATACAGACTTAATAATGTAGATTAGTATATTAATGTACATTTAGTCATCAGCAAATATCTAAGTACTTGAACTATATCTACACTGCGAGAGCAATAAATCAAATGTCAAAAAAACTACACTTCAATCTTGTCTATTGTAAACGAGTTTGTAAGACTAATTACATATAGATAACCAGTATCTGTTAGAAGTATACCAGACTGTTTGAGGTCAATAAATTATTTAATTTGGAGGACAAAGAATGCTATTAGTTGAATGTAACGGTCACAACAGACTTCATGTGTCTTAATGTTAGCAGCTTTCTATGAGTGGCTTTAAGTAATGGGAAACTACTTAGTATTGGAATTCGATAGTAACGACATGGTTACTCTTTATCCAACCAGCCAACTGGCATGTTGCTCAGTTATAAGAAAAAATCCCGATTTTTGATCATACTCAGTCACAATATCATCTATTCAACCGTTTATTAAAATTTGTAAGACGGTTATCTTTGACGGCCTCATGACGCATTTTGCTAGACACTAGCTTGTAAAATATAAAGCTGCGGGTTCCACCCCCGTACTGAGACATTTTTTGTGTGATCCACAAGACGACACGACACTAGACTTGTATCTTAGTGTTGCTGTAGTTGTCGTGTATAATATGATGGATATAATATTTATTGTTTAGTTATTCTTAGTTTTAAATCTCTTTGCTTGTAGTACCTATAACAGTTTACTAAGCCGGCAATGCAACCGGGGTCGAATATCGATCTGTATAATCACACGAATTGGAAAGTATAATTAGCTGATCAAGATGTACCACAACCTATTTATAAATATTCAATAAGTCTGCAACATCTGCTTGGGAAAATAACGATATTATAATTACAAATCATCTTCAGCATAAATCTTGGGAAATTATTATTTTTATTCATAAAGCTATTCGCTTCAAAGAATTTGAGATCAGTCATTTAGAAAAAAAATCAATCGTTAATGAAGTCACTCAAAAAAATATGTAACATATTATTGAAAAAAAAATACATTTTTTTTAATTACCAACGGCAAACGCGACTGAAGTCTGTAGTTTGACGACGGCTTTTCGTTGAACCGGTGGTAATACTAAGGCCGAGCTGGGTCTTTTATACAACGACCACAGCGTGTTTTATAAGAATAACCAACCTTTTTGGATCCACAACCTCAATTTAAAAATGATACGCCCAGTATTTGCGTAGCAACGAATAGTTAATTGACGCCTATATTTAATAGAATCCTCAGGCCACCCACACATACTACTTAAGCGAAACTCCTGTATATATTTGTTTAGAACTTCCTTTATTCGCTAAAGTATGGATAAACATCGCTCAAGTGAATCCGTTTGCGTCATATTCCGGACTCTCGGGCTTTTTATGGCAAAGATAGACGCGGACTGAATATACTAAATACATAAATACATCGCTAGATTACTTCTAGAATTAAATATAAGGCATGAAAGTCTGTTTACTTTATTCATGTAAATAAATTATGTTTATAAATACCTGACTCGTGCTAGTATTTTCATTGGTATCGTGAGATTCCACAATACCAGGTTTAATAAATTTTTAGTAAGCAATGGCCAAACTGTTTTCTTTTTTAAGAAGATTATTTATGCAAAACATTTTTCAATTATGTTATAAATCAGAATTCTCATTTCAGATTCCTTCGTCCATAATGATAGGTTAGAATATTGTCACTTTTTTATTTTATTTAAAACCTTAATGCTCGTTCATTATGAACTTGGTTCAATAGGACAACCTTTTCATTCATTATCCAAATGTCTCAATTATGGTTTTCCACCAACCCATCGCGTGAGAACTAACATTCTAATAAAAATGGTACTATAACCACCTTGCATACATCTGCATAAACAATGGGGGCCAGGCGTACATTTTCCATAGAATGTAATTTCTCAACGATTTTTTTCCAATTGCGGGTCCCCCAACCGTGACCCTAGTTCTTTGGACATGCTCCGCTTGGCACCCCACTCGCATCCGGCCTTTACTTTATCGCTTCATCGTGTTTCCGTCGATTCTTCTAGAACTAACGTACCGGCTGACCCCTAGTAATGGCAACAATAGCCCATGGAACTAACATTCTAATAAAAATGGTACTATAACCACCTTGCATACATCTGCATAAACAATGGGGGCCAGGCGTACATTTTCCATAGAATGTAATTTCTCAACGATTTTTTTCCAATTGCGGGTCCCCCAACCGTGACCCTAGTTCTTTGGACATGCTCCGCTTGGCACCCCACTCGCATCCGGCCTTTACTTTATCGCTTCATCGTGTTTCCGTCGATTCTTCTAGAACTAACGTACCGGCTGACCCCTAGTAATGGCAACAATAGCCCATGGACTAACGGTGCGGCTACGCAAAAAATATGAAGACGCCGAATATGATGTTGGTGTGCTCTTATTTTAGCCTAAGAGCGCGGTATTCGAGGCGGAAGAAATGGGTTGGGAGATGACATTACTAAATTGTGAACTTTTTGTGTTGTTCAGGCATAGGAATCGCTCCTCGTATTTGCGCTTTGTTTTTATTTCATTTTCAAAATGTTTTATTACCACAGGAGCGATAATAGTTCGTGATCGGTATTTAAAAAAGCAATCTAATGAGCGTCGAATTACAGGTATGATAATTTTTTTTCGATACAGAAAAATAGCAATAACATAACACAATATGAACACAGCGTACAATTACATCGCCTTAAAGAATATTGATTCTTCATAATGAAAATATCCATTATGTTTTAACTTCTCAACAGCATTAAAATAAAACCATATTTTACATTCAATACAAAAACTCAAGTGATATTCTACACTTACCTGAGAGAAATACGGCGGCAGTACTGCCCTCTGGTCGTCTAACCGTGAACATTGCACTCGTTCAAGCAGCTCGAAAAGCTCGTGTTGAGCGCGAGCGCCCCCTGTTGTTGTGGAGCTCCATGGCGCCGATACGTGCTGCCGCCTGTCGGAATAAACGTGAACTTATATCAATGTTACTCAATTGCCTACAAGATGGCGCTACAGGTAAACTGCTAGTAGCTTCCGCGGTAGCGTGGTAGATGGCGTTAAATTCGAAATGAGTATCTATAATAGAAGATTCTTTTACTTTAAAAAATAAATTTAAAATATGTATTTTTACTTCTATTTTGTTTGATATCTTATATTCGTACAAAAAAGTCCAGTGTATTAAAGCAAGATAATTCCAACCATTCCTAAAAAGACTAGTAATGATAAATAAAACGAATACTTTTATTCATTAATAAATGGGTTAACTCATACGCTGCTTAGGTAAATAAAAGCATTTTGGGACATTTTGAGGAAACTGACAACAAATGCGTCACTTCAGAAATACCGGCAACAAATAAGTCATCAGTATTCATTCTAATAAACACATTTAATAAAGAAAACCTCAATAATTTCCATATAAATCCTAAAATTTTCAAAATAAAGGTTCCATATATAGTCATCTTCGCAAGATCTAAAAGCGATACTCGGATCAAAATTGTATTTCGTTCTGCGCCTGCTATCAATCAATCCAATTTCTTTAATTTAAATCGAACGCTCGTATCGAAAGGCGATGTTCCCTGCAATCTTGAACAATGGGCTTCGTTAGGTATTGTATCGAGCTGTATTTTAGACAAATAATAAAAATAAGTGCTGACATGACAGAGTAACAAGTTATCCATCTTTTGTGCCTGGTTGTGTCTGGCGTCGACGACTTTAAACGGAGGTAAAAAAGGAAAAATTATGTATATAATTCTTACGTAATTCAATGACGATCTTAATCCTTTGAAAATGTCTAATTTGTTATAGTTACATATACGTTCGAAATTTTGATAAATCGTTCTTTGAAATTACTGCAACATCGTAAAATATTTAATCATCACGACATATAAAAACGCATTTAATTAATAACACTCGCTGATTAAATAAAACACAAAAATAGTAGAAAACAACAAAAAGAGTTGAACGCGAAGTACCTATAGCTTCACATCGCTTCGTATAGAAGTAACACAACTACTTACATTTCAACCAGGTTCTCCAAACAAACTCGTCACTCTTTCATATTAACAACATGCACACAATTCAAAAACCTCCCGTGTTTATACGATTCATTGAATAATTTCAAACTCGAATGACCAACAATTACGTCCGAATTAACTCGCTCAAGATTGCGCGCAATGTGTACTATAAATCAAAATCACAATACAGCGTAATTTACAATGACGGCGAAAAATAGAATTTCAAGTGAACCGGTTATGCACAATTTACTGATATCATAGCAATATAAACAAAAGCGGCACGCGACAATGACCCCATCTGGATTCGCCGTGGGTCCTTTAATAATGGTACATCGTGATTTATGCGTCAATTAACTGACCATTCATAGACCCTCTGCACGGGCCCTTTGGCGAAGATGATTTCCCAAACAAAATCTCCCCAACGTTTAATCTCCATAAACCGGTATTGGCTAACTAATGAAGGATTGTTTGTTTTTCCGCTTTGCCTAATTTCATCGCGGAGGGCGAATTTTATTGAAAGCTCGCATTGATTGGCAGATGTTCAGTTGTTTGTTGTTTTTCAATTTGTGTCGTCATGAGAAACGTTTTGTTCGCGAATAAGGGTGAATGCCATTATTTGATTTAACTTGACAATAACAAAACGCAATTCGGACATATTACTTCCGCTTCACTTAGTACAGTTTTTATTTAAAAAAATATTCAATAGGTTTGTGTAGATTGAAAAAAAATCATATCACATGATTACTCCCACATAATAGTCGTCTATATTTATTTATTTACTATACAAGTACTTATTGATTTCCTTTTTGCTAATCGTTAATTTGATTACAACTTTAAAAGCAAAGCAATAAATGTTTTTTAATTGTTACCAAGGAAAATTAAATCACACCCAGCAGTTTCGAACACAGAGTGCAATGGCATCAAACATTTCATCTGAATATAGACTTGTTGAACATTAAAAAACATCGAAGCATGTCCTACACGTTTTTACCAACGGACACGTGTTCGCCAGCGATTGTACTGTGCGGAATATTTTACGCCGGCCCGCTGTTGGCATGGCGTCCTCGTAAATATATTATTATGATTTGCTACCCGACCCGCGTATCATGAACCTTACAATAGTTTGATATTTTTGCTCTACATGCATGTTGGAACTGTATTTTTTTAACCCCGAACGCATAAAAAGGTGTTAAGTTTGATATATGTGTATGCCTCTGTCGGTGGCATCGTAGCTCTCGAAATGATGGGCCGATTCTGGTTAGCAAATCTATGTCAAGTTATTCAGAAAGGCTTTACCTTTTGGAAATAAGAAGCAAGCATGCAGACCATAGGCATCACTACAAAACTTATGGCATTTTAGATTTGTATTATCGTTACTCTGTTTATTGTTAAATTTGTTACTTATATACTAAGGATTATGTCAATTAAGTATGAAAATTTTCTGGATCGTGGCATGTGGAACTCTGTAGCCATGAGTTTATGTATGCCGTTATGTATATTACTAAACTTGTGGACACACTGATAATTCATTTTTTTTATTTCTATCTAGATCGGGTCTAGACCCGATTTTGTTATCTAGTGGCAAAACTAGTTAAAAAACAAGGTACACAATAGCTATAACTCAAAATCAATATTAAAGTCGGATTAAAATTGAAATACAAAATTTTCAGCATGTTCTTTATTGCTAAGAGATTTAGTAAATAGGTCGCTTGCCATTAAGACTATTCTCTTTAAATCTTATTTATTACAAATTACAAATGAACTTATTACGACTATATATCATGGAATTATTATTTACCACCATAATAGTGGTTGATAAAATATTGATTCCTAGAATTTTACTGCGGCGATAAGTCAGCTTTGTGCTGGAAAATAGTGTTTTATAACAATCAAGTATGAATCTGTTCAGTGAGCTATCAAATGTATGTGTTTATCAATTTGTAAATACTGAATAGAATAATAAAATTTTGTGTTAGTTTTTTATAACAATTTCGATACCATTATTATTTACGCCATCAAGAATTGTTTCTATGTGACATAGATTTGAAAATTCCATTGGCCATATATGGACAATAGTTCAAATTATTTTCTTCTGTTATTTCAAGGTATTTTTTATTAGTTATAGTGAATAGACAGACCATTTTATAAAAAAGAAACTAATATATTCACAAATTAACAGTTAACCCTATGAATAGGTTACACCGACTAACAGTCACACCATTATCGATCTACAAAACTGTCACTAAAGTACGATTATCAAGCTTATTATTATTTTACCCCTCGCGTACATACGACATCATTAACGAATAAAAAACAAAACCACATCTCATTTCTTCCAATGAATCCTTCACAAACGGCAATATTCCCCACAATAGCTACTTTTTAGTCTCGCCCGTACCCAAGATGAATGACAAATGACATCAAACATTCCTCATTCATTTGTACAAAAAAAGCACACAATGAAATGCCCAGACCGTAAAACGAGCGATCAGTCTCATCCGCTATATAAATCAAGTTAATTGTATGATCTAATGCATCTGCCTTGCTACGTGAGAAATGTTCTAATTGGAGATTGTCTTTTCATGAAAGTTGGTATTTGTTGCTAATATTCGCCAAGTTTGAAATTTTAATTGGTTTGCAAACGAAAATAGACTTAAATGGAGCTACCAGAGTCCAAGTTACAAAGCAGCATGATATTTTTATCCTTACTGATAGCGAAAACTATTAAGACGATATGATACTAAATGGAGTAAATATCGCATTCAGTGACCGCACCGGGGATAACATTAGTTGCTTCTCAAAAGACGGTAAAATCGGTATTAAAATAGTATATAATTAACCCACAAAAGAAAACAAAAGGGCGTTTTATCAACAGTTTTCTTTAGTATAGTATAGGAGTTACTAAGGCTAATAGATGAAGTCCAAGCTCAACAATGTGACTAGGCTAAAATTAAATTAACAAAGATACAATAAGAAGTCTATAAGGCACAGTACCAAAATCAATTAGCAGATCTAAAACTAAGGCTCTTTCAACTTCAGCAATTAGGTAAGAGACGTCTGCCAACATAGACTTTATAAGAGCCAACAAATAGAAAGACTCATATACGTATACCAATCATCGGGATAAGTTTGAAACTTTTTAATTACACGTCTCGCGAGGGGATGCGAGCACATGTTGCGTAGGGGCAGAGAGTATCTTTATCATTTCTACTTACAAAACTTATTTTGTAGAGGATACTTTGTGGGGGATCGAATTTATTGCGACGTGGGAAGGCGTGGCTTTGTTTGTTTTATCTTTGCAAGAGGTAATGAAACGCAAAAAGTGTCCTAGTAAAGTTTAAAAAAAATTATATAATAAAAATGAATTTGTGTAAACATATTTTTAAGATAATAAATGTTGTTTAAAAGTTTTTTGACGGGCTCCAGATAGCAGAAGGAACTTAAAAACTTTGTTTTTTAAAGTTTACTCGGATTTCCGCGTCCGTAGTTCCGCCTTTTCTCAGCTTCAAAATTCTAAGATTGATAACATTTCTTCCCTTTGTATTCAGCCATTAGTAGATTGATTAAGCCATTTTAGCTTTTTTTGTTAATATTTTTGGAAAAACAACCTTACTATTTTAAGCATTTTCTAAGTTTAATCAGGTTTACTCATCAACGAGATAGGTTTGACTGCAATAAGTCACAGCACCGGTAATCCATGATCTGGGATCAAACCAGTCCCAACAACTTTCGTCGGCCATTCCACAGCTCAATCGGCTTTCTCGCAAGATTACTTACATTATCTAGATATATTATTGGCTTCTATTACAGTATAAATTATTGTTCATTATTATTAATTAATAACGGTATTATATGTTATTGCATTGTACAATGTTTACTGAATTCGTTTATGTTTTGAATTTAATCTTTCAGTAAAGGAATTTAAATCTAAATGTTAATTAGATGAGTATAATTAATTTTATGATAAAACATTTTGGTATATTGTACAATATTAAGAAAATTTCTTCAAATTTAGTAGAAACGAAATATATAACATAAATATCACAATTAGGCTTTAGTTGTGGACTGGACATCACATATTTATTTATTATTAATATCTTTTATTAAAGTAATAATTATTACAAAACAATTAATAACAACTATCAAAATTAATTATAAAATCACATTTATTTATTCATAATGCGTCCAATATCATCTCAAAATACACATAAGTAAACACTTGACCTCGATACACGGTGCCCGTTTTCTTCAACTGCGTGTAGACTCGATGAATGGATAAGGCGATTTATGGTCTATTCCTAGTATAGTAGACTGGTCAACGCTATGTTCGCAGATAAGGCTAGAAAACCACGTGATGTATAGGAGAATATCTGAGCAAGCCGTGTCGTAATATCAAGGACTTGATGGACGGATCTAGGATATAATGTGCCCCCCAGTAGGATAATATAATGGAGAATTTTTGAAAATTATGAGATTAAAAATGTCGCAAAACATGCATGAATGCTAAACATTAGCTAAAAGATCCTTAAAATATTAATTTTATAACTTGTAATGCACTATATGTTTTTAATGTTACTGTTGCATTAATTTTCAAATCGAGTACTTCTTAAATTATTTATTGAGAAGAATAACTTGGGCCTATTGAAGCAGTATTTTAATATATGCTAGTGAAACAATAGCCAAAAACTAAAAAAGCTCTATGTTACCACTTTTTATATTAACCCATTAGGTACCAACTTTTTTCTGTATTGTTTGACATATTTTTCAAAGAGTATATATAATAAGGAGCACATAAAAAAAATATAAAAAAAAAAATAACAAAATAAATTTTTAGTCCATCAGTCCAATGTTCCCATTTGGGAACATATTTAAATAAAGAAATTCAATAAGTACTGCCAACCATTGAATCAAATTACTAGTTACAAGCTATTATTTAGTACTATTTGATATTATTTTACAATAATTATAAAATACTTACATCGAATTACAGAATAATCAAAATGGAAACAATTGAAAATTTCGAAACTCGTAAAAACTACGTTCTTTGATCAACAACACATAAATGACAATAATTTCAAGTGAATAATTGGCTGGATATTTAGCACCACACAGTGTAGAAACTAATGACATGAATAATTATTAAAACATTGCAGGTAGTTATGAATGAATCGACAAAAAGTGAGATGTCCCAAATGGGAACATTGGTACCTAATGGGTTAAAACCTCCTTCGCATCTTATGTTTTCAGCCAGCAATAAATTTAAAAATAGAATCCATGATTCCAATAAATGTCAGCGCGACTTTATTCCCCATAAACGTAATCCTAGCTACATGCATGGTCTCCAGAGGTGTCTCAGGCCAACGGAGGGCTGCAGCTCGTAAAACCAGCTGTGTCGTACATTACACAAGCCGATGGTAAGACTTAGAAATTTAAGGTGAAATGAAGACATCGATAGGAAATCCCTTTAGCGTTTTGACAGTTGTGAAGTTGGTTTTATGGACGTATATATCAGCTCCTGGTGGCGAGTACACGGACTTCTGAGGTTTTTACGATTATTCCCCATTAGTTTATATAGTACAAGGACAAACTAAGAATTACAGTGTGTACGTGATAACTATCCAGCCCATACGAATTTAATTGACATTGGACAGCACTCGGTAAGCTTGTCTCGATCTCGATATACCATCAATTATCGATGTTATATGTGCTCTTCGAACTGTCTATGACTCTTTGATTCGCACCCATTCGATTTTTAAATCATGCTATCAACATGGATGGTATTCGAATTATGGTAGGTATAAATACGAACTTAAAAATTAAAGAAGGGAGCGCGGAATTAGACAGTATTATAAAATAATATCTTTCTTAAATGACACCATTTGATCCGAATTTCAATTTCAAATTATATTGAGTGTCAATAGCAAGCACTAAGGAGATCACTAAGGCCGCAGCTCTGAATCGCAATAATTTAGAACGAATGATTTATCTACTATAACCGTGCTAATCCGGCGTAATCTTGTTAAAACTAGTTTTACAACCAAATAATTCAATTATGATATGCATTGATACGCTTCAAAATGTATGTCAGCCGTTAATATTATATTATATTTATAATGAATTTGAACTAGGCAACTATATTTTGAATTGTTTAATAATATGCCAATTACACGTCACAAAACTTGTACCTTAGCCATTAGATTACAATTACAACTAAGCTCGTGTTCGCTCAGTAGTTCGGCCGCTTTAATCTTGTTAATAAAATGATATTTCAAATGCAATTGCACGATTTATTAACTTCATTAGAATATGAAAGATCATATTCTAATGAAGTCAGTAAGAACTGATGCTCGAAATTTTGGTAAGGCTAATACTTCATTTTTTTAAAATTTATACTCTCAGGACAGCAACAGTGCTGTCCGCTGCTTTACGAAAGCCTCCACAAGTAGGCACTAATCATCCCCGTGTTGAGCAGCTCTCATCTATCCGCTATCTTTCGAAAGTCGTCGACCATCGTGCTGCCGGACTCACTACTTACTACCCCAGCGTGGTCTTCTCTTCAACACTTGGCTGCTCTAAAGGCTGTCCATCCGTCAATAGTCATTACCGGCCCACTTCCACTTTATCTTTCTAATCCTGCGGGTAATGTCGATGGTTCCCGCTTCTCTGGAATACTTCATGACGAATTCTATCCACTAGAGAAACTTCAAGGTTTTCTCTCTTTAAATCCTTTCAATATCTAAAAGAGAATTACACGAACATTTCCTGTGATAAGCGATACAAAAATAAATCAAAATCCCTTCATGAAATGTATCACGCGTATTTCAAGTGGCACTTGAGCAATTCTAATTAAATATTCGCATCAATCAGCGGCACGAGCGCCATTATCGCTAGACTAAAACGAGGAGCGAGGGGAACACTTTTAAATAAAACGTCTACATTTAAGGGTTGCACACATGCATCCGCTGGATGGCAGCACTTGAGAATGACAAAGGCCTTGAAGAGTGTCTGGGGGTGTGAATCACAACAATGAGTCTTCCGGGTGCCTACAGCCAGCGGCGGATGCGTCGAGGTATTTAGACACCGCAAAGCACCGCGTGCAAATATTGGATTTACTCTTTTTTGCTGGTGCAGCGAATTTTGTCGAGTAATTGGGTGGTTGAATGAAGGATGTTTCTGACATGGCAGTCATCTTTGGAGGACATACGAGTATTTTTCGGGTGTGAAGTTAAACGAATGTGAGCAAAAATACATTCGAAGTTAATGAGTAGCTTCGATTTTAAAGAGAGAAAGGAAAAGAAGTTGATTAGTTTAGACTTTATAAATAATACAAGCAAAGCAAAGGTAAATTTTCGTGATACTAGTTTTTAAACCCATTTCTTTCCAGAGTATACTAAAACTCTTTTTATAAACCAAGAAACACGCAAACCTAGTAGTGCTATACTGTCATGTGTACAAAAAATCAAACAAAAAACCACTCCATACTCGACAATTAAACTTCCTATCAATAACCAACTGAGACTTGACAAAAAGCCCATATTTTTTGCATCTGCGTGTGAACAGATTCATAGAACCGCATCGGCTATTTTGGTCGGTGATCTCTTACGATGACTGTCCAAATGTATTTAACGCAGGAATTTTATGTACACGCTCCCTGTCAAAATATGATGTCATTCCGATGTTCCGATAATGTATCGTAAATACGATCTATATTTCGCTTTTTATTCTTGGCTGATAAATTACCAAGATATATAACGCGGTTAATAGGTTTGGTAATGATCTTTGTCTTCGTTTATTCGCATGAACTGTAACGGTAAAGAAAAGTATCGGAAACACAAGATTAGCAATCTGAATAAGGCAACTGTAGCAGACAAAAGTCAAATCGTAAAGAATGTTCGTTTCTACGAACATGATAATATGAAGTACTGGTATGATTGTCTTAAGTTAAAGTGTAAGGTAATGTTATATGAAGAAGTTAATTCTCATTAACTTCTAACACATCTTTGTGATAGGAATGATTATTTTACTAATTAAAATAACAATATTTTTGAGTACTATAGACTAATTGGGGCTGATTGGGCCTATATGGAAGCTAATGGCCATTGGTCAGTAGATATCCTTTCGACAGAAACGCTATTGGAACCAAATATTCAAACATTATTTCAATGGGAAAACTCTGACCCATTTCTCCAGGAGTTGGGGTAAAAAATCGATATTCGCATAGCAGTAAATGGTTTCCTTCAAAAATTACTCCAATTACCGAGTCCGGCTGTTGTGATTTAAACTTTCATAGCAAACTGTCTGCGGTTCGTAAACTGGCTGGTCGTTCTACCGAGTTGAGCCGATACCACGCCAGTGCTGGCCCAAGTTTCACCTGCATAAACGGCCCGATATCCTGACCCCATTCGATATTTTCTCTATTAATAACCGTGACTTGGTTGAGAAAGGATCGTTTGAAAAAGTTTTGTAAAACCACAATGTTAAGAAATTGTGTTCTTGTTTTTTACGCTTCTTATACCTTTAAGTATAAAGGCGGAGTTAAACACATAAGTATAACAACTACAGCAATCGCTAACAATCAACTTTTGAGTGATGCAAAGATAAAAAACCCACCTAGCGTTTTTTACTTAACATTCTATCTTGAAAAATTAAGTTTACATTAAGATATTAATTGCCTACGGATGTTTGCAATAATGGCACATGAAATCTACGTCACATTCTTTCAGGAGAACTATATTTTTACTAAAGCAAAAAAATAAATAAAAGAGAAACCACATAAACAATAACAAGATAATTACTGATGAAATCTTCACGATCCATTCACATATCGCAAAAGCTGCTAATTAACCGTACCCCAGCTTGATAAATTACACGATAGCTCACTACATCATCCGATAATTGTGATCTCTTACTAAAACCACGGTCGAGAAGTCGATAACTCACAGTGTATCGAGCTCTTCGATAATAAGCACGCTCGGGTCGGTACAATGTCGTGCAGTATTGTTACATTACTTAGTGCTAGTCGGTAAGCTGCGCAGTTAACTGAACTAACTCCGTGGATAGGCGTTACGTTTCACGTAGAAGTTATTGCGCAATAAGGTTGACTTAGTATTTTTTTTATTAAAATTGCGCAACATAAATTAGCTGCATTCTGGAATCAGATATAGAACTGCTATATATACTATACTAATCTGTATGAATCGACTAGTGAGAGATGTCAACTATATTTATCCAGTCGATTTTTCATTTGGACCGCCTGCAATCACATTTCAGCTTACATATAGAAAAATATATGAATATATTGGGTGCCTTACGCATTAAGTTCACCTATACTATGCTATCAATAAAATAGTAAATAAATTGGTTGGAACCGTATAAATAGATAAGGAACAAAAGTAAAAAAAGCTTTTTTATGTTCGGGCATAGAAGACTGTTTTAGAATCCGATTACTTTCTAACTTATTTTGAGTACGTTAATAATGTAATTTATTCAAGAAAGACAAGAAAGAATAAAACCTAATTATTTTATACATCGTCGTCAAGAAATTAAAAACAAAAAACAACGTTAAAAGTTTTATTAGGAAGCAGAAAGTACATTGTTTGGTTGAAATGAGATTTTGGCTGTTCGGAGGGGGAGAATAATTGAAAATAAAAATCTTCAGCGCCGAAATTTTATTCGTTGCCATAAATATAGAAAATGAATCAGATACATGAAAAATATGTGTAAGTATTTATCCTTACAAGCATTTTTGTAATTAAAATAAAAGTTGTTTTGACTTAATCTTATGTATTTTACGTAAATTTAGAAATAAATAAAAAGACAAACTAACTACATACATAGGTTTTATGAGTTGATTAAGAAGTATCACTATTAAATATTTTATCGGGAGCCAGTATGCCAGTAATGGACATAATATTTATAACGTAAGATTGTGTTGTTATTGAAATACACGTAACTTAAAGTGTTTTACGGCAACTTAATCTTTATTTTCTTATAAACATGAAAACTAATGTTCACATCAAATTGCTTAAAATAGTAAGACCATTAGCACTCTCTCTGCACAGAGGCGCTTAATGAACGCAGCTTTCGGAGAATTTTAGCGGTATAGATGGCGCCACTTATTCCGGGAGCTATTCGCTGTAGGGATGGCTCGTAGACGTTTTTTGCGTCAACGAAACATAACCGATTTTTTGCGTTGTTTATCTAGTTGAAAACCAAGTAAAATTCGTCAACTAGTTAATAATGTTAATGAATGAATTCTGCTTGGGTTTTATGTAAAATTTCACCTTCGACCAACACGCCACCTATACCTTTTAATTAACTGGTGTATGATTTCAAATATGTAGTTTTTTGAAAATCCCATCAATCATTCGTTCATTTCTTTATCGTCAACGGTTGATGCAACTAGTTCGTTGATTAAACGCACATCCCTAGTTCGTTGGCAATGCGTCGCGAATAAAGGCCATCGGAGTTAGATAGACGCTTCGTGGAAACCTATTTCGGCGCCGGACGAGATAGGTGAGTGAATCGCAAACGGTGATATCTCATTTAGAAGCCCTTTATACTTTTTTATGCGGACAAAGGAATAGCGGAAAATAATGGAATTTTTGATACACGGCGAAGTGAAAATACGGCATCTGGTAAATAGAGCTCTACGCAGCGGTTAAAGGATAATATGGATGGAACACGGGGTCTAGTAAACTATAGAGCAACGTCATAGTGACGGTAAAATATCTTAATCAATGTGAATTACAATAATACAAAAATAAAACTATATTTGCTATCCATTTTTCGAAGTATTTTCTAATTCTACTCGTGACCAGATCATGCAATAAGTCGAGACGATTGTCATGATGAAATTCAGCACAATAGCTTGATTCCCTTTAGACACGGCCGGTAATATAATAAAACAAACGGTACACAATAGGACTATCAATAATACTCAGTAGTTTGCTCTGTTAATTACCCGGAAGGAAAAATTCACTGTGCATTTTAATAAAGCATGGCACAACGGACAAGCTAACAAAGGAATTAATATTGCCAATTGAAATAGTTTGTGGACTGTTTGTACTACTCTCAATTAAATAACACACCGTGGCCTTTTGATATTCTGATTTCTTATAGGTACACTGTATAATTTGAGAGGTAATAAAAAAGAAGCGAACTTTTTTAAAAATATAACATTATATTTATAAATTATACAAATAACTGCCATTAAATAAGTCTACATTAATCACCACATAAAACCTTATTTTACTTCTCGTATCACAATAAAAAACTTTAATAGATTTCAAATATCGAACACGCGACCGTTTATAAATATGAGACGTATAATCACGTCACGGCGGAACCTTTCATTATGGTTATAATCGAATATAATGGGATATAATCGGACATAATCGCAGGTGCTCTGGGCCCGTTATCCGCAGTATTTTGACGTACTCGGCAGCACATTGTAAATTGATGGTTCTCTATAACATTTTAATAACACAGACCATAAAATTACGATGCTAAAGGTAAACATTAGCGAGATGAAGTTAATGATACGTATTATTTAATGTCAAGTTTGTAGTTTGTTAGAGCCAAGACCTTTGTGAAGTTCATCGGCTATTAATGGTACCGTTGTAATTACCACGTTCGATACATATATTTAATATCAATATTCTACTTTCGTCGCGTTATTTTGGTCTTATGTTATAATTTGCGCGTGCCATTCATAAGTGCCGGTTCTATTCCCGGGTCGGGCAACTTTATAAATAACTACTATGTTCGCGAAGTCAGCTTTGTAAAATATATTCCCTTTATTCTATGGGACTATTTGACAATAAACTAGGAAAAAAAATATCTTAAAGTCCATTCCAGTCCAAACTAAATACAGTGTTAGTCTAAATAGTTCTGTTTTAAATAAAATTAACATTTATTAATAAATATATTTTATCAAAATAATACTTTTAAAATATAGAAGCGGATTAAGATCATCATCATAATCTCAGATTTGGATAATGTCACAATTAGCGTGTCAATCTAACTGTATTTGAGCAAAACCGAACATTGCAGCCATTCTGACGACAGAATCTCTATCAATAATTTGACAATTGGGTAATTTTATTTTAATACTGCTACTGCTGCTTAGACAAAATGGTATTTAAGGAAACATTACTTATTTAGATTTAATTGAATGATTACGAAGTATTTTTTATTATCGTTTTTTAATTTTATTTATTTTCTGTTTCACTGCCTAAAAATTCAAATGTAGTTAAAATAAAAAATGTTTACCGCCATCTAGCGGAAATAATAAGAATCAATTTCAGTTACAAGAAACCCGGCCGCGGCAATGCAAATAAAACAATAGAAAGTCTTATCCTCCATCACAATTTGCTCAAAGAGGAGTCGTCAACATTCACTGTTCGGGCTTTGCAACACAGATTGCTCTATCTGACATTGATAAAGCGTAATAAAACTGATAGAATCACGATGTTGGCCAACTAGAGCCGATGCACCTCTGACCTCTGTACCAAGACGATCAGAACTGCAATCTTTACATAATCACTTATATCATCAGAATTTAATAGAAAATCTTTGAATACAGATAATACATTTTGTATCGATTTTGCTCAATTACGATGCGTCCGCAAATCTACCTGATATCCGGAGCAGACAATTCGATTTTTAAACGCCTTTTTATTGATTTTAGTTAAAAAGTATTGATTATTGAAAACTCGTTCCTTAAGTATTTTAAAGAAAAATCACAGAATACCGTCGACTGTTTCGAGCGGCAAGAATTGTGAGAAGTCGGAAGTCGTTTTAGGTAGCATCGTGTTGATAACATTTATGTAGATCATATTTTTTGACCGATAGTAGCTTGATAAATAATAAATACTTATTATACGAATATTAATGAAGTACATATATGATGATTGGTGATGAAGAAGCATAGGATTCAAAACTGGTCCCTGAAGGAGTAGGACCCCACAGCTAGTAGATTACGAAACGAATTACTTTAAAAAGAGAAATGTATTAAATATTAATATTATAATTACTCAATATTATATGTGATTTACTCTGTCACAAAATACATTTAGCTTACTATATAACTCACACGCATGTAAGTTCATAACCTTTACCGAGACATCGGTTCCAACGAAGGTCATGTGACACTCTATCTTCCAGTGCAGGGTCGAGGAACATATATCATTGCCGTATTGGCTTTATTATCGCTTCATTGATTTTATGATGACGTTATCAACTCAGAAGTATTGAGAACATTCTTGTGTATAGTTGCGTAACTATTCTTACACTGTTACATAGGTGATGTGTTTTGTTCTATTTTATGTACAGGACTGGCATTGTAAATATCGGCTCACCTGACAATTGGTCAATAACTGCAATGAACACTGAAAATTAATTTCATTCTAAATTAGGTTAGACAACCTTTTGAATATGTGAAAAATGGGAAAAGTGATGAAGGTTGACGTAGACTTTGAAAAGCCCTCCGAAAGAACACTGTCTAGGATGAGAATGAGTACGAGTATATTTCACATTACGTGATATTTTAAATAGTTTTCTGGCTTTGAAAATTTTACTATTTACTTATTGTTTAATGCTTGAAGCACAATAGTATTTCTTCTTATTCTTATTTAGGGATACAATTCTTTACTTTAACATCAAAGTTATTTATTTCGCCATACAGAATCCCTAAGGTTCGTTCATCCGAAATATTTTAATTCGCACGATGATAAATCGCCCCCCATTGGGTACCGCAGGGATATTTATTTCTTATATCTCTTGGTATATCTTGATTAGGTGCACGTACGAAATAAAACAGGTTTCTTCAGTGTCTGTGAAATGATACTACTGGAATATTGTATTCGTGACGTCAGCTTATTCGATTTTTCTTTTTAAATTATGAACGTTTTAACATCACCTGATGACGTCAAATATAGTTAGTTTCAATTTAAAATTGACCGTCTTAATGGACCCACAAAATTATTTGGTTTCATGAGGTCCTGAGTTTGATTTGTGAGATGGATAAAGTGTTATCGGCTTTCCCGCAATTTATTTCTTATAAGTACTATCAACTTAGAAATATTGCTACAATATATTATATATATACGAGGAAATTCAAAAAGCTAGCATTTCCATCCTTAAACAGAGGACTTAAGCAGAATTCAAAATATTTAATATAAATACTGGCACGAATTAATTAACAATGCACCAAGCGTTTTCCTGTTGAAAATCCGCAATGCTATTTAATCCTTTAATCGCGAAAAACAAACGGGTTCCGAGGAATTTTGCGGGGAAACTGGGAAACAAACCCATTTCAACTGGTTCTACAAAGATACAATCTTAGAGGAACATAATGTACGGGCATGAAAGAGTCGCGTGCTATTGTTCAGGGTTGTCTTTAGTAACACTATGATGTTATACTTTGACTATCGTATGGGCATATTTTCTTATATCTAAAATAATCGAACACAAAATATTGGTGATTTCGTCTTGGATATTTCATTTATCTGAAGTATGGTAGTTGTAAATTAGAGGTAAAAAATTATCGTTATAAGTGCATAAATTTCAGTGGTTTATAACCTTACGATTAACTTCCACATTTAAAAATAAGAAAGAATGGCATATATGTAAATAAATTGTTCGGATAATGCATTGTGATGAATAGTAAATTAAATATGTAGGTACTAGGGGTATCGATCCCGGGATCCCGAAGCCCGGGATCCCGGGATCCCGGTCATTTTTCAGTCCCGAAATTTTCGGGATTAAATTCAATAAATCCCGGGATTTTCGGGATTGACATATTTATAATAAAAATCAATAAAAATGTGCTTTCTAAGATCATTCAACAAGAAATTACTCTTTATGAGGCTAGTTTTACACGAGGCTGTAATTTGGAGAAGACCTATAAAAAATTATTGACGATCCCTCCAACTTCCATCGAGCCTGAACGCGCTTTTTACACTTCTTCATATTTGTGCCACAAATTAAGAAGTATGCTTTCGGATGAAACGTTGGATGCTTTGTTATTTCCAAGATTTTATTTTCGTGGCTTAAATAAGTAATTTATAGTTCCTATATTTATATTTTATTTAAAATATATTGATCTCTTTTGCATAGTCTTTTTTTATAGTATAATGGCGTTTCTTTGTTTAGATAAAAGGGCTTAGTTTGTTCATTTTATCAGAAGAAATTATAATTTTGTTTTACTTTTTAATATTTAAGTAAAGATTTAAAATAAAAGATTGATTTTATTACTTTACTTTACTTTCTTTTTGTTACCACTTTTTATTACTAATACAATCCCGGGACTGTCCCGGGATCCCGGGATTATCTGTTGATAATCCCGAAATCCCGGGATCACAAAAATCGACCGGGATCGAATCCCCTAGTAGGTACCCATGCCTATACAGAAATTAAATTCCATATTTACCGTATACTGTTTTTATTATCGTCTTTAAATTTAGGTAGAACTTATTTTTAATTTTAGAACAAAAAGCCAAGAAAAACATCTGTATTATCCATGGCGGTAAAAAAACTTCTAGTTGAAAAAATATTTGGTACCCCATGTATTAGATATAATGGCAGCTAAATGCTATACTTTGAACTCAACTTAATCACCTCATATTTAGCTATTGTTTTATCTCTTATTTGTGTATTATTAGCAGCCCTATCTCCGATACAGAATTCTGGTCGCATCCATCACAGAATATCTGCTAAGTGTAACGGGAGCGTAACAATGTACTTATACACAACGTCATGTGTCATTGCAAGTTTCGAATCAAATCCGATTTTCCTGTTCAACCACCTTTGATATTATGGCATTAATATAAAAAAATACAGTCAGTTGCAAAGTTTATGGAGTGCTTTCTTGTTAGAAAGAAATTAGAATCAGCTTACTAATTACAATATAGTAGAGGTAATAGGTAAGAACAAATTACCAGTAAAAAGAAACAAACTAAATCACCCAACCGTTACATTGCTTGAAATAATTAAATTAATCTAGTTTCATAAAGTTTAAGAACAAGTTTTTTTATGCTGTCCGTAACAGGATTATAAGATCAAAGTTTAAACATATACACCTACACTAAAAGAATTCCTTAGTCACTTTACCAATACACCGCTCTTGCGGAATAGGAACCGTAACATAAAATATATATATATAAGAAACATACTCCATAGATTAACAAACTGTTTAATGAATAGGGCTGTAGCAGATTATTTATATTTTTTATAAGTGTTATACTAAATAGTGAGAAAAGACCGCTTGAAGTAGCACCAAACCCTGGCATATTCACAGCAGCAGAAGTAAGTTATACAAGCAAAAAGCATACGTACATCAATTTCTTCATGTATCTTCGTCTCGCTGTTAACAGTGTGTAAGATTCCTTCTGCCCGCCCGAGGGCAAATATTTCATTTTCACAACTTTGGACTTCATTCGGCTTTCGCGCTCACTTTTATAGTATTCTCACGTGAAAATCACAAACACTTCACTTACAACGTCTTTCCAGGGGTCCAAAGTCGATGTACTTCCTAAAATTAAAGAGAAACGAGTATGAAGCTTTGTATTTACAGGAGCAACGCTGACCGCAAGCTACTGCTACGTCAATTAAAATCTAAATGGCAGATGAAGTTCACTCATTACTACAGTACAGGAATGATTCATGCGTACCCGATGTACTACTTGGGAATAATAAGGAAACTATGGTCAATATTACTAATGGCAACGCGCCGGTACAAATTTAAATGAAAATATTTAATACATCGCACGCTTAGAAATGTAGAGATCCAATTAATAATTTTAATAGCTTTTGCTGTTATAAATTAACAAAATACACATATTTTTAAACCACAGTCGAATATTTTTTCATTTACCTTAAGTTTAGTTTTGTAAATTAGGTCACTATATTTCTACGCATGCGATTTGTAACTGTCATCATACAATTATCAGTGTTCACAATACTATTAGAAATAACTAATAGAAAGCATATAATCACCAAGCAACCCCGCAGATTGCACCATATACAACTAAATATATAATAAAAATAAACAACACAATAGAACAACAACTTCAATCAATCAGCCTATCACCGTCCACTGCTGAACGTAGGCCTCCCCAAGAAAGCGCCAACCATCCCGGTCTTGAGCAGCCCTCAACAACAACTTATTGAGCATCATTAAATCAAACACCTACAGGTCTCCTAAAACAATTCTTACTCAGTATAATTGAAACAACGATTACAAACAGCAGGATAAAAATAAGTTTCCCTCACAATTGAACGGATATCGCATAGACACCGGCGTCCTTAAACAGAACTTTGCTTACTCATCCAATGTGGCATACATTGGATTGGATTGGATTGGATAAAATGTCAAGCGCAATCGATTTGTTAGAAAGCTGTATTACTAATGGATTGGGTTCATTACTGGTACGTTCTAGATAATTGTTGCAACTAGTAAACGTGTCCAAAAAAGGTTATGATATGATTATGAATATAAACCAAAAGGAAAAATACCTAAATTTTTAGTTACATCTTCAATGAGAATTCTGAAGATTTCATAAGCTACGGTCGGCTGGTAAAATCTCGGGTTATTTTTGTGAATAAATGTAAATTTCCAGCCAATTCCACGTTTACTTTCACTGCAGTAAGTCTGACTTGTGCAGATGCTCGTAAGTGCTATTAAAACTCAACAACTTTAGAAGACTTGCGTGCACCACTGAGACTTATTCTGTACACATCTCCTTTGGTTGTTTTATCTTGTTTTTTAAAACCGTGTATAATATTCTTAGCAGCTCTAACTTTTGATTTTCAGATTTACTTTAAGACAAATCTTCTAAGTCATTTAAATTGTTTATACTTAGGAAGTTATCAATGAATCTTCACAACTCTTTACTTATTCGTTTACTATGTACATATCGTAGTTATGGTCTATCCTATAAATAATACTGATAATGTTAAAGATTGAATCGAACAGCGGATGTTGGAGGGTGTTTTTATCTTTAGGTATCCGTGTTATGTCCGTGAGAAGATAATGGGCTCGTATCATTAAAATAGTTAAGAGCAAATGGTCCATTCATGTTTTAACAATGGAATACGTTATTGAGTATTCGTTAATATTTTCTAAAGGAAGTTATTAACAAGATAAAAAAAATCGATATACAGATGCTTAAAATTAATGGTTATTGGTTTGATGTTATATGTATTTGTTTAGAGAAGTGTGGAAATAATAATAAATAAATCTAAACTACGTAGCCAAATAATAAGCAAAACAAATAAAATATAACAGCCCAACACCATAATCCTTACAAAAAGATCGATGATAAATGTGCTACAAAAACTGGTAATGAATGTTAACAAAAAATAACATGTAATTTTATGCCAACACTTTATTGCAAAGAGCCGAAAATATGGGTATTTTGACAAGAAACTTGATTATGTGGGACCCTAAAACAAAGAGTACTTGATATGAGAAATAGGCGTGGTAGTAAAACATAACAGTAACATATACAAAAAGTTAATTGGAACCGTGGGAGTAAGTCTAGATTACTTTTTGGCAGCTGACCTTGCGTGTGCCACATATGTTAAAGATGTGGGAATTATGGGTTTTTAGCGTACGTGTAATGCACTTAAACAATACAACTTAATAAGCATTTTATTAATATTAAACCTTTTTGAAAATCTACAGCATATAATAAATTATCATCAATGTCATAATAATACACTAGTAGGAGGTAACAAAAGCAGGAAAATATTTTAACGATTTTTTTCCACTAGACGCTGATTATGAAAAAAAGAACAACTACAAAAATCCTTCTTAGGATTTAATACAAACTCTACTAGGAAATATTACTTCATGCAAAACAAATAACGATATTAGAATATATGATTTAAATTGCACTAGAAGATAAACGCGCACAGCTCGGCTACTGTCGAGTGTCGTAACATTATCCCTTACTCTGAATCGAGATATCACAAATGGCAACCATTATAAACCTGTCAATAACACCTACATATAATCAGACAATCGTAAAAATGCTAAGGAATGATTAATCGCAGATCGAATCCGTCTAGTCTATGAAATAAAGTGGGTTAGACAATTAAACGCGAGGCCGCTGTTATTGTTATGAGATTTGTCAATATTTGGATTGATAGAGCTGCAATACATTCAATTAATTACTATTAAACGCTTCTATGTTATGAAAGATATATTGCAGATCACGATATAGTAAGAATTAATTGAAGGACATAAGAAAAGACAGTAATTAACAGATGTTGAAATGCTACATTATTTTTTATAATCATTCATAGAACAAAAAAAGGCAAAGCGGAACTACATAAGTATACGCTAACAGTTGAAGAACGTAAAGTTATTAAAATTTACATAGTCTATTCTCTCTTATCAAGTACGTGCTCAAATGTTCCTGCCACCCACACTCAAAACTCCGTCCCGTGGGAAACAATAACTTCCGTATGCCAAGTCTGTGCCTGCAAAGAGGCAGGTTACTAGCAGAAAGTTAAGAACGGTGAATTTTACAGTCTTAAATATTATACCAAAGAGCAACTGCAATGCGACTGGTGTTAATAACTATATCATTATATTTATACTTCTTCTGGTTTTAAGAATTAAAACGGTGTAAAATCTTGACGTAATTATTTTAAATGCTGATTACTCTTCTATGAGAAACACTATCAAAAACAGGAAGGATATTTAGTATAATATGAATATTATTTTAAATACCCCTAATTATAAGCCTCCATTGGCAAGGGGACTTCGATGCATATTTCATAAGCACATTTTGCCTTGGTGAACACTTTGAAACTTTAAACACAACAAACAGCGTTCATGCAAATTCTGCTCAAACGTCGGCTAAGTGCAGTGGCACCCACTGGGAGATATTTTAAGGTAAAATGTTTAGTTTTGTCTTTGTTACTTTTACTCTCACACTTCAACATTTTATGTTTATTTACTTTGTTTTAAGTTTCTTTGCCACATTCTGCTATATAATTAGCATAACGATAGCCATAAATAAACGAGCCATTTCAAACAACAAGTTTTGTTATAAAAACAGATAAAACTAAATGGTTTTATGGTAATATTATAGTCTATTTTACTCCTTAGAGTCCTATCTATGCCCATACCAAAAATCATACAAATCGGTCAAATCACGTGAAAGCGTAACGCCCCGGCCGGCGCCTTGTACATAATTATTGTGCACTTGATGATTATTTTGAAACTGCGATATCTTCTAAGATAGTCATTGAAATCAAATGATGTAAAGGGCAAATTTCTTTTAAATTAAATACTTATACTAAATAACGCATTTATTTGGATAAGGATTAATATAATCTTTATAATAATACCTTCACAAACAATGCTTTATTTTATAACAAATTTAGTTAGCATAAAAGAGGTTATAGTGAAGCAACCCTAAAAGTTAGACATATGCTACCGCTGACTTTTTTGTAGACATTATCAAGCTCTACAATTTTTCTCTAGGACTCAACTATATATCTCCCATGAGAAAGGCAGCGTTTGCAAAAAACGGTTTCGTTCGCCCGTTTTTTCTCCGACTTACTTCACAGATCCTGCTACAACGAAAAAGTCTTATCATTTTTCGGACTAATATATAGCCTATGACACTCACAAAGAACGTAGCTTTCTATTGGTAAAAGAATTTTCAAAATCGGTTCAGTAGATCCCGAGTTTACTTTCTACAACGTCACAAACATACAAACATACAAACATACAAACATACAAACTCACAAACTTTACCTCTTTATAATATTAGTATAGATAAGGATTAATATAATCTTTATAATAATACCTTCACAAACAATGCTTTATTTTATAACAAATTTAGTTAGCATAAAAGAGGTTATAGTGAAGCAACCCTAAAAGTTAGACATATGCTACCGCTGACTTTTTTGTAGACATTATCAAGCTCTACAATTTTTCTCTAGGACTCAACTATATATCTCCCATGAGAAAGGCAGCGTTTGCAAAAAACGGTTTCGTTCGCCCGTTTTTTCTCCGACTTACTTCACAGATCCTGCTACAACGAAAAAGTCTTATCATTTTTCGGACTAATATATAGCCTATGACACTCACAAAGAACGTAGCTTTCTATTGGTAAAAGAATTTTCAAAATCGGTTCAGTAGATCCCGAGTTTACTTTCTACAACGTCACAAACATACAAACATACAAACATACAAACTCACAAACTTTACCTCTTTATAATATTAGTATAGATAGTATAGATGTTAAAACAATACGAGATTTGAATGCGAGATACAAAAATTAATTTATTTAGCCAAGTATCTATTACGTGACCGATTACGAATTACTGAAAATATATTGAATTGTACTAATCCTATGCAGTTACTACAATCGACTACCGGCTTAGAGTAAGAATCAAAGTCTTGTGCATTATAATAGGTACATTTATTTGCGTTTCACTGACACAATTATTCAGCCAATGACGCCTGCGCAGGTTCCTGCAGTAATCGCTCTTGTACCGATAATTCAACCACTTTTAGTCAAACATAATTTTCTACGCCTCCGGTATTAGATCATTTAGAAATCCCACGCAAACAACTCAATAAAAATCTCTATTATATTTGTGCTTTCGATTTCATGCCAGTAATTGGGCGTGTTCAACGAGGTGTAAGGTTGGCCTTGAAATGAGTAAAATATTAAATTGCGAGAAATATGAAAGTACAAGACCGCCGACTCGAAGAAACGTGTACAATTTGAGTATTTAGAACGGTAATTAAGTACAAAGTTGGCAGAGTAATAAACATCATCTGAATAAAGGTACAAATGGTCTCGTGTTTGAATAAATTAAAACTGAGAAAGTTGATTTATAAGAATATGCTGTATTTTTTAATTTATCAACGGGAAATGTTACCTAGACCTTGTCGCGTTTGTTGTTCAGTCAACCGTTTACACCAAATGCTTGCGACACTTGAAACGAAGGCCAATATTCTTTTAAGCCGTGGGAGAGCACGACTTGAGTAGTGAAATCATTGAATAGAAAAGCAGAATGTATAAATTTTTAGTTAACTTAGTACTGACAAATTTACTCTAGAAGTATTAATACTATTGACTATAATTACAGTTGTATATTAGATCAAATTGACCCATTAGGAATAAGAGAACTAGCAACTTCAAAATAAAAGATATAAATATAGGGTACAAAGCAACAAATGTTAATACTAAACACCAACGGCACAAAAGCCGAACACAGCCTACGGAGTAGTTCATTAAATCAAACACGAGACGAAATCTTGTTGAAAATAATAGTACAATTTTATAGAGTAATGAATTTCCACAAAGGTATCCGATTGCAAATAGTGCAGTTAAGTGCGCCGTAATTCACGCAAAGTGATCGCAAAGGCGAAAGTTATTCACAACTAGCTGGTGTTTTACATTTAGCTATACACATACTTTCATTTTGTACTTTCATCGTCGCTTATGTGTTTTCATGCGTTTTAATTGCACAAATTTTGTAATTTACTGCAATTAGTTTTGGTTGTAAAACTCACTACTTCGTGGTTTTAATTTTAACACTTACAATCGCATGTGTACATCTCTTTTTGAATATGTACAAACTACTTTCTACAAGTGTACTTGTTAGTTATAAATCAACTTGACTCATTTGGGTCTCTACTATAAAATAAATACAAGAACATACCTCACGGACTGCACCCATAATCTGTTTTGCAAAAAGAACATAAATGAAATATCTAAACAAAGCGTAAAGAGCTTAATATATGTAGATCCACATTTAAACAACGCGTTTAAGTAATTGTTAATAATTTAGCAGCTTCTATTACTAAGCAAGCATCTACCGACAATATTCATTCGAATTTATGACATGTCTCAAGATTCCAAATTCAGCAAACATCCAATGACCTACAAAATATATCGACGGTCATATTATCCAGGTTTCACTGAAGAATTGTCGAAATTTGAGAAATAAATTTGTTCCATTCAAAGTAACGCCCGGGGGATTGGCCTGATAGGAAATTTATATTCAAAATATCTATAACTTCCAATACAGTCTCTATTGATTACAGATAGAGGTAAGCCTTTACACTTAGTAAGTATTTATTGGCAAAATAAATTCTATAATTGAGTGAATTATGGCCTATCGAACACCGCAAGTCGTAAATTGAATTTTCGATGGAAACGTGTTACGTTTGGATTTCATTTGGTTGTATATTTTTTGCCTATAGACACTTGATTAGATTTTTTGAACCATGGCCCTTGCCTTTTAAACCTATCAATAATCTTATCCTAGTTTACTCTTACAGTTAAGGGTTGTTAGACCTTAGTCCAACAAAAAACTGCAATGTCGGCTTATTTATGGACTCGCATGGCCAAGAAATTCCTAGTAAAAAAAATCTAAGACATTCTTGTGGTTACCCCTCTTCATCAGGTTCATTTTTTCGCCAGTTAAGTGCACGCTACGTTACTTATGAAAAATTAAAAGGTGTCCAATCCATTTTCTCTGTTTACCAATGAATTTTGCAAATAGTGATATTTTTAACGAGTTATTTTGATTTTAAACTTTGTTATAACTCGCTCTAACTCTATTTAATCGCAACTAATCAATATCCGCCAACCCGCACTAGGCCAGCGTGGTGGACTATGGCCTAAACCCTCTCAATGGTAGAGGAGACCCGAGCTCAGCAGTGGGCGTATATGGGTTGATGAAGAAGAAGAAGAATAAATATCAAAGAAAAACTTAAAGTAGCAAAAATTACATTTCATTCCCGAATAGGTCACGCAACGTAGACTATTTCGCAAATAGCAAATACTATTTAATTTTTCAATAGCCCCTCATGACAATGCAACAAACAGTTTGTCAAACTTGCCAAGCAATGATTTTATTGAGTAATTTATAATAGTGAGATACGTGTGGTACAAGGCCGACAGCTCCTACGCGAAGCTACTGTCGTAAATCTAGGACTAGACTAGACACGGCACCTAAACTTGGATAACAAACCGAATTAACTGCCAAATATACGGTCGTGGGTGCAACGGCCAAGACACCATTGCCCATTGTGAAAGTGTGTGTCATGATATAACATTCTGTGACAACTGACCAGAGCGACAATTCAAGTCACTAAGAGGTTATTATGCGAATTGTATGCAATTTCGGATACATTATGTTCGCACAATCGGAAATCCTGAACGCTTTGTGGAGGTAAAATCGAAATTAAAGCCATTTAACACACAAAAGAAAGCTGTACCAGATCCAGATATTCCATTGGAATTGCAATTCAATTTTAATATACTATAAATGTATTTATAAATATCAATTACGTGATTATTGCAATATATAATTAATTTTTTCAAACTTTAATCATAACTTTTGCTACGAAATTTTGATTTTTGCTCATGACAGCTCATTAACGCTTATAATTTCTAATAGAAGATGCCTAGGCGGCAAGTCCCAAGATTCTGTAATATCTGTTAATTAAATGTAAAGGAGTAAGATTTTACAAACCTTAACCCCAGCTTTATGCTCCACTTACGTTGTAAAACGTGTTGAAGTCGCAAGTCGTTAAAATGTAATTTATTACACATGAAGAATTTACGTAATGACGCGTTGATAGGTAAGACACGTTTCTAGGATCAACATCGGTACAGGCAAAAAATTTAAACTATAAAAATGTACCCTCAAGAAAAACACATATATACGTCTATAACCATAATGTGAAAGTGCTTCATAAACTTTTTTATGTCAAGTTTAGTAAAGTTGTTCCCAGAACCACATTCTTTTCTAAGAGCGAAACATACAAAAAAAATCACGTTTCAATGTTTTTATTTTAACACTTAAAGCTTTCATCCTTTACGATCTCTTTATTATAAATAGGGGTGCGATATTTACGATATTTCAATATTCATTTATGAGGTTTCTAGTGCGTCAGATTCAAACCCAAAAATGTAAGAGTGTAAGGTATTAAAGTGCTTTTTAAATGTCACCAAACAAAATTCCGATCATTGTTGCAAAGAAATTGAAGCTGTTAAACTCCAGCTTAATTTAAGCATATAAATTCAAATTAATTAACCCACTGACGAAACTGAACCGCCCATACATTCAACAATAATGGTGAGAGAAACTCGGTAACCAACGCATATACAATTTCACGACATTGGACATTCACAAGCATTTTATAGGCGTACGTAATTGGACAACTTATACAGGCTCGTGTCCAAACCCTTGGTCAATTTGATGGCTGCTGTCAAGTAGAATTAACGTGTTATCGATCGAATTCCTAACACAATTAGCAGTGTTTAACGAACTGGTTCTGACCACAACTTCACACGGTATGAAACACGATATTGAGGCAACGTATGTTCATGGCACATTCTAGAACAAATTGGACGACAGAGGGATCTGTTTTGCATTTTAGAAGTTAATAGCCATTGTGTAGTATTTGGTTGCACTTAATTGGTAGCTTTGCGAAATAGCATGATACAGTATAATTTGTTTTTATGACGTCATATATGCTATTACTATTAAAACCATTATGAGAGAGTATTTAATAACCTAACATTTGTTAGTAATTATTTTGACATAATCAAAAAGCACGCGCTTAAACGCTGCTGATAAAATTGAATTAGAATATCGTTAATTTGATGACCAGAATGTAACCTCATTAACGATGATTACTTAATATATGATAACCATTAAATAATTGTTAATCGTAAAAGTAAATAAGCTAATTAAATAATTTACAACTTCCAACGATTTGCTGTTTTAGTTTCTTTTAACAAATTTGTAGCGAACAAGTTAATAAATTGTTAACAAGTCGCTTAAAAAATTATAAAAGCGAACACACTGTTTTTATTATAGCTGTGTTTATTAAAAGAGACCGTTTAAATATTCATGAATTGAATGCACTAAAGCAAAAATTACATCCTTGACAATAGCAAATTACACCGTCGCAATACGCATAAAATTAACATACGAAATTTCTGATAGAAAATTTCTAAAACGTCTTTTAAAAATTCGTTGCATTGAATGAAAAGAATTAAGAGAAACAACAAGAGGAAGTAGACAAGCAGTCGTTATCTATTTAAAGATTTAACTTAATAACAAGAATGTAAATACAAATGAAGGATAGGATTTCATCAACCATATGGACACCCAAAATTAAACTGCGTTTATGCGGTTGTGAAAGACTCATTAATACTTTTGAGAGAAGATCACATATTTTATATTTTCAGAAAATACTATTCTGAGTTGAACAAGATTGCAACCGGGTGCCAGTGCAGTAATTTTGCGACAAATCTTAAAAAAAAAAAACTATAAGCTTCACTTTATTTAAAAAGTATATTAATTTCTGCTTTAATATCTTTTTACAATGTATATTTCTATTATTAAATGTATTACAGATAATGCAACTAATACAAAACTTCCCGACAATTCCTAAGATAAGCAACGAGATGAGCCAATAATTGTTGAGCAAACTGTTTAACTAAAACTTCTAAGCAATATAACAGTAAACAACTTTGCAGTGTAGTGTATTACCTACCATTAAGGCTTTATAGCATGCCATATATTATTTTTAAACTCTAAGAAAATTTACTGCTTAATAAATAATAATGTGGTTTTTAATGGTCAAAATAAACAACCGTTACTCGCAATGTTTTAAAGAGAGAAATATTTTTATTACTTTATCAGGAACATGGAAAAAAGAACTACAAATTACAATTTTGGTTCCGAAATATGGGGCAAAAGCTTAAGTCAAAATAATTCTTAAAATTAATACTGTCAACAATCTCACGAAATACATCATGAAATCTGAAGAATTTTGTACACGAATGTAGGGTTATATAATCAGATCCACCACAAATCAATTTTCTTACGAAGATATGGCCATCGTAGACTATATAAAAATAAGAAATTGTTTTGGTAATTTTCTTATTTCTAAGAAGTTATTACAAAGCGCCGCAGAGGATGCTTTTAGGGTTGTTTTTCGATATCAGCCTTTTCATCAGGTGTCGCCCTTGCCCTTGATCATGTTTTATGGTAAGCACAAAGGACCTAGTATCCAGATTTATAGCACTTAGTCAACTGCTTATAAATCTCTTTAAGCACCAGCATTTGTAGGCGAAGGCAGAACAAAACCCGTCAATGTTTATGCAGGGCCAGGCAATTATTTCTCAGTTAAGCCACATTTAATTATCATTACACAACAGTTTGTCGTTTTAACGGCAATTAGCCGTACAAAAGAACAAGCTGAAAGTGGAAACTAAAGAGGGTTGAAAGTACACGGAAAGTGATTTCTTTTTAATTGGCTACGTAATTATCTTAAACAGCAATTGAAACCAATTGAATTTTGCGCTTATTCTAAAAAGAAGTGATGGGCTTTTTTGGAATGGTTACACGTTTAAAGCATAGTTCGATGACGGATTTGTTATATGCTCTTTCTTATCTTTGTCATTTTTTTACTTTAATAATAGAGTTCTCAGATCTATTTAATATTTTCGTCGAATTATATTCCTGATAATGAAATAAATTCACAATAGTCAACTAAGTTGTCATTATAATGTAAAATAAACATAGGTACTATAACATACAGTTATTGGCTATTTCTAGCAGAACGCAGAAAATTACTAGCAAATCGTAGTGTTTACTCAATTGATTTAATGGAGGTGTTTAAGCTCCAGTTATGTGGGATAGAACCATTACTAATCATTATACAACACTATTATATGCAAATAATGAGATAACGCGGAACTGGGCGCCAGTTGTTCAACCGGACCGAAGACCCATACATGGTATACTACATGCAATAAATATAATTGTTTTACCGTACATGGATGTTCTACTGCTTCCCGATTATTAATGCGTAGGTATAGCGGCAAAAATTGAAACGAATTTGTACTACTGGCAGCTAATAAAATTATCAGTCCATTTATCAATCAATCATCAGTCAATATTGATGTAATGTCGGTTAAACTTGATTTTAGTGTTGAGCTTAATAAAAGCGTAAATCTGGCAATACTGATAATTGCGTCCTATGAATATTAGTGTAACGAGTGGTTTCTTATGTGGTTTGTTGGTGGCAATGACTACGTAGCTTAGATCTAAAGGCTTAAGATACGATACCAATATGATCTTTGTATTTAACGTGAGACTTAAAACATAGTTGGCAAAAGATTGTTGCATAAAATGCTCTTCTGTTTTACGCAACACTGTTGATTCTATTAGTAATGTAATAACAGCAAAGTACAAATGGTTTTTCGATTATTATGTAGTCGGAATTCAAAATAGGTTGATGAAATAGTTCTGAAATGTGCTAAAAGCATTTTACATACTGACATATAAAACCTGATGTAAAAACCTTTTTGTTTCAACTGTCAGTTGCAACCATAAATTATGTTGTTTAGCCTTCAAAAGGCCATGCAACCAAACACAATTTAGTGTTCAAATGTTTATACACCGAAGTGTTTATTTGTTTTACAAACCGCAGTCAGCCGGTGGTCCGTAAAATTCCATATTCAAACAAGCATTCCATAAACAGTCGGCCCAATAAATTAATAAAATCGATACATTAATCGATTAGAGATATCGATGACTCATATGGAAAAGATCGATTTAATGCGTGGGCTAAGCTGTGAAATTGCAAAACTGGCAGAATCCGGAACCAATCACTTCACAGAGTACCGGTGTTTTATAGACTTTAATGGGCCGTGAAAGAATTATTTCCTTCTTAGTACAACACTAGCACAGTTAGCAGCCGGCTGTGAATTTATATTGGACTAGCTTTTGCCCGCGACTCCGTCTGCGTAGACTTTAGGGCTGAGTGCAGAAAGATAATTATTAGTGAATCTTTAATTCGTCTCATAAGTGTCCAAAAAAAGTTTTTCTTTGAAAAAGCTATTTCCGCATTTACAACATGTTTATTCCACGGGAACATTTAATTATTACTTCACAGGGTCCTATTTATCTTCATACCTAAAATTATATAACTTAGTCCAATGGTTTAGGCGTGAAACCGTAACAGATTTACAGAGTTATTCTCGCAATTATAACATGTACCCATACCCACAGGAACACATTTTCCAGGATAAAAGTATATCATGTTAATTCGGGGGGACCTACCTATCTCTATACCAAAATTCATTCAAATTGATTCAGTAGATCTTGAACATAGCGATTCCCACGGAAATCCCACAGAAATCCGGATAAAATGTATCCTTTGTTACTTCAGTTGGCCCTACCTATCTCCATACCAAAAATCATTCAAATCGGTTCAGTAGGTCTAGAAATACCCATTCCCACGGGAATACTACATTTTCCGGGATAAAATGTATCCTATGTTACTTCAGTTGGCCCTACCTATCTCTATGCCAAATATCATTCAAATCGGTTCAGCAGATCAAGAAATACCGATTCCCACGGGAATACTACATTTTCCGGGATAAATGTATCCTGTGTTACTTCTGTGGGCCCTACCTATCTCCATACCAAAAATCATTCAAATTGGTTCAGCAGATCAAGAAATACCGATTCCCACGGGAATACTTCATTTTCCGGGATAAAATGTATCCTGTGTTACTTCTGTGGGCCCTACCTATCTCCATACCAAAAATCATTCAAATCTGTTCAATAGGTCTAGAAATACCCATTCCCACGGGAATACTACATTTTCCGGGATAAAATGTATCCTATGTTACTTCAGTTGGCCCTACCTATCTCTATGCCAAATATCATTCAAATCGGTTCAGCAGATCAAGAAATACCGATTCCCACGGGAATACTACATTTTCTGGGATAAAATGTATCCTATGCTACTTCTGTGAGCCCTACCTATCTCCATACCAAAAATCATTCAAATCTGTTCAGTAGATCTAGAAATACCTATTCCCACGGGAATACTACATTTTCCGGGATAAAATGTATCCTACGTTACTTTAGTTGGCCCTACCTATCTCCATACCAAAAATCATTCAAATCGGTTCAGTAGGTCCAGAAATACCCGTTCCCACGGGAATACTACATTTTCCGGGATAATAAGGATCCTGTGTTACTTCGGTGGGCCCTACCTATCTCCATACCAAAAATCATTCAAATCGGTTAAAAGGTTTAGGCGTGAAAGCATTACATAGGCAGTGTCATTTTCGCGTTAGAATACATGCTAATCCCACAGGAACCCTACATATTCCCGGGATAAAATGTTGTTCATGTTACTTCATAGGATCTTACTTATGTTCAAACCAAAAATCATAAAAATCGGTTAAATGGTTTAGGCGTGAAAGCGTAAAATAAATATAGCGTTTTATACCCAATCCCACGGGAATACAACATTTTCCGGGATAAAAAGTATCCTATGTTACTTCGGTGAGTCCCATCTATCTCCATACCAAAAATCATCCAAATCGGTTCAGTACTTTTTGAGTTTATTCGTAACAAACATACAAAAATACAAAAATCCAAAAATCCAAAAATACAAACCTTTCCTCTTTATTATAATAGTATAGATTTATAATGGCAATGGGGATAAAATGTTGTTGTTTTTGATTCCACCAACTTAGTATTATGACGTAGGTACAACATTTTTATCGGATCAACTACCTATAGACAATGACTCTAGAAATAAAATTACGAATCAGAACGTTCTCAATCGATACTTTCGATAAGTTGAGCAAGTAAATCGGAAGTAATGGGATACAAAACTAAGACTTGCAGTGATAAATATTTCTGCTTGGCAAATGTTTGAATCTAGTCAAGGCTCAAGCTTAACTTGTCTACAGCTTCCAATATCTCAGATAGAACACATGACTTTATAGTTCACGATAACGCAGCTGTTGCTTATGGAATCATATTTTACGCAATTGATATTGTAGTAGTTTTTGTTGCATCTACAATATAACGTACTGATACATAAGCAATGCCAATTATAGTTCTTAAAGATTTCTTATTAGTCATCGCCTTACGGCTTTATTAAACCTCCTTGGCTACATCTAACATTATGAAAACTAGACACGCAATCTAGCACTCCAAATATAAAAAGCGACACTATTTCATAACCAGTGTCGATTGTTTAACAATAAATATTGCGTAACATCGAGCAGCTGACGGCCGAGATGTTATCTGCACAATTCAAATTCACATTCCCAACAATGATACTGCCATTGTGTTCCTTAAGGAGAGGCGAAACATACTTCACGTGCCAAAAAGTTGCCTGCGTTGAAAAACAAACCAGGATTCTTCACTTGGCATTTAGCTATCCCGCAGTAATCCTTTATAAGGTGTTAATAAAAAGCACGTGAAAATGGCAATTGCGATTAAATTCGGAGTGGTATTCCTTGGTACAGGACAAAGCTGCGAGGATCGTACATTTTTTACGAGTTCATCTGGTATGACCATAAATGGTTTAAGAGGAGCCAATAATTCATTGGAGCTGGATTGCTGGCAACCGTAATAAAGGAAAAAAAGAAATAAAATGATTCAGATGGAATTAAATTCTCGAAGACGTTATTGCAACTGTAGATGCAGCTATTATTACAAAGTGTTGGGTAACATCAGAGGCTTGTTTAAATTACTTGAAACCAGATGAATAAACAATTGCAGATATGCGGCACTAGTAGTCTGCACTTATGTTATAAATTAGCCATAATTTCCTACGAAAATATCATGGACTAACATCGACCATTACGCACCCACGTGTTCCACAAAATGTTGGCGGACCACATTGTGTTTTATCTACATCTGTGTAAACAAGCCTCGGCGAAATCACAATGTGTATGTCATTATATTTGTTGGTTTATTGCGTTAAGGGTGCGCACTGATTGAAAACAAACGTGTTACTATATTTCGTAATAGTTGTTCCGGAACAACAATATTCGACATAGATATCGGTCATTCATAACCAAAAACTTTAATTCTTGATTGTGATTTAGAAAAAGGTGATGTTAAAATAATGCAGAAGACAATAATATTTTCATTGACAACTAACAAACTATATCACTTATAGCATGCATTAGCTTGTGAAGAATTTATGCTATGTGATAAATAAGAAAAAAATAAAATGCTAAAGTATTACAAAAAACTACAACCAGATTCAGTCGACAAACCTAGTCTAAGCTAGGCACACGAAACAACAAACAAACAAACGAAATGAATTAATTAATGTTTTATAGACCAATTACTTAAATTAAGCGACTACCTGATTTTCATAATTAAGATCTAGCTATCCACATCAAGTCATTAACGCCCAAGAGTTGATCACGAACCGGGTTTACAGTTGTGACCAGTTTTAACTTTAGGCACTACTATTATTAGACCTCACTCACCACCGTCTAGAAAACTGTCGGCTATGGTGATTGATGACATTTCTGCCCTTATAAGTTTCAGGCATAAAACTCTTAGCTTTTGACCGTTTCTAGAACTGAGGCCTATAAAATCAAAGGCAGCTAAATCCAAGTGAGTCAAATATTCAGTAATCTACAAAAATCGATAACTTTGTTTAGGTGGCTATGATATTTTATATTTTAAAAGAGATTTTATAAAGAATGTGAATACCACTAAAAATCAGAATTTTAAATTATAAAAATACCACAATATTTGAGTACAGACTGAATAAATTTGTATTTAACTGTCTTTGATTCCAACTGGCGTTTAGCTGGTTTTGATTTTATAGGCCTCAACTATAGATTTATTTTCCAATTGATTGTTATTCAACTCCTTTCATTCCCGTTAAAATGGTCATAAGATTGTACAAAAGCAATGATAACTAGAAGCCGCAATAAAACTCTAAAGTTGTACATTATAAAAGCTTCAACGTACGCAGCGGGGTAAAAGTTATCAGTTTTATAGATGAAATATGAATGCCGTATGAACATAGCTTTGGTCATAAACTTATCCATTGAAACGCGGTATAGGAATATATCTGCTTAAGAAATTGTAGTTGTCACGTCAAAAGAATGTTTAATAGATTTTTATAAAGAAGGTCGTCAACGAAAATTTAAAAATTCAATTTGGATGTCTTTGGCGTAAGCTTTCTTATATCTCTTCTGTTTATGAATGAAATGTTTAGTCTCTGAGCATAATTCTGAAGTTCTTTTTAGCAAGGCCAAGCAATCACTACTTGATAAATATATCCACAAATTACGCAAGGATTTGCCGGTATTACACTTGCAGATATGCATAGTTTTCCCTTCAATCTATTAAAAATAAATGTATTTTGCCTTCATTTATAAACATATGTTTTCTCTTTAAAACCCCGTTACTTTTTAATTTATGCAATGCAGCATCAGAAGCCAATAATAAAATAAGCTCAAACGCTTCCGCGACACATCATTAGGTCCATATAATTCAATGAAAAGGCATCTCGCTATCGTCATCTCAGTTTATTGGTAAGTTAATGATGTTAAATGAACGTTAGTTTAGTGCCGTGTCCGAGACCATAATGGACCCCAACGTACAAATTGTTCGCCTTTTATGGATAAATATAATACTAAACGTATTTAAACGCTTAACGCAGATGGCAACCTTTGAAGTATTTACTGTAGGATCATTCAGTTATTTATTTTACAGTGTTTGGCCGATAAATTAGCTTAAAAATTTTGAAATGAGAACAAAAATGAGAGAACAATGCAATTTCGATAAACTTCTACTAGATGGCGCTGTTGTGTTTTACTTTTGTGTACAATGATTTTAAGGTAGAAATAATTATGCAGATTATTTTAAAAGCTAAACATTAATACTGAATTTATTTTATCGATAAGTACACCGCACAAAGTGTAGATTTATATTAACAATTGTCGTACTAATCAGGACTTCAAGTGCCTAAGCTTTGGTCATAGTTCCTGGAAAGAATTCTAGCTGATAAATTTATATGCATATTAAGTGGACCACTTCATTATGCCGGCCTTTTAAACAAGGGAGACAGGCCACACTTCAGATCTTGCTGACTTCAAGTCTAGACGGACATCTGGACGTGTAGGCCTAAGGTTTAACGACCAGAACTTCAATATAATAGCCTACGGCCCACTAATATTGAAATTACGTGGTTATACATCAGGAATTAAAACTAATTTCCTGTTGTTTTTACGGGCAAGCTAAAGTAAGTAAAAACGAAGCTGTCAATATAAAACAGACGTGCTTCTACATCCAATTATAATGATTTACACATGAAGAAGGTCTGAGAACGTTGACAGAACATATTTCTAGACTCCGCGCGGTTACCTATAAATTCCTACTAGAATATCTTAATCATACTTTGCACGACCCCTCGTAATTCCAGACAGCGAGACCAACGATTTTTTTTTACATTTCAGTATATCAGTGTCTTTAGTATTGCCACAATGATGCATAAATAATCTACCTGACATTTCCTATTTTATATGTATCGTACTCTCAATACAAAGGAACCACCATCACAATACATAACTCAAGTAACAATTACAACAGTTATTATTAAGAAACAGGTTATTTATCGCATCTAAGGGCTACAGGGATCACAGGAAGTGCAAGCAATCTTAATAAATTATGCGCTGATAATAGTAATTAATAACTCAAACGGTTTGCCAATAACAAGGTACATTTCGTTTTATGTGCAGTTATGAGTAACAAGCATCTCCAGTTTATATGTTCGGAAGTTGTCGAACGACTGTACACAATATCCGTTGCATCTTTTCATTAATTTTATTGTGATTGTTCACTTAAAACTAGTTATGGTCATTAATAAAGAGAACTTCCATCTTATTTATCTTTCTTCATAATTATAATCGCTTCCATAATCGGTTATCATTTGAAGGTATATCGGACTTTATAAAAATAGGAAAATCTGGACAAATAACCTTCCATTATACTTAGGGACATAAAATAAAGTTTATGAAACACAAAGAGCCTATCTAAAAGTCAAAATCTCCGCAAGAAAATTTCCATACTTCGGAAAGGTCTGTTCGGTTTTGCATGACAATTGTCAAGGGCTTGTTACGTCACATAACTTGGGCAACAGGAAGCTTAGAAACAAACCAAGCTATTCAAACACAAATCGACGGTCATATTGTAGCAAAACTTGTAAATGCATCAGAATAACTTGCAAATTTTACGACCGTACTAGATCAATTTTAGTTGCGTGTTACCACCTACGTTCGCATAATGTAATTCACTTTACTTATTCCTTGAGGCATTCGGGGAAACATGAAGCTTTAGAGAAATACTGACATTTTAAATGTCTTTAAGTGGTAAATAAACACTGCAACTACCATTTCATGCCTCTGTTTTACCTTTTTTCAATTCTATAGAAGCAAGAAACGAAACAAAAATTTATCGTGCTGCAAGATGAAATGACGGCAGCCCTTTTAATTCTTAGTCTCACACCTCTGCTTTTTCTAAGTAATGTATTTATTTACAGTAAAACTACACACTAAGATGTCGTGGTGGACTAAGGCCAAACCATTCATCAATCGTCAACGAACCTACTAATATCGCTATTCAAATTACAAAAATACTTTTTCATTTTATTCTTAGTTCTAATTTATCTTCAATATTGTTCAACAAAGAAACAATAAATTCTTCAGCTTTTAATACCACTGTACAAAATTATTGAATATTTGCACAAACCTGAGCAAATCGATTACTATTGTTCCGGTGGCAGAAGCTATACCTAAAGTATTTCAAGGCCAAGAACATACATTCTGAGCTTATACGGATATAACCTTGATATATTACACACAATATCTGGTACAAATATGCCGAGTCAAATCATAAATTAATTAAAAGCTAGACCTAATAGTTGGCTCGAAATTATTTACATGGCATTCAAATTCAAATTTATTCTCAACAACGCTCTAAATATTTGGGATCAAAGACATAATTTAACCATTGGGAATTTATTTTAAAAAAATATTTCAACGGCCAAGTTGATTTCACGCATCGTACGACCTCGAAATACCGGGTTCGATTCTTGCTCAAGCTGTGATATAGTATGACATCGCACTACTATTTACCCCTTGTTGTTCAGAATATAATTTACTTCTAACGTATCCCATAAGTTATGGCTAGTATATTTAATACAAAATCGAAAGACGAGTGTATACATAATTAGACCATTCGTTCGGAAGTTGGGGACAACATTTCGCGTTGACCTTTCCGCTGTGATAAGATAGTAAATTACACAATTACTTTTAATATGGGTTAGTCGAAGTGAAAGACATTATTCATATCAATTTATATAATTGGGACATTGACATTGTAGTTTATATGCGCTATTGGATATTTTACTTGTTAATAGTTAAGAGAATTATTGACTTGTTTTGCCTGTGTTCTATCTACTTTATCAAATAAACGTGGATTTAGTCCAATTATAATTGATAGTCTAGCCCTAAACGGTTAATTCTGTCGAGACTAATTCGTCCTTACACTTAGTGGGTTAGAGTTCAAGGCATTAAAACTGATTTATTGAACTTAAACGTTCAAAAATACCTTCCTATCAAAAGTACCCACACTGTATTCTTACCATAAGTTATAACCTTAACATTCATTCAGTAATTAATTTATTATATAACAGTAATAACATGCTCCTACACAAATAACCAATTAAAATATAATCTCCTAAGGCGCGTCTGTAATATGTATAGATTATACCAAAATCATCGTCAAATAAATCATAATCAGCATAAAAAACAAATGCCTAAAATCTGACCATTGATGCCGCTTCAAAGGTCGACAATCATTATCGGTTTTTGAATACAAAATGCACCCATAAAAATTGTTCTAACTTACGTAAGACCGGTACAAAATTACATACAAGTTCAGTGTCACGTGTAAGCGCGTGACTCAAGTAGTAATATAATATTCTGTAACTCATACCTCACGGGGCTCCGTGTACTCGGGTTTCCAATCGATTAAATCTCATTACAACACACCACTCGCACAATGAGACTAAATTCGAATTTATTCAGCCGTAAATTAATCAGTCCCGACCTAAACAAACTTCCAAAACCGATTACTTCCGATTACGCTCAGTCGTGGCGAATGAGAGCGATATTTTTTTTTCAAATCGATTTATAACAATCCGATCATCTACCGTTAAAAAGATACCGTAAGCCCGCGGAATTCCGATTTATCAAAAATCTACATCAGGGCTGATGCGCAATTTTCGATTGATTTAATCGAAAAATTGTTCCGTTATGTGCATTTAGTTTCAGATTGCTTCATTAAGCATGGTAACATTTTTTACATATACATTTGCATTTATTGTTTATTAAAAGCTTGCTTTAAAATAATTTAAGCACAATCATATCAAATCGTTTAAATAAGTGCAAGATTTATTTATTTTCCGATATTTCAATGCAAATAACATTCTTTAATCATCAACTTATTACCTTACATAACTCTATGAAGAACTCTCAAAAAAATGCGGTAAGTGAAGTTTTGCCAACCCTAAAGAGCATATTGCATCGCCCCTACCTAATAGAAGGGTGGCTGCTAGTCTATAGAACATTATTACTATTATTGAGTGTCGAACAGCAACAATACCCACAACGATATCCGAATATTGACCAGTCACGCAACCGGTGGCCATCGCAATAATGCAGCTAATTAGAGAATGTTATAAAAACAAAAGAACACGCGAAAATAATAGACGAATCATTCGTTGTTAATCTATAAAAATGATGATTCATTCTTATCCGAGTTTTAGATCCAGAGGATTAATCTTTGGTAAATAGAAATATTTATCATATTTATTTATCATATTTAAGGACTATGGCCTAAACCCTCTCAATGGTAGAGGAGACCCGTGCTCAGCAGTGGGCGTATATGAGTTGATGAAGAAGAAGAAGAAGATCAAGTTCATATTTCGCAAAATAACCTAAATTGAACCCTACAAAGCAATTTCTACAGGTATGTACTTATCATATCATCCGTATGATCCTTTTGCCAATCTCAAACAAATTATTGTTTTTAATTACTGTACTTGCCTAATAGATTCACAATCTACCATTAATTTCAATTATTTTATATTAACATTACTTTAAACCTTTTTTTGTAATTTGCTAAATGTAAGATTAATTTGGGGATGGGAATATCAATAAAAAATCTGTTATAAAAACAAATTCCAATGGATTTACAGTTTTCTTGTTAGCTCCTATCACATCTTCCATCAAGAGTATGAGTGGCAGACAGATATAAAAACACTGAAATCAACTTAACGAGGGTCGACTGAACGTAATACAAAACGTGTACTCGATGTACGTATATGACACAAAGATAAGTGGGTAAGTGAAAAAATGACAATCCATGTATTATTTTTAGTGTTCAAAATGTGCCACTTGGATACCGTTTTGCCATGAGTCAAGACGTGTTATTTTATCTGCCACTAAAGGAACGATAAGTGTAATCATAATGCATATTTCAGACCGAAAATATTAAGGTCGGCAAGGTAGGCTTGGCTATGTTCAAAAACTTGAAAATCCGCGATTACTTAGTTGCCAACCCAGGTTCGTCGCCATAAACAGGAAATAACTGTTTGTGAACTTGCAATGCGTTTTCCCTTTGCGAAAAAAGAAAAGTAAAATATGACGATATTGGCCCTTTTGATTTCCCATTTTTCAACGAACACCAAACGGAAACTACGCAACCGATCAAAAAACTTTTTCTACTGATTGCTAGCTAAATTGCCAAATATCAAATAACAAAATGTGTTTTACACTTGGACTACGCCAGCAAACCTAAAAATTCAACTGAAGCCATCTATGAGTAAAATCCACAATTACTTAGTTGCCGACCCAATATATAAAATAATAAAGTAATATTAGTTTGATAAAGTAAAAATACTGTTAATTGATTTTATGTTCTTCTGTACCAGAATTTCTTAAAAAAAAATATTGGTGAATCATCGATAAACTTGGTAAATTTAATCAATAAATCAAGGTAAAAGCTATACAATATTCCTATAAAATAATTGAGTGAACCCACGTTAATAATTATCCCTAATCTGGACTTCTACACACAGTCCAATCGAGTTACGTAAAAAATAAACTGTGGCTTATTCCATTAGACACACAATGCCTAATGTCAAGGATTTTTTATAAGCACAATCAAATCCCACATCCCGTCCTCAAACAAGGTTACTGGAACTGTGCAGATGACCGGAATGATCTGAGCGCCCCGCCATCACAAACAAAGGCTAAATCCATAATAAAATATAAACCATAAAATATTCATAAGCACAATGAAGTAACGCAAGTCAATAAAGTCGATAAAGCGCTCCTTTTGTTGCGATCCCCCATTTTTCCATTCCAGTTAAATCACGTTGAATAATTATGTTGTTCAGAATATTTTCAATGGTCACCAGTTTACGACTGGCCCGTTTAATAGTATCATAATTTAGGTATGTTTAGAAATACGAATGAATTTCGCTAAATCAAATAAACTGAATGGTGATAGTAGTAATAAGTTTATATGACCTAAACCTCTATATAACGATAAATGATTCGTGATTGTTCTGTGTTTAATGATTATAGACATACCACCCACGACGTAGAAGGAAATCCTATAGCGGATGTGGAAGCTTTTATTATTACGATCCGACATATTTGATATCCCTTCATTTATTCTAGTAGCAACATATAAAGCCACAACCAATGAGGTCTTGTGTTTTCAGTAGTGGTTATCAATTACAACATTTGAAAAGTCTCCTTCAACATCTCCGCTGATTGTTGGTTGCTAAAGGTACATACTTTCATAAACCTGCGAAATATGCTATAAAGGAACCAAAAATTACACTTATATCTCTAACACTTTATTTGGATCCAACATCGAAGCTATCAGAAATTCTGACTCTTTTTACTTAGAAAATTGAGTAAGTACTTAAACAAGATATAGTAACTTAAACGCAGAGTGAGATCATGAACTTCAAATATACTTATTAATACAGTTCTCTTCATCATAAATTCGTGCCAAAGATACCCAAACTCAAAACTGAACACGAACAACACGTGTCAAATGTTATTCTTCATAACTTTTATTGACGTTTAAAATTTTCTTACGATACGACTGAGTTTGTTTATATTATCTCGTAAGTACATTGTCCAAATAGATATGGCGGTAGTAAAAATATTTTTAACAGTTATTTTAAAATTATATTTTGTTTGTTCATTTTACTTAGGAATTGTTTTATGGGAGATGATTTGGTCTTCACGTTTGCTGTCAGATTCAATTATAGTTTTAAGGCGACGACAATCTTTTATTTTAATAGAACGGTCATTACATTATTGATCCTCTTTTAAATCATTGTTAATTTCACATACACAAATGTTCTACATTTATATCGATTGCCACTGTTTCATCATTATAACAAGCATTGCTGTCGCGTTTGAGTAACTGATTGCCGCAGTCTGTGAGCAGAAGCACGTCACTTGATGCTTAATATTCACTCCGTGCTTGGATTCAATCCAGTTAATAATAAAATGTTCTCCAATGTTGTGTCACCAGATTCACGCGACGAGGAATTCTGATCGAGCAGGTCTTATATATCGAATGAAGATATTAACGAAATCTTCTACCAATATCTAATTATGATTAAAATTAATATCTTATTGTATTGATACCACATTTTCTAGCACTGAACCTTACATAACTTGATGCCATACATTCTCGTTCAAAATTTTCGCAATCAGTATTACCAATACATTTACAGTACTAGCTCGATGTTATACGGCGCTTAATCACAGTGCTAAGCTCTAAGAAGCGTCTGAATGCAAGTGATTTAATGTGATGATGGAAAGGCATCCTTAATGAATATTGTACGGCAGTATTACCTTTCGACAAGCCAGGGATTAACGAGCACTTAACAATCGAGACACTAACCAACAGCCCGAGTAAGAACCCCTCTTCAAAACAAAATAAACTAAGTCGTAAACCGTACCCCTCATACCGATTTTAGTGCTCGGCCAATAAATAAACTCACTTTTGTGGGGAGACAACAAAAAATAAGGAATACACAATAATAACCGTATTACATTCGCGCGTGCAGCCAAATCATATTTATTGGTTCGTATTTCTATTAACAAAAGGGGATTTTTGCAATTGTGCACTGACGGGGATAACCTACGATCAACGGGAACAGTGATTGAGTCCCGGTGACATATGGCGACACAAAAGAAGAATGCCGATTGTTAGCAGCAATTCCGATCAATAGTTCCGGGGGCGAATTCGCGTATTCATGTGACGTACGCAAAAATTGCCAATATATCATCCTGTAATGACATTTGAGGATTAATACGTAGCATTGGACACGGACGTTGACGTCTGTATTAGTGCATAGAGACAGCATTCAATGAACAATATTAATTTACAAACAAAACGCGGAGAACACAAAACAAAGATGTCAAAAGTGAACCGCGATTAATCACAGGTCGACGAGACTAATGAACACATTGTACGGAATGAGCAATTACAATTAATTTACCACGTCTTACTTACTGAATAGGAAATACGGTAACGTAGAAAGCATAACTATCTGAATCTCAGTATATTCTCAAAGAGAAATCAATGTGAATGAGGAACGTTCGGCGGTGCCGTATCATTAGTGTTGCGTGGTATATAAAATTACTGGATGATATGCTAATAAACAAAAAAGCTATAAGTAATTACTTTCACGCTTTGAGATTGGAGATGTTTGAACAAGCGCTGTACGATGTTAATGAAAACATTATGGTTTTTACATTACGGACACGCGAGTATAACAAGATGGTTGCTGATAAATTTAATTACTACCGACTGCCTTCTTATAATAGATTGGTTGTTCCATATATTACGTCACTGCTTTTTTTTTTTTTATTTTAACGAGGATTTTATCGTCAGTCGCTATGGCTATTTTAGACTCCAGCTACCGACTGCACTTTGTATGAAATTGGACATGATACTACAAATTTCATTGATGCATGAAGAATTAGCACGGAAAGCTATTAATGCTAATTTCCTTTCGTTGTTGTTTACATTTTATCTCACGTATGTCTATAACAATAACATTGGCAGTGCTCTAATGGAATTCAGATACTTTCATTGACGTTTCGCACGATTGCCTTTATTCTGACGTCCATTTTTACGCCACATGATTGTTTCATACTCTTAGGTGCATTTTTACTAAATTCCTTATCATTGACAATTTTTGTATAAACGGAAGATATGGACGAAAAATCTAGAAACGAAGATTAACTAGCTACTTCTTAAAAAACATTTTAGTTAACGACAATATAAACTACCAACTCATGAACATTGATGTATTGTGCGCATTCAGTTATGCACCATGCACTTGTGCTTGACCGTCTTCGTCGCTTTCGTGTTCGAGTCAACAATCTCTGGATTACGAAATCGTTACTAGTTGTTTAGTCACGCTTCTGTCCACGTACGGTACGGTGGAATACAAATTTACTTTTTGTCATCACGTCATAACGCGCATTACCGTTAATGCTCACAAGAATTTTATAAGGAATTAAACTGCTAATTTATGTCAGAGTCAACAATTGGATTTGCATCATTATATTGTCAATTCTTCTATAGATTTTTTGTGGCCGATGCTCGGGTAATCATCACCTCTTTAAGATTCTATGGGTTGATTCAATGCTTTTATTACATCTATGGGATTTAATGTACCAGTTTTTATTCATCTAAAATGTGTATCACATCCACATTTCATATACGAGTCACGAGCAATTATCAACTCCCGTGTTGTAATTATATCGTTTGGTTGTTTCGTATTTTTCTTTGTGCGATTTGCTAGATCTATGTTATTGAATAGAAATTGAGAGTGAACGTCGAATACACATACTTCAGTACACACTGAGTACCTACTTGATGGTATTCTTATTTTTATTAAAAGCTTTTTTCTTTTTATAGTTTTATTTTTACACACATAATTGAATAGTAACTTAAAATTTAAATTGACTGCATCCCACCAGCTATGTTGCCTCGCCTTATGTTTCTAGTAATCCTAAATTTATTTTTAATTTCATACAACAATAAAGTGTCTGAAAATAAATAAACCGAGGTGTGATATGACTGGAATGCGCTAACTCCTTCCAGTTAAACATCGACCTCAATCAAATCAGGTTTTAAAACATTATAAAAAATTACACGAATGTGCTATCACAAAACGCAACATCTCGAAAGATTTATAAAAACACACTGCAAAAACCATTTCGCTTAAAGAAGGCAATCTTAATTGGGTGTACAGTTAGTCTTGTTTCGGTGTCGACATTTAAGATATCATAAGAGTTATTGCCTCAATAACTCCTATTTAGAGCGTAGTTACAAGCGCAAACATTGGCTTTAATGTATTTAGTAGGATAAATTTCACACCTTGATATAGTGAATAAATCTAAGCAAAAACTGCCGCTGTACTCCGTTAATTTGCTCTAAACTAACATAAAGCAAGGATAGTTAATCATCGTTCTTCATTACAACAAATCATTGCCGGTTGAAGACGTTGTTTAGAAGCGCGTCCAGTGTTTTGAAGCATAGAATCAGAACTCTAGGTTCATTAAAAGCGAATTCGATATTTGTCTTCATCACTTTATTTATATTTTTTTCTTATATTAGTTCATTATACAATGTATCTTCATTGAGTTTAAGAAGGAACACTTGAATACGTCAGGCGTTAGCAAAGAATAAAGTATACAATTTATTGCAAAACTTTCAAGGACCTATATCACCCATATAACCGCCTAATAAATTAAGTAAGTAATAACTCTATAAGTAATAAGGATTTACGGTAAGACTACGATGAACATTGAGCGCAGGTAGTTCATCAAAGTAATTTACGGCGGTATATGAGAATTTCTATTTGCGGTGAACTCGTGTTAAATCGTCGTAACGACATAAATTCATTAGGAAAGTGAAGTATACTTTCAAATATTAGACGGGGTTAAGAAAATTGTTTTCACCTCTTAAAAGCTAATGTTATTTCAATCGAGTTTGACCGTGATATAATCTAAGTAGGTAACATTACAAAACAATAAAGTTTGTCAAGAAATACACAAATAATTAAGAGAAACTGACAACTCAACTAAAGAGGAGAAGTTTGTAATAATTCATTTTAAAATAAATCAAGTGGCAGTACTAGCACCTGGGGATCAAGCTAAAACTATTAAAAAAGCAACATTTTAATCACAGGACTAATCCTGCGAACTCGTCTAAACGAGCAACGGAAGAAAATCCTAACGCTAAACCAATTGTGTTAATTGGTGACAATTCCGTGAAGTAGAACGCTGCCAACTTTCTTCCTCGGAGGTGCGAAGTCCCTATGGACGTGCAACGGAATTAGTATCCGCTCATTAAGTGAATGTGACCCAATTCCCCACAGTTCTAACGCAAAGAACCGGTAACTTACTACAAAACCTGTAGCGCAAAGCGGTATCCTCATTTTATGCTAATATCAAGTAGATGATGTATTTTACACGCCTCGTCTAGTGATAGCGAAAGTGTATCGACTTTACCGAGAAATCTGCTGTAAATATAAGAAATGTAACTGTCCGATGTCATGAATAAAATAACATCGCGAGAACCGAGCGGCCGCTTTGAACATTCGTAAAAAATCTAATTACGTAAATTGGCAATTAAACGTACCAAACCAGGCCGCGGTACAAATTTGATTCTCAATTTTTATGAATTAAAAATTCATCTCACGTTGACTCGATGCAGTGAACGACCTCGAAACGAATGCAGTATGCAATTTGCATGGACCTTATAATGATAGCATTAAAGTTGGTTCTGTCAAGTCGATAAATGACTTAGGAGTACTTGAAGAGGTAAATATGCCCGTGGGCGAGGACACTACGTGATTCATTGCATGCGGACGGCCCACTCAAATCTTGGGTAAAGACAAAAAGTAGTGATTTATAACGTCTTAAAAATGTAATCTCTGCTTTCGAGTGAGGTGCGATAGATTTTTTGCCCCTAATTACACTCAGATAACAACAGCCTCAGCTTGTTCCTCGCAAAGAAATGCTGATTATTATTATACCAAATTGTGAATAATTTGCATGCAAAAGTACCTTTTTAACATGCAGATTGTTATTAGCGTTATTACAATAAATGGATGTTATCGAAAGAAATTTTGTAGTAAAGCCAAGACCGTTTATATGAATTTCAACGGTAATGAGATGTCATTTCTGCTCATTCGGTCACCAGGTTAATACAAAGTCTGCATTAATGCTCATTTTACTGTAATGTATCTCGTTAAAGCTTATGACTTTCATTTAAACTAATACGTATTTTAATTTTTTGAAGATATTTATAATAAACATCAACTCATACAGCGGACCCAACTATAGAGGCAATTCATAATACAGTTCATAGTTAGCACTCCTCTGTTAAAATTTAGCCATTTTTAATTCTTCTCGAATTATTATGCTAGTCAAAATATTTTTAATAATTTGCCGCATCTGTTACGTTTCATCACTATCAGAGACAATTCAAAGTTATCTATACGCCACTGAGTTCTGTGAATTGACTCAAAACAAATAGCGAATACCAATCGGCAATCATCAGTTTGCATTTCAACATTTGTCACTAAAACATGATAAATTAAATCAATTTAACAAGTAGATTAGCCTGCACAAGTTTGTCTTACTTGCTTTGGTTTGACTCTATAGGCAAGTGATTTTGGAATTTAATGGAGGTTCATACCTACGACATTTGACCAAAGTTGTTATAATCTCAATTCAGTTAATAAAAAATGTTTTGATTCAAGTGATATTTTTTTCTATTAAAATTCCAAGTTTGCGGAAATAATCATTAACAATGAATGAACTACTGACCATCAAAATCAGCGATTAAAAACAAATAAAAATTTAATATACTCGATCACAGTAAAGGGAAAAATGTATTCGGAAATACCTGCGGTTAATGAAGTTTCCGAAAAGTAGCATAAAATCCGGGTCAAAACGTCACATCCGGTTATGAAGCGTCATCAGTGGATGCCCAATGCGTTACTATCATAATTTATGAGTAATCAAAGCGTACGCGTGTCGACATTGTGTATTCAATTCGAGCATTGATTTGAATATTTTAGAGTATTATACCAGTTAGTCTTAAAATCTAGAGGTCGTGATGGAATATTTGTAAGTTTTGAATTATATTTATTGATACTAAAGAATTGTGTCTCAACATAGGTTTATATTCGGTTAAATTTTAATTGTTTTACTATTAAATAATTAGTTATTAATGTTTCGAACTCTGCAGACCAGAATCAAAAATAAAATATAAAAAATATTAAATTTATTACATAAATTACAGATGTGTTTTGTTCCGTTTAAAAAATAAAAAGATTCTAGGCCTTAAATATGTCAATCAATAAATACCAGTAAGTGATCAGTCCTTTTTCGCTTCCTCTAACCTTATAAGGCATTCAATGAGGCAATAATAAAATATGGTATGGCACACGTCATAAATGTTTATAAATCTATAAGATAGGTATCCAGCAATTCCGTATCGTCGATGGAAGAAACTCATATGCAGTGGATTGCACTGCATTCACCATGGTGCAGTAAAGTTCTATTATGAAAAAGATGACGAGCCAAGTAACGCTAACGAGTATGTCTAATACCATAAAGTAAATCCGTATTATCCCAATAAACCAATATATTATTGCGATCATAGGTCATCTAGTCGTTACAGATGGCAGCCCGTGGCAAAGTTAACTAGACACCAGCCTGCGAAACGAGAGGCCGCGGGTGCGATCCCCACACTGAGACAAATGTTCGTGTGATCCAGAAATATTTGTTTCGGGTCTGGGTGTATGTGATAAAGTCTCTCGTAGTCTCTGATACACACGACATAGGTCTTATCACCTAGTGTCAGAGCTATGTATTGTTATTGTTGGGTGTCTTATAATTATTTATGAATTTAATGTCAAATTGCCGGATAGGACTTTTTCAAAAAGTATTAAAATATAAGGTCAGATTCGTGATGTTTTCTTTAGGTCAATTTTGGAGTACCTATAACGTATGATAATGACGACGAGGACTCCCCTGCGTATAAGAATATGTATAGATTTAGAAGTAATAGGTACGTGAGGATCATAGCTTGTGGCACTCAATGGTCTACCTCTATCGATTCAAGCATGAATGTGTATAAATATGTTTATTACGCAATAAATAACAACTCATCCGACTTTTACTCCGATAGGTAATTAGTCAAGTCTCATGTGCTGTTAAAGTTTATTGCATGTGCAGGTATTACGGATTTGATGGTCCCGCCACGTAAATTGGCGCGTGTAATCAAATTCCGTAGTTCGATTTGCGGGTAGTCTCGAAGATAGGAGATTTTCGAACTCAGCACGGAGTCTTTAATTGCGCGAACGTGGGACTTGAATATAGCTGGATTAAAATGACTTCTATTGTGCTCAATAGGTCTACAAGGTGATCTTATGATATCATAGTATGAAGGAAGACTACTAGACTAGTGACCAGAGTTTCGCAATAAAAAAAAATTGTATCTAAATCTAACACATGTCACATTAAGTTCAAATTCCGAAGCATGGATACGTAGGTATGCACATGTTCATCTGACACAATTCCTTAGCCAATATTTGCCAAACCGGCGATTCTTTCGTGTCAAGCATCCGTCACGCTCTTCCGCAACGCGTTGTCCATATCGCCGTCACACTCTGACGGCCGCAATACTCACCTTGAGCCTTTTTTCTCTCACTCCACACTACCTCTTCCACATCGGAGTAATTTAGAAATGAATAAATCATTATCAAATTTCTCCCCAATCAAAAAGGTGGCGTGTGACAACGGATTATGGTTTAAAATTGAGCGGCATTACTGACGGATGGATGCGTTTCCGATTACGCAGGCGAAATGGAAACTGATCTTTGAATATGCATGTGCATGCATGGAACAGCTGCGCACTTCCACAAGCCAGCTTCGGCAGCGTCCTATGCCGTTTGTTTTTCAAACGTATCAGTGACACAGATATGGGCCATTAGCACACCAGAATAAATATATTTTGACGATTGATTAGGCTCATCGTCGGCTTCACTAACCGCCGAATTAGAGGCGTTTCATCGACCTCAAATATTTGGAAATTACAATTGTGTGCCATAATTACTTTAGTTCTTGTGTGGTTCTTGAAAATGTGATAATTTGGTATTGTTGATATAAAAAATGACATTTATAGTGCTATATATTTCTTTATTTTTTTTTTTGGAGCAATAAGCAAAGGAAGTAACTGGAATCAAAATAAGAATTTACCTGTTATAAACTAAATAACACTTATTAATGTTAATCCTTTCAAGTAATTTCATCAAGCGAGCGAAAGTCAGTGAAAAATTATAAAAAATACTAAGGAATTACCCCAATTAGGTGTTATGAAATAAACACGCGAAAAATTTTGCATACACGTCAACCATAAATCTACATAATTGCTTGTATATTAGCGCAAAATAATACATGAAATAAATCAAGATAAAAATCTCACCGCAGCACGATATTATTCCTTTAATTTTTTTTTCTGAATTAAAACATGAGCCAGTATAATTTTGTAAGTAATAAATATGCCTTAGGTTCGACTGACAGGGAATGTCTTAGAACTTAGTTTTAAAAATGTTTGTATAATCTATAAATGGCATGCAATAAACATAAAAAAATATCATAACATGTTACGAGATTTTGCATATTTCTTCATGTACCATTAAAAACGTTTGAGAAAGCAATTTCAACAGCTAACTAGGTACCATTGATTTGGTTTAATTTTTCTGCAAACCACTTATGAGTAAGAAAAATAATAGTTTATAATAATTACGGAAACAATTTTACTAAACTTTTATACAAGAATTTAAACACTACGAGGTATAACTTTTTAATAAGACGTCATTTCTTCGCGGAATATGTTTATTGGAATGAAGCAAAAGAAAAAACTCTGTACAGCTTTGCGAGTGTTGGACTAATAATTTATGCCCAATATTCTTTAAAATATTTAATATAAAAATCTATTCATGACTAGAGGTATGTCAGCAATTGACTGATTTTTTGGCAATCGTTAATATTTAGTAGCAATCAAACGTTTTATTGTAACTTTACTTATAATACAATCTTTTTCTAATGCATTTGAAAGACATGTAGGACTAAATCTATGCATTTATTCAACGGAACCGACGTTACCGTGGCAGGGCCATGGGTTAACCTACATAACATAACAATAGATGCGTAGGAGTAGATATTATAATGTGATAATCAATTATATTATGTACTGAACGCCTCGTGTACCTATTGAATGAATACATAAGATTTCAGAATAAATCAAGCGATAAAATAATTTTACTTCAAATTTCCTGCCAATGATTGGCATTCGGTGCCTACCTACAAGTTACAACCAATACATCAATACAAACTATTCATTCGGAAATGAATTACGTTCTATGTAACTATAAAAAACTGCATACATAAGTAAACAACAAATCATGCAGATTGAATAAGAAAAGAAAAAAAACTAACCTGTTAAAAACACTGACGATCACCATAGTAAACAATCCAAATGTTATTTCGTAAAATACGATAATATGTCGAACAAATCCATCAACACGTTAAAGTCGTTTTAAAAATCGGGCACATTTTCACTGAAATGCACTTAATTTTCGAATGTCAACAAATCGATTTTTTAAAATAATAATACAATGTTCGAAACACGCGAACAGTTACATCACGGCGGCTGGCAGTAACCTACGCTACGAAAGGCGACGAACAACTGAAGCGCCGATTGGCCGCCGTTGATCGCATCAGGCGCATTCGGGCCGTTTCGGGTCACATCGGGGGATTTCGGCTCATCGAGATGCAGCGCGTGCGCATGCGACACTCATAATGCATCATTTAAATTTTTAAATGAACGGGTGGCGATGACTTTGTATAATTTGTCATTTATTACAAAAAATGACAACTGTTAGAAATGATAATATTTCATAAGATTAATAGCGCTTATAACCAACATGACAAAGATCAGATAACATAACTAGATCAAAGATCAGTGAGATTAGAAACCAAACGAGTTCTTTTATGGTTGGTGCTGGTTAAAGGCGTATTTGTTGTACAAAGATTTGAGACTGACTCGGGAGTAGCTAGAGCGATAATACGAGCAATTCAAGCCCTTTATCTAAGTTAATGCACAGCAACATTACTGTTCACGGGGGCGTAATTTTTCAGTGTTACTCACCTGTGTGTCTTATAGATGCTACACGCCTCTTCACTCAGTTTCGCGACGCATACTAATGTACCTTATCGTGTACGAAGGGACCCATACATCATTGTGCATTTAAATGTACACGTTAAAATAATACATAAGAAACATTTCGTTTTCCCGCGAAACACGCAAATCCTTGACAAATTATTTGTATTTATTTTTAGTTGGCCACGGCTGGGCGGTTTAAGTTATTGTTTTCTTACGTGAAATAGCGAATGTCCAATCCCGCGCCAACGAGATACTTGGAGCTTAAGTATTTACATTTGTCATTCTCCAACACAGTGGAATTCTGCGTAGATTTTTTAAGGAAAAAGTAAATTTACTCCTAAAATTCTTATTTTAAACCATCAAGACATTAGGCAAATCATAAACGGCACAGTTATTTTTACAAGTTAATAAAGTCATTTATTACCAAGTAGATTAAGACTATCTACCATCCAGAATCTTTCAAAACACACAATTTTGCTTGAGAGTTCAGAGAATTCAAAACCCCAGACGGATGGTATTGCGTTTATACTATAAAAATTCCTTAAGAGAAGTCCCGTTTCCCAGTAATCTTAACACGTGTTTGATTTGTGTCCGACACTATAATAGGTGGGCTATCAATCATCTCAGCACCAAGATAAATCTTTGCGTAAAGCGGTAGCACTCCATACTCGATGACTCTCGAGTAATTCAATCGATAATTCTATTAATATAGCAAATATTTTCTTTGATTGCATCATTGCAGTTGAAACAGTTCACCTTTTTAGTATGGCTGATGAAATCTAATTTCTAATCATCTCTAAGTGATCTAGATAAGGTTGAAACCACTTCTAATGCTTAGATCAGAGTTAGAATACTGCTGGATTATGTAAAGACTTAATATTTTAATATTATTTTACTAGTTTTTTACAGAAAACATCGCAATTAATGGTTCTGGTCTTGACAGACTCCGAATTAATTTTAAGTTGTCTTTCTTTAGTTTTTTTTATATGTCTTCTGCGAATTTGCCTACTACTTCATCTTTACAGAGAATATTACAATTTTGTTTCTTCCTTCAGTTTACTCTCATACAGTAAACACAAGAGTTGGGATTGTTAATACCCATTAAGATATAATCACTACTAAACTAACAAGTTCAAACAACGCCGGTGCTTCTTTAGTATTATCAGCGCTGTTTACTTAGGAGCCATTATTATCTCCTTCATAACTTACGTGTTGCCCAGTCTGGGATATTTTATATTTCACAACTTAACCGGTGGAAAATAAAACGGTATAATTTATTCTAAGCTTCTCCATTATATCTTTATTATAAGAGGATTGCTTATAAATTTGACAGTTTCGTAGACTAATGCATTAGTACTATCAAATAGATGTAACAAAAAAAGGATCGAAAAGCAAATGTTTCTAAAGATGAAAAAACAGTCGAAAGTCACTCGCTCTTTCCACATTTTAAATTCTTTTCTACGTTTTATCCCAAGTTTGGTTCTTACATTTATCAAAAGTTTACTGTTTTTAAATCATGATTTTGTTATTTTTTTTAGTGAACAACAAAGTTTTATTAATAAAAATACATATAAATAGCTAATAATAAAACAACCTAGATCGAAATGGTGATTTGTGATCCAGAAATATTTTGTCTTTGGTTTGTATTATATATTTTAATCATGCAGCAAGATTGAGATGTCCTAAAAAACAATTTGATAAGTATAATTTAATTAATCTCGAACAATAGTCCGAAGTTTGTTGTGTTTCTTATCTAAACACATATTTACTTATTCTATTGACGCATTGTAAAAAAACTGTGTTAATCATACACGGATGTCATTTAGTTATTTTAATAAGCAGTCCAGAATATGTTAGAAAATTGTTACGTCGTTGCATCTTTAAAAAAATATATAATCAATTTTTATATCTTGTGAGGCCTCTAATCTTAAATCCTCTAAACCTCTAATGAAATCAATCCGACTTTAGAGATCTCTCCTGGTTTTATGGAAATTCACTTAATATCCCACTGCGTCTAACGTTTCCTTTATTAAGAGCTGGTACAGTACACGGTCTGACCCAGTCAACGATTACAGGTTTCAATAAACAACGCTCACGGAGACCGTCCATACAATTTTCACATCAACATGACATTATGCAATTAAAATATCCAGTAAAGGCGCAAACTTACTATTAATTCCATATAATTACAGTTCAAGCTTAACTTATAATTTTACACAGGATCTTGTAATAGACCTGCATTGGCTTATCTTGATCTTGCTTCCTAAATTAGGCGCGAGATGGAGATTATAAAGAAAGGGTAGGGACGCCCTGCTGAGAACAGATCGGGGTCACTGTGCTAGTATGCGGGACACCTGTTTGTTAGGGAGTGCTTGATATTCGGTCCAAACGATTATTGCGTTTCAAAATGTTTTATCGATCACTTAAATCGATAATATAATCGATATTTAATTGTTATATCGATTTGCTGTGTCAATGGTATAATAGGAGGTAATAATATGATATTAAGAATAACTTTCTTCACTTAGAAATTTGAAATTATGATATCACCTTAGGAGTGGGTCAGATTGCCTTTGATTTCTGGTTTAATCTTGTTTTTTTCTTTGATTCTACGCGAATTATAAATTACAGATCTTGTTGGTTTACTTTAAGCTCTTCAAGAAACCCCAGGTTTGTCCGTAAACCAGAACATGTCCTGGGAAAACGGCAATAAAAATAAGAATAAGTATAAAAGCAATATATACTTTTTTATTTGCTAAAGGATATCCATATGTAAGTTTATTTTGCAAGTGCAACGACTCCGGGAGATTCTTATTCAACGCATGTAATTAATTATTGACAAATGGTTAAAATACATAAACACGTTGCGTACAAGTAATTCGTATGAACTGTATGCACTGGTGGACGTACTCGGGCGAAATATGGGGGCCATAACCCACTCACAGAAATATATGCCGCATAAAAGTTGGGCGTTTGGAATAATTTATTCATTCATTTAGAAATATGAAGAATGCAGGTTCATTGGGATCAGGGGTTGGCGTAGTTTTTTTTTCACTGGCTGGAGCGTAATGCCGAAATTACAAACATATGTTTAGTCCGTTTTTGCGTAAATCATGAAGCTGTATAAAAAAATCTTTTTGAGCATGATTTCTTATTCAAAATTTCAGGAGCAAGTTTTTATTACTTGATTTTTACAATTTTGTATTTAGGCAAAACATTTAAAAACCCTTTAATTTTTATCGGTAACTTAAGCAGCACCTCTTTAAAATGCCCATGCAAATTATTAACACCAACATACCGCAACCACCATAGCTCTAACTATCAGAATATCTAAGAATCGGAAACTACAAGAGCCTTTTCAGTCTTCCAAGCACCCAACCTAGACACAAACAATTGTCTCGGTGCGGAGATCTAACCCGCGTCTCCTCGTTTGAAATATATGAAAAAGACTATAAAAACAATTGCCAAAATTTAAACCTCTCAAACATCTTCTGGCTACGCGCCCGTCCCTGAGTCATCTTCATCAGACATTCAAAACGCAGACTCGCTCGGTGTAGGAACTACGTAGGCGAGCTCCGGAAGAGCTGATGCACTTGATTTACGATAATTATTCTATTTATTATGAAAGCTATATCTTGATAATTTTATTAGTCTGTGCCCAGTCTAGCCGTGCTTGATGTATGACTTGCCTCGCAGACCTTTTGTTATTGGTTATACAGTCTCGTGGAATATGGTCATTTGTGTGCAAATACAATGAGTTAAGTTTAATCCGCTTATATTTCGAATCCATAGACGGTACGGAGTGTGTCTCGCCGTATAAAAACCATTGCAAATTCTGTTCATATTTTAACAAAATTAAAGGCCAAATTAAAATTATCAACGTTTGAACGTAGAACACACAAAATGGCATCATTATATAGAATTTGTATCGACTGTGATTTATTTATTTCAGTACACTAAGTTTTAGTACAACTCAAGTAACCCACAGCTAGGATATACCTATATTCATATTTTTTTAAATTACACCCTTGATAGAACCACTAATTATAACGTATCAAAAAAACGCATAAAATCTTCTTGCCGTTACCTTCGTGAATGCGAACAATTAAAAAAACAACAATTAAAAAATAAACAAAGAAGTCTTCCATTTTCCAATGTAAATTCTTATTTCTTGCACCATTGGCAAGGTCAAAGACCTCGTCAAACTTAAGGGACTGCGCGTCCCTTCGCAATGCTCATCTTAAAAGGGGTCACAGTAGTGCACAACCTATAATTAACTCAACACGCCACTTCAATTGCTCCATACAGATTTGTTGGTGAGGTTTCTTACCGTGAACGTTCTCAAACCCATTAACGTAACTAATGGGCGGTTTTTTATGTGTTTGTATATTTTTATGAGAGACTAAAAATCTTTTGAGCCCTGGGGCATTTTATTCCACATATATGTTATTGAGATTTGTCATTATATAGTTTAAATATAGGTTGATTAATATACTTAAGTTACCTTTGAGATATGCATATGCCCTGCCTACCTCTCCGGTAGTATTGGCATGATGGATCGTATATACAAGGTATATAAAAGCCGTGGTCGAAAACTAAGACACTAAATAGCAACGGTGACTACAAACATCGTGACATTAAAGAAAATCAAATCGAAACGACCACATAGTACATTAATAACACATTTTCAATATCCATATATCTTTCTTTAAAACTTAATAACACCGTACAGTCCAATACCTTTCTCCGTTCCAAATTATATCAGCGGCGTGAATGGTAACTTACCTGAAACAAATAGAAAATGAAATTAAACAAAGTGAAAACACAACTGTTTTATGTGTAGCATGACATAACAAATTTTTATGCAAATTTTATTCAGTCCAATGTATAAAGTATTGTTTTTTTCTTTCTTCTTGTCAGTACTTTATTTTTATACGGCGATCTGCTAAGATTAACAAAAAAAAAGAGTTTTTTAACCATGTTTAATTGTTCTGTGATGAGACTTTTCCTCTGCAGATTTAGTGAGTTTTCACTTTAGTATATAAATACGGGTGAAGTAAATAAGAAATCGATTAACGTATTATTTTCACAAATTAATGACGAAAGTTGTTTAGACTTTCAACAATGCAGTATAGACTAGATTTACAATCCACCGTTCTCGAATATGACGCTTGGTATTATATAAAAGGGAAGTAACTTGCCACACGATCCTGATCTGGCACAACCATTTAATCAACGAATTAAACTTTATGTCCAACCATAAAGTACTACAACTGCATTAAAATGTAATAATATTTTATGAATGTCGCTATTGCTTCTTATCATATCTAAAAATTTTATTGAGCAATTTTCGTGGCTTATTAACTGAGCTGGCCATAGATTAAGACATATTATCCTCTTTGGTCTTAGCCGCAATTATTTCAATAACATTTTAGGTTTTGGCGCAGGTCAGTTCTTTTTAATATTCAAGAGTATATAAGACACAAGCATTTTTATTTCAATCGCTTACTAAAGTATCGACTCTTCTTGAAAGTGATATTCCCCGTGATAATAAATTGTAACGTCACAAATTATTGCAAACTTTTATTTGTAAAAATCATTCGATAGCTTCAATATTGGGGTTTCAATTTCAAACCATTCATATCAGAACCTCCATCTTTAATAATGTATCTTTCAAAATTTACCTTTTGCGAAATCTGAGGAGCAGCAATTCATTAATTTGGAGTTGTTAAAGTTCCCATAAAACCTGTATCAATTTTTATTCACATTTGCATCAACACTTGTTTTCGCGGGGCAAATCGCTGCATTATTATCATCATCCATGTCCATTTTTATATTTTCCTTTTCATAATCTTGTTTAAAATAAACTGGTTGGCTGAGATCAGCAACTTCGATGTCGTAAGCTGCGCATTAGGGGTTTGATCTTCAATTGTTACGATCTCGCGGACTAGTTGTAAAATCTGGTTTTATGCCATTCCGATGAGAGCGATATCGAGTTTGACCCGTAAGATCTTGATTTGCATACTATGGCCATTTGTTACGACCAATGTCGCTTTGAAATTAGAATATTAGACAGGTGTGTCAATTTAAGAGGCTATTTTTATTATTATTTCAAGTTAGGATTCGCTATTTGGTTTGTTAGCTTCTATAGATTTGTTAATCGGCCAAGATAAAATCCGACATCTAATTACTGTATCTTTAACAATTGCGATAGACTATGTATGTTTGATGCAACTATATTAATAAAATAAGTCCAATAAACATCACCAAGCTCTCATGTACCGCATGCCTTTCAGAATTTACTCTACTCTACACTATTGATATATCGCTGTGTTGAAATGTATCAACCACTTTAGCTCGGGGCATACAAATCTAACGATTTACCTTCACCGAGTATCGTCAATTGCGCATTTCATAAGAGCATAATTATTGCATATTGGTCCATTCCGGAGCGAAGGAGGGCGTACACTAAATTATTTTGCCTCTGGGTCGAGTAGGGATTACTTCAAATTGTTGCTCATTTGCCATTCGCTGAATTGGCTTGGAGAATTTTGTTGCGCTACTTTTAAGCGGTTTGAGTTTAGAAATCAAAAAGATGACGTATTTTTTATTTGCCATTTTATTATACTATACATAACTTATTTTAGGTTTTAAATCCTGGGTGATTTAATTGATTAGGTTCCGTATAATAGATATTTTTCTAGATTAAGATTGATTTCGATCCTTTTGAGCATGCCTCCTATTTTCAAGTAAGTAGCATTCAGAAGAATATACACCACGGATATGTACAATTCCTGTCTATGCATTACACATAAGTCAAATTTCATTACGACCTATCCAAACATATCCAAATCACTATTAATTTATAACACAGGACTTTTAAAACATCCTTCTTAAAGATTAAACATAACTTTACCGCTAAATATCGGAGACTACACCCAATTACAACCAAGCTTCCCCTACGAATAAGATACTGTTTATTATTTAATGTTTTTCGGACAATAGTGGCACAATGGTCGGTACGCGATACGCTGACCCACTGACATCAAGAAAATGTTCTCACAAAACAACAATAGGTCCACAAAAGGATGATGTTATTCACACAGTTAACTCTTCTTTATATTATCTTTATCTTTGCATATTAATATGGAACTATTGTGTGCAGGTTAGTTATATAGGGTGTTTCAGATTGGCGTTAGAGGTGTCTTAATGATTTTTAGATATTTTTTTTAAATAGAATTTTAATTATAGTTCTAGTTGATGGATATGTTGTGGGCAAGGCGTATATTCCTTAGCTCAAAAATTCTATTTATAAAACATTGAAATCATGAACTATGGTAATGAAAACACAACAGACTTCCCTCAAACCCTATTCGGTATCGCAGGTAAAGATAAAGTAACTATGCGAGTCACGTCAATCCATCAATTAAGCCGTAATATATTTGACCTTTGAACGGAATAGAAAAAGATTTTCGCTGTAAAATGTACTAAGAAACTTAGCTATTATGCAAGTAACAATAGAGTTGTTTATCTTTAACTTATTGCTATGGTAATGAGAAGTTCCTTTGGGATTTTAAGACGTCTCATTAAATACAACTGGTAGCCTGTCCAATATTTCATAATTGTGTCAAAATATGAGAGCAAATAGTCTTTGAAAAATGTTGTAACAATCAATAGGTATACATAAGTACATATCTGGTCAGTTCTAGTAATTTATGAATAAAGAGCAGCCTGTGTAAAAAATCTAGTTTACACACTACGAGAGACAAGTGCGTGACAATTCTTACAAAAGGGACAAAAGGAGCCGAAACAAAATGATAAAACTTACCCTCGCATCTCAATGAGGTCGTCGACCCCTTTTTACCCCTTTCTTACATTTGTCTTGGGACAATGGAACTGCGGTTCATGTGGATGTTAGTGAGATCAGTTTATTTTTGTTTGAATTTGATTTGACAGATGAAAGACGTTTCCTTACTTTTTTATACAGAGCCTTGGAATCATCGGTCTACACCTTAAGGTTAATTGCGCGCACTGAAAAAAGTAATTGATTGCATGCTATTTTTGTACTGGCCGCTACCGAACTTTTGAAGATTTGGAAATTTAATTAGTTTATCGTCGAAGTTCTTAATCAGAGTAATAAACAGATCCAGATTATAGTTCGAACTGTTAAGATGAAAACATGTATTTAGTGGCAGTTTTTTTTGACTCGGTCGCAAGTGCAGGGGTGGGATAGAAAGGGTCTAGATACGACCTCAAGGCGGGTAGTGGTGGTGTAAGATTTTTTTCAAAAATGTGTTCACACATACATACGTTACACATGTAATTATTTTTATGTTATTTTTAGCATGTTAGTGGGATAAAAAATTAAGTTCAATACTTTTCCAGAAAACAATTTTGTTAAAAAATACACGATCTTCCATTAAAGTCACCAGAAAAATATTAAGCATTCCAAATTAAAGTAAATTAGAACATTTATGACCACAATCTTACCTCTAGACTGAAAGACATTCCCAATGTACAAAGACGTAGTGAAATGGATGGTATTAAACTAGAAGCGATTCACAATGGGCCTTTTAAACCTTTTGTCTGGTATCACTACGTTCGGTTCGAATAGGATTCCTTTAAGATCCTTGCTTTTGATTTCGTCGTTTTTTCCTCTGTGACTGATGTTCGTCAATGGGAATTTAATGGACGTTATTTATTAGATAGTTTTGACGAGTGCCTTGTACGTAATAATGAGGCTGTAAAGATTTACAGATGGACAGCGAAAGCATGGCGCATCGTATATTCTTCCAGACTAGAAGAAAACAAAAACGCTAATGGGATAATGAATCGTAATAATTAAACTTCAAACCTTTTCAATTTTGGCATGGATTCTGGAAATGAGCCTAAAATCTAAACAGTCTTGTACCTTAATACCAACGTGCATTAGGATTTAAATGCATTTGGATAGATAATGAATACTACCACGTCGATATAACAGTGTTACGCAGAATTTATTGAACCGATTTACATTCTTATTGATGTATCATAAAACAAAATTGGCAACACTTCAAAGTCTTAAACTCGCGTCCCTAGCTCTCAACACAAGGTTGTTTCCTTAGCATCTCGTAAATTTAAATATTTCAGTCCATACACGAAGTTTCTTGCTATAACCTTAGCGAGGATCGACTTGACCTTTCCCTTATCGCCAAACTTAATCTAGGCATCTTTCCCTTTAAAATTTAATGAAAACTGCTTGATTAAAATGTAAAAGTCTACAAACAGTAGACGTTAAAGGAAAAATCGATCCAGTAGAGAATATTAGTCCCCACTTAATTAGCAACCACCGTACGAGTAGGTACATGAGGTGTTTTTTCCCATAAATGATTCTATGAAAAGGCTGGTCTAAACAAAAAATCACTTAGCCAATCGCAACTATGTTTGTGACAATTTTGTAATGGTAAGTGTAGTGAAATTTAAAAAACATCTATTAAGAAATTAGTCGAACCCTTTATATCGCATGACTGAATCCAAGAGATAGATCCATACGTCTTTTTTAAATAATCTTAATATTAAAAAAGCTTTTGTATAACAATAAAAGTTTGTTACTTACTCATTAGTAGTCAGCGTAATAGAACAAAATTTCACCCTCTAACAATCACATAATTCTGAACTTTAAATACACTGCCTCATTTCACTTCCAATGCAACCATGTAATTCTCCATGGAATTTAGTGTAGTTGATTTGACATCTAAAATGTGGTTTGGAACAGTCTAAGGAAGACACGCAGATGCCTAGATCTAAAGCCGATATACAGTGGCGTGCAAAAGTTTCGGGCCACCCTCATTTTTCTATGAAATCAAGAAAATATTTATACCTCCACTTGATCAATGCTCAAGCTATTAAAAAAAGTCAGGATAATGATAATAACATTAGATATAATGTTTTTCTTTAGCATATTTTAAGTGTATAATGTTAAATCACTTTTGTCGGTGTGCAAAAATATCGGGCCACTTATTGACGTGGCTTTATACCCACGATTTGATAACATTTTTTTCATTTCAGTTTTAAAACAATATCTCGCTCTGTTATTCAGTGGAAAATTAATCTTAATTTTGAGATCATGGTGGAACATACGAATGTTTAGGTTCGCAAAATCGTTTTAAAAGCTTTTATTGGAAGAGAAGAGTTCTCGTGATATCCCGACGACTTTATCTGTCGGTAAAAGCACTGTAAATTGTATAATTTCAAAATATAAAACTACAAACACACTTTGTGATAAAATTCGTAGCGGTAGGCCAAGAAAATCTTCAAATCGTGTTGATAAAATTATTACATGAAAGTGTATTGTCGATTCCCAAAAAACCGCAGCCGATATTTCTCGGGAATTGAGAAGCGAAAATTTAACTAATGTTAGCCGTAGTAAAGTGTCTCGACGTCTGAAGGCTGCAGGGCTAATTGGACGTGTTGGAGTGAAGACCCAAAAAAAAAATAAGAAGGCGAGGTTGGATTTTGCTGAAAAGTATAACACTAGACGGTAACACATAGGCGGAAAGTCTTTTTTTCTGACGAATCGAAATTTCAATTATTTAGAAGTGATGGTCGGACGAATGTAAAACGCCCAAAAGGTACCAGATACGATGTAAGGTATGAAACTACCACTGAAACATATGGTGGCGGTAACATCAAGGTTTGGGGAGCATTTTTCGCTAATGGCGTTGGTCCGCTAGTAGCAATATGGACGCTATCATGTATAAAAACATTTTACAAGAGTATATGCTTCCATTTGCGAAAAATAAATTACCTCGCGGTTCGATCTTTCAACACTTTAATGAACCAAAACGTGTTTTGCGTCTTGTTAAAAATTTTCTTCAGAGCCAAAAAGTTCGCCTTTTGACTGATCGTCGCAGTCATCGTATTTAAATTCCATTGAACATCTGTGGCAAATCCTAAAGCTTCGTGTTGGGACCAAAAATCATTGGAAGAAAACGGAATTGTGGAATTATTTGCGGTGTTAGTGGGAAAAGTTGCTAGAAGATAAATAACCAAATGAATCGAGTGTATGCCTCGTCGGTGCGGTGCAGTTATTACTGTTAAAGGCATGGCGACTAAGTATTGAGTACCATTAAAGAAATAAATAAATCTTTGGTAATTTTATTTTATTGAATCCCAATTTTTTCAACAAAATTGTATGCGGCCCGATATTTTTGCACACGCGTGAATTGAAAATTTTTGAACAATTAATTATTCAAACAAAATTTTAACGTAAACAATCGATTTTTTTCATTAATAAACGAATACATATTATAATCAGTCGTTTATATTCTTTCTACACCATAATTTTATGCGATATGTCTGAAATAGAGGGTGGCCCGAAACTTTTGCACGCCACTGTATATTGCGGTCGGGTCGGAATCTTGCGAGCAGGAACAATGTCAGCGTGTGATTAATATATTTCCTATAAATGTATTTAGTTTAATATTCAATGGTAATGTGATTGAAATGCCAAGAAATCTTCGAGTACAGTTCATAATAATATTATTATTGTTTGTGTTAAAAAGCTCGGGAATGACACTCATTAGTAATAGATTGTGTTATTTAAATGATTGTAGGAAAACAAAATTAAAAATATTGTCTAAAATTATACCGCTTCAATTGTTACTTATAAATAAATAATTTTCTTGCACGTAGATCCTAAAATACCTTTTGTCCATCTCTTTTTATTCGCCTAGTTTCCAGGTGGTTGGTTAACACAAAAATCTGCTACCATCAAGCAAGGGTTCTTTTTGTGACAGGACTCATAATTATGCTGTCGACAGAAGGGGCAAAATAAACAGAATTTTTAAAACCAGCTTCGCTAGATTGTACATTTTACACGTGGTCCCTGATAATCCTGATAAAGTTGAGTATTAAATTACATTGACCACCGCTGTAGAATTTCGAGGGTCATCCATTATTTTTGAGAATTAAATTCGGCACCCCTTCATTTCGCCGTTCTAAACACAAAGGTAGCGCGGCGCATTATGACAATGTTAGATTCGGATTACAGGGGTTTAGGTTGGTAAATTTATTCGAATTAATGTTGACGTGGAAAGAAATATTTTTGGAAATTAGAATTTGTATTGGATACTGCCAATTTTGTTCGAAACAAATGATCTAATAATATAGTTTTAGTTTACTGAAATGAACGATTTGTTTCAAAATTAGCTGAATACAGCTTGCGTAGTAACTCTACGTCCGGATGCATTATTATAAAAACGTAGCTTATGTTTAAATAACATCTATTCCTATACCAAAAATGCAAAAAAAAGAACAAAGAAAAAAAATCACTCAGTGATCTTGTGGTTGGACCGTAAAAGCAAAACTAATAACCACAGACACATTATTTCCTTGCTAGTTGCTACCTATATTTTTATCATTACGTTTTTTAATCACCGAAGTTGTTACTATAAAGCTTAAATTTATTGCGTTCTCTATTATATACCTATTTTAATGGAAATAAACTTCTTGGAAAAACCATTAAAACTAGCATCACTAGACTTATTTAACTCGACTTATGCCCCACGGCAGTACAATCATCTATATAAACCTGAGTGCCATTTAAATAAAACAATATTCAAAGAATTATTTGAAATAGAAGCAATAATAATACATGCGGAAAAACATCAAGTAGAAATATGTGCAGACGACAAGCAATATATAAGTTATACTGAATGCTTGTATTGATAATTTAATAAATGTCACGATTTTAAGCGGTAATAGAAAACATCGTAGGGTAACCGCGACGTTCGGCAACCGTTCGGAACCATTCTTACTTCTTAGGTATTTCATAGCCTTGATGGACTAAGGCCTAACCTCTCTCAGTTGCAGAGGAGGCCCGAGGCCATCTGAGGGACTAGGACGTGACGAAAAATTGTAACATAAAATGCTCAATTAACACATGTTACTTTGCATTGTCAGCTTGGGGTATTTCGTGCTGACTTTATTACTCGGATTAGCATAATGGCGCGACCGACCGTGATCGCATTGTTCGACTATGGGGTACTTTTAATCACACTTGAAGGGTTGATTTTGAATTAAAAATTGGCACTAGCGAAGTGTGAATTTGACCACTAGAAACAGTGATGATAAACAATAAGAATTGTACTACTGGTGATTGTGAATTAGTGTTGCCCAAATGCAAGAACAAGACGAGACTTAGCCAGTCTTGGTCTTAGTCTTGCGTCAATACACCTGGTCTTGGTCTTGGTCTTGGTCTTGCGCTCCCAGTCTTGGTCTTGGTCTTGGTCTTGCAGCAAGAGTCTTGCAAGTCTTGCAATTACCTATTAGTCTATTACTATTTATTAAAGTTTACTTTAAATCTTAGAAAAACGTATTAGAATTGGAACATTGTGAGCTTGAATTAACATAGCCATAGTAAAGATCAAGCAGATTAATAAATAACTGAAGATTTGATAAGAAATTCGAAAAATCAACTGACTTATATGTCGTTTACCATGAAAGTAACTGTTTCTTAATAAACATTTATGATTTATAAGCTTACATTTGCTAAAACATGTAAAAAAACAAATTAATTACAATAACTTGACTGTATTTTAAAGAACCTAAGAATATTTTAACCTACGCCTTGTGGCGGCAATCAAATAGTGTCAAATGTTGTGATTTCGGCGCGGCGGCAACGATTGTTGTATATGTTTTCAAAAGAAGCCGCCGGCGCGTGTATCATAACCATGTACTTCCGAAAAACGACAAATTACTTTGAGAAGTAAGTACAAAACCTTTGATGCCGCATTATCAAAGTGCCGATGGTTAAAACATAACTATGCATGCACTCAGTTTGATTTTAATGGATATTTTTTTATTCGCTATGTAGGTATGATTATGGTATTAGCAGTGGCGGTACTTCCATAGAAGCCCGAAAGCCCGACTTGCCTTACATAGTTCCGAATAACGAACTTAAGGATTGTTTATTTATAAAATAACGCTATAAACGTGAATGTGAGTATTAACCGGTAGATATTTATTAGTCCTACGTACCAAAAAAAATATGCTGCTACTAAATAAACATTTGGGCTTGCCTTAGTTTGACACCCTAGGCACGCCACTGGGTATTAGTCGTAATGCGCATAGGTCCAGTTTTTCATATTCTTTGATACAGTTTTTTGCGTCTCATAGAGTTCCTAAGCGTACCTATACACCGAACTGTTACACCTAACTACTCTGTGAAATAGCGCTAAGTCCTAGCTGCAAGACGCAAGAGTCTTGCAGGCTATGTCTTGTTCTTGCTCAAGTCTTGCACGGTCAGTCTTGGTCTTGGTCTTGCTAAAAATACGCGGTCTTGTTCTTGGTCTTGGTCTTGCAAAAACGCAAGAACAAGACCAAGACTGCAAGACCAAGACTGAATTTGGGCAACACTATTGTGAATGGATGGAAACGGAATATATTGGCATAAATATTAGCAGCAGGATGCAAAAAAAACACGATACAAATGTAAGCGTATTTCTCATTTGTGGATATTTCAGATTTTCCTTGTTATTTCTTGAGGTTTTACATGCGTAGAACAAATTAATAATTTAGGAAAAGCCTAAAAATAGACAGCAACATAGGACAATGCTATGTTCGTTTGGCACATACTAAATGTGCGCCACGAATTCGAGTGTCCGGGCTTCGATTCCCAGGAGGGAAAAGAGTTAAAAAATTACTTGGAGTATGAAGTGTAGGAAATCGAAAAAAGAGGATTGGGCAAGTATAGTTGGCAAAAGGAAGGACTAGAAATTCCAATTCAAGGGAATGAAGGACAATTGTAGAACAGAATTTTCTAATATTATTTATACCGGTTTCTAGACACAAAGGAATGTGAGTAGATGTTCCTAAGTGGGTCAAGAATGTGGATTCCGTAGTTTTCCTTATATCCTCTTATCATGTATCTACAGTCAATACAATATTTACTAGATTAGTGTACAAATATACGCGTACTCTAGTAGCAGACTGGCGTGCTGGTTACCGATTAGTATTTATTAGTTACTTTTTACTTATATTATATGTAAAGGTTCTCTGGAAGGTCTCGTTTTGAGAGATAAGATGTGTGGTTTTATAACACCACTTTACGTGGGGCTGACACATAGTACTTAGTGAATTTATCCCGCAGAATTAAACATTTGTCTAAGCCCTCCTGGAATAGAACTCGTACCTAATTTTATTTTAATGTTTAGTTAATGGCCCTCGGAAGACCTTAAATCAGTAGAAAGGACGAAAGTCTTTCTTTCTTTGAGTATTTATAAAATTTATTTAAGACCTTGAATTGTCTTCTTATTAACAATCCAGTAAATAATTTGATATACATACATAATGTAACAGACACAACAAAAACACCACTACAGCGGAACACGTAAAAAGTACTCAACATAAAACGCACAAACGGTGCGTGTTCTAGTAATAAAAATGGCAATAATTCGTCTGTACATAATAAAAACGACTGTGTTCAAATTGAACTGGATGACATTTTTATAGTGCGATAAAATATTGGACCGAAATCATCGCGGCATTCAAGGGTCGCGACGCCATTACTCTACTTTTAATTTACTTTTTCAACGTGTATGTTGCTTTAACGAGCTCGTATGTAGCTAGGATAAAAAATACCTGACTAAACCCTTACCTATACCTTTCTTTATAAACATACAACCAACTGCTAATACTTCTCTTTTTGAGGTAGAAGGAATTGATGGGAGGTTACTGGATAAAGCAATTTATCTACCTATTTGTACCTTTAAAGATCCGCAACGGTTCTTCTAAAAACGTGTGAGGAGCTTAAGTACGCCAGGCAAACTGAACTACTGCCCTCATGGGTAGAGTAAGATGTAATAGTAAGTGGTAAATTTCACATACCTTTGATCAGCGGCGGTACTTCTATAGAAGTACAAAAGCGTTACACATTGATTGCGTAATGTCTAGTTTATAATTGTTGGATCAGTATATTCTCATGTATGTATATGTCAAACTGCTTTTGTTAAAAAAAAAATAAGCTTAAAGATTACTTGTTCGGATTTCGACCTTTCGGGCTTTTATAGAAGTACCGCCACTGCCACCGACATCTTCGAGGTAAATTGGTTTCCTATCCATGTTTTTCTAAAAGTTATGTGTGCCTGAGATTCAATGCTGTGAAGGGGTTACACCAGATCAATAAAATAACCAGATAGTTTATTCAGTGGAATATAAAAAGACGCATAGCGTAAAACGTATTGACTGGGCATACATAAACCCGATGCAGAGCTTTGGTACACTTTAATACGCTTTGGTTCAATTTGTTTTCCTTTTATCACGCCAGATGACTTTACTGTTCAAGCTTTACCTGAGTTTGTTAGTACGAGACCACAGAAATTTATTTAAAATCTCTACGCCTCACTTTATAGTAAGATTCAAAATTTACAAATTCGATATTGCCCTTGAATAAGTCAAACAGAGATTGAACTAATGTGTTATGATTAATTTAGTCCATTGCTTTATTAAAACACACCCCTGTATTTTCTAAGGGTTGGCAGAAGTAAGTCTTTTGCAACCACGACTCGTCAAGGAGCAACCCTATCACACCGATTTTTGAGAACGTTCGAAAATTTGGATTGCTGCTGCGAATGTCCTAATGAAAGAATCAATAACTCTACTCGTCCCGAGAACTCATTTTAGGACGTTACGATGGTAATAGAAAGAGGCAATCCCCTCATTATTAGCGCATGCCGCAGAAATTTACAAAAACTAAACGTATTCTTGCAATACAGAATATGGTATTCCTTAGTGAAAATCGAATAGCAACATAGAACAATGGAATAATCGACCAAAAAAGGTACAAATGCACAAACATGGTAGCTGAAGCAGACGAATAATTATTCGCGTTTGCTGACGTTAAAATGAAGCGAAACGATTATTCAACTTCCTGTAAATGCAGTTCTTTGGAATGACGGACTGGTGTCGGTTCGCACAACGAATTAGATTTTCAATTATGCTTAAGTATCATTAGGGTTCTAATCATTCACTGCAAACTAATGAACTGATTAATCAAGAAGGGGTAAGATATACAATAGCATGTCGAGACTTTCTATGGCATTGATATGATCTGAGCAGCAATATAAATAAAACATATCGTATTTACAGCCCGCCGAAATTAAACTGCATTCCGAAATCAGCCGAATGTGTATTGTGTATAGGGTAACTAAACACCTACTTACATACTTATATTATTTCACAAGTATTCTACCGATTCATTATATTAAAATAAATATGCAATCAATTTTTCGATTTAGTTGGAAGATTAAAACATAAAATTTAAATTATTCATACATAATTTTTAACAATTAATTCATAAATTCCCACTACATAAAAAATTTTTTACTTCAAAATAGTTTAACCAGCATTTGGATATTCGATAAATAATATTTGCATTAGTTTGTACTTTCAACAGTTACATTGGTAATAAAAACAAGTTAAGGTAAGGGTGCTTCACTTACAAGGGGAAATAGCTACACTGCAACTCGAGTGCCCCATTTCAAATTACACGCTATTGTCATTTTATCACATTTTAAGTTTTTGCGATATCAAAAAAACAAACTTTTTGTTTGTCTATCGTTAGCAAACTTGATGTAAACTAGTTATTTTTAGGCAGCAAATGACACAGTTTACACCTTAACACTATAGCAATAAAGACGAAAATGCAATTCATTCAAAAATCAAACAGCTCATTAGTAAATTGAGACTCTTGTATAAAAACCTCGGTGCATTTAACTCATCGAATGTTATAGTAGGGGAGCCGACGATGCTAAATGGGGATTTACTCGAGCGTCATAGAGACCTATAGGATTGCAAAGCTTAGATGATAAGAAGAAAAAAATGTTATATGATATATATCTTTTCATCGGTGGGGAAAGCGGGTATAGATTGTTAAATATGTAAAAAAAAACTGATGCGTGGACATCCTCGAGCGCGTCAGATATTGATAGCATCATTGCCCTACGTATTTTTAATAATGTACGTATCTTAATCTGATCGTTTCCATGATGGGGGTGGTTGTATTTAAGGATTGAAAATGAAGAAAAAAAAAATTTTATCGAGCGCGTCAGATTTTCTAAGGGAGTGTTAAGTGCACCAAAAAAAAGCTCTCATTCAATAATCTGACGATTTCGATGTGACGCAAACTCGTGGCCATTCTCATAATATGCAAAAAAAAATCGCCATTTGGATATACTCAAGCGCGTCAGATTAAGATATATATGGTTCATCTTTATGTTCTATACGTACTGTCTCATAATCTGACGATTATCTAGAGGGATTCGCCTAATCTGACGAAAAAAAAAAATATTTTTTCAATTTTTACTCAATTTTCAACTTAATTAATTGAAAAGCTCAGGAAATAGCATGCAAATAAATAAGCGTATGCTTTTTTAGTACAATGCATGTATTTATAAAGAAATATTTTTAAAAAAGCTTAACAAAAATTTATGTTTTATTAATTAATCATCATCTTAGTTGCAAGTAGATATTTTTCAAATAAAAAATACTAATTGGTATGCCAGGTCATATAACCAATAAAATAAAAAAAAATTGCGGGACATTGATGTTTCATTATTCTCCATTCATTACTCATACATCTGTTAAATAAAAAAGTAGCTCCCACATCCAGTCTAAAAAAACGAATTTAAAAAGTATAAGCTCATGCATTAAATGTAATGCACGGATGTCTCAGCGAGTCCGAAAATGCGTTATATATAATGCATGGACAAGCAACGTGTTAAAATAGCAAAAAAGCTAAAACGTTGGAAACACGTTGAAAATTATACTTTATTAAATACGTTGGCGTCATGGGAGCAGAAACCAGAGTGGAGACGGAGTGAGAGAGTAATAGATAGAGAAAGAGTGAAAAAGGAATAGAAACGCGGAGAAGGAAATAGCGCCGCACAGCTGCACGCATTTAACTTTATCGACGAATTTTTGTTATTTCGGCTTGCGGAAATCGTCAGATTATATATTTTTCGTTAGTCTTGAACTATTTCCTTCAAAATAAAAAAAAAATTAGCTACGCTCGAGAATGTCGAGATGACGTTTTTTTTTTACAACTTTGCTGCCCTCCCCTTTCTTTACGTCACGCTCAAATTGTCAGATTAGTGGAATATACACTTTTTAGGACGTTATTTACTCACCCTACCTTAATCTGACGCGCTTGAGAATATCCGATGGTCAATTTTTTTTTACTAATCTGATCCTGTATCCTTCATGGGCGGCCTTATATATGGGGCTCATGTTTGGTGGAGGTACTTAACCGGGTACAAGGTATCCTCCTGTATATTAATCTGCCGCGCTCGAGTAAATCCCGAAATCCCCTCTTCGGCTCCCCTACTATTACTATCCAGATGTTCACATAAGTGGCTTATCTTACTTCGATAATGGGCTCTTATCACAATAACGATTATTTTATCCATCGTTTTAGTTGCTAATTGATTCGATCATTAATATCGAATTTATGTAGAATCGATAAATTTTAAACACCAGCTGCTTTTGATCTCTAATGACTATTGATGTATTCGGCATGCCGCGAGACCAATTACGATATTATGTTTTATATTGAAAAGTAATTAGAGTTTTTTCGCAATTTGATCATAAAGCAAATTGCTGTGACGTTAGGGACGTAAAAGCAATTAATGAAATTGAGAGCAAATTTAGTCATATTACACAATCATTCGTCCTCTGCAACTCATTTCCGTCCTATGAATATTTAAAATATGACATATTTTAAATTGACGAACTTACTAATTTAGATTTTTTAAAGTCTTCTTGATTGTACGCCACAAACTCATTGATTTAATAGAAAAATAGAAGTAGCAGGCAAACTACGGCGGATAAACTATCCACAATTTCAGTGGACTTCTGCAATGTCAGGGGTCTACACAGCAACCTCGACGCCGTCCATCACCACCTCGAGACGGCGCGGCCTGCCCTGCTCTTTTTAACGGAGACACAAATATCTACCCCTGACGATGTATCGTACCTTAACTACCCCGGCTACGTATTGGAACATACATTCGTACGTAAAGCCGGGGTGTGCGTCTTCGTCAGGGGTGATATATGTTGTCGCCGCCTTCGGGGCCTCGAGCATCGGGACCTGTCAATATTATGGCTTCGCGTAGACTACGGGGGTCGAACCCGTGTATACGCGTGCCTTTACAGGTCCCATGCCAGTGATTCGGGGTCTTCTCTGTTGTTTGAGAACGTCCAAGTGGGGACTAGCTGCATACTCGAGCAGTGCCCGTCCGCGGAGGTGGTGGTCCTGGGTGACTTCAACGCCCACCACAAAGAGTGGTTGGGGTCCAGGATCACTGATCTCCCGGGCCGGTCTGCCTACGAGTTGGCCCTGGCATATGGTTTCTCACAGCTGGTAACACAGCCTACCCGTGTTCCGGATGTTGAGAGCCATGAGCCTTCTCTGTTGGATCTTCTGCTGACTACTCATCCTGACGGATACAGGGTGGTGATCGAAGCCCCTCTAGGGTCATCTGATCACTGCCTTGTTCGTTCATGGGCCCCTGTTGTGCGTCCCAGTCGTCCTTCAGCTACTGGGACTCGCAGAGTCTGGCGTTATAGGTCAGCAGATTGGGATGGACTGCGCGAGTTCTACGCATCCTTCCCATGGAAGCGGCTCTGCTTCTCTTCCGACGATCCTGACGCCTGTGCGGACTGCGTAAGGGATACAATAATCCTGGGGATGGATACTTTCATCCCCAGTTCCAAAATACCCGTGGGGCGCCGCAGCCGACCTTGGTACAACCACGCTTGTGCCGATGCTGCGCGCCTCAAGCAGTCCGCATTTAAGGCTTGGCAGGAAGCCCGAAAACGTCGGGATCCTAAAACAAAGGAGGAGAAGCGAAAATTCAATGCCGCTTCTAGATCTAGCAAGAGGGCTATCGCTAGGGCCAAGGCGGAACACGTTCGACGAATTGGCGAGCGACTCGAAAGTTATCCTTCTGGAAGTCGAGCTTTCTGGTCGCTCGCCAAGGCTGTCGAAGGTAATTTTTGCCAGCCTAGTCTCCCGCCACTGCGTAGGGATGATCACAGTCTGGCCCATAGTGCAAAGGAGAAGGCCGATCTCTTGGCCCAATCCTTTGCCTCGAACTCGACCCTGGATGACGGGGGAGCCACTCCACCAGTTATACCCAGGTGTGAGAGTCTCCTGTCTGACATCAGATTTAATCATCGTGTTGTCAGACGGGAGCTCAGGCTTCTCGACATCCGAAAGTCGAGTGGGCCGGATTGTATCCCCGCGGTGGTTTTTAAGACGTGCGCCCCTGAGTTGACCCCCGTGCTCACGCGCCTGTACCGCCTTTCCTACAAAACCAACAGGGTCCCAGCTTCTTGGAAGGTCGCACGTGTCCACCCAATCCCTAAAAAAGGTGACCGGTCGGACCCTTCCAACTATAGGCCGATAGCGGTCACATCCCTTCTCTCCAAGGTCATGGAGCGAGTAATTTATACTCAGATCCTGAGGTACCTTGAGGATCGCCAGCTGATTAACGATCGTCAATATGGCTTTCGACACGGTCGGTCAGCTGGCGATCTTCTTGTGTACCTCACGCATCGCTGGGCGGAGGCCTTGGAGAGTGGGGGTGAAGCTATTGCCGTCGGCCTAGACATTGCGAAGGCGTTCGACCGAGTGTGGCACGGCGCCCTTCTGGCGAAGCTTCCAGCATATGGGATCCCCGAGGGACTCTGCAAGTGGATCGCCAGCTTTTTGGATGGTCGAAGCATCAAGGTTGTCGTTGACGGCTGTTGCTCCGAGACCATGACCATTAATGCTGGCGTTCCTCAAGGTTCGGTGCTATCGCCGACACTCTTCATCCTGCATATCAATGACATGCTTTCTATCGAAAACATGCATTGCTATGCAGATGATAGTACGAGTGACGCGCGATACATCGGCCAACAGAATGTCCCTCGGAGTACCGTTGGGGAAAGACGGTCACAACTTGTGTCTGAAGTCGAGAGCTCTCTGGGGCGGGCTTTCGAATGGGGAGAAAAGAACCTGGTTCAATTCAACCCTACGAAGACACAAGTTTGCGCGTTCACTGCGAAGAAGGATCCATTCGTCATGGCGCCACAGTTCCAAGGAGTATCTCTCCAGATCTCCGAGAGTATTGGGATCCTCGGCGTTGAAATTTCGAGCTTAGTCCAGTTTAGGAGTCATTTGGAGGACAAAGCCAAATTGGCTAGTAAGAAGTTGGGTATCCTGAACAGAGCCAAGAGGTACTTCACGTCGGGTCATAGGTTGTCGCTCTACAAGGCGCAAATCCGGCCCCACGTGGAGTACTGCTCGCATCTCTGGGCAGGTGCCCCAAAATACCAACTCGACCCACTTGACTCCTTACAGCGACGGGCCGTTCGCATCGTCGATGATCCCGATCTCACGGAGAATCTACAGCCGTTAGGACTGCGGAGGGACTTTGGGTCTCTTTGTGTGTTCTACCGGCTGTTCCATGGGGAATGCTCCGAGGAACTGTTTGGGTTGGTTCCGGCATCGCCATTCTACCATCGCACCACCCGTCACCGCAGTAGAGTTCATCCATATCACCTGGAGACGTACCGTACGCGTACGGTGCGTTTCCAGAGGTCATTTTTACCACGCACGTGCAAGCTCTGGAATGAACTCCCTGCCTCGGTGTTCCCCGAGCGCTATGACATGGCCTTCTTCAAGCGAGGCTTAAAAAGAGCATTTTCCTCACGGTAGGCAGCGGCGTGGCTGTGCCCCTGGCATTGCCAAGTCCATGAGCGACGGTGACCGCTTACCATCAGGCGGGCCGTCAGCTCGTCTGCCTGCTAAGGCAAATAAAAAAAAAAAAAAAAAAAAAAAAAAAAAAAAAAAAAAATAAGATAACCAGATTTTTTAGGGTTATGTGCCTATTTAAAAAAAATATATAAATTCATTGACTAACTTAGGATCAAATTACAGCCGGATGGCTAACTTAGATGTATCAGGATTAGATCTAGATCTAGTCAAAAAGTTTATGTGGCAATCATATTGAACACGGATGATACCAGCTAACACTAGATAGTTCTTTATATAAACGGAATATTCAGAATTGATAACATTCCATCGGTAGCCTAAAATGTCTATACATTTTCATTTCGTCGTACCCTTTCTTGAGTTTATTTATCTTCATTGTTGGGTCACCTTGCTAGTTGGAGGCGCTCATAAAATTTTTACGCGCTCCTTTCCTTTGCAGTAGACATTATTCACAATTATACTTGCCGCGTTAAAGTGAAATGATCAGAGTTGTTTTGCTGGCCCATAAATTACGGTGTTTAATTTTAAAAAGTAGGTTTACCCCTATTTCTTGTAATAAATTATAGGGATCTCTTGTTTTTCCCGTCGGAAGGACGAAGGTAATGGGGTAATAGTGTCGCATTTGGTCGAATTAGGAACAAGTGACCCATGCTTTATGCCTTGTTATGGGAACAGCTTCTGAACTCAGTTCCGGAAAGGCTGGCGTAGTAGTGTGAACTAAGTATTCGTAATTATTCATTAATTGTTTCGTTAAAGAACTTTAACCTGATTTAAATGCATATTAGACAGAGCTAATAATGTTTGCATAACTATAAGGTCATATTGTTTCGTAGTCTCGCGGCTCAAATATGCGCTGTGCGATCTAGGTGCGATCTATCGATCTATGCGCTATCCGATGCCCGGGTCGAGCATGGGATATTCTCAGTAACAGCACGAAATCCGGAAATTTGCCTAAAAACGACAACATACTCGCCCCACTATTATATAGGACTGATGACCAGGTGAAAAGTGGGTTAACAAATGGATCTCTGCCTATCCCTTCTTTAAACAGATTTCAGATTTACGTATTTATGTAATAATATCAGCGGTGAAACCAGCGAAAGGTAGAATAATTTGAAGTTTATAATGTGAATCCGTATTTTAAAGAACTTCGAAAGCGCGTGTGGGACCTTACCGTAAGGTGATTTTATAAAATATATTAATTAATTGCCAACGAAAATTAAATAACTTAAAGTCATCGTTGTTCTCGGGATATCACAAAGAATTGTTGTAAAAAACAGTTGAGCTTCGTAATTAAATCAGAGCGGCGTTCTGGTTAACGAAGCGTGGAGTCACGCGCCCCGGACACAAACCAACTAAACTTTGTGAGCTTACATCGTCTCATTATTCATTTTATACTTTTTATGAATATTCACGAAGGGGATTTAATTAGTCGAATTATTGTGACTCTTCCTCACTTTTATTTTTGTTTTAATAGTGTTTGTGACTTGGAACGAATTTGAAGATAAACTCTAGTGTGTTGTTGGGACGGGTGTTATGCACATAAGCTTATGTATGTGGTGTCTTATATTATGATACTTAAGCAATTAAAAAATATTATTGAAGAATTCTTATCTTGTTGAAATGTTTGTAAAACATAGAGATCTCTATATCACACGTACCTGGCACCAACAAGGCAGTCATCGTTCAATGTCCATAATTAATTATGTTATATTCCATAATTATTAGCATTATAAATGCTTCCACATAATTATACTTGAATTATATTCGAGACGCGAATCATCAAAACATGATTCTTATAAGCATTTCCTTAAAACCGGCGCTACACGTACCTCAATAGCCACGTCAACAAATTTACGAAAATTTCAAATTAAATCGAACGCGAAACGCTCAAACTTCAACATAAAGTGCTAATACAAATTAAAAGAAACTCCTTTGTAGGGATGCACGGCTAATCTCGCCGCTTTGTGAGGTGGAATAGGCACTCTTACCTCAGGGAAGAACATCAAAGTCAAGGTAATGAGGGCTTCGTGCCGTCGCCGCCGAGTGCTGGTGCTTACCACTGGAGAAGCTGGGAGCTATTTGTTCGCTCCTATACCGACCGCTTTTCATAAAACTCCGTCGTGGATAAGTTCAGCGATGTATGTTTAGTGGACAGTTTTAAAGGGGCTGTGATTTTAACAGTTAAGTTGGTGTTTGTATTTAGGTCTGTCTAAAATTCCGAATGGAGTTGATAAATTTCTCTGAATAATAATTTCTAATCTATACAAGAAATACTATTTGCTTATTGCTTTACTAAGAATTTCTTGATTACTATACTTAATTTATACAAATTAAGTACTTTCTTCCGTCGTAGTTTTAAACTACTTTTTACTTTTCGAAGTAGTTTTTGTTAATCAATGGCTTATTATTTTTTCTTGTATTTTTTCTTGTGTTTGATGGATCGCGTCCCATAATTTATCTCCCGAAATTTTAAACAATAACTTCACTAAGCCAGCCAGGGTGAAGAATTAGAATACAGCTGTTGAGCACACGCCGCCATTTGACGGAAAAATATTTTCGTAAGCAATATCAATACGTGCCTTGTATCAGTGCGATGGTAGTAAATTGGCATCACTATTGCAACCAAACGTTTCCAACTAGTGGCACAGTGTAATTTTGCCGTTGAAATAGTGCATTTAATGTGCACAGACACGCGTGGGTATTGTCTGAGTGTACAGTTCGAAACGGGCACTAACAAAGCGACGCTACACTGCGGTCGACATGTCGCAATTTACGTTACGCCGCGTCCGGTTTCTGTCTATGAAAAATATGGGCGTGTTATTTTACTGTAACAGCGATAAACTTTTGAACACTCCAAATTGATATGTTGTGCTTTATTGTTGGTTCTGTTTGATATATAAAATTTGGTCCAGTTATTGGTCTGGAAGTGATAAAGTCGCAAGATTCCTGTTATGGCTGCAACGATATTACTTAAAACTCCAGAATACCCGTATAATGCTTGGGAATTTTTGATTTAGTATAGGTGTTCAAAAATCCTAGCTTACTAACTCACTGTTATATCATGAATTACGAAAATACTATTATTTATGTGGATTATTACAAGTAGAAATACTGAATGCCCTATCCCCGATTGTATACCTCAAAATTGTGGTATCTAGTTACTCCAACCAACTATTATTCCAAAAAGTTCAGCACTAAAAAAATGACAATCAACCCTTGATTTTAATTAAAATCCACCTCAGCCCATACCGGTGCGGTTCACTATTCAAACTGAAAAAGGTACCGAATAATGCACAGATCCAAAAGTCAGTCCTTTGTCATACATACTTTTGTGCATCTGAACGGGTATACGCGTGTAGTAAGAAATTAATTAGTTCCATCAATCACTACATGAATAGTGTCACTCCCGGCACGAGCCCACTGATTTCGAAAAAGGTAAATTAAAATACGTGAATCTACTATTGTGTCAACCCTTCCGTAGATAAAACGGAGCGACCGTCTCCGATATTTCGCTGGGTTCTGTCGCGACGATTTTTCTTTTTGCGACCGCGTCGAAAAGTTTGCAAATGATAGCAGAATATTTATTGTACTTTGGTTGATATTTTCGCTTCATTGGATTGGTGGGAGCTTTTGTTATTGAACCGTATTGTCCTAGTTGCGATTTATGGGTCGGGGTATTTAGATATTTTACGAGTTGATAAACAGAATATGCGACATTAAATAATTTTATTTTATTTTTCTAAAAGTATGCAACTACATATAGTTTTCTTCACCTTTCCTCAAGTATGATAAGAGCAGTACCTACAGATTGCGGCAGTTTTTAAAAATATATTTTTTTAAATACATTGAGCTTATTTAAAAGACTGTATGTCGGTACCTACATTGCCTTTTGATTTTTCCAGCTCCTACTAAATTGTTGTAGTCTATAAAAGTAATTTAGTTTGCAGATTTAAACAAAATTACATAAGCTATCTTTTAAATATTCATTCAGTTTTTCCGTGATCGTATATTTCGGCAAAATAATAACAAATTTGAAAGTTCCAAATGCCACCGTCATGCGGAACCCTATTCACAATTTTCAAGTTTTGACATACTACACCAGAGTGGGGTTGAGATGGAACAATATTTTGAATGAGTACATGATTTGATAAGGGAGAATTTATTTTTCGGTTGACATGACAGGCACGCGGCGTCTATGGTCAAAATACGAGGTCGATGACCGCGCTCGTACAAATTGCTTTCTGGTTGAATGTTCATGCAACATAAGAATAATATTCGTGAAAAAAAGTTTTTTGTAAATCTAAAAAATCACTTTTTTTTCAAATATCGTAGTGATTTGTTTAGGATTGACTTAGATGGGGTTTGCTTAGGTGGGATCAAACATTAAACTAAAGTTCTTATGGTAATTTATAAAAAAAAAACTTTTATCTGTAAGACTTAATTTCTCCGCGTCTCTTACAAATTGATTCAAAAAGCTAACATGTTTGCGACATTATTGATGTTTTTAAAGAAAAATCCTTTTTTATGGTAAGGTAAAGTTAATCTAGTGACTTATACATATTACACATGCATATGCAGTTAGTTAAAACAGGGTGTCGACTTACAAAGAAATCCAAAAATTATGCCTTGTCTGTTGACTCAATTACTCCTGCCGTACGCAATCATGCGTGTTTCCTTGAAGGGGTAGTCAGAAGTTTAGTTTGACATCCGTGTTTCGCCCTTACTATTAAATCATACATAATAAGGTGTGAGTTTTTTGTCATTGTAATCACTTTTCGGGAAAAAGTATTCAAATTATGATCGGAAACTTAGGCGTATAGTAGCCATGGTGATTAGTAGTCACTGATTACAAACACCGTGACATAAAAAATACGATTTCCTAACAACAGTAATCAATGCATGTAGTTATTAGAAAAACTTATTTTATTTTTTGTATAGACATTAGTTAAGCTTTTTTATACACGGGTATACATAAAACGTTTCTTAAGACATACTTTACATAATTAAAGTGGTCACTAGTCGGATACATATAACCGCCATTATTGATAAACACTAGGCAACAGAACCCTTTGTCCTCCCCAAGTATTGAAATCCATGTCAGAGTTCCGACAAATTGCACTTATGATTTATTACCCCACTTTTCAATAGAAAGGCCCCTTAGGTGCGTTTGTGACAATCGTAAAATAATTTGCATATGTATAGGGATTTCTTATTTGAATATGACGATCGATCACGCGGTGACAATGTGCATACGCCCTTTGAGCCTTAGCCATCAGTTTGTTATGAGGACTGCATAGGAAGGTGAGGTATAACTGTTTGTAAGATTGTTTTTATATCTTTAGTCAATGCCTAATTTTTTAAATTGAAAAATGATAGTGTATTCATCAATTTTTTTATATAATTTGATTTTAGAATTTAAATGTAAAGAAAAAGTCACTTAAGTGTGTGGGTCTTGAAGTAAACGTTCAATAGTGTAGATTTTTATAGCCTACTTTCTGACTGTAAAGTATTACACTGTAAGTTACGTAATACACTGGATTTTAAAGAAGGGTTCTGAGAGAATATTTCTAAAAAAATATTTGCAAAAAATATTACAAAAATTTTACTACAAAGTAAAGGTGAAAAGGTCTCACTTATATCTAAATAAAAATGTCACCTTCATCAATTTCATATTCACACGTCAAATACTCGCGTAAAAGGTAGCAGATAAAATCTGAATTATTGTCAATCATCATATTATGCGAAGGTATGATAAGGGTACATTTATATTAAAAATCGCATGCCGCCCTAACCGAAGAGAACCACATTAAAAAGCGTATTTCGTAAATAAACATCCTATGTAATAAACAGTGGGTCTGATATCCATTATTGTCATTCCGTCAAAAGGTGTACAACAATGCGCGTGCGCATCATTTCAACTCACATTTGCATATGGACATTGTTGCCTTGACACGTGTTTCGTTACGTCAAAATTGAGTTAAAATTTTTGTAATTTTTAATAATAAATTATTACATTGTTAAACAAATTTATTGTTAGTTTTGAGTTGTTTTGGTTATAAATTTTTGAAGTGTAATTTTGTGCGCATATTATTCAACATTTAGCATTTACTATCGAAACATCAGCATCAACAAATCATGTCCAAACACACCCTTTCTTTACAACTTAATAAGAAGTGTACCAGGTTGGCTTCGTGCCAGTTACAAGACATGTCCAGAGATATATGTAGGAAGTAGGAACTACAATACACATAGTGACGCAACTATTCCTGCTGTATACTTGGGTTTAGTTCGCCGAGTTGTTATTTAATAAAGGTTTATAATAGTTTTACTACCACGGAACATCAGATCTATTAAATTGCTTCTTAGATAATGATACCGGTAAAGCGTCATTTTTAAGAGAGAAAAAGTCTTGACCCCAAACAATGAAAACATTCAAATTCAAACAACAGACTAGACTTAAAAATATGCTTAGTTTTCTCAATTTCTTTATTCATAAAAAAATATGCAATGTTGAATATTGCAAATGCCAAAACATTAAGTTGCCTTAAGGATGAAACAAACGCTGCCTCGCCGGTCTAAACTTATCCCTGACCATCAAACTGTATCAAGCTACGAATACAATGCCAAAAAAATACGACCATTCGCAAAACATCCCCAATAAAATAACAGTAATACCGATCAACAAACAGATGGTACTTTTTATTGATAATTAAAACACTCAACGTGGACCGCGTATTCAATAAAGTGATACAATAACTTCGCCCACTAGAGGGTCCCATTGATGTTGGCAAAAACAGTGCAAATATTTATTCCCCGTCACCACTGACGGCTGAGCGGTAAAAAACAGCGTTGGGATATCAAACATAGCTTTGTTTCCATTGTTATTGTATTTGATATTCGAATTTCGTACTCCGCAGCGAGACAGCAATGTACAGCTAGAAATAAAAAGTCTCACTGCAGAGTGGTAAAAATATTTTTGCAGATCGAATGTAAATATTGGTGATGAAATAAAAGTATTATAAAACTGGTTGGTTTTTTCATTATTAGTAAGAAAAGGGTTTAAAATAAGTAATTAATTTGACCTATTTAAGGCAGGCGTAGTATAGAACGAACTACAACACGATGGTCCGGCGACTTGAGAAAGGTGGCGGGTAACGGATGGATGAGGGTCGCTCGAGACCGGGATGGTTTACGCTTTCTTGGGGAGGCCTACGTTCAGCAGTAGAGGCGATAGGCTATCTATGTACGTAAGGTAGGCTAATCTTACCAACCACTAAAAATGTAGGATACACTTTTATCAATACATTATAGTGTTGCAGAATATAAGAAAATTAGCTGGCATATTGCTAATCTACATACGTAATTAAGATAACCTTATTTAAAAAAAATGTAATGTGCAGACAATGAATGCAGTTGTGTGTAACAGACTACGACAGTTGAATGGATCACAATTGTTTTTAAAATGTTGTTCTAAGCCTATTGTCTTGGGCCATCAGGTAAATACACCGTAGTAAAAATAATAAACAATAATATTAGGTCGGCAACTAAGTGAGTGCGGATTTCACTCATAGATGGCTTCAGTTGAAATTTTAGGTTTGCTGGCGTAGTCCAAGTGTAAAACACATTTTCTATTTGATAGTTGGTAATTCAGCTATCAATCAGTAAAAAAAGTTTTTTGATCGGTTTCGTAGTTTTCGTTTGGTGTTTGTTGAAAAATGGATAATTAAAGAAAAATTATCGTCATATTTTGCTTTTCAATTTCGCAAAGGGAAAAGGCATCGCAAGCTCACAAACAGTTATGTGCTATTTATGGTGACGAAGTCCTAAAAGAACGGCAGTGTCAAAATTGGTTGGACAAATTTCGTTCTGGTGGTTTTCACTCAAAGACGAAAAACGCTCTGGTCGTCCAATTGAAGTTAATGACAACTTTGTGAAAGCAATAATCGATTCAGATCGTCACAGTATAACTCGTGATATTATAGAAAAGCTTCATGTATCACACACATGCATTGATAACCACTTAAAACAACTTGGCTATGTTCAAAAACTTGAAAATCCGAGATAACTTAGTTGCCAACCCAGGTTCGTCGCCATAAACAGCAAATAACTGTTTGTGAGCTTGCGATGCGTTTTCCCTTTTCGTAAAAAAAAAGTAAAATATGACGATTATGTTCCTTTTAATTTTCCATTTTTCAACGAACATCAAACGGAAACTACCCAACCGATCAAAAAACTTTTTTTACTGATTGATAGCTGAATTGCCAACTATCAAATAACAAAATGTGTTTTACACTTGGACTACGCCAGCAAACCTAAAAATTTAACTGAAACCATCTATGAGTAAAATCCGCAATTACTTAGTTGCCAACCCAATACAATGAAAACAAACAATACGCAAAGTCTTAACCATTTACCGTATAAAGATACAAAAGATATATCGGTCCCAGAATCTCAAATTCGAAAGAAATAGGTTAAGGTCACACTAACAGCAGTTGCTACGTAATTTTTTTTCATATGTGGGATAACGCAAATTAATCCTCAAAATTTAATATGTAAGAACATCTGGTTAATTGCAACATCAAGGCTATCAAAAGAAATAAAAAAAAATAACTTAAATTTATTACACTGGACAACAGCATTTCTGATGATTGGGTTATGATATATGAAATTGGTCCAATTTTCAACGACAATTTCAAATCTGTAATTGAAATTTTTGTATGAGCTCTAGTTAAAAAAATATGACAAATGGCTTGTTTTCATATTAAAACATTATAAATTTTGGGGATAATCCATCTTTTTCCAGGTGAAGTCGAAAATACCTTGTTTTTTTTTTACTTTTTTTCTAAAACTAAAGGCAGAGAGCTATTCTGAATGGTCCAACAATAGCCAGCCATCATATATGTGTTCCAGGAGTCTTAATAGCGTCCCTCAATCGTACGAATGTCCTGGTGAAGTCGCTCGCTCTGTTTTTCACTTAGATTCCCAAAATTGACAGAAAAATAAGCTTAGATGGTTATGCAAATAGTGTACCTCGATGCTCATATTACTTTCGAGCCTTTAATAGTGGCATAATACTTTTTGGACGTCATAAGATACGTCCAAACTTTTCTTATTTCACAAAAAAATCTGTACTAACAAAACTAACGCATTCCATGCGTTTTTCTCACTATCTGTCGCAGTCTTCATAAAATTAGCTTAGTGTATTAACGATTTCATCAGTGACCCGTACCGTACCCGTACCAAAAATACCCGCTAAATAAATAAATACCCACTTTTATCTTCCCTGCACTCAGTTTTTGAAACATTTTTAAATTAAAAGTGTCAGTTTTCGCCACAAAATCCATAGATATCTCCAGAGAAGGACCGGACTGAGGTTTAGGTTATATAGTAGGACTCAAAACACGTCTATAAGCGAACCGTAAGGATGGATATTCCCATTTAACTCGATTTTTACAGCTAATACTAGTTATGTTTACGTAGCAAAAATTACAGTTTTCGTAATGGTTCACGGCTTCTTTCTACATGATAGCGGTTCAATCTATTCCTTTTCCTTTTGTCCACAAAGTTAGAGACTCAACACACGTTTTGCAATACTTTTGCCGTATCTAAGACATGTTGTTTATTTCCAGGGAGTAAAAGTAACTTTTGTAAGCCTCAATGATGAGCTTTGTCACATTCAAAGTGCATTATTTGTACATATATTCTCCGCAAATGAAAAAAAAATTACTCGAATCATTCACACAAACTCGTCTTTACTATGCCATGTAAAATTATATTTAAAAAATAATAAATTTGAATTTATGAGCAATTTAACACGGTAATACTTTAATTGTTTTGTGATAGCTATAACTCGTAAACTAGAGCTGATACAAAAAAACTGAGGTCATATCTAGAATCAGCGATGTCAAATTAGTAAACATCAAGTGATAAAAGTCAATCATCATAGAAAAGTGTCAATTTTGTTGTCCAGTGTTATTTTAAATACTGCGCGCAAAGTTAAAAGTCTAAAACTATGTTAGCAGATTAAAAGCTCGACTACCATTCTAAGCAACACGTGGCATATTTTATTTCTACCCAAAGGTGTGCAAGCGCGATAAACCAATATTCTAGAATTAATGGCACGTGAAAATTGCGTATTATCATAAATAATGCCGACTAGACAACGGCAACAAAACACTCTTCATACAACAATACAACGTTTTCCAAACCCTTTACATTTTGAATTGAATGCAATAAATTTTGCTCCAAATCCGTCGCCGGTCATGGTTCCGTACGATTTATTAAATTGATAAATGTTTCGCAGCTTTCAAGAATACAAAGAACATATCTAGTATTTATTATTTCCGTTTACTAAAATACCTACAATGGAACCTTTAATGCTATCAGTGAAATATATCAGATTTGAGTTCATCAAAATTAAGATCATTGTCTTCTTACCGCCTACAGCCTCATATTTTGCAGATATAACATAATATGATATTATGGTATGGTAGTTAGAAAGGAAAGCTACGAAGATTAAAATACCATTTGACATATTTTTTTTGTTTTTGCCATTTTCGTAGTAAAAATGACATTTCATATTGCTGAAGTAGTTTGTTGCTGTTTTTTCTCCACAGCGATAACATGTCCCGAAGCGGCGTTTGCTTAAAACTGTAGATTTAAAAACTTGTAAACGTCTAACTGAATAAAGATTATTTTGACCTTGATTTGAAAGAATTTTGTAGTACCTCTAGAAAATATATTTGTTTATTTAATTTTAATGAATACATACCGGAAGATACTAATTCATTTATCTTGTAAAAATACAAGTGGTATTATTCCTGGAGTAGTATTTTATATATACCGTGAGAACCTAAGCTTCATTGCGCGATTAAACGAGTTTTAGTTGAAAAATCATGTATATAATACACAATTTCGCAGCATAACTGACTACTCTAATTAATTATCATTACACGCAATATTTGGAATATACGTAAAGACATTATAGTACGCTTGTTACTATACAAAAGGAAGAGAACAAATTTGATGTAATACTTTTCGAATTGGTTACTTTTGGCAGAAATCCTCCTTACGACGATGGAAGTGTTATGAACTAGAGCTTTTAATTTTTTGATCAATCTGACCGAAAAATGAAATTGCCTCTTCCCTTATTTATATAAACCACAGAAACCGATAAAGGGCCCTTGCAAGTACATATATACAATGTCTTCAAAGCCCTGATTTTTAATTAAATAACATCAGGAAGGAAGTCGCTAATTCTATATTTTTATCCTAATTAGAAGCCACTTAGCACCTCCCCATTTATAACGTCCGGCTTTTAATTGTCGCTGTACGAACGAAATGGGTATTTTTCTTCCTGTTACAATATAGTTCACAATGAAATTACATAAAGAGACAGAACTCGTATTCGTCACAGGGTGTAGCCACCGACAATCGACATCCGACACGTGCCTACTTATTAAATTATAAACAAAACAAACCGGTACATTTAAGGGGATGATTCCAATATCTCTAAAACTATATTTTGTGAGGAACTTTCGTCCGCAACTGCCTTCTTTAAGGTTAAAAATTTATGGAGCTTGAACTTTTGAAGATTCCATCTTAATGGTTTACTACGTCGAAATAACTGAACTGAACTGTGGGCCAGTAAACGATTGAAAGAAGATGAATTCACGGTGGCGGGTAAATAGGATAAAATATTCCATAAGTCCAGCAGTTAGTAATAACAAAAAAGGGTTGTAATAAGACGACCCATGTATTGCCATTTCTTATTAAATTATATGTTAAGCATCCGTAATGGCCCGAATGAAAACACCGGCAAAAGGTAAGCTAAAAGAGAATTACGTCAAAAAAGATATTTATTTTGTCCATTGTCGGAATATGTCACGAATTTACCGTCCATTAAACGCAACACTTTGAAACCGTATTCAAGTTGACGGCGCGTGGCGAGTGTTTCACTGAATTGAGATGAAGGAAAGAAATTTAAAAGTATTTTTCGCTTGTTTTAAAAATCTTTAGCACTTTATAAAATGTGTGAAGTGTGTTGCAGTTTCTGACGGCTAGTAAGTTAAATGTTTTTATAAAAATAATATACAACTTTAAAATCGCTCCTAATAGTCTATCCTCTCCTGGTCTAATGCTCTATCTAAACTAGCCTCCTCTGCTATTAAGTGATTAAAATTGTACTGACTTAGTAGGCTTCATAAATATCTCATTCACCATTTACCATGGGATTAATAATTTCAAATAATTCCACAATAATTGAGAGATAAATAAAAAAAACTGCATTATCATTTGGATTTGTATAAATTATTGAATCGATACTGCATGCCCTTAACTGAAGACAATTTTGAAGTTATGACTCTTTTGCACTGGGGTATTTAATTGCGAAGGGGAGACACAGGAAAGAGACATGATTGCCACGCGCCCAGGTGGGTAGGATTTTTTTGTTGCCACAAAAGGAAATTACTTTTAAAGGCAATTAATTACCTTTTAAGTATAAGAAAGGGCCCCGATATTCTAAAAGAAATCGCGCGTTAATTTTAAGTCCTCAAGATTTTTTTCGTCTTTGACTTTTTTCTTTTAGAAAGCGTATTCGTCCACGATTACATTTTATTATGGTGATGGTTCGTTTTTGTTAAATTAAGGTGTACGATTTACTGAATAGGTGCCGCTGTTTAAAAAAGAAAACAAATATGTCTAGTTTCACACCTGACGGTGACAACTGTACACAACCGCTTGTTTTTACTTGGTTACTATTTAATGGTAGCTAAAAGGCAGATGTTAAGTATTCGGCGGTTGTGGTTTCAAAACCCTGGCACACATCTCTGACTTTTCGAAGTTACGTGTGTGTTCACGATGAAAATTATCACTTACAGTGACTGGAAGGAAAATGTCGCAACCTGCACATCTATGAGTTCTTAGTTCATCGTAGTCCGCAAATTCGCAAGTCGCAGTGGACCAGCGTGGTGGTTGTGATGAAAATCTTCTCAGTTGAAGAGAAGGCCCGTTCTCAGAGGTCGGACGTATATAGGCTGATTGTAAAAGGACAGATATGCACCTCTGCCTATTATTTCCGGGTTATAGGCGTGAGTGTATGCATGTTTCATTGTTCACCTTTCTCTATATTTTGAACATCCTAGCAATGACCACACAATCTGGACTTGTACGGAATAATTAACCTAAAACGTTTCCCTCGAGGCAAATGATGCTGTAACAATTTTGCAAGACACATAACAAAGAATAAATTTGTCAAGACCATTAAAGGCTATCACAATGGGTGATCATCTGTCAGCTGTCAATTATTTTAAAAAGATAGGCGCTACGTTTGACAAGTTGAAAATGTCATTGGTTACGTCATAAGTCCGTTGAAATATGACCTTCGTAGGTTAAAAGGTGCGTTTGATTCGATGGAATTGATTGGCGTGGTGGTCGTAAATTTATTCCAGTCTCTGATTAATTGGGTATTTTATAGGAGCTTGTTTGAGGAAGTATTTAATTGCTCTGTATATTGAAAACAAGTTGTGGCTTTAATGTTCAGGCAAGTTCTTGTTCTGTTTTTAGTGTCTTTATGTTTTATAGTCTTTTTGAGACAGTTTTAAATTCGATTTGTTTTAAAGGAACTGTTGCTCTAGCCCCACTCTAAGATACGATTCTTGTGTTATAGTTTTGGTTATACTAGACTTCTTTCAGCCTCCCAATCTCCCAGACCCGGACATAATATTTATGGATCGCAAAAACATTTATGTCGGTACGGGAAACAGAGCAGTTGTTTTTTTGCAAGTTGGTGTCTAACCAATAATGTCCTTGGAGCCGTCTACTGTTGGAAGCGTTTATTGAAATATTACTATAGTCATATTTATAAATATTTATCCATTCTACTGCGATCGAACCAGTGCGTCGCTCTCCATTTTACCATTATTAAACAATTATTTTAGCGAGTTTGTTTGGCTCATTGTTTTTATCAACATGGCGTGAAGTAATTATTGGCATGCATGGTACAGGTAGTGCAGACTATCAGAAATAATTACGAGATCTTTTCACTGGCTTCGAAAGTGAATGTTATGTTACTACTGCTTTGATCGATAGAAAAATTATCATGTATACATGTCACGTCAGTATCATCGAAGGGATTGTCAAAGATTTACTGCTATCTAATAATACAAATATTTTGTTTAGTTTTACTTTTAACTTTATGAGTATTTAAAAAGGCACTTATAAAGGCAGGTACTAATTTGTTTCCGCGCACGAATATAGCAACCGTTTTATGTCGAAAGAATAAAAGTAGTCTTAATTTGAATTAAATTCGTATCGAAAGCATCTAATCGATTTTCAGGTCTGATACCATATATGACCAACCAACCATACCAACATCCGTAAAGATTAGCGTACAGACTAAAGTCACAGGTGAAATAGGACTAAGGTTATTTGACCAATACGTCAAGCTTAGGATGTCTTTAGGGAGTCTACAAAGGTAGCAGGGTAGTAAATTTTCGTTTTAGGTGAATTATGTGACATATTTAGGTGGAGCGTTTGAGATAAACATTAGGGAATAAGGAATACCAATTTATAAAAAGGAAAAGATGAAATAAGACTTAAGTTCTTATTATTTAATAAACGATTTAATATAGAACCACGGCCATTTCTATTTGTTCATCAAAAGTCTAACAATCTCTGCTTTTCCTTTCTGATCTTCCGGGTGAGATCTTCAGAAACTCTTAATAAGGCACTTCGCTCGCAATGATTAGCCAATAGAATGTATGTATGACATAGTAGTTATATTAAATACTATACGGTTGTCAATTTTCTGTCTCAAAAAAGCTATTAATATCATCAAAGCGATAGAAAGTTATTGCAGATTAACCAGCCGTAACTGAAACAACACAATATCGCCTCGTAAACAGATGCTCGCGTTTTGTTCTCGTGAATAAATGACCCGTGAACTTCTTCAGAACATCGAAGTTAACGACTTGAACACAATAATGGGATATTTTTTGTTAATGTCTAAAAATATAGAAACATACATGCAATCTAAGAAATTGAGTCTGTTGGTTTGTTTTAAATTATAATAAATGTGTACTTACTTTTGCCTTTACAATAACACATTCACTATGGTGTATGGTTATAAAAAATGATTTCTAAAGATCATAGTACTCTAATTACAAGTGATTACAAAGAATAAGATTTGAGTGTTACTTAATCTTCTCAATAATAAACTAAAAATGAAAAGTTAAAGAAGTACATATTTTTTGGATAACCAATAAATAAAAACACAACTTAAATTTGTATTATTAAATAATAATTTCCCAATCCCATTAATAAAAATCCCATTAAAAATAGTTTGAAACAGTTTTAAATTGACGATCCAAAGAAATTATAAAACTCTTCGTAGGTAAATAAACTAATTTGCCATTAACTTTGTCATTAAATTATACAACACGATAGCCATTACTTTAAAATATAATTAGTGAAAAAGCAAGAGAGAAAAAACATATGTTTCTAAGGCGCGTTAGCACTGAGACAGTCTCGTAATTAGGTTCAGTTATCTAATTAGTCTGAGCCTGTCTGGCCTAGATATTGTTTGCTAAGTAACTGAATTACGTGATACGCCTCAGAGACGAATGTGCGTCCTACGAATGACGTCATGCCTGACAACTTTAAATAAATAGGGTTTGGCTTTTTCCTAAGAGTAATTGTTTTTTGCGTTTTGTATGCTCTACGAATTCGTAAATATACAATCTAAATTAAAACAATAGACAGTAGTGCTAGCCTCGAGGCTTAGGCGTGCAGTCGAGAATCTAGGTGGTCGCGCGCTTATTAGGGCACTTCTGGCCCTGAGATGCCGCAAAACCGCCCTAAATGCATGTGATGGTCACCGAGAGGTTTTAGTCGGTATGCTGGCGTAGCCAGTGACCCCGACATACCCCTTACGGCCTCCCCCGAGGTACCGAACAGGGGAGCTTAAGGCGCTTTCCTCTCGTGACAAAAAAAAAAGGTGGTCGCGCGCTCAAAGTCCAGACATACACCTCTGTCTTTTCGAAGGTATGCGTATATTCATTATGAATGGTCACAAATTTTAATATTTAAGGAAAATATCGTAAGAAAGTCTGCACACCTAAATTTGTTAACGTACTTCTTAGCTGCATAGTTCGCTAACACGTAGGTACTTTGCCAGCGTGATGGACAAAGGCTTGAGCCCTCTCAGTTATAAAAATGTCCTTGCTTAATAATGGGAAGGATATGGGCTGATGATGAAGAAATAAGAAAAAAATAATGCGGTATAGGCAAGTTGCCGTCACTTGTACTGCGGCAAGCACAGAACAGGTGAATGAATAAGGGACTTAGATAGTATTTTGTACCAGGACAAATGTCGCCGCTTGTCTATCACCTGTTCAATCGGACACATTCAATAATAAAATATTGAGACAACAATGAACGACAGATCTTGTATTTTATATAATACATTCAAATAAATCGTGATATAACATACAATCCGAATTACTAAGAAGCGGCTCTCTCAAACATAGTCTGATCGTAGATTTCGCTCGGCATACTGACATATTCTTCCTAGTCTTATTTGACTGTTCTGTGGCAACATGAGTCGGCCCACTCGATAGTGATAGATACCATTGTCTCACAGAAAATCGACGCCAAGGAATAATATAATGCTGGAAGAATAGCGTTCATTAGCCATAAGCCACGAGGGTCGTCAAAAACTTCGTAGAGTTCTAAAAAGTAAGTTTTTAGGTACATTCCCATACGTGCCCACGTATATTTTTATTTTCCTATCAGAAGCCAAAGTTAAAGAATTATTAGTCTAAATTAACATTTTATTGTATTATTGGGTTAATAAATTATTTTTGAAATTCTATTTATCAAAACGAAAAATAAATATACTATAACAGCGACATCTCTTGATAACAGCCTGTAATAATTGTTAAATTTACAATACTCCGATAAGCGCCATCTACCGATTAATACGCAAACTGTTAAAATCTGATATTTAAAATCATTATTCATAGCTTGGGTCATATAGATCAACCATCATCCACCACTTAAACAATAAGCTTTGGCAATTAATATTTTGATCTTATATGTGAGATGTTGCTAGAACCTTGTTTTGGACGCGTGAGATTGGATTTAAGCGAAGGCTTGGCCTAGATAACGCTCACAAGTTTGTTGTTTTAGAGTTTCAGCGGATTGAGGGCGAATAATACGCCTATCTAAATTTATTTTAAAGACGTCTACGTTTGTTTAAAAAGAAGTTTTGGTGTAATCCAATTAGCGCTACCTAGCGGTAATCTGTAATACTATAAGTGTTATGACCTTAAATATTCGATAGATAGAGCTAAATAAGAAAGGAACTTATTTCTAAAACATTTTTACAATTTAGTTTTCGCGAGGTTCACGATTCCCGTGTGCTTTGGTTTTTTAATTGTACTTTAAGAGCAGTAATTGTTACGCCACCAATTTGAATAAGAACAGCTGGCGAAACGTATGAATAAGTACAAATACTATTAAGTTTAAAGTGAGATTTAATGTAAAACATAATAATAAGTATTTAAACACGCGAAAGTAAAAACACTAGCAGCTATTTACTTGATATAAAAGCTTTGTTATATGGCAATGACATTATTTTTACCACGATAGTTATAAAATACCTTCATTTAAATTGATTTTTATTACGACTGCTATAAAATACCTACATTTGGAAGGGAAAAGGGTTCTAAATCCGTAAAACCTACATTAGACTGCGAAAAATTCAGTGTGGATTAGAGCTTGTCTTTTGTCACAAGTTTTAATTAAAACTCGAAGTGGCGTGGAGTTTTAACGAAGTCGCGGTGGACCCGACTATTATTCATGAACGAGAAATAGAAATAGTTTGTTTCCAATTTCACTGAAACTTACTTACCACCAATGATAGTTAGAAGGAAAAAAAATGCGGCTTATCGTGCCGATTCCCGCTGCAATTTTTGTAGAAGTGAAAATTAATATTATGAGAATAAATATTCAACGGAGGCTTTGAATTACCGAAGGGATAAATATAAAATAAAATAAATAAATACACCCAACAGTCACATACGTAGTCCTGACCCCACACTAAGATACGAGTCTTGTGTCGTGGGTGTCAGAAACTACGAGAGACTTTTCGGTCTCACAAACACCCAGACCCGAAACAAATATTTGAGGATCACACAAACATTTGTCTCGGTGCAGGGATCGAACCCGCGGCCGCTCGTTTCGCAAGCTGGTGTCTAGCCAACTGCGCCACGGGGCTGTCACAACAAACACAATATAACGTACACTTTTTATTACCCCTGCTTATTAATATAATTATGTTAGTCAGTAGTTAATTACAAAGAAAATATAATAAGTATGCGATGAAACGGAAACCTAATAATTAAAATTTCATTAAAGCAATTACATTTAGATATACAACGTCTAATATCGCGCTTACAATGCGATTAAATGTTTTACAGTGCTAGCAGCGTCCCTGCCGGGAAAACACGGCATCACTTTTCTATTATCTACAAAATATGGCACGTGACTTTTTTAATTCAACAACTGTAATACCAGGGCTACAAGTTAGGTAACTTATCTCCCGTGATATCAAATAGATAGGCAAACTTAGTTCGTTATAATAGAACCAGCGTACCATGACCCGCCCTGCTTTTATAAACCCTTAAAAATATTAAGCGACACGGGGATTTGCGACTGTGATCATGGCTCCGATATCTTTGGACGATTTAAGATATATTTTCTTGTAAGCGATATTTTCTTCGGCCTCCGTTCTCGGGTAAAGTGACGTGTAACGAGTCTTTGGCTTTGACAGGGCACACCTTTATCACGGGCGACAAAGAAAAATTATTATGCTAGGAAATTCTGTACCTTTGGCGATTGACATGACATTTAATTGGAGTCCATAATGTAATGGTGGGGTGGTTCGGACATTTCTGGCTCCAGGCCAAGCATTGTATTAGTAGAAATGTTTTTGACTAGAAATACCACAGTGTTATTACCGACGGAAACGGCGAAATTAGTTTTATTTTTAGTCCTTTCTTGTGGGCAGAATGGCTATTGCGAGGCTTCCTTCGATGAAATTTGTTACGTAAGTTTCATTGCTTATTCTTCTGGAACTGTTTATGAAGTCGATAGATCTTTTTTCAAATGTAGTGAATGTTATATACGTCTTACAAGTGGCTGTAGGTATCTTCGCTGACGATGTGAAATTATATTTGAGTCTAACCGCCAGCCTGGCGCGGGTTGGTGGTGTCAACTACAGTAATTTTTTTAGGGTATGCAAGTTTCCTCACAATGTTTACCTTCACTGTTCTTAATGTGACTTACAACACGGTTTTTGCGGTTGATTTTCGGGTTAAGCAGTATCGTTAAGTTCGAAGAGAGAATTCCCAGTAGCAGAACGAATGTTTTACATTACCTAATTTTTTCAAAATTTAGTTCATCTTAAAGCGAATTCGTAGTTGACTCGTCTTTAACATGAGTTAGAATTTAAAGGGGGCTGTTGCTTTAATATGAAAATGTATCCATTAGAAGTCAATCGCAATGAATCATAGCGTGACCGAGTCCGTCTAAAATATATGCATGACGCTGCTTTGCGGTGCATCCCGACACTTCTAAATTATTATAACGTTATACAGCTATTAACATATTAAAGAATGTTTACGTAGAAATGCATAATAGCATACAACTTAAGCGGTCCATGGTACGAAAGTCTTGGCTATGTTAGAAACTTTTTATTGTTTCCCTCGTATTGGTACGAAAAGACCGCATTAATTGCGAAGCGCGATGTTATTGTTATATTTTTCTACCTAAGTTTATACGTCATGAAATACACACACAGACCTACGCCTGTATTCCCGAAGAGGTAGATAGAGGTGAACTACTAGTAACCTTTTTCGCAATTGTGATTTGATGCTCACGTAATAGGGGGCGAGACTATTGCGATTCACGGGCACATTTCAAGACTCTATTCTGTTAGTGAGCATTTCTTAGTGTGAAACCAAACAATACTTTGCTCGACCCGGAACTAGTGGCGGTACTTCCATAGAAGCCCAAAAGCGTTATATCTTAATTGTGTAACGTCCACTTTATAATTGTTTTTATTGTAGTCACGATGTTCTCATCTACAGGGTGTATTTAGACCGTGATCGAAAACTGAGGCAGGTAATAGCGATAGTGATTACAAACCCCCTGGCATTAAAGAAAATCCCGACAAAAAATTTTTGAGATTTTCCATACAAACCACATACTTTTAACACCGACGGTTGTATGGAAAACGTCAAAATTTTTAATTTTTGTCGGGATTTTCTTTAATGCCAAGGGGTTTGTAATCACTATCGCTATTACCTGCCTCAGTTTTCGAGCACGGTCTAAATACACCCTGTATATGCCAAATGGCTTTTGTTATAGATTAAATATTATTAATCGGAATTATGAATTACAAGCTCGGCTTTTTGGCTTCGGTGGAAGAACCACCACTGCCAGAATCGAACCCAAGACCTCTAGACCATGCGTCACACCTTGGCGGCACGACCACGTGTCAGTAAAAACAATAAAACAGGAATCAATAATTTCAAGTGTGTCCGGAGAAGCAGTTGTATTTCACGGTCGGTCGCGCGCGGACCGGTGTATCGGTGGCTTACCGTTGTGTAACCGCCAACAATACTATCGTTAATTACACACTAGAGCGCCACTTGGGTTAATTACACGACTGCCGTGTCCATGTTCACAGTTTAATTTATTCATTCATCGGCTGCGGTGGGTTTCGCGACTTCCTTTAGACTTCTTGAGGCATTTAATAAGCTTGCCTATGTCTATCATTATCTTCTTACAACACACTGCTAGTCACAGGCCTCCTTACAACTGAGCGGATTTGGGTCTTGGTCCACCACGCTGGCCTAGTGCGGGTTGGGAGACTATATCTTAAGAAAGTCCCAAGTACTTTTTTGTGCATGTTTCGTCACGATGTTTACCTCCAACGTTATAGCATAACACATATAACTTCGAAAAATCAAAGCTGTGCCTGGCGCTTGAACCCGCGATCTTCGCGATTCTCGCCCGCGCGCCAAAACCTCGAGTCCATTACTTATTATGTTTATTCGCTAATAATATAGCAGACTCAATTTGAATAAAGAGCTTCCTACTTCATGATGCAATCGAGTAAAAGATGCGTGGTTTTTCATGTCAATGTATCCTTCAAATCACAAGGATACTATTTATTTGAGAAAAAAAAATGTATGAAAAAATAAAGTCATTTGTTTTATATAAGACAACAAATATGTAAATATTATACTTTCAGTTTAACACACACTTTCAAAAAGAGTTTTTAATAAAATCAAGTAGAATATGGAATAATCGGAAAATCGCAATCTAAAGTTTTTATTTCATAACTCCGTTGAGGACAATGTAATACAATATTAAAACATTGAAGAATAAATCCTTACAAAAGTTTCCAAGTACATTGTAACATTGTTTCATAAACATTTTTTAAGTTTTCCAATAACGTTATTGAGTAGCAAAGTAAATATATTATTCAATACCCTATCTTTATTTGTTCGAATGTCAAAGTAATTGAATTTATTTTTCTATACGTCGACGCACTTTTAAGATACTTTTATTTACACAATTGACAGTCTTTGAACCGTGAGATTCTAGATTCTGTATTAGAGCTAAGCCCGTTGGGGCAATAATAAAAAAGTACGCTTTTACGAAATACTTTTTGGCTAAGTTTTACAGTTTAAGTTTGACAGCCCCGTGGCGCAGTTGGCTAAACACCAGCTTGCGAAACGAGTGGTCGCGGGTTCGACTTCCGCACCGGGACAAATGTTTGTGTGATCCACAAATATTTGTCTCGGGTCTAGGTGTTTGTGAGACCGAAAAGTCTCCGTTATTGCTGATACCCACGACACAAGACTCGTATCTTAATGAGGGGTCAGGACTATGTACGTGACTGTTGGGTGTTTATTTATTTATTATTTATTTAAGTACGCCCAATATCCACCCAAAAGTGACATACATAGTTCTGACTTCTGATTCTACAAATGAATTTAAAGCCTGTGTTGTGGGTATGAGAAATTACGAAAGAGGTGTGGCCTCACAGACTCCCAAACCCGCAACAAACATTTGGGGACCACACAAACATTTGTCTCGGTGCGGGATCGAACTCGCTACCTCGTGTTTCTGTACGGTGGTATCTAGTCAACTGCGCCATCAGGTGATTGTCGGGAGATTCCATAAACTTACAAGCTACTTATAAGTTTTGCAGTGTCCTAAAATGTTGCTTTCGTCATTCGTGTTTAGATTTTTGTGGGGTCAAAAAGACAGCGGGCAGACATGTGAATGTAACTAATTTATTTTTTATGGGTGATAGCAACTGAGCCGACCATTATAACTGAATAATCTATGGAGCTACCACAAAATGGACTCTATAAAAAGAAGGGGGTCCACTTAAAGGAATCGTCTAATCGGTACTTATCGAGCTAATAAAGATTTAAGGTAACAAGCCCATAGAAGTTTATTGGCCTGTAATAAGATCAAATAATACATATTTTTCCATAAGGACGACCCACGCCGAGTGTCCAAACAGAACTACCACCATAAACCTATGTTGTATTACTTACGGAACATCTTCCAAGACAGAGGTGTTCAAACTTTTGTTTGTATTTTAGTTAATAACGAGAAGTACTACTAATGCTAATAAATTTGGCGCACGGTTTTGGCAAAAATAACAAAAATGAATGAATTACACGGTGTATTCCTGAAGGGCAGACGAATGTTTATTAACCTATTTGGTAGTGGATAGCTCTAGTTACTTTATCGGACTCGAGTATCAAACCACTGACCCCCTCCTTAATTTCATGCTAGCATCTTACGACGTTGTCCCAACGAGGCACGACTAGCCTATATTGGTCGCAGGCGAAAACAAGCATAATGTTTGTAGAGGGACGAAGTGGGGTATTTTGCCTTATACTCGATATTTTCTTCTTTATGGGAAAGGAGGCAACCGATATAGTGAGCCTCCTCCAAGTCGTGTCCATTGGGAAACATTGCTAAAGTAAGTTGATTCCACAAAGATGTTGTGCATAGGATACACTGGTAGACTTTACAATTTTGAAAAAGCCTAGCACTCGTTCCCAGATTGAGAATCCCTGTTCTAAGTCAAAGCTAAGCCGTAGAATATCGTAAGGTCGTAAACAGTGGATGTTGAATTTGTTTTGCAAGCGTCGTGGCGACATGGTGGCGACGCTGGGGCGACATGACGCGTTTTCATTTAGTTTTTACGATCGAAAACAACGTTTCGCTTTGCTCCTAGCTGTGAGAGAGTGTGTTGAAAAATTGAATGGACTATTAGCACTTGAGTATCTTAACTTTTATTGAAGCACGCAATTTCATTTTAAAACTCATTTGATGGGTGATAATGCAGTGGCTTTTGATGTGGAACAGAGAGTAAAATATGTTGTAATAATAGGAAATTGATATAACTTTGAAAATTATTTTTGTAACGGTTTGTTTTATATATTTGCAATAAAGCGATGCTGCTTTTATTAATCTGTCTTTTAGTGTCTGTCCCAAAAGTTAGATAACTATTAAAAAATGTTGAGTAAGCGATTCTTGGCTATGTATCCTGTTGTAACATGTTTAAGTAACTACGAGTATTATAACATAATTTACTTACAGGAATCAATTTTAGAGAAAACATGAATCTGTCTTCTTGATTGGAGGCGTTTCAAATTTCGCCTCGGCATTTTAACGACTAAAGTTTGAATTTCCCTGTTTGGGAATGCGCCGAAAGGCATCAGGATTTTATTCAGTGTAATTCTATTTCTTGTGTGTATATGTCTTGTAATGTAACTAAGTAACTAAATTTGCGTAAACAAAGTTCTCCTCTAAAATTTTTGAAATGCTTGAAGTTAGTCGAGAATCTTGGCGGTCCGCAGGTTCAAAACCCAGGAGGACACCCCTGACTTATCGAGGTTATGTGTGTATTCGCAATTAATCACTTACTTTAATGGTTCCTAAAGGATATTTGAGGTATAGGTGTATAGTCTGTCAACCCGCTTCAGGCCAGCGTGGTGAAATCCTCTCAGTTGTAGCCCTCTACAACTTGTTGTTGGGGCCTGTGCCCAGCTGTGGAACCTATAATGGCCGACGATGGAAGTCTACAAAACAGCAGTAAGAAGGAGAAACTAAGTAGACAAAAGAGACCTGGGTCTAGAAAAGTCATTACATACAAGCCCTATTCGTACAATATGGAAAAGAATACCATCAAACAAGCAATGAACTTAAGTGAACCCTCGGGTACCCCGTCTTATAAATAGCAGCTACACGTAATGGCAGAATCTAGAGCGTTCTGAATTATTTATTTCCTACAGACAACAGGGAGTCTATATACAGAATTTTAAATCTATCTACGTTCTACTTAAGTCACGTGTAGGAATGTGTCACGATGCATGCATAAACATTTGTATCCCAAAATGAGAAGGAGCAGAAGAGTTTCAGCTCCGTGGGGCAGTTGGCTATATACCAGCTTGCGAAACAAGACGCCGCGGGTTCGATCCCCGCACCGAGACAAATGTGGGTGAAATCCACAAGTATTTGTAACCTAGTGTGGGGTCACAACTATGTATGTGACTGTCCGGTGTATTTATTTACTTATTGAATTCTGGTTTGGACAGTTGTTCAAATTTCCATGTGATAGGGGGCGAGTCAATTGCCATGACTCATCATCATAATCATTAGAGCATATACGTCCCGCTGATGAGCACAGGCCTCTTCTACAACTGTTGAGACCTTAGTCGGACTAAGGTCTCAACAGTTGTAGAAGAGGCTAATTTAGTCCACCACCATGTTGACATGCTTAGGCTTATTTTAATACTCTTTCATGCTAAAAAGGAATATTTTTAATAATACTGGTTGATTTAAATGAGTAACTTTTGTAAATGCTAGTAGGCAATATAATCTCGCCAAAAAGACGATTTTTCATTTCAATATCAGCGTCGTTCAAATTAAAATTCCCCAAACAGCTCAACTTTTTTAATAACACTTTTATCCGTTGTTCGCTGGACATTGTTGTAATAATTTGAAGGTATTTGTTTGTCCCATACTGCGGTGTTACGTCACAAATATGTGCTTTGAGGACACACGTTATGGACATTTGAAATGGTTTTTTTTTTAGGACTAAAAAACTCACGCTTATCTACAAAGTTATATTCCAAAACATTATTTCAGTAGCCATTATGGTTCATAAAATATAAAGCAATTTTATTAAATAAAACGTCCTGAATAAAGAGTTTTATTAGGTATTATTACATAATGGTATTCATAATATAATAATTGCGAAAGCGAAGGAGAGACCTTTTTGTATTAGCATGTGGTGCATAATAGTCTCTACCATAGTGTGTTGTATAAATAAATACTTATACATTTCATTAAATAACTTGAAAACAATACAAATCCAATGTATTTTTAAATTTTTAAGTGTGCCAAGCTTTACTGTGGAATTTTTCGGATGAATATTATTATTTGCAACATTAGGCTTATAATGATTTTTTTAATGAATGAATGCAAATCCGTAAAGTAGGTACCTAAATGTTATTTAAGACCCATGGTTTCAGACAATTTTAACTTCGACGAGTACAATCAGTTGTTCATACATGCATAAACACAATGAAACAGCCCTGAATTTCCTACAGCTTTGAAAATGACGTTTCATCCCTTCCCTTATAAATAAATTCTTATGAATACAAAAGTCGTTAAGGATGTTTGGCAGTACAAAGTACTAAACTAGTAGAACTGTGAATGTCGGGTAAACATCCCTGATATCTCAATAAAAAGTTATTTGCGAGATACGGCGCCATTCAGACGACTATTTTGCTACAAATCGATAGCAGGAAATAGAATGTAGGTGAAACGTAGAATAAAAACACCTGTAGCGATCTGGTTTTTAATATCTCAAAGTACTTTTTACACTTCGATACATCGCTACAGGAAAGTTTGCTTGAAACAAAAGTTTCTGAAAATAGAATGACGGGTTTCGCTGGAAAGGTCAGAAGTAATAAAAAAGGACGATAAGTCTTAAGAAAATTTGCGTGTAAGATTTTCGCTATTAAGCAAGATTTTTACGTAGAGTTTAGTACTTTCATGAACTGGATGTTTGTAAACTTTAAAAAATTTGTAGATCGTAGAATTTTTATTAGCTTCTACAGAATTTTTGGCCGACACGACTGTGATTAAACAATATTTAGACATCACTACACTTAGTGATTTTAATTATACGCAAAGTTTGGCAAGCATTCATGCCTTTGTTACAAAAACAAAAAAATAGCCTCACATACGAGTTAACTTATCGTGTATCCACTGATGTAGTATATATTTTTTTAAGCAAATTAAATCTTCAAATGGAATGAAGGTTGTAACATCCCTTCTTCCTTCTCTACTTTAGTATCTTCTATGCTTTAGCAGTGTTCCATAGCATAGTTTCCTCCTTTGGTTAGTTTATTTATGTAATTATTACTATAATAAAATTACTTACCCAGGCTGCTGCTGCTCCTGGTTCTCATCAGCATCGTTGCTGACGATAGACTCTAACATTTGTATCTTCAACATTTTCCAACGTCACATGACAACGAACACACACTTGTCACAAAACTACACTAACACATCAAGTAAAACACTCCACTGCCTTTGTTCAGTCTGGTTAAGATGACCTGCAAAAAAATATAGCCTTTAGTTTTCCTAATTTTGAAAATGGTATTAGAACTAGGTTTGATTTATATTTTACTAAAGCAGCTCGTACTAGGTCATTTGACTGCGCCAAATGGATTTTTCCATTAGGAAATTCTCAGTTCTACTCATAGCCGTCTCGGAGTTGAAAGGAGCGCAGTTACACCTCCACTAACTTCCAATTCATCAATTTTTAAACTGCTTATAGAGAATCACATGTGAAAACTTACATCCATTATAGTTATTTTGATAAAATTGTTTGGGAATCGGGACAAGAAATTGGCCAGTGATGTAACAATATTTATTTTCCCAACATCCTCTATTAAGCCATCTTAGAAGAGAAGGGTCGATACACTTTCAAATAATGCTACAGAGAGGTACAAAGCGTGTAACTAAAGCTCCATTATATTTATAGCTTCCTTCGACGGCTTTAAGTGTGTCTACAGAAATTTGCTTTACTTTCAAACAATCAGGATTTATATCAAAGAAGTACACAAAAACGTCAAAACCTTTCTAAAGAACTCTTGAGTGTTTCACAGCGTCTGTGTACCTTTTGAACTTCAGACTTGTCTTTGTTCGAAACTTATCATCTTTGATGGTTAGAATTAATTGAAATAGTTTCGCAGCTTATGATAATGTCAATTAATTTTCCAACGCGCGACTTCGGAAAGGAAATTTACTCGGTAGATTCCAACTGGTGATTTTCCTTTATTACTATCTCAAAAACTAACAAATTTCAATTCAGAAGCAATAAATAATGTATCGGGAATATTAGTTATTTTTTTATGTCTTGTAAGTGTAATAACTTTAGGTATTGATACAGAATCGTATTACATCACCATTATAAGACGTAATATCTGGATTTAAATATGATTCGGACCTAGTGGAATCTATAATTCTGTGTTTAAAAGCATTTTAACTTGCATTACCACTATTACAAAGCAAGTATCTTTTATTTTAGACTCACTTAGTATTTTACGTTTAGTTTTCTTAATTTTTTAGGTCTTGTCAACTTATATCTATTATATTTATTATATTTTATCTCAATTAAGAAAGATTATCACAAGCCAATCAATTACTATGTCTCATTTTGGTGACTTGTTAAAGGCAAGTTCTACATCTTTCAGAGGATTTGGTGGGCTTTGGTATTTCCTCCTCTGTGGATGAAAAAGTGTATTTAATTCTTTATTTAATCTCAATTTTTTATTAATGCATTTTATAATATATGTGTAAGTAACTGTTTAGTTTATTAAAATGCTAGTAGAGGATTTGCAAAGGATATTTTAATTTACTTTTTTTAATTATATTAATATCATAATTGCATTATACGTCATCATTTGTATCATACGTCACAAGATCGAAATGAGTTGCAACAAGGATCGCATCTGCCTGCAGAGCGAAAGCAATAAACTATTGACACGAATGGGTCACAAAAGAAAGGGACTAACGTTTACTTAAATGTGCCCATTTTTTGCCACCCCAAGTACCTGGCCCTGTGTCATTTTTGGGATTTTTTCATTATGATTTCTGCATCGCGATTTCAACATTTGCAGGATTTTGTGTATATATAGTTTTGGGAATATATTTTGGTTGAGGAGTCCGTTTCTACGCGGGAAGTGTGACCTTGAAGGCGCACAACTTATTTGGATTGGACGTGAAGTACTTATTGGTATGGAACGATGTCAGATGGCTCTGCGCTGTGTGATTTGGAAAGTGATGTGCCTAGCACTCAACACCACCGATGTAGAAATTTTGACTTCTCTTTTTGACCCTCATTTTTTTTCCATGTTTGACTATCTTCGGTTACAACATAAAAGCCAATATGAAGCAAACTATAATTGGTCTCTTTTATCAGCATAAAGTAAACTTTAAATTTTATGCGAAAATAAACTTTAGCTTCTTCGTCAATCTTCGCAATTTCTGTACCTATATACTCCTATATATGTATTTGACTATCTCTCGTCCCAACATAAAAGCCGATATGTAGCAAACTATTATTGGTCTCCATTTATCAGCACAAAGTAAAGCCATTTATATAGTTACTACATTACACTTCACATGCACATTCAACTTTATATGCGAAAGTAACACTTATTTTATAACAAAATAAAATCATTTTACGCATAACGGCTCTCGTGGTGTTTCCGCATACGTTTCTTTGTAACAAGTGCAGTGGACATTTTATAATGAGTTTGTACTTTGTAGCACTACTGCAGTTACAACTGCATTTAACTGCCTGATTGAGGCGATGAGAGCAATTCTTACTCGTCTGTTACCGGCACTTCAGTTCTTTTTTCTTAGGCGCCTTGCCTAATATTTCTGTAAACACGAAAAGAGGTTTTCTAATACATTTTTTTTATTATCTGTATTCATATTATCAGGAGTTACTGGAAATTTGAAGCGGCTAGCTTGATATTTATCATCATCCCATATAGATGCGTCCCACTGTTTGACTCTGACTAAGACTGAGGGTTTAGGCTTCCTGCATTAGCCCACCATACTAGTCTAATGCTGGTTGGCGGACTACACACTTAAGATATACCTAAGAAGGTTACAACGTGTACAGGTTTCCTCAACATGTTATCCTTCACCCTTAAAGTACGTGATAATTCATTCTCTTAATATCTAAAGTTTGTGAGTTGCGGTTGTATAACATAATTCTGAACATGCTACCAACATGTTAACTGAATGCTGTTTAGTTAAACTTTCAACAAAATGAACTAAAACAATCACATTTCTCAACAAGTTTGAATTAACCCCTGACAAGCACACTGGGCACAAAGTACCCACCCCAAAATTTTATTTCGTTATATTTCTTCTTGTATATTTAAAAAACGGCTTTTTCTTCCAGTGATGTTTTGTTGGGACCTTGAGGAAGAATGTTTAATAGCCGTTGGTTAGATTCGGTTTATACAACGCAGTGGGCGCAGAACATTGTGGGTACTTTTAACCCAGTGTGCCAGTTAAGTGTAGTCAGTTAAATGTTCAAGAGTGCTTTCTCGGATCATATCAGTGTTTTTTTTTTCTCATTTACGGTAAGTAATAATTTATGATTACAATTTTAAAACAACACATTTAAAAACTTATGTAAATTTATATGCATGTATAAGTCATATTTTCATTTATTTTGAAATATAAAATATTTTTAGAAACATTTTAAATATTTATCTCATTTGAATAGTTTTGTAAATTGTGATATTTGTTTTAAATCATTAAACGAAGAACAAATTCTAATGTGCTGATTAACGACGAAACAATTGATGAAGAGATTACTGATGAAGACCATGGGGACAGTGAATGTGAAAATGATAAAATTTCATCTTTGTCACAAAGTGAGGATGATGACGACTTGGATCACGATACTTACCAGCCATCTACCAGTAATCTATGCCATATTTGAAAGAGACGTCGGATTAATCAACCATGATATGTCCGCAGTGGGAAAATCTATGTGTAAAAGACATCGACGCCCTATGTGTGTAAAGTGTTGTAACAAAAATTCTATTTATAAAATATATATTTTATGTTTATTTGTATTTTCGTGCTTGAAAATAAAGATTACAATAAATAATAGACCTCTTATTTCTTCAAAAACCCGCCCTGTACTTACTTTCTGGCGCACGCTATTGTAATGCATTCAAATAGCAAAATAACTATACTTTTTGAAACAGGCCAAAAAACGAATCTTGCCGTTTCGTAGATCGCTTTTTAAGCTTTCCAAAACACTATAACTTTTTATAGTTTACTTCATTAGAATCAAAGATACGGCTCAAAAACAAAAAATCTCAAAAACTCACTTTTTTAAGCTTCGATACCATTTTTATCTATTTTAATTGACACTAAATAATTTAATATTGTATCTATTTTATAGAGAATTGTTTGAGCTTTAATTTAAAAAAAAGAAGAATTCTCTAACTTTTTTAGGGACGAAGATATTTGAAAATGAAATATACTGGGTACTTTTCACCCTCAATGCTTAAAGAGGTATACCGTTTAGATGTGTGCTTGTCAGGGGTTAATGCGAAAAGTTTTCATTCAAATGTTTGTACTAAACGCACTAGTGGACGTTCAGTTCCAGAATGAAAGTTTAGATTAAAGCTGGAAAGTTGGCTCGCGTTTTGAATGAAATGCGTTCCATCATTAAGAAAGTATTTATCAGAACTGTATGTGGCCAGTATTATAAAATACAGACGGTTTCACTACCATTTACGTTATTTCTTCGGAGATATTTGTATGGAAACTTTACGTATTCAACCGAGTGGGGTAATGCCGCTGCTGGTCAAGTAGAAAAAGTTTGTTTTAAAGAAATTTTCCTACGTTTCGAGTTCGAAATATTGACCATGTTTTAATTAATAGTATTTGTAAAAAAAATGAATTTTGATTTCTACCTTAATTTTGTTTTCAACTAAAAAACTTTTTATTTAATGAAACTATAGTCCTCAAAACTTTTTTGTTTATGGTTCAACAACAAAAACAAAAACTGTTATCATTACAACATAAAAATGTGTGATCCACAAATATTTGTTTCGGGTCTGGGTGTTTGTGGGACCGAAAAGTCTCTCGTAGTTTCTGATACCCACGACACAAGACTCGTATCATAGTGTGGGGTTAGGGCTATGTACGTGACTGTTGGGTGTATTTATTTTTATTATTTAAAAAATCAGTAACAACAAGGAAATATTAAAAATATGTATATTGTATATGGAAGGATGGTATATGCTTTATAATATTAAAAAAAAACAAACAAAAATATGGATGTCAAAGGGGCTCTTCTGCGGTGGAGGCGAGAACAGTATACTGATCGTACTGAACTCCGATCACAAGGGCGAGGGAGACAGTACGGCGCTTACCTCTCCCTCAACCCTCTGCCAAACAAACAAACATGTACAAATTTTGGTACTGCACTCCATATATTGTGCAGTGTGGCTCGGATATATATAGCAAGCATTCATATCTCACGGACACACAGCTGTGTGCCTTCCCGAGAAGAGCTGGACACCCGAACCAGCAAAAAAAAAAATGGGTCATATATTGCAAAATTAAAAAAAAATATCAATACCGCGATTCAGAAACATCTGGCAGTTATAAATTAAAAATAATAAACTTGCCAGCAATTTTACAAAAATAATCAATTCAATTACAAAAGAATATAAGTTTAATTACTATAAAGTTGGAATGCTTAATTTTACTGCAGAACAAATAATATTTTAAAATAATTATTTTATTTTTTATTTCTACTGCCATCTGTGGTGCGCGCGTAAAATATTAAATATCCCTTAATGTGGGTACAAGTAGAATTGTTTGTTCAATATTACCGGCGTATAATTGTATAAAAATGTAACCGTGTTAATTGTGTTATGATTTAATTTACTCAAAAGAAATAACAGTGTTATGCAATGAAATTTAATTGTATAAGACTTACCCAGTGCTGCGTGCTTCAAATGTCTGAGCAAATTATATTTCTTTGTTATTTGTGACGAATAAAGAAAAAATATTTCCGAAAGATAAAAGAGACATTTGTGCTATGAAGATTGAAGACAAGTATAACGGATTTGTGTTATCATACTTATTTACAGTATGATTGAATTCTTATGTTGAATTTGAGGACTTTAAGAATCTATTCGTGTAAGTAACTCTCTGTATTAATTTAAGTTGTTTATGAATCTCATCAGCCGTCTTATCCAACCGACTTGTTGTTTTTGTTTTTAATTTTTTTGTGATTTCTTCCTATATATTCCAATTATCATTGAAGTACAAGTTATCTATTAATAATTGCTAGATTTTTTTTCACACAGATAAACACATGCAGCCCGTACTTAAACGTATTAGCTTGAACATTTATAAATGTATATTTATTACTTTAAAAAATATAACGTAGTTTTAAACTTAATTGACCTTAAAATATTCGTTATCAGCCCATATATGTACATTGTACATGCCCAGCAAGTACGGGTTTTACCATTGAGAGATTTAAAATATTGACTCAAAAAAAAAAACATTTAAAATAATTTATTTAATCATGCGTTTGAACCAAAAAGATACTAACAAAACCATTATGGTGATTAAACCAAAGTCCCATCAATTCAGACTTACCAGATACGTCACATTCTTAATAACATTCAATCATCCTCTGCTCGCGTATACATAGCTTTTGTACATAAATTTGCTAATTGTCATTTGGCAAATTCGCAATTATAGTAATTAGTTGACTTTGTGTTAGTATGGGGGATCGTGTTGCGAAGATAAACAGTTTGCTAAACGAGTCCCCACGGTACCTTGTTTATGTTTATGCATTGACTAAAATAATGAAAAAGGGCGTGTCCTTATATTGGTATACATAAAAAATAACACGAAGATGAATACAAAACAAAGACTCATAAATTCTGCGTTTGTGCAAATTTATGAAATTATTAATACGTTTTAGTCCTATCCCACCATACAACCACCACTGTAACATCAACAGCGGCACGCATAGTAATGACATCGAGAACTGAAGCCCAACGAATCTCAGATAATACTTAATTAAATTCCCTTTTGTTTTTAATAGTGATGTCAGTTGGTAAGATATGGTCATTAATTCGTTCACATACTTAAGGAAACACATATCCAGTTTTATTTAAATTCTACTAGGCTTGAGTTAAAGTATTCGGTAATTCGTAACAACCGTAGGAACGTTTTTAGTTAGACATCAGGTTGTAAAACTGTTATCATAAAGTCGCTCCCCACAAGTCGATAGCCCCGTGGCACAGGTTTCTAGATACCAGCTTCCGTAACGAGAGGCCGCGGTTTGATTTCCGAATGGAGACAAATTGTTGTCTGATACCCAAGTGTTTAGTTCAGGTGTATTTGGTTTGGTTTGGTGGGTATGACGGCATAATACTTATATCCTTGCTGTGTACCTATTTGATTTATTATTTTTTTCTTTCGCCTCTTTTTTGTGAAAATGTTATGTGACTTTTTTATTTAGACAACACATTTCCCTGCGTATTTTCCAGGAGCGGCTGAGAAGCTCTCGACAACATCGTCGGGCCAGCGTAATGTACCAAGGCTTCGTCTTCAACTTGGAACAATAAGGCTACGTTTAAGGCTTGAAGCAGGTAATGAGTTAAGATTCATTTTACAGTGGTGTTGCAGTAAGCATTACGTTTCATCCTTAGGAAAATGACTTAAAACTATTCATGAAAGAAATATATACACTTATTGTTAAGTCGATTTTATTATTATTAAAAGGCACAATTAAGCTATTATAATTGATCCTTTATTAAGATAAAAATTTCGATAAATAAAAAATATGATACTGATTCGAGTGGGGAGAAGGGCATTTTAGAATCCATATTCCGGCTATCGTGTTTTCGTTCAACGTAATAGGGTACCAAATTAATAACGGACTTATTGTCGTTTTCGAGCAATTCTAGCACCGTGCTGAGAACTTCCCACTTGACAAATATCTAATCATCATTCATAATACTATTTAATCCATAAAAAAGACGTCAATATTTCTTCATCGCTGGGTGCGAGACCGTTTGAGTACGCACTTGGTGCCAAATACCCGACCGATCATCAATAGAGGTAGGTGTCACTGGGTTATGAACGCAGGGATTAGGCCAGCCCCTGCCACTGGTTCAACGCGAAGACACGGACGTCCCATCGACGTAAGAAACCCGGGGCATATATACAAACTTTTTGGAAAATATCACTAGCGCGATTTAGAAATCTACCTGAGTCTATTCATCTATTGGTGATGGCAAAAAAAATGGTCCAGCATTGTTGTCAACCCTATTCGAATTTGGAATCATTTCGGGTGTATTGGGATGTTGGATAGGGCCTGGTTGATGGTTCGAACCCAACGAATAGGATCTTTTTGTATGATTAAATGTTTTAGAATATTTTTGTTCAGTTTGTAATTTTATTTGCGACTTTTATAATTAGTATTACTCTTTTTTTTAAAGCAAAGCATCTAAATAGAATTAGACAGAAAGCACCACATAACTTGTTTATAAAAACTAAATTTCACGCGGACCAAGTTGCGGGGATAAAAAAACAACTTTAGGTACTCGTTAGAAAATGTCTAAATCCGTTGCAAAGCAACAGTGTTTGCTACAAAGTTGGATCAGTCGTAGACTCGAACAGGTTCCCTCTTCTTACTCATTCCATACCCGACAGTAATCATTAACACTAACCACTCACGTACATATCCTAACTCAAAGTGACGATGTAAGTCTTATGCCAGAAGTATCAAAAAGTAGGAACTACTTGTAAATTTTTCTAGCGTAAAAAATACAAAAACCGGATTATCCATCAAATACTTTCAGTATACATTTACCTGCGCTCTTGAAAAGTTTATACAACGCTCGCCGGGTAAACAAAGAAGCTTGTTGAATTTATTGCCGCCATAACGGGGATTATTGCAAACGTCACAGTTACATTCAACAAAGAGCTGAGAAATCCGCTTATAGTTGCATTATACCGCACGCAATATCAGATGAGAATCTCCAAGCACTTTTGTTACGACTAATTCGACTTAATGCTGGAAAGAGTTCAGCGGTCGGAATTCCAGCAATTATTTGCAGAAAAATGTTTCATATCTCTGTGTTTTTAATTGGTAGTGCTCGGATGCTTGGACATTTTTGTGTAATTTTTTGTAGGGCCGGATGGCGGTTGCGGATGAGTGTGGGATGCTGTTGTTAACTGAAAAATATGAGGCAATTTGTAGAATGTTTTCTAAAGATATTTCTGATTACAGCGACAGCAATACCATACTACTGCAACACTTCTTTGCAGTTACGACTGTGTGTAAAGATAGCTGACTCCGTTTTCGAAACACAACAAGCGTCTACAGATTTCAACATTTACACTGATTTGGCAAAGTCTGATGAGAAGTACAGTACGGTCTTAATAGAGAACCTTCATCAGCTCATATACGTCCCACAGCTGGGCACGGCTCGACCACACTGGCCTAGCGCGGGACCAACAGGCGAGAAACAAGTATCTCCCAGGAATCGATATAAACATAGAGGCCTTGTAGTCATCGAATGTATCAAAGCTAGTTCGATAACATATCCCTATGATGAAAGAACAAAATGAATTTTGGATGAAACGTACAAAAATAATAAAAAAGGAACATCAAATGAAAATTACCACACAATTCGTTTTTTCATTACCATAAAAACATTAATGCCACCAAATTTGCATTACACCAGCCAGTATCCGTTGGTATAAAAATATACGAATCGAAAACACATTATCACCGACCAAAGCAAACAGCTCAGGTTTCCTCCACAGATGTACACAATAACAATTCCGATGAGAATTGACTTAATATTTAATTAAAATTTCCATTAGTACCGTGGGTGGCTTCAATACGCCGATACATATAAAATGCAAGTTTTATTAAAAACCACTATAAATTTTCTAAATGGACTTCGCGTGTAGTTTACAGCTCATGCGGTCACAACTCCACAACGAGGCCATTATGTACGCAAGTTGCTTGTAATTGATGTTGTAAAGTTAAATGATGCCATTATTGCCTTTTTGTGTAGGAAACCATCGGTGGCACAAGCCATGCTGTTATGGAGAGAAGGATTCTAGTTGTGAAGATGTTGATATAGAACTTTGATATTGTATAAGTATCAGGCCGGGTACTATTGATTGTATTTTAATTCTTTTTTATCTCTCCCTTTATATTGTCTTCATGACATAACATTGCGCAGCGCATTCACCCGTTTGGCTTTTATTCTAAGTAAGTAATAGAATTATTGCATTTTATTGCACTAGTTTCAAATTTTCATCGCCATTTACAACGTCTCATAACATTCTATTTCACTCAATTCAATGTCCCAAAATAAAATCCTGAAGTGTAAAACGGGATTGAGACTTTCATAATACTGTTCTAATCTGAATTAAAGGGTTGGGATTATACTCGGGGACAGGTATTAGTGACATAAGATAGTAAATAGATGTAACATAATTGTTGCATTTGCCGTTTTAGTACAATGACAATATAATTACTCTGAACAATATTAAATTTGACTTTAACTATGCCATTATAACACTTAACAAGGTCGGACGAGTTCTCTTCTCGGAGAAGAATACTATAATAGGTATAATTTAATTTGACTCCAAAGGGATCTCAGTTAAAAAAGTGATATGAAATAATTATTTTCATCCAAGTTTTGCTTTGAAAAGCAATATAAAGGCTTCTAAGCAGGAGCATAATAATGAACAGTCACTTGAGATAACTAGATTTAGGCCGTCTATGTCTTAACAATATTTAAATGAGTTATTGATCACCTTACACAGCACATAACATGGAGGTACGAACGAAGTGTCTTGGATTTGGATGATGTAATATGTTCTGATATGAGAAATGAGGAGATCCGTAGGAGAACTAAAGTAACCGACATAGCCCAACGGATTAGCTCGTTGAAGTGGCAATGGGTCGGCCACATAGCGCGGAGAACTGATGGCCGATGGGGCCAGAAAGTTCTCCAGGGGAGGCCACGTACAGGAAAGCGCAGCGTGGGACGTCCCCTGACAAGGTGGTCGGACGACCTTGTTAAGGTCGCGGGACGTCGCTGGCTGCAGGAGGCTTCCGATCGATCCCGGTGGAAGTCATTGGGGGGGGGGGGGGGCGTATGTCCAGCAGTGGACCACGATTGGCTGATCATGACGATGATGATGAATATGTTCTTAGCGTATAAATTTTAAAATTTATCGTGATAGTCTAGGTTAAAAAGGGATTGAATTCATTTTGTTCTTTAGCGATGTTTCTTGTGCTATCTATCTCTATGATGTAGAATTAATTGTGTTCCCCTTGTTTAAGTATTTTTTTTCTTTTCCTATGTTGTACAATTGGCAAACTTTAATAAAAATAAATTAGCTACGGCGTCTTTTTTGTTTCATAAAGAATAATTAATATAATTAACTATTTACAATAATTGTGAAAAAAAAACTTACTTATATACTACAAAAATCAATATTTGAAAAAAAAACTCAATTCTCATCAAAAATTTATTGTATTAAAAATATGTCACGTTAAAAATTTAGCATCCTAGTTTTTCATATACCTACTAGAGATCCTTCGAATCCTCCTCTAACAATTAATAATATTCGTAGCTGCAGTACGTTCACGGTCGGCTGGTGTCGATGATTAAAAATGAAAACTCGATGCGCCGGTGTGAGGCCGAACGGAACACGCTCGATATCGCAAGGCTACTTTGATAATGCACTTAATGTGTGTTATTGTTGTATTTTGTCATTGATTTTATATTGCATTCACGGCAAAACACAGAAACTGCTTTGGTGTAGTCTTATAGGGAGAGTTACAAAGCTGAAGGACAAAATAAGAGAAGCTGATAATGATAATAATTTTAAAGTTAGGTAAAAACACAAATAAAGATAATTATATTAGATCCAACGCGGTAATTCTCGATTCCACCGCCACACTTATATGGAACGACCGTCTAGGCAAACTTCATCATATATCTAGGAAATAATATCATGAGATCTCAGAAGCTTTAGAAGCTCTAGAATTAGTATTTCCGAGTATTGATACCGGAATACAAAATTTCTCCCGGATGATGCCAGGCTACGGCTAGTCAAAAATAAAACAAATACTTATGCTAAAAATCAGTGAGTTTATCCAGCATTCGTTTCCATATCGTGCGTGTAACGAAGCAACGTTTTGAGGTTTTCATGCATATTATTTATATTTAAAAGTACTTTTTACACTCACCCGATCCATTTCGGAAGGCCATTAATTTTGCAAAGTTCGCATCGATGTGCGCTTCGTCGCACCGCGTCGACGTGAAATGTAACATTTTATTATTTACAGCCTTTACTATTAATTCTGGGTGTTTTGCATTTACGGAATTACCAATGAATTAATTTACAAGCCTGCGTGAAATCATGTTGTAAGAGAATTTGTAGATTGAAACCAAACATCATCAACAGCCCACATTATGTTTCATTCACGGCTGGGCACGGGTCTTCCCTACCATTGAAAGGGATAAGGCGATAGTCCACTACGCTGGCATTACAACGGACTAAAGAAATTTGTAAGAATTTTTTTGGTGTGCAAGTTTTATCCCGATGTTTTTCTTCACTGTTGAAGTAAATGATTACGAATCTACAAATATATGATGGTTATTATAGGTTCGGATACAAATATACTCTCATTGCGTTATGCTAAATTCACTTACCGAACGAGAAGAAGAGCTAGCAAGGTTGCTTCACTTTTTTTGAGAAATAAAGTAAATGGCTTGTGGGAACGGATAGATGAGTCTTTGAACTTCTGTACTATTTAGTACTATTCTGTATTGTTTCTTAAACGCAAGAGCAGATTTTTCTTTTTTATAATTTTTGTTTCACCTTAACAAATCCTGCTATAGCCAACTACATTCAAGGTTCTATTTTTTTCCTCTTTTGTGCGTGGATAAAAAAAGAGAGTAACTGGATTATTACAATTGTAAATATAAAGTAGCTTTCATATACTTAGCATTAACGTAGAAATCCTTTATCCATATACTGTATTTATTAAACCTTCTCTTGCGTTCTAGGAACGTATTTGCCTAATCTCCGAGATGTTGAAACTCTCTTGGCTTCATGATTATGATTCGCAGATGTCTGTAACTCAATTCCAATGATATGAATATGAAATGGAATTTGGAAAAGTTCTAAAATGTTTGTGTAAACGTATTATGTTTATTTCAATCTATGTAAGCGTACCCGCAATTTCCATAAACTTTTTTGCATATTCAGTATTGAGTGAGTGATCTCTTTTAAGTGGAAAACAGTATCAAAAAGATTTCATATTTGCTAATCTCAATTACTTATATTAAGGAAGAAATTTAAAAAGAAAACATATATCACATCATATTCGATAAGTGGTATGTACCTAATAGGTTTTCAAATTTTTATGTTAATTTTCAAGCGTTGTAAAACAGCTCTTGAAAGGATTTAAAAAGCAATTCGTATACAGATTCGATCAAAAAGTCAACACTTTCAAAATCTTAAATAACTTGTGGATACCCGGAAATGTTTTATTTATTCCGCAAACTCTCAACGGAAAATTACCTTAAGAATCTTTACAGTATATAAGACATTATTTTCTCTGTGTCTAGCATATCATCATCTCCAACATATGTCCAACAACAACAAAACTGCTGGTCACGGATTCGCGGTGGATAACACACTTTAGAAAATTCTAAGAACTTTTATGGACACAGGTTTTCTCACGATGTTTTGTTCATTGTGTTAAGGAATTAAATACAATCATAACTATAAAAGTCAGAAAAAATCTCTCACTAGCCCAATTAGACCCTATCCATGTTATGTAGTAAAGGTTATATACAATGCTATCCTAACTTTGCGTCGTTGTTGGTCAAGGAACACAAGCTATCGCTTTAAGAATTTATTAGCAGTCGTAGCCACATATTCAAAATAGAAAAAAATACCAAAGGGCTGTGTCGAAGCGCCGCAAAATGGAATGAGATTGCCGGAAGCTCAATGCATTTTCCCCCTTGTATAGTCTCACTTTCTTCTATTTTTAAGGTTCATCCTTAGGTACAGGAAGGCTTACATACTTAGGTAGTTGATGCCCGTGAATAGAAGTGACTTAAGTATAATGTGATCCCATAGTCGTTTGGGATGAAACATTTAATGAGTTTTCGGGGACTTTTAATGTAAATTCCTATATTAGGCCAATAAAATTATATTATCCGAAAACTACACACATAATAATGTTTAATTTTATACTATAGTTACTATCTAAGTTATAAAAAAAGGCTAACAAAACCTCTTTAAAAGCGATTTTATTATACACTAAGGCTTATCTTCTCAAACTAAGGATAACAGTTCGGCAAAGTTGCCAGTAATTCTTTTACAATAAAAGTTTTAATATATTTTTCATCCTTAAAAATTCCAGTCTATTTAATCCTGGCTGTAAAAAAACATTCCTTATTTAAAAGTTTCAAATTATTTAATCCTTTAAATATTTCTTGATACAATAAGTTTAAGACGGCTTATTGATAAATTGAGTCATTAAAAAGAGATTAGTTGGGACAAAAAAGTGCGAATAACAATTTGAAGGAATGTTCAGGGCGCTATAAGGTATTTCATATTTATTTAATTAATTTTTTTAAGATAAAATGAGCTTTAGTTACACTAGAATATTTAGCGTTAGAAAAGGGTTAGGAAATATATCTTATCTGATATAGATACTATATCGCTGTGCGATATAGACAAAATTTCTCAGCTATCAAGACTGTTAATGATGTAGTTTATAATTATGCATTGTAGGGCCAAATAAAGATTTAACGTTTTTCAAAAATTACTAATGACAAGGGACTCTAGATCGCGCAGATTTTTTTGGCGCCACGAGAATACAGGGCAGTCCGGGACCACGACATAATACAATTCTAAGTAAGATTTTAGTACAAAATTCTTATTGGAATCTTACCTTGGAGTGTCCTTATAAGAAGCTTATATTTCTCCAATAACTAATAAAAGAGCACATCCAATTGCAGAAACATAGCCTTTATCTGTTTAAAGTGTAGCTATTGTTATACTTTACGGCAGTACGCGTGCGAGTGCAGGAATGGTAACATGAATTAATTGTCGAGACGGTGGTGTAGGTAATTCCGCTTGAATGGGTCCTAGGGGAGCCGTGGGATGCTTTGATCGCTACCTTCTCGCACGTAAAAGATGTGGGAAAGGGACGGATATATATAGTTTCTCTTTTCATTGCGAAATGATTCTGCAAAATGAAGGTTTATGTATGGATGTCTCCGCGTGATGTAACAAGGATAGAAACTTAGAAAGAGCTTATTGAAATTATGGTATTGATAAATAGATTTTGATCGTGGATTTAAATGGGGATGTGATGATAACTCGATAATGACGCAGGGGATTAACAAAATCAAACAATAGAAAAGAATGATTAAAACTTGACGGCTCCGACAATTCTCGGCCATAATACAGATAAGATACAAAGAATCACTGACGTAGCTTGCTCATGAGTTGCTGGACGCGTTTGAGGCAGTGCTTTTGAGTGATGCGAAACTTATAGATTTATAGACTTCGGTCCACAAGTCAAAAATCAGACAATTATTAATGAGGATGCAACTGTTATTTCTGTTTTAGAGGCACCCTAATCAGCTGCAGAATCACTGTGTCCTTTACTCGATTACACGCTTTCCTTGACTTTGTAACCGCGAAAAAGACCAGAGAGGATTTAAATCTACATGTCAGCGTAGGGAGTATTTTACTTATTAGTTGCCCACACATTAATAACACACACGTTTCTGACCTACGGTTGGAAGGCCACTGACTCCTAAATATTTCTTACCACTATCCTAAGTAAAGAAGTCAACTGTCTCCAGATAATATGGTCTACACAGTAACTCAAGTTTGCTTAAGGGATGTCTTTACATAGCACTGAAGACATTAACCGTGATTTCCCAGAAGCACAGTTGGTACATTGTCAAAGTTGTTTTACCTCAAATTTCCTTTTTCGCTCTTGCCGAAAATTCGTCTTTTAATTTACTTGGTTTACTACCCGCTTCACTTAGCTCTGTGGGTGTGACCTACGTTTATTTCTACCCTTTGTTATCGTTTGTTTTGAAGTTAGAATTTCGTTTTCCGTTTGTTTTTATAATTAGGTATTTAGGTGGTTCTGAGTGGGTTATGTTAATTTTAAATTAGCTTGACTCAGAAGTTTTATTTTGTTGCTTTAAAACGCTTGGTTGTTTCGAGATTTTTCAAATTACGTAGCTCTATATATTTTATAAAAGTATGTAGTTTAACAGCAAAACAACGAAGAATATATACATAATGTCAAAAATATTACGACCACGTTTATCCACCACTAATCGGAACTATCATCCCCACTTGATTCTATCAATACTTTAAGTATAATCAACATAACTAAAAGATAGATTAAATTTGTGTTTTTCATAATACTATCGTGTCAAACTAAATTCTTAAAATCTTTACACGTAAATCTCCGCTTTTTAAAAACATTATAAAACCATACTCTCTGACGCTTGTATGGATATACTTTGCGCTTTGACGGTACATAAACGGGACCGTGAGGCAGAATTTCAAAAAGCAATAAAAATAACCATAATAAGGTTTAAGTTTTGACCGATGTATATTTTGATCACTTCACTGCCCTACTAGAAACTTACGGGAATCATATCTATAATTGCGTTGTTCGGAACCTGAGGTCGTCAAACTTCTACATTTCAATGACACCTTTTCCATTTTTATTAATATTCTCTTTGTTTATAATTATTGTTAAATTAAGCTCAATAAGCAGTTTTAATAGGCCATATTATTGGATATTAAATAATAACAAGTTTTTAGAGGTGATAAATCTAGTTAAATATTATTTACGAGTATACCATAGCATTCAATAGCTGTTTAATTACGTATAATATGGACCTTTAGCATTATGTTATTAGCGCTGGCAATAATGTAATTCATGTTTTATGGACTGTCCCGTTTGTTGCTGTTATACAGTTCTGCTCAAGATCATCGAAGCCTGTGGTAGGACATTGAAATTTATTGTTTATAAAATAAGGTTCTTTGTACTTGCAATTTCGTTTTAATTGCTATTGATTTGAGTGTTATTAGGGACAGTTCGACAATACATAGATACATAACTTCGTGGCTGTACTCCCCGAAGGAGTAGGCAAAGGTAATTTTTGCACTAAAATTTTGCCAGGTACATAAATGTATTATCAGTTCCACGTAATAGAGCGCGAGTCTAGGGCCGTTTTTAAGCATTTTTGAATACCCCGTTTTGCTACTGAGAAAACAATAAAACTTTGCCCAACTTGAGAATCGGTCTCCGGACATCTAGATTCCACGCAATATACTTATGCTTGAGACCACGAGGGAGTCGATAATACACTGGTGTTTTTATATAAACCTTTCAGATGATAAGTCCATTAAATACTGTTGATTTTAATAGCACCGCTGAGTATTTTACGCCGATAAGTGGTGGCTGGTGTTTTTATTATACCCTCAGATATTTATACATCAACTATGGAGCTTTTGTAGTGGCAAAGATTTTAAATGGATTCATTAATAGATTTTAATATATCAACACTTTTCTTATCTTCTTAACAGAATTTAATTAATGGTAAGTTATTAGTGCCTGTGGAAATTATTGCAGTAATTTAAATTTTAGATACGAAAATGTTGTTTGAAATAACTTTTTGTGAGGTGGTTTATTGGCAATAAGGAGTATGTATTTTAATCGAGTTATGAATGGTGGTAGAAACAGCAATCAAGTAATGTTCTGCTGCCGCAATGTTTATCGGAAGTGATAATAGTACAGAAGCGACACCGAAGCTTAGCTATCTTCAATGGCATCTTAACTATAGCGTGACTTGATATAACATTACAAATACATCATACATTAATCTGTAGAAAGCAAATCAAATGTCTCTAAAAGGCCGCTAACCTCGCGTTTTGGTAAATAAGGTTTCCGTGGACCTAATCTTCCTCTTTTGTCCTAATTCAAATCTATCCTTCGCACTGGTCAAATAGAACGCATTATCCTACTTCTGACTTCATTGATTTCACTTTGCCAAATTTACAGCTCTATGGTAAATCCATAAATTATTATACCTTCCCTATAGAAGTCTTACCAGCGTTCATTTAACCTTGAGTCCTGGGCTTTCCTTTTTATTTTTAAAGCCAATGTGCCTAAACAGAGTAAAGAGGCTTTTTATGGGCGCGATCGCTTACCATTACATAAGCTGCTGGCTCGTTCGTCAGTAGTAAAAAGATCGTGTTCAACTAAAATATTTTTAACAAACTTCTTCGATGCTAACATAAATCTAGATACTACCGGTGTAAACGTGAACGAGGCGTCTACTTTCAACATTTTAAAAGAATAAACTTATGAAACAAAGGTGCCTTTGAGTCCACTTCACTTTGAAAACAGGAAAAAGTAAGGTCTCTTTTTAAAAATTCTGCAATATTGAACCGTGCCCAGTCCGAAGTGGTCCGACGGCGCACCGTTTGGTTTACGATCCTTTATTTTATTGTTTTTATTATTCCGTGCGTTGGAAGGCTGAGCCTTTAGTGAAATACTATCATTCCTAATGAAAACGTAATGAAGTGAAAGTGCTCGCATCAAATAAATTGACTGACGAGATTGCGCGGCTTCGTACCGATTAAGTTCGGAAAAGGTTTTTGGAGAGGAGTCTTGATTTTGAATGTATCTAAATTTATTATAAAACTTTGTGTCAGTGAGAAGGTTTTTTTTAGAGTTTCTATTAAACAAATAGTGCTGGAATGCCTGAATGTATTATAGTATTGGACGGTTTCAAATTAACAACTTATGATGGTTGTTATCCACGTGAAATATCGTTCCAGTCGTTATTGGGTTTTCCTATTAAGGAATGCTCATTTAGTAGCAGCAATCTCTATTTTACTAAGTTCTATAAGATGTCCAATACATAGATGTCATACATTAGTTCTTGCGTGCACATCGTGCAGATTCTGAATTTAATTTATCGTTCTCGACGAGTAAATAGATTCTCGGTAATCCATATTCTTTGACCTGGATATTTCACGTTGCGACCGCCGGTGGTCCCACCTTATAAATACTTTCACAGGACGAATATGTCGACCCCAAATGTACATTCCGGAACGTAACACAGATTTTATCCCCCACTTCTTGGCAATGCGGGAAGCTGGCGTTCCGAAAGTTAAAGTAATTCGTATTTTCATTTTAATGTAGTGTATTTTGTTCTGTTTTCGACATCTTTTCGTGTAATAGCGGATTTGAAAATAACAATATATGAGTTACAACATATAGGAATAAGCTTATTTAATCTTATAAAATTAGCTTTCCTCCGATTTTTAGTGTGATTGTCCTTCTATGAAGGTTATGGTTCGATGAATTTTTCAAGCGTTTTCATTCCGAAAATTTATTCACATAAATTCTTTGGATATTCCTTTCACATGAAACTGGGCCAGGATACCTTGACGCCAGATTTGTTTAGTTTTGCATTAGGTATTAACTTTTCTTTCCTATTGCGAAAGACTTCCAGAATATTTTTTTATTTCTTATTTTCATTCTAGACTTGGTCCGGAAGAATATTTCTAAATATTCTGTATGTTTGATGTCTTTATTTTAAAATCAAATTAATTTAGTAAAGAAGTCAGTGTTATGACTTATGGGGCATTCTCTTAAAAAAAAAAAAAAAAACGCATTCCGTAATGTTTGCATTTTTGCTGAGAACTCGGTGCTTGATGGTAAGTGCATTAGTAAGTAAGCACTTGCAGTACTTGTATGATACGATTTAGTGATTATCTCTCCTAGTGGTGCACAAATCTAGTGACCGAAAACATGTAAAAGAAAAGATCGGGTAGTTAACAATCTAGACGGATTATAATATTCAACTTTATTAATTCACTTGTTTCCTTATATCTTAGGTAAGCAAAAAACATCGAAAAATAATTTATAAATCCTTCGCCATTAACAGCCTAAAGCATTAAAATCAACAAAACCGCGCCTCGTAAAGGCTGGCAACATCCATAAACAGCTTCATCAACAATTTTATAGCAACCGCATTGGTTTAATGAGGAATAAATTTTATTTTCGGATTGTTGTGCTGGTATTTAAAAACTATTCGCATCCATTAGCCGCTTATTTTACTGGTGCTGTAATGGTGCTTGTAAACTTCAGTGGATCAAGATTTTTTTATTTATCAACTTGGGGAAGAATAAATTTTAGAAATAAAACCTAATGATTGATATAATTTTATTTCGATTAGTTTTTTAATTTCTTTTCTAGTCTGTCAATTCTGAAGTCGCTGTGACACAAATGTATAGAGTGGGTCCATATATCCTAGGTTCCTTTAGCAAGTTTCGCGAATTTGTTTTTGGCCGATTTTGGTGATTTCAACAGAGGTAGATGACACTTGAAGACGATAATAACCTACTTTTATATGTACTTGTTTTTAATAATACATTAGTTGATAAGCTTATATTAGAGTAAGCAAATAGAGAGAATAATAGTCTATGTATTCATAACGTTAGATTCGTAATGTACCAGTCAACAGAGACAGGAATAAATGATGCCTTCTTTATATATTATCGTGTTGGTAACATAAATCCTCGCTTTACATTTTTCTTTGCCTTATTTTATTAACTGAAATAAGACTGTTGTCTTCCGAATATACTGAAGCGTAAAATGATGAATTAGTTCGATAATTTAGTGTTGTAATTCATTTGAATATACAGAATGATTGATTCTTTGGAGGCTGAATTTTGTAATATGATAATACGTCATGTTGGTGTTAGGAGTATATTGTTTAGCAAGATCGATGGATGGTCAATTTCTCTGTAAAGGCAAAGTACTATGAGATTTTCGTAATGTTAATATAAGTCACAGCACAGAGTCACCATGAAAGACATAAAATATATGCGGTGAAAATTGGGCGCCCAAAAATATCCTTCCAGATGCTTCGGTGATACAGTAGTGGCAAAGGAAGTATGTGTCGAATATGCCCTTATATAATTGTCATTTTAAACATGTGCCCTGAGAAACTGACTTAAAATGTTGTCTCTAAACTAGTAGACAGCCGTGAAGATAAATGAAACGCAAGATTGACAGAATATGTGAATAACACAATACTGGAGTAAAAGTAAATTGCTACACTTTCTGGCGTCCATCTTTTCTATACTTTTCATTAGAAATGTTAACAAAATTTAATATTAAAATTCTGTTTACATTCCCTAAAATAATTATAACAATGCACAAGACAAGAAGAGTGCACGTACATCACCTAAAATTATAGCCGAGTGCCGCCATTGTTCTCCTAATGAATATTCGATGCGCGTGCGCAGTGTGTTAAATATTTCGATAGAAAGTCTCAAAGGTGTTGTCGGACCATTCACGGTCACAAGGGACAGTGGACATATCAACATTACGCCGTTTTTGTAGGCGAGCATATTGATTTGGTAGTAAAATTGGTCGTTTGCTATTCATGTCACTAATGCTGTTGAATGTAATAGTTTTTATGAAGAAATGACGTAGGTTTTTACTTTTTTGTGGAATCTGAATGGATTAAAGAATGCTATTAGTTTATATATTTAGGGAGGTTTAAAGACTGATTTTATGCGAAGTATGTGGGAGAAAGGTAGACTTAAGAGTCTTAGGTATGATGCGAAAAACAATGATGAAGTAGACATTGAACGTCAAGGCGTCTCTAGTACTGATGTGGATAAACCCAAGCAAGGAAAAAGAAATCTGCATAAATTATTCTGTGAAAATTCTCGAACGCTTTATCCCGTCACCGTGTTTTGCGTACGTTCACATGATAATGAACTATCCACCGGCATGAATCTTACACAAGACAATTTGTTTAAAGACATCAAGCGTTGCACAAGCGATACAATAACAGTAACATTAACGCGTTGTTAGCAAAACACAAGTCGTTAGTTGTTTTTCACAATTCTCTAACCATTGTTTTGTTAAAAGTCGATTGAAATAATTGTTCTCACGTTCCACAAGATAGACCATTGTAGACAGATCAATTATTACCAATGTTGCGTCGGCGTCTGTGGGTAGGAATGCCATGGTGATGTATTACGTGTGAATAGAAATCTTTATGGATCGCGAGATTTGTTCTATTTTTTTAAAGCCTTTTAAATGTGTTATTGTTTTACTAAACTTTAAAAAATGGTGTTATAATTGATAAAATAGCATTTTTTCTATATTTGAAACTGATAATATGATTAGGAAGACTGTATTCGATTCTCCTTGTTAACATCATCATCATCAGACAAAAGACGTCCACTGCTGGACATAGGCCTCCCCCTTACATAGAACATTCAAATTACTTATGTCAACCAACATCCTCAAGGATTTGCGATGTGTTTTCTAACGTTTCCGTTACACAGATTTAAATTTACATTTTACTGTTGATTAAGGAATGTTCATAATAAAAAAATAAATTAAATCATTGCCTTGCGATATAAGGGCATAATTGTGTCATCTACGCACATATTTTTTGCTTCTACTGACTTTATCTTAACGCTCCTTTACATAGGATGGAGAGAATGAAACTCTACTGGTCTTGTCATCTTAACTACTGGAACCAACTTTGAAGCGATACGAAGGTTGTATAAATAAATAATATGTTGCTCTTTTAAGAGCTGCGATCATATTAGTATGTCGGAAGCTTCGTGAGCACATAACAAGCGAAGATCAACCTGTCTTATCCTGTCTTGTCAGTACGTGATCAGATAGACAATAAAGCATAGATCTAGATACAGGTGCATGAATAAAATTTGTAAACCTAATACCAATAGTAGTGTTGGCTTTGTATAGATAATATGTATGTAAGGGACGTTTAGATATATATCGTGAGACGGTATATTTGCCGTATACTATCTAGGAAGTATTAAATGGTGACTGTCATGTTTACCAACCAACATTTTAGATGTTCGAAACGAAGGAATCTGAAGTGTGTAATTGGAAATTGGTTGATTGTATAATCATTTAATTTAAATTATTTTTTATTGAATATAAAGGGTAAATAGAGACATGCCTTTAAAAAACCAGAAACAGATACGCATGTTCAAAAACCAAAGAGATTATTTCAGCAATTCTCAAAGGAATCATGCCACTTCCTACAACAAATGTGTTTTTGTCAAGGTGAAATTGCAAATTTATGGCAACGGCACTTCCATCGCATTGTTTGCTTTAATTAACGGCGTGAATACACGTGGCGTCACAGCACGTACACTTGCTCCACGGCACATTGTTTGGGATTTGCGTGAAGCAATTTTCACGAGATTGACAAAGCTATTGGGCTAGGACAAGGTGGTTTGGTCTTAGTCATAAAATTAGTTTTTTTTTTCATAGGTGGGTAGTGATCGATATTATAAATGTGAAATACCTATTTTTAAAGTGTTTGCTATGGGGTTCAGGAGACTGCTATGGATTCTGAAGAATTTTTTTAAACATGATCAACAGGAACGTTCTCTGTTTTTTTTAGTACTCAAGCACTGAGAGAATTATTGGCAATAACTAGCGATGTAAAACTTCAGATGCATTACCATACATCCGAGGAAATTCATAATTTACACCAATCAACTAAGGTTATCGCGATTTCTACCAATAAACCTCATTCCATTATATGTATATTCGATAGTTACGTGGCCATTAAAAGTTTCCAATGATATTTTAATAAGAAATCTTGTAGTATTATATATTTACGTCCCTTACAACTAATTAATTCCTGACGAGCAGAGGTGATTTGCTCGTAAAATACCCACTTTTACTTTAAGCTGCCACGAAGAATGAATTTCCTACATGTAAACTTCATCAAAGCATTTTAAAATCTGGAAATGGAGCTTGGCACCTCTTGATGGCAAGCACAAATTTTAACGTAACAACGAAGCCGTCACATACACATATACCTGAACAAAATGCTATTTGAAATAAACATGTCAAAAGCATAACCGTGCAGGTTGTTTTATAATAAAATTGTAGTCTGAGAGCCACAAGTGTTCTCGACTCCGAGCCACACTGGACGAATATTTCGAAATAACAAAATTAGTGTAATTGCACTCAAATCGTAGCTGTGTAAATTAATGATATTACGTGATGGAACGAGTTAGTCGAAATTTAAAATTATGAGCGGAATGAGCCTCAGTTACTTTATTTTTTTGTCGTTGCAGAGGATGAAATTGTCAGTTTATAAATAGTATGCACAGGTATTCCATTCCATTTCCATTCCTGCTAAGGCTTGAGGAATTTCTTAGGCGTGTAGTCCGCCAATCCACCTAAGGCCACCCTGATGTACCTACTCTTGTCTGTAGAGGAGGCCTCTGATCAGAGTTGGAGGTAAATGGATTAATGATAAGTCTTTTTTACTCGTTTAAAATCTTTTGTCAAACTGTGTGCATTATTTCTCTTAAAGTTACTCCTGTTCAGAGTTCTCCTTTCGAAAATCCTGCTCTTGGAAGAAAACCAATAAGCTCTCCTAGTGTGAACTGTATTTACACTGAACATGTGAGAATCAAATACATTGGAGATATTTCGTTTTGATCACACGGAGTGGAGCTCCTCGTCTATGCCTCCAGTTATATAATCTGTGACGCATTCAATATACGAACAGTTGCTAATATAATTCCAGAATGTTGGATACATATTTTGCTGGATTGACGTAGCTGGAAGCTTGGTAATAGTTTGCTTATGTTTTAGCAATAAAATATAATATAAAATATCTTATTTACAATTATTGTTGTATACTCATAACTACCTTACATTTCTACTTCTACGTGTCCATCCCCGGTTGCCTCATGCCTGTAAGAGATCGCCTTAGGCGATAAGGCCGCCAATTGTACTTTTGTTATTGTTAACTGTATCTCATTTTATTTTCTTCTGTTTACGTGTACAATAAAGTTTTAAATAAATAAATAAAAATATCAGAAAATTTCCAAATAGGTTTGCGTTGCAAATAACAGTTTTTATCATTTGACTGTCGGTCTCTGTCGGATATCCGTTTCTGCATCTGTATTCGCGGACTCGGAAATGATTTATTCATATAGAACACGATGTAGTGGTTGTAACAATCTGGTACATAACTATTGATCTCCATACCATTGCTCAATGATTACGATCATTATCTTACAATCAGGTCTACTTTGTATTAAGCTACGAGCAACTTTTCTGAAAAGGAACAATCATCATCCATCTAAATTGATCTATCAATTAGCTCATTTACGTCACACGCTGGCCATGTGTCTCCTCGGACGATTGAGATGGGCTAGGCGTAGGTCTCCCACGCAGGCCTATTTCTAAGAGGAAAAACAATTGGTTATGGATTTTGGATGACTATAGAAGTAGTAAAAAGCAGTGATGGCCTCGAACTTTAAGAACGCGGTCGAGAATCTCAGCGGTCGCGGGTTCGAACCCCAGGCACACACCTCTAACTTTTCAAAGTTATGTGTGTATTCAGATTCAATTATCACTTGCTTTAACGGTGAAGGAAAACATCGTGATGAAACCTGCACAACTAAAAGTTCTCAGGAATTATATATAGCTATAGTCCGCCAACTCGCACTAAGCCAGCGTAGCGGATTATGGCCTTAACCCTTTCAATGGTAGAGGAGACCCGTGCCCTGCAGTGGAACGGATATGGGTTGATGACGATAGAAGTGCTGAATCGCTAAAAAAATACCAAGTCATATTTATATTTTGAAACTGGGATTTCATACTTCACCCGTATTATATTTGAAATCTATGTAAAGAAGTTGTACTTAATTCACACAATACACACTAAGGTTCCATTTTTCAGTTCAAGAAAACATTGTGAATTTTTCGATTTAAAAACACGGTTTACCCGGATTCGTGTATTTCCCGGGGGGTTGACGTCATCAAGGCGGTCATTCGTAAAAGTACAATTCAAAATGTTTTGCCAACTCATTGTAGGGATAGCCTCAGAACTGATGATTACAAAGTTCTATCTATTTTATTATCATAGTCATAGTAAGTGTCACTTAATTATATATTTCTTTAATTTTTAAATGTTTTGATAAGTATGTTTCCTTTTTCAAAATTAAACAGCAGCAAATTTTTGAATCGCCTTTATACTTTATTCGTGAATTTGTTTGCTAATTTAAAAGAGGCGAAAGGAAAAAAAAAACAGGGAAAACCTCTCAGGTTATGAATTAAATATCGAGCTTTAGCTCAGTACTTGAGCTAAAATATTTGTGAAAGGAAAAAAATACGATATAATAGATATTATTCACCGGATACTCACTCATACTTTTTACGAAATTTATTTGTAAGCATAGAATAATAAGGGTTGTCATTACTTGTGTTTAATTAAACATTTTCATTTCACCTTTTTCAAATGAAAATCATTTTTTTAAAGGTAAAAAATCATTTAAAAAACCCTTATTGCGGAAGCTAGATAGGCCAGTATTTAGGTTTGATCTTGTATTAAGATTTAAGATATTTCCTTTAGATTTTGTTATTAAACTACCACATTTCTACGTCAGAATTTAATTTTTGTGCAGATCGTACTTTGGCTCTTTAATTATAACCATCATTAGGCGTATGATACTCTATAGAAGACAATCGACTTATCAAAACATCTCCAGTATATAGATGGGCATTTGCCCGGAAAAAACCCCGACGTGGGAAAAAAGGGGAAAATACCCGAAAAATATGCGGGAATGGAAAAATATTCGGGTTTTTTCATATTTAGCATATGTAACATTTAAGTAATGTGTAGAGATATGTATATGGGTCAATCAACTTTTAAATGTACCATCAATGATAGATTTTATATATCTTTTTTTTTTTCTTAAATTTGTATATTTTATACGTATTTGTTGTTGATAATTATTTATATTTAAGGAATTCAAATAGAGCAGAACAATTTATGGTAAATTTTACTCAAAAATTCACATGACTGTAGTTAAGATAGTCCCTTGGACATTTAAAAATTCAGTCAAATTGTTAATTTACTTTTAAATATTAGAATCATATTTGAAAAACCTTACTGTTCTTTTAAAGTAAAAATGACGAAAATCTGTCTTTAGGAGATAAGAAAAAAGTGGTTGTCCAGTGGACATAGACGTTTGTCCATAGGAAATACTCGGGTGTCCAAAGGGGACTCTATGATGAAAATCGCATGTATTTCTTCTTTTATGTAATAAAAAAACAACTATTTAAAAATAATTATCAGTATTAGAAGAGAAAATATTGAATAATTCAGACAACGATCTTGGATGTCCAAGGGACTGGTGGTGATATTTATTAGTCTTTCCGCTCCCTGGTAATAAATAATAATATTTTGAATTAGGTCTTACGCACAGTAAAAAATATACATTAAATTGAATATATTCCACTTTAATTTACTACAATATATAAAATACAAAAGTTTTTGTGCTGGTTGTCCAGTGGACACACAATAAAGCCACGCTCTTTTTCAAAATACACTCGGCCGACTGGCGCCGCGGAAAAGATGAAATCAAAATCGAGGCTGGATGAATGTTGTCACGAAATAAATCGACTTGAGTTCCAAGCAGTAGTCACGCCATAAATGTTTGGATTTTGGAACTTTTTTACCGTTGTCTGGTGGAAGTCAGAATAATAAAATATAATAGGGACTAAAATAAACATGCAAAAAGGTCGTTAAGGTTTTAAAGCAAACAAAATCTATTTACTAGCATCATAGTAGATATTGTAATTAATAATTATGTTTCATTGTAATGGATTGCCATATATAATTTTTTTGGAAAAATTAATGTTTCATTGTACTAACCTACTGGGGGACAAATTTACATAGTACTGATAGGACAGATAAAAGTTGATTGACCCATATATCAAATAGTACGTCCTATTACTACTAGTTAGAGCTAATCTAACTTTGTTTATATTCATAATTCAATAAATCCATACTAATATTATAAATGCGAAAGTAACTCTGTCTATCTGGAAATAGGCTCGCCCCCTATTACGTGGGACTGATACATACTTGGCGAAATGTGGGTGCAGAAATGCATCTCTGCCTACCCCTTCGGGGAATATAGGCGTGAGGTATGTAATAACTCTGTCTATCTGTCTATTTGTTACGCTTTGACGTAAAAACTACTGAATGAATTTTAATGAAACTTTACAATAATATAGTTTATACATCAGAATGAAACAAATGATACTTTTTATCCCGGAAAATGTAGTATTCCCGTGGGAATGGTTATTTCTGGATCTACCCAAGCGATTTGAATGAAATTTGGTATAAAGAGAGGTAGAGCTCACAAAATTAACATGGGATAGTTTTTATCCTGGAAAATGAAGTATTCTCGTGAGAATGGGTATTTCTGCATCTACTGGGACAAAAGGATTTATGGTTTGGAGATAAATAGGAACCAAGGAAGTAACATAGAATACTTTCTATCCCAGAAAATGTATTCCCGTGAGAATGGGTATTTCTGGATCTACCAAACCGATTTGAATGATTTCTGACTCTGAAAAGTAAAAAAGATTATAACTTATTTTATATCTGAACTCAACCCTGTAGTCTACGCGGACGAAGTCGTGGGCAACAGCTATACGTTATATATGCTAAAAACTTGTCTTGTTGTTTGTCCGTGTGTGTTCATCTGCTCTAAGTGACAAGCAACCCGAAACTACGTACGAGGATGGGGGGCGGTGAAGCAAGTAGTTGCAGCGGCGTATGCGTTGGTGATCTATTTAACTCAGACGTTGTTTTGACTTCGTACTGCGAACTCGTGTTAATTTGTAGGTTTAATTGACGACATGGATTTTGTTTTGTGGACTTTGATTGCCTAGTGAGATTAAATACGTGGTTTACTTTGGGTTGACGACTATTGCGACTCTTACGGACTTCGATACCTTCTTCTTATTACGAGCCGTTATCAACACCCAGGCAATTGTTAAGTCCATTGGGTAGCCCTATAAATGACGATGATTGATTCCATACTGCGACAATTGCAGCAGCTCCGTGGGCAACAATGATGACGTAGAAGACTGATTGGTTTTTATTGTTATAGTATAAAGTTGATTTGATCTCTTTGTTAGTATATAAGATTAGTGATTCCTATTATAAGATCAAAACTCAAAATATAAATATGTTACGTTTTTATCGTTGATTTTTTCATGTGTTATTAAAAATAATTATAAAAGTATATTTCTAACATGTAATTCTTGATATTTTTATTTTACTATCTAAGCAAAGAATAATTATAATAAACACTATTTAAAATTGGGGTAACTCATTATATTTATTTAAAAAAAATAACATTCAAATTCGGGTCAATATGACCAGGGGTCATCGTCCTATTAACTTTTTTCACGTCATTTGCACCGGATTAATCTACTGCGACAGTGACAAAAAAAATTTCAATTGTAAAAAAACATTTTAGTAACTTTTGTCAAGAAATGATTTATCATCATCATCAGCCAATCTCAGTCCACTGCTGGACATAAGCCTCCCCCAATGACCTCCACCCGGATCGGTCGAAGGCCGCCTGCAGCCAGCGACGTCCTGCGACCTTTACGAGGTCGTCTGACCATCTGGTTGGAGGGCGTCTCAGGCTGCGTATTTCAGTACGTGGCCTCCACTGGAGAACTTTCTAGCCCTATCGGTCATCAGTTCTCCGCGCTATGTGGCCGACCTATTGCCACTTCAACGAGCTAATCCGTTGGGCTATATCAGTTACTTTAGTTCTCCTACGGATCTCCTCATTCCCTATATGAGATATTTTCTAAGTTATAAGATATGTCTATAAGTTGTTTTCAAGGGTCATCACAAACCGTCTCGAACGCAGGTTTGATGACTTACAGCCTCCCGAACAAGCTGGCTTCCGAAAAGGCTTTAGCACCATAGACCACATCCATACGCTTCGACAAGTTATACAGAAAACCGAGGAATACAACATGCCACTTTGTTTAGTGTTTGTGAACTATGAGAAAGCCTTTGATTCGATCGAGACGTGGGCGGTGCTAGAGTCTCTCCAGCGGTGTCACATTGACTGTCGGTACATCGAGGTGTTGAAAAGTATATACAGCAACGCCATCATGTCGGTCCGAGTACAAGATCAGCGCACGAAGGCTATTCCACTACAGAGAGGCTTGAGACAGGGAGATGTTATATCTCCGAAACTGTTCACTGCCGCGCTGGAAAACGCCTTTAAGCTCTTGGAGTGGAAAGGATTCGGCATCAACATCAACGGCGAGTATATCACACACCTTCGGTTTGCCGACGATATTGTTGTCATGGCAGAATCGCTGGAGGACCTATGCTCGAAGACCTCAATCGAGTCTCCCAACAGGTGGGTCTTAAAATGAACATGGACAAGACGAATATCATGTCGAATGTCCATGTTGTGCCCACCCCAATCGCAGTTGGGGGCTCGACTCTCGAAGTTGTAGACGAATATGTCTATTTGGAATAAGTGGTCCGGTTAAGCAGGTTCAACTTCGAGAGATAGGTCAATCGTCAAATCCAACTCGGTTGGGCAACGTTCGGAAAGTTAGGAGACGTCTTCTCGTCCGAAATACCTCAGTGCCTGAAGACGAAAGTCTTCAATAGTTGTGTGTTACCAGTGATGACATACGGCACTGAGACGTGGCCTCTCACTAAAGGCGTCATGGGACGGCTCAGGGTCACTCAACGTGCTATGGAGAGGGCTATGCTCGGGGTTTCCCTACGTGATCGAATCAGAAATGAAGAGATCCGTAGGAGAACTAAAGTAACCGACATAGCCCAACGGAAGAAATGATTATCGTAAGTGTTATACCTAAATGATTATCGTACGTGTAATAATGATTATCGTAAGTGTAATAAATGATTATTGTATGTGTAATAAATGATTACTGCTACTCTCTCGTTCTTTTTTTTTCAAAGATTTTTAAAATTTAAATAGTAGTTCCTTCTGCAATTCAGCAACATTCCATCACAATGCACAGAAAAAATCTTATTATAAAACAAGAAGACGTCTTTTTCTTTTAGTTCCTGGATCAGGCTACACATTTGGACGTTTCGAACAGCAGGCAACAGCTAGTACCTTATATACGCTGGTGCAAAGTATGTGCGCATTGCAAAGTACCTATTTTTCGCTGCATTTGTTCTATTAAGCAAAAAAAACGTTATTTTTTTAAAAAATCGCGATTATCACGTTAAGTGATGAAAAAACCCGTCGATTGGTTTTTTCCCGCATAAATACCCGATTTTTTCCCAAATGGAAATTTCCCAGGGAATTTCCGATTCGGTTTTTTCCCACCGCCCATCTATACTCCAGTATGACCAGCGCCGTGACTCCATATTTATATTATCCAAAGAGAAAAAAAAATATATTTCAAATGTAATTCAATTTAAATCACAAGCCGTGTCCGGGACTCCGAATATGGCAATAAAACAGTTTTAACCCAGCATTCGTTAATATATTGTGTTTTGATTGAAAAATATATGTTACCCAACCGTGGTGAGGTCCGGGGTAAGAAAAAATAATTGTTTTAATCTTTTTCAAAATAAACTTATAATTTTTAAGGCATGTAATCGATGTATTCAAAAACGACCATTTTTAATGGGGTCCTTACTTCAGTTGATATAATATTGACTACGTAAGCAAAGTATGCCATCTAGTCAATCTTCTAGTTGAAAGAATAGTCTACCTATTGTAGATAGATTTTATAGTATAATTGCGGAATTGAACATTTTTTAATAAATAAACGCAACAGTTACAAATGAAGTTTTACCATAAGTAACTACAAAGTCTTCGTTTTGTGTGTTCTACTGTGACTCTTCCGTACCACTAAGATTCATACCTGACATAAGATTTTTTGGGTTATTCAAATAACTGCCTGCTTCATTTGCAGCCTAGCATTTCACAGTCTATGATTAGTAATCAACAACGCCTCCTAATCTGACGATAATTTAGTTATAGTTCGGAAATTGAAAATGGAAGCTACTACTTCTTATCCACAAGTTACATCCAGAGGCTGATAAAGATGGTAAAATATTTCAATGAAGTTACATACAATCGTAGAAATTCTTAAGTTTATACAAGCCGGCCCACTTCCTAGGAGCGTGTTCGGAATACAAGAAACTCAATGAGAGCTCTCTAAAACTGGACTACATTTTCATTCATCATGATGGAGTGCTTTTGGTATCGTTTTGAATGACGGTGTTCTGGACGGAATATTAAAAAGCATTCCGTGAATATATTAAAAATATTTTTTAACAATAATAACAAGGACAAAGAGGTTTGCACAAAGGGAAAGTAGGATCATGGAGTGTTTGTTTCCCGGCAATCATCTGTTGCGGACTTCGTGAAAATGCAATTACAAATTTTCATAATTTTAACAAAAACAACTAGGTGAGAATTAAGTATCTTATAAGTCTATGACTGTTGCTTCTATTTATGCGATGTCCAACCGGGCCTGGCCTTATCTATTTTATCCCACTATAATTTAATTATGTTTTATAGAGGCGTTTCAAATATGGTGATGGCAATCGCCTTTTTTCCAAAAAGAGCGTCATATTTTTATTTGTCTAATGGCTTGACTGTGTGATGTGCGTTCGTAACATTCAGAGTTTAATTCCCGGATCGAGCAAAGTAGTATTTTTTGATATGATATACTTTCTTTAGAAATTATTTGAATTAATTATTAGAATTTAAATTGCCAGACGGCCCAGGCAAAGGAACAGTTATAATGAAATTTGAAATATAAACGAAAATATTTTTTTGTTCTAAAAAAGTATTCATGTAAAAAAAAAACAAAAGAAGGCCCATAATAAAACTAGGCAAAAACATTAATCTCCGCATTCAAAAAAGTTTACCATTACCATGCTGTTAAAAAAATGCAATATCCTTTTTCAACGAACTAAAGTAATGTACAGCGAATTTTGATGCAGGATAAACATGAACTCCAAAGCCAACTTTTACTGCAGCCGGTAATATTCAAACATACTGAAAACAGCTGATTTTGGTTCGTATTAAAAGTACTCTGACTGTTAAGGCACAGATGCTCATTCCCTTTTATGTCCGGTTCGTAATTTTTGCGTCTGTCAGTTTAAGTCTCATATTTATTTAATTTTGTGTTATTGACGCTATTTTAACAATGAGGAACAAAGCTGCTCAACGGTTCTGATCAATATTTCCAAACATTATTTGCATTTTGAATAATTATTTTCACCCGAAGAGGATGAAAGTTTAATCAAAAGCAATTGTTTTGGAGGGGTGCCGATCATAAATATTGTGTAATAATTTACGTTTTTTAATTCTTTCGGTTTTATGAAGTTATCGCGAGCCAAATACACACATACTTAGTATAATTAACCCAATGGAAAAAAATCTTAGTAATCTTAATGCGACGTAGGTTTATCAGCATTGGATTTACGTTAGAGTTTCAATTACATTATTCAATTCATCATCATCATCATATCAGCCATTAGTGGTCCACTGCTGGACATAGGCCTCCCCCAATGACTTCCACCGGGAACGGTCGGAAGCCGCCTGCAGCCAGCGACGTCCCGCGACCTTGACAAGGTCGTCGGACCACCTTGTCGGGGGACGTCCCACGCTGCGCTTGCCAGTACGTGGCCTCCACTGGAGAACTTTCTGGCCCCATCGGCCATCAGTTCTCCGCGCCATGTGGCCGGCCCATTGCCACTTCAACGAGCTAATCCGTTGGGCTATGTCGGTTACTTTAGTTCTCCTACGGATCTCCTCATTTCTGATTCGATCACGTAGGGAAACCCCGAGCATAGCCCTCTCCATAGCTCGTTGAGTGACCCTGAGCCGTCCCATGACGCCTTTAGTGAGAGGCCACGTCTCAGTGCCGTAAGTCATCACTGGTAACACACAACTATTGAAGACTTTTGTCTTCAGGCAATTATTATATTATTCAATTATGGAACCTTAAAAACACACATAGAAATGGCAAAGGAAAATATATAAGAAGATTTCAACAGCGTGTACCTTACAAAAAATGCGAGAGAGATTCATCCACACGTACAAATTGCCTGTAGCACCTGTGGGACGCCCGTAAATTATTTTCGTACAGATTAAATTCTGCGTTTAAATAAATTATTTATCACTCGAACCGGCGTCAGCATTCTGTTATGACTAAATTTATAGATGATGAAAAAAAATTGGTATCGACATATTTGTTCTTTGTATAATAAAAAAAGTATTAGAACACTCTTTAACAAATAGTGGCAAAATATAAATATTCTCCATTGGTATGGTATTTGAAAGTAGTGATGGCCTCGAGGTTTGGGCGCACGGTCGAGAATCTCGGCGGTCGCGGGTTCGAACCCCAGGCACACACCTCTGACTTTTCAAAGTTATGTGTGTATTCACATTGAATTATCACTTGCTTTAACCGTGAAGGAAAACATCGTGATGAAACCTGCACACCTAAGAGCTCTTAGGAATTTCTTAGGTGTGTAGTCCGCCAACCCGCACTAGGCCAGCGTGGTGGACTATGGCCTGAACCCTCTCAATGGTAGAGGAGACCCGTGCTCAGCAGTGGGCGTATATGGGTTGATGAAGATGGTATTTTAGTGCAGGAAAGATTATTCAGCAGCTCGTGTTTAGTGGCTACAGAAGCGCAGCAGAAGCAATTAGTTAAGAATAGGCTGCAAGCGCACAATGGCGTTAATTCAGTTTGTCTGTATAGTATTTACAGAAGTAAGCAAACGTTTTGTTACTATATTTGCCTCTTGTTTGGTTGTATTCATTGCACCTACACACATGTTTCGGTCCAATAAGATTAGTTGGTTGACAAATATAAAACGGCTTAGAAAGTAAAGGTTTTCTAAGATAGTTAGAATTGAGTTTAAATCGGTAAAAAAGCAGACGTACCTAGATCTAATCTTTGCAAAATCGATATGTTATGGTACATTTGAGAGAAAATCTAATGATCGTGCTATCCATGCTTCAAAAATGTATTCTTTCTTATTAATTACGAAAGTCCTAAATGTATCAGTTTTACAATTATTTATCACTGCCTGAATGTTCACATTATTAAGATAATCAAATCATAAATCGTAATTTACCTCAACCTCAATCTTGCGTGTTTGTTATATATTCTGCTGCTCAATTAGAAAACATCTCGTATTGCAATTACCTGAAAATAAATAAGAAAATTGTGCGTTTACTCATATAAAAATACCATTTAACACCTCGCATTAAATGTCATTCACTCTGCACGCTTGAGCGTTCCGTTTGAAAGGGGAAACGAGCAAACAATTATGTTTTTAATTCATTTCCTTAGCAGGGGCGTTTCTACGCACGCAATTTCGCAAATTATTATAAATTATAAATATAATAAGAGCTATGAAATAAAACGGCTAGTTTAACGTTCATGAGTATATATATATATTCCTTTATTCCTATTAATTAAATACATTCCTATAATCCTATATATAAAGAATATTAAACTGAACTAGAACGATTAAATCATAGTCTCCATTACTGAAGGTATTTATAATAAAATTTAATGAAACTGATATTATATTGAAACTAAAATGCAACTGTAAATGCAGACTACCCAAATTGAAATCAATAATTCATGGATTTTATTTAATGCTACACAAGAATTAAATCTAGCCATTTCGTGATGATGATATGATAGTATGCAGTGATGGCCTAGTATGCAGTGATGGCCTCGAGGTTTGGGCGCGCGGTCGAGAATCTCGACGGTCGCGGGTTCGAACCCCAGGCACACACCTCTGACTTTTCGAAGTTATTTGTGTATTCACATTGAATTATCACTTGCTTTAACGGTGAAGGAAAACATCGTGATGAAACCTGCACACCTAAGAGTTCTTAGGAATTTCTTAGGTGTGTAGTCCGCCAACCCGCACTAGGCCAGCGTGGCGGACTATGGCCTAAACCCTCTCAATGGTAGAGGAGACCCGTGCTCAGCAGTGGGCGAATATGGGTTGATGAAGAAGAAGAAGAAGATTTCGTGATTAATATTACGAGAGTACGTAAGCACGGCGATGATAGGACCCAGTAGATTGATATTCAGCTAACGTATTGATATTACATTGAGCTACATCCTGTACTCAAAGTGACTGTGATTATAATATAATTAAAATTTTATTAATAAGGACAGACGTGACGTGAAAATACTTTATTAAGCAATCAGCAGTTTGATGATCCAGGCTTGTCTAGGTTTGTCCGGAATAAGGAAAAATTTATAAATCACATTTTATTTTTTACCACTAAAGGACAGTAAATAAGGGCATAGAATAAGTGAATTTAGACAGATTGCGCGTAATGTTCGAGCGGATTGCACTCTTATCGCTACATAAAATTTGTAAAATTTACTCGTATTCAAAAGGACTTGAGACTAGCCATAAAACACAAAAACTGTTGCACAACATTAGTTCAGATGGGGGTAACAATAAATCAATTATATCAAGAGAGAATAAAATGGAAAACATACTAGACAATATAATAAAAGTTGAATCCACGGAAAATTATGCCCGGAACGCAATACATTGAAAGGGTCTTCGCATGCCAACTTTTCCTAGTATGTGCGATTGGGTGCTAGATAAGCAGTACTGGGTAAAAACTCAGCTCATAATATGGGAATGGCAAATTGTAAGGGAACGCTGGAACGCGTGCTAAGAATATTTCGCAACTTTCCTATTACCGCTTCCGCAAACAACACTGTAAATCACACACAAACTTGTTCAAAACACTCGTGTATCTTCACTAAGTTGTGTCGAAAATGGAGACCGTTCATAGCATTAGTTGATCTGTAATTTGATTTTACGACTTTGTTATGCTCTCTTGTTAATACTGAAGAAGTTTTAGTAGGTCATTTTTATCCATAGTTCTGGGATAATGATTTACAAAATTAGAAATATATAATACTTGGAATACGCACTCACGCTCATATTCGTCGAAGAGATATGCAGAGTTGTGTTCCTGGTTCTATATTTCGTCAATTGGATTTTTATCTTTTACCTGTTACTTTCGAGTATCCGAGGTGCTACTAAGAATTTTCACATGGAACACCAATGACATGTTGCCTGACCCAGGAATTAAACCTGAGGCGTCTAGATCCCAGAGGACGTACTTGTACTGCATGATATACAGCAGTTTTAAAATTACCGTTTCATTTGATGATTTAGGTTCGGTTAACGGATCACTAATAATATGTCTTTACAATTTAGGCTATGGAGTCAAAACGAAACCATTCATATTTTTATTATCGTGTTTACGAAATTATAAACTTCTAATGTATTCGGGGCATTAAATCTGTGCAATCTACGCAGGTAACCTCACTTAGAAGTATCTTTACGTAGCAAAGCTTTATTGGCGGCATTTCAATTCCATTTCTCGGGGAGGTCACGACCTGAGGCGAACTAACTGGCAATCACAACATCTCGGGAGCCCTTGACTCTCAATGGGGCTCGGTTGGACGGTTATTCTGGGACGTCGCGACAACACCGAGAATAAAAAACGTGTTGCTAACGAACGCTTTCTTGTTTTAGTGATAGCTCACGTACGATTTGCTACGAGGATTCGTACACGTTCGCGTAAATTACGCTAATTACTCGGGTTTTAATTGACAGCTTCTGTGACGCTGGTGGTGAGAAATTCTTAAGTGTGTGGTCAGAACGGTGTTTGTGACTTTTGGGTGTTTACATTTGGATTTATGTACTCATTATAAATGTTTAAATCTAGAAATTTTCGGAAAAGTATTTTGGACTCGAAGGCTTTTCACTTATGTTCTGAATTGCGGTCCAAATAAATTGTGACGACGTGTAAAACTACGATGATCCAATATATATAATGTAATGTATAAAACCTTATGTACGAAGGTCGCTATCTGGTTGAATACGAATATTCAAGACCTAAAACTTAGTAACATAATTTTTACTTTCTCTTGCCTAAAATTTTCATAATTTTGACGTAGGCATAGACCAGCGATAGTTATTACGCGAGCAAGGTTACTCAGATGCCTTAAACTTAACACTGCAGGATGGTTAAACCGTTATTAAATATACACGGAGTGCTGCGAATGTAGGTCAGTTTTTACCCCTATTTATGAAACTGCTGAAGGATAATGTTATTATCCCGCGGGGTAAACGAAGCTTGGGAGTGTTTGTTTTAGGATGCCCTTGCTTATGGAATATTATATTACTATTTTCAGACAGTGTGGTGGACTACGGCGTAAACCCTCTCAGTTGTAGAAGAGGAACTAGCCCAGTATTGGGACGTATTTGAGAGATGATGGTGATAACTATTTTGTAACATTTGACTGTTTTACGCTATTGCTTCATTTTTTTCAACCTCAATTGCTGATTCCATTTTAGAATATTTTTTATTGAAACTTTTTGGGAATCAGTGATAACATCCACATCTGTCGAACTCGCTTATTTAAAGTCAAGGTACAAATATTCTTTTATTAAATAATTATTTTTTTACGTTCTCTTGATTTTTTATGAATTTATGAAGTATGTTTTGGTTATGTTATTCACTGGGGATTGAATAATAATCTTTAGAATAGGGTCTTTCTTCCGTCCGAAAATACAATTCCAATTAATTCGTTACTTCGTCTAACATCATTTAAATTTGTCGACGTCGTTAGAGCAATAAACATTTTTTAATAAATATCTTTTTGAATATTGGACTCAAGAATCTCATTTCAACCTTTTTAATAAGTATTTTCCGCACTATCATACACTTTCCATTTAGCACATAAACCGACGTTCCTGCTTTCATCTCATCTCAAAATATAACAATTAATCTTTGGTTATATTTAGGTTCCTAGGAGCATAGTACCTACTGACATATAAAAAATTAGGATGACCTTTATAATGAAAATTTTTTCATCAATTAATTAGTCTTATTCCTTCCTCTTTGATTCCATGATAAAACAGATTGATTGTAGAATTTATTATGCATTTATCATTTGAAAACTATAAATCATTTTTATCTCTTGCTGTATTTTTAAATCTTCAGACTGTTATTAGTGTAACACCTATTTTATGATATGTATAATTGGAAGAAGTGATAGGCCAATATCATTTTCTTAGAAGTAAGAAATTTAAGCCATAAAATAAAATGGTTCACAAGGCATATAAGGCATTCAACAAATATAGATTTTCGAAGCTAAATTGTAGTAGTCGATTTAATAAAATACAAAGACCTTTACGGCCGCAGACATACCGAGGCTCTGTCCGGGCTTTCTCTACGGTTTAGAAGGATTACATCTTAAGTCGGGCGCGCTCGGGTAATGCGGGTCGGGAGACTTGGCATACTCCTGAAATTCTTGTGGGAAGGTCTCTTTGTAATAGTTTTATTATAAGTATACAATTGTTTAGTAATATAATATTCATGTCATAATTTCGTAAATTATTCTTGCTATAGTCTAGATCTCAAGGCTTCGCAGCTTTTTTTTGTACTAAGCTGACCATGCATGAATATGTATGAAATAATATGTGCTGGACATATACTAAAGGCTATCCTGCTTATAATGAACTTAATATGCTTAGTTTTTAGGGGTCTAAAATCATCAGCGTGGGTACCCAGCTTTTAAATTTACGACTTTTGTTTATGTTTATCATGTTATACATTAAGCCGTCATTGAAAATCTATAGCATATTTTCTACAGATACATTTTGATTCTTTTTCACGTTTCCAGGTACTCCTGTGACCGGCTTGTGCTGTTTAATTACAACATCTGAAGAGTTGTACCTCATTAGTAAGTGCTGTGACTTTCAAAGGAACTAGATATTACGACTCAATGCTGCAATGTGTGTCATGGATTTGATTTAGATTTTTTTAAGGATATGGATTAACAACATACAATTTTGAAATACATCATTAAAGCGAGAAATTTTCAAAGGTTGAAAGGTTTTGTTATTACACATATCTTTCTTTCTTGAGATGTAAAAATTAAGACTTGGAAATATGTAGTATGTTTTATTATATTAGGTTTCTTGTTGAATAAATTTATTGACTTCTAGTTCTAGTTATGATATGGGGAATTCATGTAGTGGGGACTTGGCATATACAGGGTGCATTCACACCTTGATCGGAAACTATGGCTGGTACTAGGTAAGGTGATCACAAACCCCCTGGCGTTAAAGAGAATCCCACCAAAAAATGATTTTTCACGTTTTCCATACAACCATCTCCATCCACCTCTGCGATTGAGAGGGTTTAGGCCTAAGTCCATCACGCTGGCCTGTGCGTAGTCCACACAGATTGTTTAAGAGCTTTTAGATGCGCAGGTGCCTACGTTTTCCTTCACTGTAAAAGCTAGTGATGATTATGTACTATCACGTCCCAATAGAAAAATAAAATGGAAAATATTTTATTGGATAAAAGTGAGAGAATTTCTGAGGCGTGCGCGAATGTGTTCAAAGGACGATAGGGTCGGCAGATAAAGCTCAGACAAATATGGTGGTGAAATGTAAATACTTGGAGATGTATCTGCTAGCGGTACTTTAGTACTCGTGTACGGTCATGGGAATGATTTTATTTGGACTAAGGTACATGATAAAAGTCTTTGAATATTTTGATATGGCCTAGAATCTAGATTTTGAGGGCTCGTCTTATTTAAAATTTGGTTTTAGGTCCGGAAAATAAGGAAGATAAATAAAATAAAGGTATCTTGAATGTTAATAAATGTAATATGATTGAATGTGGGATATAAATATATGGACGGTGCTGAGAATATTGCATAATGTGCAATTATATATATAGCATAGTTACGATAGCAACCGCTTATCATACAATGGGGAAAAGTATACCGTATTAATAAAACATACTATTGATCTGTATTAATAGTATAAAAAGGGAAATTTTATGTTTAAATAAAGAATAAAGGGAAAAATTACTTGACGAAATTGAATTCTTTTATGATGACACAGATGAGAACTTTCAAAGTAACATAACCTACTTTTTTATAAAATTACAGCCAAGGGAACCAAGGACCAAAACAATATGAAGCACATTTACGAAACATATTGCAGAGAAAGTTATGACAGGCGTTTTAAATTTTTTGTATTTATTGTTTCAACTGGATTCCTTGCGCTCGAGAGGAGCTGAACCCCGAGTATTGTTGTAATTTATAAAAGTTAAAGCAGATGGCCCCACATCCATCTTTTCTTTCCTAATCTCATGGGTATGCAAGGAAAATATATGAAGTTTACGAAAGTGTGTTTGGAATCAGAATTACAACAGCGTGCCTTCGGGCCATTAGATTACCCATAATCAACGTTCAGAGGCAAGGTCCATGTCATCCATTACGGCGTCGCCTCATGTTATTTACCCTTTTGAACGCTAAAGTTCCACTTTTTATTATTTACGTTACGTTCGAAAAGGAGTCTCCCAGGTATTTTCAAATAGAACACCTTGTCCACCCAGTGCTAACAGTTCTGTGTTAAAACGCTCGAATTGCTGTCGTGATCGAGGGACAAATATATACGATCGCAAATATTTGATCCAAGTCTGGGTCTCTCGAGAAAATAGCTCTTTGTGTTATTGACACTTGCCATATAAAAGGTGTGAGCATGAACCCTGTAATACGTAGATATAGACTTCTTGAATGTAACGTGGATTATCCCTACTTTATGAAAATATTGTAGGCATAAAAGTTATTGCGGTTGGTGAAAAAAATTTTACTTTTTGGATGTAAACTACACACATATATAACAGTGAGGACAGGGGTAAAAGTGTGTTTTGGGTATTTCCAGGTATAAAGTTACCCGGGATTTCAACCCGAGACTTGTTCAACTTGTGCTTTAGAACCAACAAATAATACCAGATAAATTGAAATTATACTTATGAGGAATCATGTTGAAAATATTACCCAGGTATAAGATTTACACGAAACTGTACTATACCAAGTAAGATTAAGAACGAACTCCTAGCATAATATATAAGAAAAAAATCGAAACTTTTACATTTACTTCCTGAGAAATTATTTCTTGAAAATATGATTTAGTTTATCGTTTTCCATATTACAGATAGATGAAGTGGTGTTTAGCTCTGTGCCGTGTAATACCCAGTTCGATGGAGTACATCCGACACTAGCGCCACAATAAGCGAGTCACGTCATCAAGTAATGTAAGCAAACCGAAGGCTGATTGAATCGGGATTACATAAATCCCTCAGGTTTTGATTGCGCGATTCCCTAGTCGGTGGGAATGCTTAATGTTCAGTTTTAAATAAGAAAATACATTTCTACGTTCGAAACTTCTGCAATTCTCTGCCACGTTTGTTTGGAAGGCATGCATGACACTAAGATCTGATAGATCGCAGTAATATACTCGAAGACCCGACAATAATTACGCGTGATGTTCATCACGTCCTGAATTTGTCATTGAAATAAACTTTGTAAATATAATCAAGTGGGTGAACGAAATATAGTAGGTAGTATTTTAAGTTTACTTTTAAGTTATTGAACTAAAAAAATATATAAATAGATAAAGGACCGATTTCTTCAAAATAATATCATGTTCCTCTTCGGAGTCATCGGTAAAACGAGTAACGATATTACATGAAACTTGATAAATTTCGACGAACAGTAATAGAAAAGTCTTATGCTCATTTCATTGAAGACGAGAATACCATCTCGTAAACCCAGCTCGGTCCAAAGTGACAGCGTGATTTGACGGAACAGTGTAAATCATTATTTTAAAAACCGCTGAGTTATAACCTTGTCTCTCCAATGTTTGTAAAAAATACTGGACTTCCTTCTTTCCTGAAAAGACCTCCAAGCCTGGGGGTAGCCGGGCATAGATTGCGTGTTTGCGTATTTTCTAGCTTACTAAAATGTTGTTTTGACACCTTTGGCTAACTTTTCCTTGGGCCTAGGAAAAAAACCTATCCTTGTCCGTCTACTAGATGCTTTATGGAAATAAAGTTCTTTGTTCAAATTAATTTTACAATCTTCCATTAATGAGAGTCTGGACCCAGTGACCCAAAAATTTTGTAAAACATGTTTATCTATATCCAAAAGGAATCATATACATATGTAGATGTTTCGTAGCTATAACATATTTTCAAAAGAAATATGACAATTTAATTTAGAGACAAAGTTCTTCTTCGTCCTTATATGGAACGAATTTCTAGGTACAGTGTAATCCAATTGTCTAGACGTTCACATGAATCTGAGATATTTGACTCACAAATACACTTTTACGTGTACGCTGAAAATTAAATTGTTGGCAATGATACATGTGATATCAGTCTACGCGCGCTTACGTATCTTACCGTCTCAAATTCTCAAACGGATTTTTACATCTTCCAAAGACGTTTTTTCTCAAATAATATTATTATTATTATAGTAAAGTAAAAACTTTCTATATTTTTATTTTATAGTCTTTGTAGCAGATTTTAAATCTTTAACATTTAGTGTTTTTGTGATACGAAATTCTCAGTGTATTATTAGATGATTTTATTTTACGTCCATTTTTAATTTTGGTGTGACTGCCTAAGAAGTAAATGCATGACGTTTCATCCTCGCGCTGAACAAAGTTTTACTTTGTTTCAAAGTACGAACGAAGTCAGGAACTGTGCCTGAAAACAGAAATAAATCGTCCCTTACGTTCTCTCTCCACGCAATCTTAAGAGCCGACCCTGCAAGCAAGTTAGACCCTAGATAGTTTTTTTTTTAATTGATGCAACAAAGCGACCAGACCTGCATTTGGAATGTTATTTAAATGCATTCAAAATACACAGGTAATTGAGTACCACCCCCGGGTATTATTACAGCAGTGTACAAACGGAAACTGTAATAAATCAACAATCCGTAGAGATTAAACAAACATCCACGGTCGCATGCAAATTCAGTTACACAATTTTAATTCCTGTCGCATCGTGGAATGCTCATTAACATTCTGCGTCATCGTAAAGTGGTTTTACTGCATCTGTATAATCTATAAAGTAGGCAATATCCCTTACAAAGCGGCTATTCAGCCACTATCTGGTCATTTATAGCAAGAGATGAAACAACGCGCCGGTAGGGATGCGCTCGCCTGTATCGATGCCGTGATGGACGATGTTTGAGAACGATTGAGACGATAAGACGAGTTTCGTGAATTGTCTTTGCGAGATTAAGAACTGAAGACTAGAATGAGCTGATGTGTAATCGTGTTTTAATTGAAGGAGAATAATTGTTGAGTAATTGAGCCTTAGTAACAGATTACTTGATGTCAAGTTGTGTGGAGTTATGATATCCTAGTACCAGAAAATAAAAGAACAATGGTGTTTTGAGTGTGATTTCGTAAGTGATATGAATAGGACTTTTTAAGGTAAAACTATCATATTTTTTTTTGTAGTACTTAATAAACAAAATTGTTATTTTCACAAAGTTTAAGTCCGTTTTTTCACTTATCGAATTTTATACAAAACAATACATTACAAATTTTTCATTTTGAATGTATTGTATGCAGTTATTAAATTGTTTTGAAGTAATGAATGGAACTCTGAATATCGATTAAAGGTTTAATTAAACAAGGCCCTTAGTATCGATTGCGCCCATCGCGTCCCTATCCGGTGCCGCAGTGTCGAAAGGGTGCAGTACTTCAGCTGGCGACGAGCTGACATTTGACTCGAGAGGGTCAACGACCCGCATTTTACATATCTATCACATGCATTTCGTGCGTGCGGCTTTTTGAAGTGTTTTCGGTGTAGTTGACACTGTTAGATGTATTTCTTCTGGTAGTTCAGCGGCTGATTTTACTAAACGGTTAATATATGGGTCACTAGATCGATCCAAATAATGGATCATTTAGGTTGAAGATAGTAAACGAGATTTTGAATAAATTATTTTCATGGTTAATGTTTACGTCACAGCCTCCTAGTCTTGCGGCACAAATTACATACAGGGTGGTCAAAAAGTCGTGGATCAAACGAAACAGAGAGATAAAGGAGGTAATTTCCAACAAAAAATCTTTCTACAGCATGGCCATAACTTCATTGCGCGAAAATTTATGCATACTTTTGTGTTTTTCAAGGAAAGTACCGAGTTTTTTTACAATTTAATCAATAAAAAAAACAAATTGATTAAAACAATAAAACAAAAGGTTTTGTATTATGACTTGATAATGTATCAACACAAAAAAAAAGTATTGCAGCTCGTGGTACCAAATTTAACGAGCAATTAATTTTTTCCCGTAAATTTTGAAGCAATACAAAAAATTACTTCTCACTTTAAGAGCATCCTGTGAAAAAAAAATGTATTACGGATAAGTGACCCTGTATTAAAAAAACTTGCTGATTTAATGTTGTTTCAAATGAGGTACAACACTTTACTAAATGACCTTTACTTTTGGTTTTATGGTCGATTTTTCATATCAAGATGCAAATTCATTAAATTTGCCTTATTCAAAATAATTCATTATTCTATCATAAACGGCCAGTTTTTTGTACTTTGGAATGCTAGAACTGTTCTGTTCTTGTTACACTTAGGGTTTATGAAAAGGACAGAAACTCTTTCACACTAACCATTTAATCCATTGTCGAAAAAGTGTCTTAGTTCATGTAACTAATCATTTTTAAGAAACAACAGGTTCATCACAACTCTGTGTAAATAAACTGGAGCCATTATGAAATAAAAAGAACAATTATGACTTAGTGGTTTAATGAATTATTTTTTTACATTAAATGTTCAACCGAACAAGAACTACGACAGAAGCTCGAGTTTGCTAGGTTATGAATTATGAATAACACAGGTACATTCCGCCGATTACGTGCGAATTTTATTAGGCAGTGCAGATTGTGCATTACGGTTAGAGGTAGGCACTTTGAACATTTAATGTAAAAAAAAAATCATTAAACCTCTAAGTCATAATTGTTCTTTTTATTTCATGATGGCTCCAGTTTATTTTCACAGAGTTGTGATGAACCTGTTGTTTCTTAAAAATGATTAGTTACCTGAACTAAGACACTTTTTCGACAATGGATTAAATGGTTAGTGTGAAAGAGTTTCTGTCCTTTTCATAAACCCTAAGTGTAACAAGAACAGAACAGTTCTAGCATTCCAAAGTACAAAAAACTGGCCGTTTATGATAGAATAATGAATTATTTTGAATAAGGCAAATTTAATGAATTTGCATCTTGATATGAAAAATCGACCATAAAACCAAAAGTAAAGGTCATTCAGTAAAGTGTTGTACCTCATTTGAAACAACATTAAATCAGCAAGTTTTTTTGATACAGGGTCACTTTTCCGTAATACATTTTTTTTCACAGGATGCTCTTAAAGTGAGAAGTAATTTTTTGTATTGCTTCAAAATTTACGGGAAAAAATTAATTGCTCGTTAAATTTGGTACCACGAGCTGCAATACTTTTTTTTTGTGTTGATACATTATCGAGTCATAATACAAAACCTTTTGTTTTATTGTTTTAATCAATTTGTTTTTTTTATTGATTAAATTGTAAAAAAACTCGGTACTTTCCTTGAAAAACACAAAAGTATGCATAAATTTTCGTGCAATGAAGTTATGGCCATGCTGTAGAAAGATTTTTTGTTGGAAATTACCTCCTTCATCTCTCTGTTTCGTTTGATCCACGACTTTTTGGCCACCCTGTATATGCCGTGCTATCTAGAATTACGGGTTCAATTTTCAGGTCGAAGAGGGACTTATAGCGCTACCCTTAGAAAATTCTCAGTTGCAAATCGGAGTCCGGAAATTTTCCCTAAAAAAACGGCAATAGGCTCGCCCCATAATACTTTGAACTGTAATATACCTCGCGATATATGGGTGATGGAATGCACCTTTACTTACCCTTCGAGGGATATAAGCGAGAGTTTTAGACTTTAGGTTAGAACTTATTTTTCATCGCGATTAATTGTTCCAGATTTGACGCCAAGGAAGCAAGTAGTATAGAAAAAGTCACGATAGCAAATCAATCCTTTTGTCTCCGGTTGTCAACTTTGTGTTGGAAGAAGTTTACGGAAGAGTGTTGATGTGAAGATGGTTTTGTTTTCTTTAAATCTATGACACAACGAAGGTAAAGTTAAATTATCGTAAATTTTAATTGTAATAGCATTTTTAGTCGCAAGCTATAAAGACTTTAGGAGACGAGAAATTCAATATGCTATTTTTGGAATAAGGATTAGGATAGCACTTAAAATCTGGTTCGATGTTCTCATTCTATGCTATTACCGTAGCAGGATAAAAACTGAATTAACTAAAATACTTTTTAACCCCGATAAAAATCCTGAGGGATTATCTCGAAGTGAACTATCAACTTTTTAATCAACTTTTTGCTTTCAGAGCTCTATCCCTTAGCCCACGCAAACGAACTAACACCTAAGTTCACTTACATTTTGAATTTTCTATACAATAAATCGGAGACGAATAGAATATGTATTAGTCAAGGGAATACGATTTTAATGAATACAGGCCCTACAATGGTGTATGACACATAAATACATGAACTCTTATTATTCTTTTATGGCGAAGGCAGACATGCATTTCTGCAACCACATTTCGCCAGTTATTGTCGTTTTTCGGGCACATTTCCAGACTCCGTGCTGCCCGATTTGCCCGACCCGGGAATCGAACCCAGGACCTCTAGATCACACGGCACATAGTTGTACTGGGGGCGAGACAGTCGAATGGTGTATGAATTAGCGTGAAATGCGATGAATACGGTAGACACGACGCGGTTGGCACGCGGACGTCAGCTGGCGATGTATCACTGCTCCCTATTAACCTCTCTGGGTATTCTTAGATTTATGCATTAGTTTACTAACTCTTTGCTCTGTTTGTGCACTAGAGGGGAATTAAAAATGTTATGGTTCTGGTTGAGCAAGTATATAATTATTACGTACTTATACGTTCTTAGTCCTTAGATTTCGGGAGCCCCATTTGCTAGTAGTACTCACAGTTGGCATAGATATCGATCAACGAATATATTTAAAAACTACCAAGCCTCAATATTTTATCAGCTCCATCTTATGCTCAATTTGGATTGCACTGGTTTTTACCGTCTAGTACTAGCATTATCTTTATCAAGACTAAATGTAAAAGGCAACAAGCCAAAATAGGCAGAAATATGCCTTATACCCAACTGAAACAAGTAAGCCACCGAGTTCCACATAACAGGAGTCAAAGCCTTTTACTAAGCACATTTCCAAACTAATATCAGCTTTGAAAACACCCTAAAATTTAACAGCCAGCCACCTTGTAACACAGAGGATAAATCGTCTACACCATGCATATAAAGTGACTTTGCCGCAACTATGTCACATCCCAAAATGCACTGAAGCCCAAAACAAGCGGAATACCCGAGTTACTTAGCCCCGAGATTTGCATAATAAAGCCCGTAGTTACAGTTTCAGTTCACGACTCAGTTACTTTGAATCAAGGTTAATTTGCTGTTTAAAATCTGTACCGGCTTTGATGAAAATTTCCCTGAAAAGATCTCGAGCAAATCCTTTGGAAATGCTACCTGATTTTTATGTTGAAATGCTTCTTATGTAATTGTAAGGCGGGTGGAACATAATCCTTCAAATGTTTAGAGGGAGAGAATTCTGCTACAGTATATCCTACTTGTAAGGGGCGACTTTTAATTCTATTTATTTTCAAGATCATAGGACTCGACTGTTAAGAATCAGAATTTCATATATGTTACTTTGTCGCTATGAGGTAAACCAAATGTAAGTGCTTTTTACTTGCTAAAAACATGTAATTGAATCCACAGTTATAGAATTAATGACCAATTGCATTCTTAATAGTTATACCATTTTCGAAAACTTCAAATTTTTTCACAGCCCTGAAAAATTCCTATTCTCTTAGTTTTGTAATTGTACATGGATAAAAACTTACTATTCATGTTGCGGCCTTGTTCCTTTTTTCGGTCTTAAGAGGCAAATAAATAAAAATTTAATGCTTTATATAAATAAGTCTATTATGTGTAACCACTAAAAACAAATAATTTATATCCCTAATGCCCTGGCTTAAAAAAATATAATACAAAGAATATAAAGTCAGATTTAGAATAAATTCATTGTAATTTATTGCGCATATAAAATATTGTCTAACCTTTAGCATCTGAGCAGCCACGCCATATATTTTAAAAAAGAAAAATGTTTTAATGAAAGCTATATTAATGGTCCTAATCTAAAAAATATACAAGATTTGTAGCTTGGTGGATAAGCATAATGGGACAATTTGCAATTTATTTATTTAAGTTATAATTGCACATGTGGTAACATTTCTATTGGTGACTAATATTTAGTTGTAGTTCAGTTGCATACCGCCAGATGTCGTTATATTCAAGGGGAAATTAGTAACTAAAACTAAAGTGTTTTTAAAGAATTTAACGAATTCTAAACAGGCGGCCATAATAATGTCAATTTGATTATGTTTTATCTTCAAGCAACAGATAAAACAATAAAATATTGCTTCTCGTCGATTTATATATGACAAATGGTTTTAAAAAAGAGATCCCATTAATTGCAGTACTAAAAATTATGGAACCGGCTTAAAAGTTTTTGATTCCATTCATTACAACCAAGATTATTTCTATAATAGAAGTAAATACTTAATACACTTTATAATATTCCATTTATAATTTTGACTTTAACACAACTTCCTTCGAAACCTGCGGCAGTTTTGTTAAACTACGCATGAAAGTGGCCTCTTTTCGGTGATTTCCCATGCGACAGTAACTACACCTCACTCGGAGATTTCCTCTAAGCACACATTGTACAACAATGTACAGAATTCACGTTGAATTTTTGCTTTTTACTTTTGCTACACGTCCCCCCGGGCGCGCCGCACTCCATTTGATTTATACATTAAAGTTTTCGGTATTGATTGGTATGGAGATGTGGAGAGACATGTTAGTTGAAATTTTATTACGGCTATGACAAAATGTGAAGCCCTCTATTAACGTTTTATATTGATATTTTACTATTTCTTTTAACAACGATTATAAACAGGTTTGATAATCAAGTAAGTAATCAAGTAGCGATAGCCTTGAGGTTTGGGCCCGCGGTCTTGTACTCGATGTGTATTCTTAATCACTTACTTTCACGGTGAAGGAAAACATCGTGAAGCAACCTACACAGCTAAACAACGGTGTATAGTCCGCCATCTCGCATTAGGCTAGCGTGGTGGATTAAGGCGTAAAACATCTTAGTTGTAGAGGAGGCCAAAGCCTAGCTTGCATTACCTAACAAATTGCGTAACTAAAAAATGGGTAAAGAAATATGCAGGGTGTATTAAGACCGTGATAAGAAACTAAGGCAGGTAATTTATAGGTTTGAATAAACCCTACATATGTACGTGAAAATATCTTTATTGCTGATAATAAATTCATTTAATAACAGTCCTTTGCTCACCAGAACATATTCCTTGATTTTACATTTCAATATTAAGTATAACATATAAATTTTAATTTGTCCCGCGAAATAATTATTCCGAAGGTCACATCGTTACGGAAGACTCTTAATGGAACGTAAATGTAATTTCGCTTCGATTATTTTTTGACCGAATTAATGAGCGCCGAATGTTGGAAGATTGAGGAATTGCTTTTGTATTTGTGTTCAATTATAATATTCATTTCCTAATGTATACGTAAGGAAAATTTCCTTTCTTCGTATTTCTTCTGATGTTACATACACGACGTCTTGAGATTCGGATGGTTACCTGAAACAATAAAAATATATTTTTTTAAATTTAAACACTCATTATGAATATAAATTATTTGAGGATTAGGTATCAGTAAATGAGCATGGCGATACAATAAATACATAGTTAAACTAAATAAATACCGTACATAAAACACTTAAGTAGACATCAGACAAATATGATATACAAAAAAATCCACAAATTAATTAGGTTTTCTACGATTTGATGCTTTATTTGGGTACTACGTCGTTTTTATTATAACGTTTGGTGCTGTCAGTTTATCGAATCCTAATAAAAAAAAGACTTATTTAGTGTATTAGGCGCAGTGGGGTAAAATATAGGATTTTTTTAAATATCGTCTTAATTATGCAACACTCATCGTCATCATCATCAGCTCATATACCACTGCTGAGCACAGGACCCCTTTATCATTGATAGGAAAGTGTTTAAGACTTATCCTACCACACTGGCCTACTACGGGCCTACTTCACACCTAAGAAATTCTTTAGAACTTTCAGGTGATGCAATTCTGCTTGAATATAATAATCTGTATAAAACTACTGCCGCTAGACTTTTCCATACTGTATCCACGCATCCTTAATAGCTGACGCGTAAAAACCGTAAAATCGCTGTCATTGCTAAATTTCCCCCACTTTCAATTTGATTCCTGTAAATGAAAAACGGCCTTTAATATTTTATTTCATACACATAAAACCCTCGACCGCAACTTGCTATCGTTTTCCGCAATTAAATGTCCGACTCTAATTAATTTTGGACCGGACGCAATATTGACCTACGCAAGTGTTGAGCATATCCCGAGGGAAGATGGTAGTTAAGCGAAATGCCACTTTATTTAAATCCGGCTAGAGTATAAAATCGACTGTTTGGTTTTTATTATGTGTCCTTTGTATAAATGATCAGTTAACTATAGCATAAGTTTGAGTGCAGTGAGGTCGTCACGTCCGGTAATAATGTTGCTGAAGAATTAACGAATTGAAATACGTCAGTGCGGCTTAATGCTAAAATACCAATACTAAAATTCTTGTTTCTAACAATTTTTGAAAGAGTTTATAATTATTCAGATTAAAACATATCGGTTCCTGGAAATGCTTTAGCATTACTTGAAAAAATCTACGCACAGGAAAAGTCACTGCTTTTAAAATACGTAAATATGTATGTAAACACACATCTGTAATAATAATAACTGTAGAAGTACAGTCAAAGATAACTTAAATAAATAAAGCTAAGCCACATGTTTGCTATCGAAGAAAGTAATTCGAATCGCGAGCCTATTGCTGAGGTCATGACCGTGATACACTATCTCGAAATGACTCAGCAACCTGTCTGACCTTTCAACACCTCGCCGCTGAAATATTGGGCTTACTGCAAACTCCAATAGAGTTACCATAGCAAGAAATATTTGAAGATTTATAAAAAAAATATTTGGAAAATTGAGTTAATTTTTTTTAAGAGACGCGTGAAAGAAATTCTTCAATACGATCAAGATAGATAGCGATTCCCTTTTACCCAGCGTAGGTTTGTATGCAAACCTACATATTTCGTTCTACTATTATTTTAACGCGAGTGGAAAGAAAAAGAGACGGATTTTCTAGTCTCATTATATCACGAGAATTAAATTCAGTGCGTCTACTGATCGTGGTTCTTGGCATCGAAGGGTTTAGTACAGGGTAGGCGAACCTTTATGCATCAACGTGCCATTTTTTCTAAAAAATGTCATTGGCGTGCCATCAAATAATTTTGACTTTCTGATTATTTGGAGAATAACAATAATAAATACTATCAAAACTCTTTATGAAATAAAGTAAACAAAAGAGGTACATTTTGGTATGTTTTTATTACACGCATAAATTAAATTATTGTAAAATTAGTGTGACTTCTGTGTGATCGGCGACGTGCCCAAAATATTGTGTCGCGTGCCATCAATGGCACGCGTGCCATTGGTTCGCCTACCCTGGTTTAGTAGAAGGGACTTTGCTATAAGTTTGCCTACAAACATCTATGTATAATGCCGTCTAGTATAAACTCCACGAGTTTTAGAGAAACCTATAGATCTATCCATAGAAACATATCCAATGATACCTATAATACTTCACAAGATACTCTTATTAAAAGTTACAAAACAGCGAGTTAGAAAACTTTTAGCACAAATACTAAGTCCTTTATCCAGGCTCACTGTCCTACTTATTAATTTTAACTAGAGCTAGTTCTGTAACCGTGGAAATAGTTGGTAACCCTAAGGAAGCGTGATTTATATCGAGGCAAGACAGATTGCGGTTAAGTGTACCATTGTTTTTTATGGCAACACCACGCAGATAAGAATTGTGATAAATTCTATATCCTTCCGGTACTTTTTTTGTATAGTTAAGGGTTATATTTGAATTATTTTAAATGTCCCTTTCTAAAGCTAAGAAATGTATACAAAATTAAATATTCATACTATGTACAAAATTTAAAATATAATTAATCTTAATGCTATAAATAATTCCAAGTCCTTTCACTAAATATATAATGTGATAGCAAAACACTAATCTGGCGTTGCGCTTTACTCCTTACTTTACTCATTGAAGGCGTAGTAGAGAGCGAACCTATTGCTGTTTTTCATGCTCATTTCCAAACTCCGTGCTAATGAGAATTTTCTAATTAAAAAAAACAATAACACCATACCTTACCCTAGAATCAAACCTAGGACCTAATAATAATAATCTAATCTAACCTAGATCGCACGGAATACGCATGCGCCGCGAGTCCAAGAGTCAATAAATTTGATTATTTATAAAAAAAAATCATAATTTAATTACACTACCTATAAAATAATTCGTGCAAATGCATAGCGCTATAAATCTACAATCTAAATAAAACAATATTTTTTTTTTAATTTCAAACAAAAACTTAAATTAAACACAAAATACTAAAAGGGAAAAGTCAAAATCCAACATTTTACGACGATTCAGTAATATTTTATTCGCAACAGTTAATCTGGTCCAGCTTAAGATGAACTTAAAGCGAGACGGTTCCGTGCTCAGAACTTGGAATCCCAAGGATTACGCGGGAACAGTTATACTGACATACTTTGTACAGACAATTTGTGCACCTCTTATATCAGTCTAAATATTGTGTTGATACAGTTTGAGTTTTCAAAAATTTGGATTTTCCGTAGAGAATTAGATGATTCAGCCTAATACAGTCTTTTATCTTATCTGTCACGTATTAAATAATCATTATTTGTTGATATGAGTATAATACAATATGTGATTAGATTGGGAAGTACATAAAGATAAGGAATACAAATGATCTAATTCAAATAATTTAAAATTTTAAGTGGGCAATAACGTCTAAATTATTTGTGACTTCTGCATGAAATTACTTTTAAACCTACGTAGATATATATTAGACGCACAGTAACGCACTTATTCCTGTCAGTAAGTTAAGAAACTAGAAAAGTTTTTTTTGCAATTCCGCAATTATTTATAGTCAAAATAAACGTTTGTTTCCAGCGCTATTACTACGCTTAAATATTTAGGTATAAAAGTTTAAATTTAAAGGACTTTACAGTTTGATTTTTTTTTTAATTAAACCACATTTTAATCAGATATCTCGAAAATTCTAAAGTCTTGCTTATTTTCTCAGAAACAAAACATGCAGCAAGCAAAGTAACCATTTCAAAGGTTTAATTCATTTTACATCAAAGTTTGTTCAGTCTTTCAAATTGACCCCGACGAAACCGATGTATAGAACAGAAAACACAATTTCGTCACCCCGTCCGCCACAAAGTGTGTAAAATAAGGATAAAATATTATATTGCCGACGGAAACGCCTCAATAAATAAGAAAACCGTTTTCCCTGAACACGTTACATCAAAAGGCGGGCATACATAGTATTTTCTTTCAGAAAAATATTTTTCCATCACGGTGACCTAGTAAAAATTCAATAAGGCATAGCGTCAACAGGACATGGATTGCCACGAGGTACGCCATACCTACCCGTGTTATATCACAGTACTACAGTCTTTCCTCTAGTGGTTGGTTTGTTCTTATTATGCCTGCTTTATTTCCTTTGATTTGATTTCTTAAGAGTATACTTCTTATAAAAGATAATAGAAAATAGAATACGACTACGGACGACAGCTACTCAAAATAAATTTGTTATGTGTCGTTTGGGTGAAATGTTATAGCGACCTTGACTATTCATCTTTGTATTAATCAAAGCATTTTATATTAGGTTTAAAACTTGACTGACGGGATAACGGGAAATTTTGCTTAGAACTGTTCAATAAAAATATTTTTTTTAATATTAAAAAATATTATCATCACTAAGCAACTACTTTATTACTCATACCAATGTTATCACCAGTCGAACTGCTTGTCCATTCGGCGGATTATGTTAATATTGTTCTACAAAATTGGAAACAATCGCGTGTCTCATAAATATCTTTGCAATTACAGAATCTCAAATGATTGAGTACACTGCAAAAAACTAATAATTCATGATTATTAAGTAATTATATTACATAAAACCTCGTTTATTGTGTGAACTCATACAATTCGTGTTATAAAGGTATTTATTAGGATTGAATAATCATTGAGCAACCGTGAATAATATTGCAATATTTATTTTAATATTTAAAGCCATTCCAAAGCAACATCATGAACGTGCGGTGAGTTAATGATTGTCCGCGTAAACTATAAGAGGAATCAATCTCTAGTTTTTAAGTGCTACGCTTAAATAACTAGTATTAACTAAACTTTTGGGCTAGCAAATTTGATGGTAGGGCTAAAATAAAAACATGCAAATCTTTTCGGTTGTTACATAGTGTACGTATTTCTTTCGCCTTTAAAGTACATACTTAAAATTTTATTGCTTATACTTTGCTTTGAACGCAAATAGACTAATGAAGAAGATGATAACACATAAAATTCGGAAAAGTCAAAACTGTGCGCTGGGATTTAAACTCGCGACAACAGAATTTGTATCAAACGAACTCCCGTCCATTCCTCGATACATCTTTGAAATATAAAAAAAATGTCATAAATCATCAAAGAGCAAGGTAGAATAAATCCCGAGTCCTCTCAGCGGCCTGGCGCTTGAGACTCGGCTGATCTTAACCCGATGTAATAACCGCGGTGATATCGCTGTGGGCTCCGACACGACACAGCTCTGCCTACTGTGACGCCGTGAGCTGTGTCACTTTAAATATATGTGAAAAAACAGACTAATTTTGTTTCTTTAGAACTTTATTGTACACATTAGATGGAAACTATGGAGTATAGTGGGTAAATTAGTATAATAGCAGTCTTATAGTATGAGGGAATATTTTACAGACCAGTAAGTATGGAGACGAAGGATGAGTAATGAAAAGTCGTAAGAACACAAAACTAAATTAAAAATAAATGAAAATAAAATAAGATAAACATAAAGTTAAAATATACATATATAAATATTCACATTAATACAGATAGATGCATATACGCAGTACCTACAATAATAACGCTTTCATTTTTTTTAGGTGAGAGATAGTCATGTCTCGCTCAATTTGTTCATCTACTTCGGTGTAATGCTATATCAAAGTTACTCTATATACAGGTATTGAGATTTAAAATCTTACAGTCATAAGAAATATTAATCTACATGACTAGAAACGCTTAAAATGACATTAAATATCAAGCAGAGAGGATGCATTAATGAAAGAATTTAAAGGCAACATTAAAGAAAATAATACGTTAAGATTGTTTTTATACTGAAAGATGTAGAAAATAGAATTTCCAAATTTCTAGAAAACGAACGTTCGATAGCAAAAGTATCAACGATGTTTACGAAGTTATATTAAATGAACCGAGATGTAGGTGGATTGATCCTTGAACTTTCTACATAGCTCTTTGACATTACATTTCAAATAAAAAGTACTTTGCAATAGAATATTTTTGTCTCACACATACAGCTCTGTATTAATCGTCGCATAAAAGTCTTTATTAATGATAACGTTATTTCACACAAAAAAGCTTACGAATTCTTTAAGAAACACTCCAAAGACTTTGGAAGGGTATATTTTTTAAACAATCTGAGTTTAGTTTCCTATAATTATGATTAGATAATAATTAATCATACGTGATTCAAAATAAATAAATAGACACAATAAGAGAGATTATATAGTTCCGACCCCACACTAAGATACAAGTCTTTTATCGTGGGTATTAAAAACTAACTTTTCAGTCTCACTGACACCCAGACCTGAAACAAATCCTTTATTTTACTTTTATAAATTTAGTGACTTACCAAATTTTAATGTTATATTACATATATTCTTTGTTAAAAATTTTGTTAAACCGTACGCTTCTTTATTATCTCCCTTAACATGTGCGAGTAAAGTATCAGGTAGGCAGATTTCTAATTAAGGACACCATTTGCACACATATGGGTTGAGTTTAAATTGGTTATCAACGTCAGGAGTACCCATAATAAACCTATGTTTGTTTTAAGTTTACCGTACTGTATAGTTAGGTTGGGATGGCTTAACTACCTACATTTGAACTAGTTGCGTCAACTAAAATTTACACCAAATTCAGTTGATGTGTTTTTAATTTTTATGTTTTAAATTTCTTGATGACGTCACAACATTTTTGATTCCTTTTCAAAGAGGAACAATTCGATGTTATTATTTTCATCAATCATTTTTTTTTGTGGTGTAGACTGTAGGCGGAGCCGAAAAGACTCTCGTAGTTTCTAATAATAAAGACACAATGCTAGTGTCAGATCAGAACTATGTATCTCAATGAGTGTTATTATAACTCGTCTACCTAGCTCTATTTCTATTATTAGTTAATAACAACGGACCTTCCTCTAAGCCTTTTAATTTTATATTCGTTTTGCTTGAAAGTGCTTCGTGGGTCGTCTCAAGAACTCTTATTTATTAGCAGAGAATCTTAACATCGATAAAGTGAAGGGCCTATTAAATACGGGCGATAAATAAACTTTAAAAAGGCATTCGCAAAAGTTATTAATACTAAACGCAAATTATATGGATTTTTTAATATTATATAACATACCTACATAATTATAATCACCTATGTTGGATCGTGAAATACTATTTTAATATTCATTAAAATGAGTAGAAAGTCATTAATTTATCAATAAAATGTTTAAAATAATACAAAAGATAAAGCAGATTTCAAATAGAACGTTGAATGCTTAGGGATTTCTAAATATATCTTGTTAACATCAAATAACTCAACAATGAATCATTAAGAGGTATAATTAAATAACTAAAAGTTTCGCTCTAATTACAATGTACTAATGCGGATTTCTCTTTTAGCTCTCAATATTTATCTAGGTACTCACGTGAACATATCTTGTGTATATTACATGATATTTCACAACTTCTATATTTTTGCACCAAGCTTTGGGTCTCATATTAGATTATTATGAGAGTCTCCCATATTTATTAGGCCCTAGCCCCGTGGCGTAGTTGGTGGGTTGCAAAACGGTAGGTGACGGGTTCGATCCCCGCATCGAGATAAATGTTTGTGGGCTCCACCTATATGTGTTCGGGTAGAGATGTTTGTGGGACTATCAACGAGAGTCATGTTGGGGTAGACTTAGTAAATCCGATAACCAATAGACCGATATAATTTAGACTTAGATAGATAAATATTATCTTTATTACGTTATTCTTCGATTATTTCTTACAATTGACCAAAATTCCTCATTATCATATAAAAGATCCCGAAATTCGATTGTAATTTATCTTTTGAATGTAATTTTTTTATGTAGGTATAACCCATTTATGTTTTTAAATACAGTTGTAAAAGTTGGTATACCTATATGTAATTTAAAATCATTTTTGTATTTTTTAACGTGTAATTCGGTGGAATTTAAAAAGCTTGATATATTTACTTAGATATCTATGAAATGTCTAATAAATTGTAGATGATAATTAATAATGGCGATATACTTGTCTGAGTTACTCAGACCTTATTAAGAACTGAGAAGATGAAGATGGTGTTAATCTCAAAGATATTATGTGGCGTCATGAAAAAATAAGAAATAAATAATTTTTATTTTACGGCCTAAATTCTATGAGTCTCAAGGATAACCCTTTCGTAAAAAGATGAAATATTGAAAAAATGGTAACTTGATTAAAAAATAGTTGAATTTATTTGGAGAAATAAGTGACCTATGTGTTTAATATTTCAATATAAATCACTCACCGTACTCGTAAAAATAAAAACTTTTCTATTTAAATAAGTAACTGATTTATTTACAAAATTTTCACATTATGAGCTACATATTACTCATGTCAACATCCATCACACCTAATAACAGTGCTCCATTATCAGCAACATAAGAAGCTCCTGTAATACTTTTTGCTTTATCACTGGCCAAGAACAGTGTTAAATGGGCGATATCTTCAGCTGTCGAAATTCTTCCCAAAGGAGTGGTACTTGCTGCACCTTCCCACATCATTTCTGCTGTTTCCCTATCTAGTCCAAGGGTATTTGCAATGATATCAGTCTTTACTGGTCCCGGATTGATAATATTCACTCGAACACCTTTAGGAGCTAGTTCCAAGGCCACACATCTCGTGAAGTGATCTAGTGCTGCTTTAGAAGCACTGTATGCAGACGAATAGTTAACTGTAATACCTAATGCAGCTATGCTTGATATATTCACAATGTTGCCTCTAGTTTGCACCAAGTGAGGCCCAGCTAGATTTGTGAGATGTGCCACGGATCTGAAGTTCGTAGCCATGACGAAATCCAGTTCTGGCATTAAATCTTCAGCTAGCACACTCTTATTTCGCATTACACCAGCATTGTTTACCAGTACGTCCAGTTTCCCAAATGCATTTATAGTGTCGTTCACGATTCTTTTGACATCTTCGTCTTTGGTAATATCAGCTGCTATTGCGAGTGGCCTGCTGCCTAGTCCTTCGCATTTTTTAGTTACACCATTTAATTTCGCTTCGTTTCTTCCAACTATAGCGACTTTTGCTCCTTGGATGGTAAATTGTTCGGCTATCGCTGCCCCTATTCCAGAGCTTGCGCCCGTCACCAAAACAACTTTGTCTTGAAACGACATTATGTGTTGATTCTATGAACGCTCACTACGGTATGATAAAATTTAATAAGGTACTAATATATTACTCGTGCATTATGGATAATGCGTTAGATTTTGATAAAATTACGGCTCATTATAATCAGTGTGTCGTAATGCGTACAATCAATAAATGTACAGATTGTACTGTTATATCCGATTACTGGTTTGTAAAATGATATGATAATTATGACGAGGCATATTATAATATATCTCTAAGAAGTCAGATTTATTTATATTTCCTTACGTAAGTTTAAAGTGACAAACATCATGACTTCATCGCCTAATATTTTTATTATCTGCTTTGTTGGTCCCACAAATTTAAATATGTGGCGTGCGATCGAGCAGCTTAGCAAAGACGGCCTCGAATTTTAGGCGCACAGTCGAGAATTTCGGCGATCGCGGGTTCGAACCCCAAGCACACACTTCTGTTTTTCGAATGTATGTGTCTTTTCACATTGAATTATTCTTCTTCTTCTTCTTCATCAACCCATATACGCCCACTGCTGAGCACGGGTCTCCTCTACCATTGAGAGGGTTTAGGCCATAGTCCGCCACGCTGGCCTAGTGCGGGTTGGCGGACTACACACCTAAGAAATTCCTAAGAACTTTTAGGTGTGCAGGTTTCATCACGATGTTTTCCTTCACCGTTAAAGCAAGTGATAATTCAATTTGAATACACACATAACTTCGAAAAGTCAGAGGTGTGTGCCTGGGGTTCGAACCCGCGTCCGCTGAGTTTCTCGACCGCGCGCCTCAACCTCCAGGCCATCACTGCTTATTGAATTATTACTTGCTTAAAATTCTTAGGAATAGTTCAGGTGTGTAGTCCGCCAAACCACAGACCAACACACTAGGCCAGCGTGGTGGACTAAAGCCTAAATCCTCTGAAGTTATAGAGGAGGCCCGTGCCCAGCAGTGGGACGTATATGGGCTGACGATGATAATAATTATGTGCCATTGCCACACATCGACTGCCAATTTCTAACTTTGCGACGTAAAGGGTCTTTAAACCACTGGAATTGTGTTTCAAAAAAGAAAATTGCATAATCATCTACATTGTACGTTATCACTCTTGATGTAATTGCCGTATTGTTTCGTCAACTTATGCATTAATTAAAAATGAAATACGTATAGGTATTTAAAAAAAATTACCTTAATATATTGCCTCAATTAATTAATTCACAGCTAAATTTCCGACTGAATCGTCCTTACGTGTACCTATTTCAGCATTTCAATTTGTCTTCGTCTGCGCACAATTCAGTTACTACTTCGATTCACCTACTTAACACCTCTCTCGCTCCTGTACGTATCAACTGTATAACTCAATTTCCCTTCCCTGGGAAATTTCCCCAAATCCTTTTTAGTTTATTTACCATGATGTCACTAACTTTGGGATAATTACGTTCACGCTTCTAATTAGCTTTTGTACATATTTTTCTATTTAAAGTTTAGACGCTAGACTATATTTTAGCTTACAATGATTTATTGTGCTTTATTAAAAGCAGACAGCCATTTAGCTTGTTTTATAGACAAAGGAAATTCTTTCAACAAATGTCCAGCAGAAACTGTAAACGAACTGTCTAAGAAATAGGAACTTTGCTATATTATACTTTTTCATTGTCCTTTTTATCTCAGTGAATGTCTGTCATGGCAAATAAAAGGGATATGGTTATAGATTAAAAAATCATTTAACAGCCACGCACAGCACCTTGAGTTTACAGAAAGATACAAGTCAGTTTCATGGGAATCCGAGATCACAATACTAAAGACATTAACGTGCCGTCTGCAGAGGAGAAATACAGGATTTGATTTGGATACAGGAACAAAATGTTTTTGATTTATTACGTTTAAAAATCTCAGCAGTAGCACTGAATTTACACAGCTATCTACAGAGATACACTGAAAAAAGTAAACTAGGTGCTAACTAGGTTCTACAATAGCTGCCGAAACGTTACATTAGTAATGCAACTCTTCCCATCCCTTCCAAATATAGGCCTGATTATGCATGTAATCAAATATTTGAGTGCACCGACATGGTAATGAACAGCACATGTCTGCTTCACAATGCTACCATTGATACGTACTGTGGTCATTGGGTATGCGGCGGGCGGCGCAGCCACATGCAAATGTTAATTTTGGCTACACACGCCGGCATATTCATTACTTTAAAAAACATTGTTACAGCTCAAATGAATATTTGATGATATGATTGAGGCTGAGGTTTTTACTGCATACAAAGTAATAGTTCCTCAAACATCCTTGTGATAGTTTTCTTCATCCTCAAAGATTTATCTATAATATACGAAGCTCAGAAAGTCATCATCATCATCATCATCATCATCAGCTCATAATAAACGTTTCATTTCTAGGTACGTTCCTCCTTTACGACTGAGAGATGTTCACTGTTCAATCTTAGTTCACCACGCTGGTCTAGTGCGGGTTACACACCTCAGAAGCAACATTTATTTTTTATTAGATTCCTACAGTAATGTTAGGGTTTTATATATTTTCTTAAAATTTTTACCAACAACTCCGACTGAAATATTTAAAATGAATAACGTTTTAAAATATTTTTATTAATAAAATTCCGACTGCGAACGTACAACACCTCGGCGTAGGTACATATGAAACCGCTAATTAAAATGTAAAAGGCTATTGCACGCGGAGAATTATTTTGTAAGCAAGTGTAATCGCGTTAGCACGCATTGCGTATCTCATAGGCGTAATTAGCGCTCCTCTTAAAATTGCTTAAGTGTAAAATGAGGCAGTATAGTAGAGTACATTCTAAGAATAACTCTCCCATTCGTCCATACCATAGTAATATTAAAATGCGAGAGTAACTTTACCTCTACGTTATGCTTTCAAGCTTATGCCAATGAAGAAATTTTATATTTTAAATCCCGCTAAGGTAAACTAGGGCCCCAGCCGAAACTACATTATACTATCAATGCGAAGTAGAGAAATGAAAATAAATATTACACAAGGGTTTTACAATTTTTCAATTTATAGTACAACTCAATATGAATACTTTAGTTACAGCCATGTGACACCAATCACATCCATATTGTTAATCTTCTTCTTCTTCATCAACCCATTTTCGCCCACTGATGAGCAAGGGTCTCCTCTACCACTGAGAGGGTTTAGGCCATAGTCCACCACGCTGGCCTATTGCGGGTTGGCGGACTACACACCTAAGAAATTCCTAAGAACTCTTAGGTGTGCAGGTTTCATCACGATGTTTTCCTTCACAGTTAAAGCAAGTGATGATTCAATGTGAATACACACATAACTTCGAAAAGTCAGAGGTGTGTACCTGGGGTTCGAACCCGCGACCGTCGAGATTCTAGACCGCGCGCCCAAACCTCGAGGCCATCACTGCTTATCTGCTGCCATTATGTTAATAATATAGTTTAATTCAAATAATATTTTCCCAAAAAATAAATTGATTGGTGCAGCCTGTACCAATTGTTAACATTTTCATTTCCCAGAATATGAAAAGTAATTTTGTTAAATCCGGAACATTTCATGGTATCTAGATAAAGTGTTTTTTGTTAATAATTTATCTGCTACACAAAATAATCTTAAATGTTCATCGTCATAAAATTGTAGACTATTTTGAAAAATGAAGTTACGCTTCAATTCGAGTAATATAAGAATGTAAAATCCGAAAACGTTTTAAAGATTTCCAAAAATTTTATCACTCAAAAATTGTTTTATGATTAATCTACAACCCCCCACCAGCATACTTACTTCGAAACGATGTTTAATTTAACTAAAATATAAACACAATTTATTTATTTACACTTTCTACAATTCATATTGTAAAGGCGGACTTAATGCCAGAGGCCTTCTTTACCAGTCAAACCTTGGGTGATGCAGAGATGATAGGTGTGTAGGTGCGAAATAAATAATTTATAAACATACACAGATATACACACATTACATACTTATATACTGTAGTAAAGGAAAAAGGTAATAAATTTAATTTAATAGTAGTTATAATAGTAAATATATAAATATAATATAAATATAATTATAAACCGATATATTTCAATATATACATTAAAAAAAATACTATTATGAAGATTCTGGGATTCTCTTTAGCAGTAACTCACGACCCTTTGATTTGAATGATAGACAATCTGTCTTGATTTCTCCTTCATCGCAGATCAATCATACGAGCAAGCGAAACCGCGTTTAAGCAGTTATATTAACTATACAACATTTATAAGCATGGCCGAAAATCTCTTCTAATCGCCTTAGTAACAGAATTAAAAATAACAAGATTAATGTTCCCTATTTCGTATATTGTTTCGTGAAAGGAAAAGGAAAGAAAACAATTAGAAAAGTTTCGCTAATTGGTATTATTAGGTACCGTAGCGTTATAAATATATTGCGTTGTGTTCCGTGCTAAACGCGTCTGATATCTGGCTGTAATTATCGGGGAAAAGTTTGTTATATACAGAAAAAACTCTGCTAATGAGGACAGAATATCACTGCTTAGTTCTGAGACTGAAAGTAGTAATAAATAGACACATACATATATATAGTTTGCTCGCTTATATTCTCACAAATACATTAAGCAATAGAGGTTTAATTACGTACCGACAGTTATCTTTTAGAGGCCATTTTGAGCCTATTATTTCTATGCTAAGATATTCTTATGGAATAACATTTTTAATATTTTTTCATATACCTCCATTTTTTTTTAGGAATAACGTTCTAATTTAGGATTTTACGTAAATTTCATTTTAAAAAGGGACATGTTTTGTTCTATTTATCAATTCGGCGCTGATCACCGTCGTTAAAGGCTTTCCGTCGGCTTAATAATCCCTTAGGGCGCGTCAACCCTCGTTTGGCAAAGTCAGTTTTATAGTTGATTTAATTTAGGCGCCGAAGTTAGTTATATATGCAAATCCTGTCGCGTTACTCTCACAGGCTCATTGTTGTGATAATATATCCGACAATTTGACATGATATTGTTTTATATTAGCAACATTCCTTATTGTCTGCCTGGACTTAAAAATTGAGTACTTATATATAACTTGCAAGAAACTTACTAAAGAATAAAATAGTTTTGATAAAAATATAAAACCAAAACCACATTTATCAAAAAAGTATAGTATAAATGTTTTTGGAAACCTACAAAATTTAAATGAAAAGCCAATCGTATCCGAAGGCTAGGGATCCACCTAGGCTAAGGAGAGATACATCCATAAAAAGTTCTATGTGATTGGAACTCATGCATTTAGCTTTTCGCTGATATTTCCAGAGTCTACGGTGCTACTAATAAATTAATAACGGTGAAAAACATATTTTAAAATCAAGCTTTTATTATGCACGAAAAATTTAAAAAATAAACTAAGAAAACATTCATAAAATTCGTAGTTTTTTTAAACTTTACAAGTAACAATTTACAAAAGTGTTCGGTTTATCAGTAGAAGTATGATACATAAACATATATTATCTATAACTAGTATATTAATATTCTTAAGTGATCTAAAAGCTCGTCGCGGCCGAGGTCTTTGTATTAACGAAATTGCGCGACAAGCTTTTAAATCATTTAAGAATGTTAATATACTAGTTATAGATAATATATGTTTGTGTATCATACTTCTACTGATAAACCGAACACTTTTGTAAATTGTTACTTGTAAAGTTTAAAAAAACTACGAATTTTATGAATGTTTTCTTAGTTTATTTTTTAAATTTTTCGTGCATAATAAAAGCTTGATTTTAAAATATGTTTTTCACCGTTAATTTATTTTCGACTTTTTAGTTGGAAACTAGTGTTCCTATGGGCACCTTCCAACTTCTCATGACACCAGATCAACGATACCTTGTTATTATGTTGTCACTGAAAATACAAAGGCATACCAAATTTTAGCTTAATTGGTCCACAAGAATCGGAGTTCCTATGGGCTTCTTCCAACTCTTTGTCAGATCAGCTCTATGATACCTTGTTACTATATTGTCACCGAAATTACATAGGTATACCAAATTTCAGCTCAATCGGTCCAAAGGAATCGGAGTTCCTGTGGGCTTCTTCCAACTCCTCAATAGATTAGCTCTATGATACCATTTTTTGTATTGTTACCGAAATTATGAAGCGATACAAAATTTCAGCTCAATTGGACCATAGGAATCGGAGTTCTTATGGGCATCCTCCAACTCCTCATCAGATCAGCTCCATGATACCATATTCTTGTATTGTTACCGAAGTTACGAAGAGATACAAAATTTCAGCTCAATTGGACCATAGGAATCGGAGTTCTTATGGGCATCCTCCAACTCCTCATCAGATCAGCTCCATAATATCATATTTTTGTATTGTTACCGAAGCTACGAAGACATACCAAATTTCAGCTCAATTGGACCACAGAAATCGAAGTTCCTATGGGCATCTTCCAACTCTTCGTCAGATCAGCACCATGATACCATATTTGTGTATTGTTGTCGAAGTTACAAAGACATACCAAATTTCAGCTCAATCGGTCCACAAGAACCGATGTTTCTATGGTCATCTTCGAACCTCATCATCAGACCAGCTCCATGGTACCATATTATTGTATTGTCATCCAAGTTACATCGGTATACCAAGTTTTAGTACAATCGGTCTATTGGAAGTGGTTCAAATCTTCATTGCAAGATTTGTAAACATACAAACATACATACATACATAGATAAGTTTCGGGAGCGCGAGGGAGTCTTTTAAAATAAACGAATTAATTAAAGAGACGCGTTTATTCTTCAAAATAATTCTTAAGACTAACTTATGTACTCGAGGCGTTCAACACCAGCCTCCGTTATCTTTGCTGACTATGCGTCTAGACTACATCCGTGGCCCGACAGTATGCCATCATGTGCAAGTAAGCAAGACTATTCTTAAAACTAGTGATGGGAATATAACGCCTTCCCCCTTAGACCGAAGTTAAGGAAAACAAGGTTTTTCCTATAACTTCGCTTACAAAATTATAAAATCTTATCGAGTTACTAACAACATTGGCGGCTGAGCTTGATTTTCTGTTTGCTCTACTGCACGCCTATTTATGATTACATATCTAATTCTAAGGTAAACTATATAACTAAAACATACAATTAAAATAATGTAAAGTAATACGGTCGCGACACTAACACTTTGAATTTGAACACTATATTGCCCATTTTCACTATTAACACTTTTCACAACATTTTTCTTCAAGATGTAGTTAAGATGCTGTACGTCGTCCAGGTTGACCCCTTTTAGGTCTACAGGTTCGGTGTTTGCAGAAAGTTGCTTCTGCCGCAGTTCGTTAACATCAGGTAGAGTTATAAGTGGAATGGGTTTATAACCGGCTTCTATTTGGTGCCGATGTTTCCCATGTATAATGACGTCATTAATAGTGGCGTCACATTCTTTAGGTACGGTGAGTATGTATGTCTATAATACAGTTTCTCGAATGATGTCATTACTACAGGTCTGTGTTAAAACCGTACTATGTCGTGAATATAGTATCCAGCTTTCAGCTGTTATCCTCTGAAGTTTCAGGTTTTCCGGTAGGACTCTATGTGGAAAACACATTGACAAGTTACGTTGATACTCCATGAGTTGCTCAACACAAGTCTTCTGAGCATATAGAATAAGGTCATCTTCAGAACATAAGTATTCGTTAGCTGTTATTTCACGGCATTGGTGGGCGGTTGGATAGTACTTGGTACCTTCTACTAATAGGAAAGGTAATTCAGGAATTATGATGAATGTTTCAGATTCATGGGATACAGGTAAAGGGTACAATTTGAAAAAGTTATAACTATGGTTATTAACTAATGGAAACAATAATGAACCTTATTACATTGTTCTTGAGGTAAATTTTAATAGAAAGTGTTTCCTCAATGTTAATTAGGTTTTTGTCAAACACTGAATACATCAAATTATCATACTTTTCAATTTCAAGCAATACACATAAAAGTTCATTAGAATCAATTACAGATTTATGTAAAACAGATACCTTACTAGGTGCTATAGCTGTCTCTATATCATTTATTTTCATGTATATAGTTCTAAAGTTAGCCATAAACATATATAGGACGTTATTTAAATATGAGAGGAAAATGTACATATTTTCTTTTGATAAATCTGTTACAATGTTTTCAATTCGTTTTAAGCGTTCATCTATAATTTTAATATTACTATTAATGATCTGTGTAGAGAGGAGAAAGTGATCCATCATATCAGAGAGCAAGGTTATTTTATTGAAAATGCCTTGTTCTCGAGTTTCAAGCCCTGCTATAAGATTATCATAGTGCATCGCATCGCTGTTATCAAGATTACCTGTTTCAACTTTAATTAAGGAGCCGAAAGGGTCTATGAGACCACGCTTAAACGTTTAGAGGGATTCAATTGCCGAACTTTCTCTATTGCTTCGTCACGAACATACTCTACCTGACCTTTTAATTCTTTTACTTCATTAATAATGTATTTATTGTAACTAATATTATTATTTAATTCAGAATATTTCGCAATATTGTAATTCAAATCCCTAATAAGGCTTTCTAAGTTAAGTGTCTTAATGATTGACCATTTGTCATGTTCTACGAAGGCACATCCTAGCTTAACTGGAAGTATTCCCGCGTTTGCTCAAGTTTTATCAGTTGAAGGTCCGGTTTGGGTTAGCTTGACCACGAACTAGCCTTATCTGTGGAGGGCGTTTGATATTTTTAATTGGAACTTTTGTGTCTCTACTTTTTTTATTTTTACAGGTACTACATTTCGGCACACCTTTCCCGTTTCTATAGCCTTTTGATATATCGGTTTGTCTTTTGACTGTCTTTTATTTACAGGCTTTGCGTAAACTGTTTGTCCTACTTTTAATTCAAGTCCTATTTGACCTCCACGTTTCTTAATAACGTTTCCCTTACCTTTAATCATTTTTTGTGACAAATGCTTATACAATAAATGGGTCTTTTTTCTATGATCCTTAACCACTAATTGTTTGTAAGCTTTATCAAAATCAATGTCAAACGTAGATCTTAATTCTGTATAACCGAATCCTGCCTCAAACTGTGTTAGGGCGGTAGCACTGTGCATACTATTGTTATATGCCATTATAGCGTAAGTCATGATAGATGCTGGGTCAGTAAACTTTCCTTCGTATTTAGCTAAGCAGTACATTTCTATTAAGGTCGAATGAAATCGTTTCACCAAACTTATGGAATTTGGGATATTTGGTGTACCTATGTGTAATTTAATTTTGTAAAAATCTGTCATCTCTCTTAAGAGTTCATTGTTGAATTCGGTTCCCGGGTCACAACTAACTTTTCGTGGAATACCGTAAAAACTGAAATATTTTATTAGAGCTCTTGTTATTTCAGGAGTAGAACGACTTTGAATTTTGAATGCTTGGCTTAATCCGCTGAAGGCGTCTATTATAGTAAGATAATGCTTGGATTCTATGGAAAATACATCGATAAATATTTCTTGAAACGGAGCATTTTGTGTTTCTGTAAGTTGCAATATTGGTTTCAATGGTTTTCGGTCATATTTTTCGGTTTTGCATTTTTCGCATGAATTAATGCCTACTGATACAGTTTCATGTAAACTCGGCCAATAGTAATTACGTCGGACTCTTTTAACAGTTTCTGTAATTCCACGATGACAGATTTTACCTTCGTGTAACCTTTGAACTACAAATTTTTGTTCATTTTCGTCATCAATTAAGGGGTTATACGCAGTTAGAATTTTCAAAAAATAGTTTTTTTTTTTTTTTGCATTTTCGGAATGTACATATATTTGAGTATATTCTCTGAAAATTTGAAGTCAATCCGATAAATATTTTCGGAGATTTACCTGAATTTGTAAGGCCACGTCAGAGCGTTAGACTATGAAATTGTTAAAAAAGAATGTATCGGGCATGTTCAAAAGAGGATGGGCTCACGACTCCGCGACCTAGTAAAAAACAAGACTGAATCAATAGAAAAAGACGGAAAAACAATTAATAAAAAAGTACTTTCTGGGAAAGGTAAGCTCACAGCTAAGCTAATAGATAAGCTGACAGTTTATTATGGTTTGGCAATAAGAAGAAATTGTGATTCTGTGAACAGTATCTATAATGCAGTTTGGGGAACTTATTATCACTATTGTTCGACCGATGAGAATCCTCAACACGAAATGTGCCCAGGTGGAGAAGGTTCATGGTGTACTTGGCAGCAAGCGCTAGCAACAGATACATTATCTTCTTACACCCATGATTATCCAGCTTTACCAGCTGATGTTGCCAAAGCTATATATCCAATTTATGAAAACCTTAGCAACGAAAATTTATTGGAAAGGTGTGTAGGTGGATTCACACAAAATAACAATGAAAGTTACAATCAGTTAATCTGGAAAATAAGTCCGAAAATTGTTCCATGTGGCTCTAAAGTTGTTGAAATAGCGGCTTACATTGCAGCTGCAACATATAATGAAGGTACAACATCATTGTTACACATGATGAGTGCATTAGGGCTTTCATTAGGCACCTCAGCTCATAATTATGCTGAGAAAGAGGACGCAGAGCGTGTGATGATCTCCAACGCGAGAGCGCTAGGGAGCACGCGCGAAGAAAGAATGGCTCGACGACAACACCAGCTGGACTTACTGGAAGCTAGGGATCCTGCACAAGGTCCCTCTTATGGCCCTGGAATCGATGATACCATGTAAGTTTAAAAAAAAACAAATTTACCTCTGTGTAAACTACTTCTGAAACTTTAAACGCGTTTATCTCAAAATTGTCATTTCAGAGTCGGTGAGCAAGATTTCTCAGAGATGGCTCAACTAATCGGGCTGAAATTTTGACACAATCTTTTTAGATACATTCTTCAGGTATTAAACGAAGGAATAAGATGTACAAAATTTTTTACTATTTTTTTTGGACAATTAAAGCGAAAATTTTCATCGAAAACTAAAAATTTTTTTTCAAATAGCCGCCATTTTGTTAAAAATAAAAATTTTGTTTATTCCTTCGTTCAATACCTGCATTTATCTATCCTTTAAAAGAATTCACCTTTTTTTTTATTTCAGATAATCCAAACCGACAAAATCGTGCTCACCGCCGAGCGCCTTTTTTTGGAGGTCGTTCAGGACATCATCTGCAGAGGCGGTGCACATCAATATTTTGACACGAGTAATACAAAATTATATTCTTCAAAGTGTGCTCTTTCTGAATTACTATTATTTGTACGTAGAAAATAAAAGCTGTGTCCACAAAAAAATCGTAAAAAAACCTTATTTTTGAGCCTCGCAACTGCGTATAACCCCTTAACACAACGCGTTTTGTGCACTCAAAGAAATTGATAGTTCCCTTTTTGAAATATGTCATAATAACATTACTGAATTCTTTCCTATGTTGGCCTGTTTCAAAGTAAATGAAGTATTTAATTTTAGGTCTGATATAGTCTTTTAAGAATTTTGAAACTAAATCCGTTTTGTAAAATGGTAAGAAAACTTCTAGAACTTTCTGATGTTTCGTGGATAAATCTGTTACTTGTATGTCATTACCGAATTTTTGAAAAACTAATATTTGGTTTGGTTTTGTGTCTACGGCTTCGTCTAAAATTGGAATACCTAGGGATTCCGCATCTCTTCCTGAATGAATTGCTTCCGTAGCATCGGTGCCACTAGAGTCGGATCTAACTAACCAACCTGATTCTTTCGTACAAAAATTTGCGTCGACTGAATTTGCATCGGATATAGTAATAGGGCTTTCTGTCATAGTTCCGTCCGAGTCGGATATTGTAATAGTTTTAGAGTCGTCGGTATTTCGTCGTCTAGCTATTTTAGTTATTTTCTTTGTTGCGTCTTTCGGCTGTCTTTGTAATTCATTCTCACTTTCGTCTAAATTAACTACCATTGAAATGTCGTCATTAAGTTCGTTCGCACCCAGAGCGTTTACCCTGAGTCTAGATAGCGCATCGGAGTTTGCGTTTAGTTTACAATTTTTATGTTTAATATCAAAGTCAAATTCGATTACCTCGGGTCTTTGGGAAGACACTTCTAGACGAAAATTTTCGCCCTCGACTACTTCTCTTTCATTGTCGAGGATACCACTGTAGTTCTCCTGGTGTTCTCCCGTTTCCTGGTAATATGCGTCGTCATAAGTCTGAAGTTCATCATATGTCTGATGCCCGTTATGAGTATCATAACCGATGTCATGAGGACCGTATATATAATGGTTGTTGTACTCACCTTCATCTGTAGTGTACATCTCATTCACGTTTGCCTTTGGCGGATGCGTCGGAGCCGTCCGCATTGATACGTCATTAGGATACTGTACGGGATGTCGATAGCCTTGAGGCTGAGGAGTTCTATAACCAAATTGTCCTACCTGAGGTCGGAACCCGAACTGGGGTGGTCTGTATCCAAACTGTAATGGTTGTGGTTTAAAGCCTGTCTGCGTGGGTTGCAGTTGGGGTCTGTAGCCAAACTGACCTACTTGAGGCTTAAATCCAAACTGACTTACCTGTTGTTGTCTAGGTCCAAACGGAGGCCGCTGACCAAACTGTTGGGCTAAAGCGTGAGGGTTGAATTGAGGTTTGTACCCAAACTGTATAGGCATAGATGCGCGGTATGAAGTATTTAAGAAACTAGGCTGTGTGTTAACCTGATTTGGAATTCCGAATTTAAATTGACCTTGAGGTGCAGTTAACTGTGGTTTAAAGTTAACTTGAACGGGTTTATTTTGTAACATTTTTGAACGCATATTGTATTGTTCTTGGAAATTAACTTCCTCCAAAACGTGCTTTAAAGCTTCCTCTAAGGAATTAGGTTCTTTAATTCTAACTATTCGCACCATGTGTTCGGATAGGTTGTATAAGAATACATTGAGTGATGTGTTATTATAAATGACGCGTTTAGCCTCGCGTAACGTGCCTGAACTATTTCGATTGACTTTAGCGATAAGGATTGCGCGCACGTCTTGAATTCGCCCGCAAAATTCTAAGTATGACTCATTAGGTCTGATCTTAAGGGTCTCTAATTCTAGGGCAACGCATTCTTCACTTCGTGGATCCCCAAAATGCTGGATCAAAAGTGATTCTAGCTCCTCATATGTCTCAAAATCACTGCGTTCACTTATTAATGCTGCTGCTTTACCAATTAATTGACTTGTTATACATTGCATCAGAAACTCATTACGCGCGGTTGTTCCCTGATACCGCTTGATAACATATGTACATTTTCGCAAAAATAAACTTAAGGTATTTGTTTCACCATTATATTGCGGAATTAAATTTAACACTTCTTTTGGTATATCCGTATCAATAGTAGGTGTCATGTTATGTGACGTAGATGATTGTCCTTGTGAAACAGACATTTTAATACACTAAAGCGTTTAATTATATATCACTATTTAATTTAAATATAGACAAAAATAATATAGTAAACTATACTTTAAATGCAATTTTAGCAACACTTTAAACTTTTACTTAACTAACTCTATTTCGCTTTTGAACATAGAGTACGTCACGATTTTAGCAACACTTAAAATTTTACTTAATTAACTCTATTTCGCTTTTGAACATAGAGTACGTCGCGATTTTAGCAACACTTAAAATTTTACTTAACTAACTCTATTTCTCTTTTGAACATAGAGTACGTTGCGATTTTAGCAACACTTAAAATTTTACTTAACTAACTCTATTTCTCTTTTGAACATAGAGTACGTTGCGATTTTAGCAACACTTAAAATTTTACTTAAAATTAATACACCGATTTTAGGTAATGGGCAGGGAAAGAAAGGAAGTAGAAGGATTTTACTTCATATGTACTCACAGTTTAACCGCTGCCGTATTCATCACGTCCCCACTTATTCTTATTTATATTGGTTCGAGGATTGCCGCGGAGAGCGCGTAATTTTTACACACTTTCACAGAGTTCCGATCGCGATATATACTTTTCGGATTTTACGAAAATTACGTACTTCACGACAGGATCAGCCAGCAATCCTACCGGCTGCGCCAGATAAGTTTCGGGAGCGCGAGGGAGTCTTTTAAAATAAACGAATTAATTAAAGAGACGCGTTTATTCTTCAAAATAATTCTTAAGACTAACTTATGTACTCGAGGCGTTCAACACCAGCCTCCGTTATCTTTGCTGACTATGCGTCTAGACTACATCCGTGGCCCGACAGTATGCCATCATGTGCAAGTAAGCAAGACTATTCTTAAAACTAGTGATGGGAATATAACGACATACATACATACATACATACATACAAAAGTGAAGTTAAATAAAAGCTTGTAATAAAAATACTATACTTTAGTTGACTTGAACGTCGTCCCGTTGTACCAGGAACATCTTGATTACCGGACTTACTACAAAATCAGCACTTAAAAGTCTCACTGCTGGGCACCCTACTCTACTGAGAGGGTTTAAGCCTTATTCTACGGTCCTGGCCTATTGCAGGTTGGTGGACTAAAGCCCATGACTAACTAACTTTACGATTTACTCTATTTAAACATTTACATGATGAAAAGCCGTAATTAAATGCGGATTTGTAATCTATTCCGTCAGCACTTTAAGCCATATTATCCATTTGTCGACAAAATGTAACATGCATTAAGCCACATCAGAAACGCCCGGGTTAAAATTCAGCGACAAAATACACTATCCGAACATTATCCAAACCGCATGGGGTTGACCCAAACCCTTCATGTATTTTAACATGTATTTGTTGGTATCCGAAATGACTTTGTAAACTAAATTTTGTTATTCAAATAATGTTTTGAAGAAAAACCTTAAGGATGTATGTTTTTGAACGGCACCAACTCGTATCCTTTCCACTTTGATTACAGACCTTTATTTTTAATAATTTCTTTAAACAATATTTTGTGTAGCTGGGATTGCTTTAGTTCTAAAAATGGCCCGACTTCATCTAAATATGAAGCTATACAAATTCTTAAACTTCGAAAATTCACCAATTTTCATTAGCCCATAAACGTCCGTTTGCTGGGCCCGAACCTCCTCAATCACTGAGAGGGGTTAGGTTTTAGTCTACCACGCTGACTATTGCAATAATCATAAACATGTGAGCTGTTACGTGACTGGATTAAGGAGAGAAAAAATTAAGATCGGCTTAATTACATATACATCTATCTCTTCTATACCTTGGCATCATTGGATGAAACCGTGTCTTCTATTTTCACATAATTCACCAACACAACTACAAAAATATTACAAATTACCAGCATAATTGAAGCAATATACAATTAAATATAAGTACTTGAATGAGTCATTAAATCGCGTTATGGAAGTGGAATTAAGCCATTACGTTGGTAAGGTTTGATGAATCTGCGGAGTGTTATAGAAGGTCGACCCCACGTTTATGCGCAATTAAATTGATACAATTACTTGTTCGTCTTGCCGTACTGATTTTGATTCTCAGATAAATAATAATGTTAATATTTGTTTTATTAAAAAAAATCAGTAACAACTGTTGTTTTTTAAAAGAACATTTTACTTAGTGAAAACTTAATTGCCATACGGTCCCGAGGAGCAAATCCAAGGCCACTCATTCGTACAGAACAAAAAATACTCCGGGGTAATCGATGTACACTTTACATACATAAATGCATACATAACCTCATGCCTATGTTCCCCGAAGGGGTACGCAGAGATGCATTTCTGCACCCACATTTCGCCAGGTATGTATCAGTCCCACGTAATAGGGGGCGAGCCTATTGCCGTTTTTCGGGCACATTTCTAGACTCCGTGCTGCTACTGAAAATTTCCGAATGGAAAAACCCAAAAACACTTAGCCCGATCCGGCAGGCAGAGAGACGAGGCAGCATTTACTACACTTTACATGTAGCATTTATAAAACATAGTTGGCGAAACGTTACTGTTAATAATGTAGTTAGCTTATGCAGCCACATATTGGTAGGTCTTTCATTATATATATTATACACTCCATAGTATCATATAAATCTTGTATCGTAGGAATACTACTAGACATTTTTCTCACTAATAATTGTGAATCCCAGAAACATTTCACAAGTTGGTACCAACAGGGACACGTAGGCTGTCTACAAGTCTGTATATAAGCGCTGATTGAGAGTCTAGTAAATAAAAACACGCCAACAACACCGAAGTAGAATGTAAAGGGTTTCACTAATTGTGTGAAACGTACAATTGAAAAACAAAGGTGCGACTGTGGGGTTGCGGAAATACCCCAACTGCTTTATACTTGTACCGTGCAATAATTTCTATTGTTTGCGGTTGTACTGAAAACCGACGGGGCTCTGTAAACAAACCCTTACTATAGGAACCCAGGGAAAACTCACATTTAACAGCTTTGATATCTAAAAGTGAGTTTCTTTAGGTATTTTCAAACAACAACTTTCGTAATCTTTTTTATTATTTATTTACTATTTTCTGTTATTTTATTATTTTATCTTATTTACTAGCCTGGTATTTAAAAGACCCTGGCGTAATTTCAAGTGCAAAGCAGTCTAAGTAGACTCGAAATATAATCGTCTGAGAAAAAAACTACGGACCTCACTAATTTACACTATTATACCGGATTAATGATATTTTACAGACCGATCCCGAAAACACATGTTCTACAAAAGATTCTTTTCTTCCATATTAGAGTAAAGATATAAAATTAGAACAGAAAAAGATAATTCAAGCATTAAAAATCTATGAGAATTATTTTTACGACAGTAGAATGACGTTTTTCTTCGTGTCAGCGGAATAATGCACCGTGAAATCTATTATATCTTACAGAACCCCATTCAATTCCATTTGCAAATCAAAGGAACGAGTTATGAATATTAATTGGAAACTTTTTATAACCCTATTCAAAGACGTCGGCTTCATTCATTCGAGATGTTTAATATTCAAAATTGTGTCTATATCAGCTCATAATATGTGCCTTGTTCGGGATGACTGAAAGGAATCGACATTTTTTCATAAATAAATTAATGTCTAATAATGCTAATCTGTTACTAGGTGTTTCACTTATATTAAATCGATCTAGGAGTTTATGAAATACTTTGTTACTTAAAAAAATTCGAGGGTTTTCTACTCATAATTATAAAATAGATTATTTTTCGCCTAATATATTTATTATTATAAGGGCATTAGCTATATACCCAATTATAGTACGCAGTATCACTCCCATTGTCTACATACTTATTTAGTGCGTCTAGTCTTTGTTGAGAGCACGAACGGAGAAATAATGTGAACCAATGGCAACCGTGCCAGGTGATTCGTTAGGTTACAGAGATAAGATAAAAATAGTACTGCTTCACATCTAAGTACGAGACTTGCATATAGTTTTAGTATTTCATGTTTTTATTCCTATTACTTTCAAAGATTTTAAAAATGGTTTAGACTTGTAAGTGCTTACTTAATTTATCAAAAATATCATGTATAGAGACCCATAGCTAAACGTAGTGTGAGAAACAGGTCTCTAATGAATGTTTCGCGGATATTGGTAGGAGTGAGAGCGTATGTTTTTTAATAACCAAAAGTTTATTTACCAAATACCCCCGTAGTAGGGGACTTCTAAATAAAAGAATTTTATACAAAGCCAAGTCACGTGTCAGACCGAGCAATGGTCCAGCAACTTTATTTGTTTTCACAACACGTGAATCGGTATAAATGTGAAAACTCCTGACTCAATTTTTGATCAAGGCCATGCCAAAATTCTTGAAATTCAGCAACCTAAAAAATCTAAAACCTTTTCATTATCATGTATTTATCATTTTTTTTAATTTAAATTATTAAGAACTTAGAGATCTATTGATTCTAAACTAAGCATTTGTTTAAGCAAAAGCTCAGTATGGTTCTCATATTTATCGTCTTGTGGAAGACATACATAGATTATATTACCGAGCGGATTATTTGAACAAAATTGGCCTAGGTCATTATAAAATTACATGGAGTGGTAAAATCACACCACAGCATATAGTTTTAAAATAATATCATGGTACGAATGAAACTAGAGCCTATGCAAGTACTACCACAATCATATTTGGCTTCCGGGATTCTTAATCGAACGAAATAGAAAAAGAATTTTACACAGCCAGTTTCGTGTACAGCAGTGGCACCCACCTAATTCAGTCATCCCAATTGACTCTATTGTTAGTTTTGCTCTGCCACTTCTATTTTAATTCCTTTCTTACATGCTACTCTATCTTTGTGGGATGCCCATGTCTAGCAATGGACGCCTTTCACATGATGATGATTCTACTCCAATACACCAAGCAGTCAATGAACAAAAAGTCCACGCAGAATACAAACGATTGATTTGTCCACATCAATAATATTTGATTGGCCGTCATATACTCATTGGCGTCAATTACTATCTATTACTGATCGAATTGTTTACTGCCACTGACTGGCTCGTGGCTACATATACATATTATGTAATGCTAACTATAGCTTTTGTATGAGTAAAATGATACTCTGAAATTAAAATTCAGTCAAGAATAGCAACTTATAGAAGTACAGGTGAAACGAGTTAGTGACACTCTAAGAGAGAACTAATGTAAAGTAAATATGAACAATATATGGGTTTTTTAGATGGACAAAGATTTGTTATGAAACATAAAATAGAAAGTAAAGGTTGGCTTAAGCTTTTGCTTGCTTTCTTTTTGTCTTTTTTCATCATCATCATTATCACCAGCCTTTCACGTCCACTGCTAGACATAGGCCTATCCTTTTCCTCTTCTTGTCTTTTTTTATTGACTTTTGTGTAATATTAAGGAAGATATAAGAACTAACTGTTTTAGGGTTGTTGATTCCAAAGACCACAGAAAAAATAGCTAAGAATAACAAGGCATTGCTGGAAATAACACCACTTGGATAATCAAAGTAACATTAATATTTACTCATGCTGTGTATCTAATCTAAGTTACTGATTGTACCGTATTCCTACCGTATCTGTGTTGATCCATAGGAATATCTAGGATTACATATAGTTCCAGGGTTTTGAAATGAGAATTATTACAAACATGAGTTAATTAACAGTTTGGTTCTACGAACTACATCAAAGCTGAATTTGACATGTCCTTTCGTAACATCAACGTGAAATTACTAATACGAAACTTGATCTAACATGCATAACATAGTCGGCATGAGATTACTGATTGTATTTAGTATTTACGTTATATTTATTTTATTAGTGTTCACTTGTAATTTTGTGACAAATTGTTTCCTAATACTTGCGATCTACTAGGATATTTCCACAACAAGCATGGTTTCCTATGTAATGCTGAAATTATTAGAGTAAAGGACTTATGTGATGATGAAATCTTGCAATTATATACTGGAGAATAATATTAGATATAAGTAGTCATTAAGCCAGCGTACCGGAAGCTCTCCACAAAATAATAACCAATATGACTAATAAAACTGTCTCTTTGTACCCGTCGTGAAATTGTAAAAAAATAAAACAGATAAGTAATTTAGTATTGATCATTCCCAAACAACTGAGGATAAGATTTGAGAAAATCAATCATTATATCTAGAACTAGCATGAGTGAGTTGTAGACGCGGCTAATCCGAACAAAGGCACTCCTATTATAACACGAAATACCTCTCGAGTAATTTAACAGCCATTTTGGCCCTAATCAAGCCCTTAAATTTGAGATAAGGCACGCTTCGCCAATTCAGGGGTATAAATTACACGAGTACTCTTAAGGGATTCGGCGTGATCGCGGATAACGGGAACCTTTACAATACCTCAGGATCTTCGGGAGCTGTAATGTTTTTCTTAGGGCCAACGCTTATCTTGTTTAGGTGGTTTGGTTTGCCTTAATATTAATTTGAAGGAGATTGCGATACGTCTACGGTATTCATGATACGGTAGTGTATCTTTAAATGTCCGCAATTAAGGTAAAGTAAAATTCCAAATTTAATACTAAGTTTTTTTTAGAACCAATCGAGGTAATTTGATTCAAATTAGAACAATCCTTTTTTTTTAAATATGTAGGTAATTGTAAGGTAAATATTTCTGTGCGTCATCGCCTACTGTCATTTATTTCTTTTTCTTCACACAGACTCCTTCTAAAGACACTCATAAGTCAAAAGTATATTAGCACAAAATTAATTCGCATTACTTTTTCTACTATTAAAGCCGTTAATAAACCTGAATATTATCTAAAATCTTTTAGAAATATAAATGTACAATGTGTAAATAGATTTTATAAACATTAATTCTTTTAATATTTAAACTAAGGTGAATATTGGTTTCTACCCAAGAGATTTCATATAGATAATATCAACCTGTTGCGAGGTGACGTCATTGCGATTCTGGTTAAATTTCACCAAAGTTATCTTTGGATTTACAAGCTTCGAACGTAACTGAAACATCTGGTGACGAATTGAGACAATTAAGAAACTTTCGTAACCATGAGTGACATTGAGGGGACTGATATGCCGTTGAAATATTAAGCGGTCACAAAACACTTAGTGAAATAAGAGGCATTGGGTTAAAATAAAATAATATTCTAAATTAATACTCGGAAATATTGGATAGGAATATTATTGTCAGCTCGTCCTTTATCGAAATCTTTGGAATACTAACTAAAAGTATTCATAAATAGTCCCACATTTTAGAAGCGTTGTAACATATTGGCATGATAGATGAGAAGAGCCCTGAATCGCTGCCAGACCTGCTTAATTGAAGAGCGTCCGCGACAATCGACTTTGTAAACCTACTCGCTTTTTCAGCAGTATCGTCACAAGCAATTATGGCCTTAAGGTTTAGGCGCACGGTCGGGAATCTCGGCAGTCGCTGGTTCAAACCCCAGGCACGGCTTAACGATGAAGAAAAACATCGTGAGGAAACCTGCACACCTCAAAGTATTTAGGAATTTCTTATGTGTATTGTCCGCCAACCGGACTAGGCCAGCGTGGTTGACAAAGGCCTTAATCCTCTCAATAGTATAAGTCGCCCGTTTCCAGCGGTGGGACGTATATGGGCTGATAAGGATACCGTATCATTCTCATAAAGGAAGTACCGCCCACTCGTCTCGCCCAGCGATTCCAAAGATATAAGTCACATCTAATGACAGGACATCCAGTGATCTTAAACTGGATTTACAGTAATTGATATGCCAATATCATCGATAGAATTGATACTATATATTGAGATCTTCTATGAGTTTGGTGGTATTAAGTACAACTATAAACACAGTATCAATATCCAAATGAATGTGCAAACACACGAAAATGTTATCTAACCATTTAGCCTAGTAGGAAGAAATTGTGCGTTATTTTTTTGCTTCCTAATTATGAACAACGATATATCCACTTGGCACAATTACTTTTCTTTGGATTGTCGACGCGTGCACTTACTTTTTCTTTCTAAGTATGTTACTAGGCAAGAAACGCATTGTTATGAATGATCCAGAACATTAAAATGATCCGGAGGATATATTGAAATGTGACGGAGATTAAAACTGGTCGAAAAATATTGTCACAGAAGAATATTTTATATCAAAAACAAAGTGGGCATAATAGTAATTGCCATTATCTCTTTTATTCTGGTTACTTTTGTACCATACGTAAGTAGACACCTTACCTACCACCTTACCTTAGTAGTACCTTTTTATCTTTGTACAAGTCCTCCTAAGTTTGTCTTATGAAATTTATTTCTGTACATGTCCATCGGTTAATTCAGGGCTCTTTTGTCAAGTCAATGTGGAAGTCTTTAAATCTCTAGGCCTAAACTTTTGTGTTGTATTGGGCACAGATAAAACGTATTCACCTAAACTTTCATTAAATTTATCAGAATGTAACATAACATACTGTTACTCAACATATTGTACCTAAATTTAATTCCCTTAATCGGTTCATAGCATTGATTCATATCAATGAATACCCTGCCAACTAAGCTCCTGGCAATGTCTCTACGCGGCTCCTAATTAACGCAATATTTCTGCTCGCTTCATTCCTCAATGGCGGATGAGTAATTTGAGTGTCAAAAAAGAAGAAGATCGGCTCGCAACATCTGCCCAAGCGGACGCTGATGCAGATGTATCATCCTTATTACTTGTGACAAGCGATGAAATAAGCGACCCACTTTCTAACTTAATACATCACTCGCCCGCCTCGCTCTTATAAAATTTGCACTGCATTTCCCAGTCTAAATTGATAATTCAAATTTATTTATTGAAGTTGATTGTTTACTTCTGCTGCTGTTGGATTAACTTGTTATAACTTTTTAAGTATTATAAGAATTGTAACATGTCTGTGAAATGGAACTTACGGATGGTATAACTTTTATGAATTATCGTGGACCTCAGAACTCTTACGTAACATTCTTATATCTAACATGTGAGGGATCACCAACGCAACAATTATTTATTTATTTACACTTCATACATTAAGTATAGGTGGACTTAATGCCAATGGCATTCACTTACAGTCGAACCTAGGGTGATGCAGAGATGAAGTTAGGCAGGTGTGTAAATATAATTACGGTGTAACTACGTACAAAATACACTTACATATAATACAATAAATACATATTAAAAATACGGTAATCTACTGTTGTGAAGATTCTGCATTTTCATTTCAATTATTGGTTTTACTTATAAAATATAATGTATATTACAAATGCAAAAATATATGTGTGTCCATAATACATAAATAATTATTTCTGAACTTGGTTTTGTCGATAACAATTATTACAAAGACGATGTCTTTCACGCACACGCATTCTAGCAAAGTAGAATTGATAGTAAAACACACTTATGAATAATAAAAAATCAATATGAAACCAAGCAAGCGGTAATATTGTGAAAATGTTTGCATTTGCGACGAAGAATTTAAATTTTCTTTTGTCACCGGTCTTGAGAATTGAAAGCGATTGCAAATCTAATATTTCGCCGATGGAAAGCATCCGGTTTGCCTCCACTCTTCTGTTGTGGTTTATCGATGTTCAATATTTAAAAATAGGAAACGCAAATTCACCGTCAACCGACTCTTCACTTTTATTTTTTCGTATTTGCAATTTCACGTACACTATAGTGTCATCCCCGTTCTTCTCTAGTGGAAACTGCCTTCGAAAATAGGTAGTAAATTAAAATAATTTGAACAACGACTAAATGGAAGTCAACTGACATTTTATAAACTATTTTCATTTCATTCAATATTGAACATGAATGGAACAACAAACACTAGGATGTTATATATTAGTCATATGGTTGTATTATGTTTCAGTTTGAACGTCCCAGATACAGTTTATCTAAACATATTAGATGTAACGCCTGCATTCCATCTCGTTGACCGATACTACATACATTAGTCAACGGATGCATATCTCAGCAGAGGAAGGAAATGTTTCATGCTGTCTCCACGTTTTAAATGCTATGTTTTTTTTTAATTTCAACGATCGCGTGTTTAATAGAACTTGTTAAAGGTAAGCTTATTGAACGTTTTTTTAAATCATTTCTAGACCTTGTGTTACTACTGACAAAAACGTATTGGCAAAAATGTAAGAACGTCTGTAGAGGGCAACTCTATTTTCAATTACCAGACTTAATGCTAAAATAACTGCTTGCTTATAAACCTAAACTTCAGAACTTCGGATCGCACAAGCTCCTGCACCCGAAAAACAAATAGGTAATTGGAAACATCTATAAAAGTATTTAGCGCGAATTTTAAACCTCAGTGCACGCTAACCATAACTATTAAAAAATAAATCGTCACTAATAGAGTGTAAACTTGAACAAACGAAGTGCGAAGTAGGGGTCTGGTCGACACGTTGATTGAGGGGTGAAATCAACAAATGCGTGATCAGTCCCCCATTGACGGGGGACGTAGGGGTGAGAATCACTTCAAGGGCGGTGAAATATTGATTAGCGAATTCCAACGTGCCCATCCATGTTTTCTAGCACCATTGGTTTAATGGATCTTACTTTGGAACGTTGATCGAGCTGCGATTTACTTCGCTGCATTCATGTGTCATTGATTTATGACGTTAGAATTATAGACAAGACATTATTAGGTAACGACATAATATGGTATTAATGTTTATAAGGAAAAGCTTAATTTAAACTTACTGGTTAGAAAATAAAATTTTGTATCTATGTCAAACAACCGTCATAGAACTGTTAAACCGATCCCTTAAGTCAACTTGATGTATTGAGGTTTAACCACTTGACTTTAAACAGAACTTTTTTTAGTAGTTAAAAAATTAAGTTTGAGGCCTTTTTCGACGATCCCTATAGATTTTCTTAAAAGCGTGTCTATGTCTACAATTTTTCATATTTATCACTTAAAACAATTCAATAATTCTTAAAACCGCTACTTAAATCGAACCAAATTGGAGCGAAGCGTCGAAGCATTGACCGTTAGAAAAAATATTATTTTATAACCTTTTATATTTCTAATAGAACTCTAATGTCATTACCAGCTCTGAAACATACGCCGCGAATAGTATCTAAAATATAGTCATTATAGAAAGTATAATCTTAGCCATAATGCTTTAGAAACTGGATCCTCATTAAGTTTAGATTGATTTTTGCGATCCACATCTTGAATATCACTTGTGCCACTTTCTCATAAAGATACTTAATAAGTCACATTCTCAGATCAGCTTTTCGATTTGATATTGAATTTTCAATGTTCGTATTGCTGGTACTACTGTTATGCTTATTTTTCATTGAAACTCATTAGAATGAAAAGTAATTAGGTTTAAATTATATCTGCTTTTATTAACTACGAAATATTTGTTTCAGTCAAACTTACTCAGTACTCACATATAGATAATTTCAGCTCTGCCTTCCTCTGCGGGGAATACAGGTATTAGGTTATGTCTGTATGTATTCAATGCACGAAGATTTGTTACTGGTATATTTCTTATTTTGAAACAACCCATTTAAATGTTTTTTTCATTTACTTTGCGTATATCTCTAAAAAAGCAGTGATGGCCTCGAGGTTTGGGCGCGCGATCGAGAATCTCGACGGTCGAAGTTATGTTTGTATTCACATTGAATTATCACTTGCTTTACCGGTGAAGGAAAACATCGTGATGAAACCTGCACACCTAAGAGTTCTTAGGAATTTCTTAGGTGTGTAGTCTGCCGACCCGCACTAGGCCAGCGTGGTGGACTATGGCTTAAACCCTCTCAGTGGTAGAGGAGACCCGTGCTCAGCAGTGGGCGTATATGGGTTGATGAAGAAGAAGAAGAAGAAGATTCTCTCTAAATGTTTAACGAAGGAATTATATGTACACCACATGTTACACTACACGTGATGTTTATCATATCACATCATAGCCGATTTACTGATTTGACATAATATTATATTATGAAACCTAGAAAACGAGTCGTTACTAAATAAGAGTAAGTAGACATTTATTACTTCATAATTGTTTTAAACATCAATTTTGCGTGGGCGAATATAAGGGATTGTATACAGTGAACCAAGACGGAGCTAGTCAATAAATAATTAATTTATATTTCATCATACGTATCAAATTCCAGACTTTGAATACATAAACACAAACCAAAGCGGTGCGCTATTTGTAAATCAACTCACAAGCCAGCAGGAAACTTTGATCAAATGTTTGTTCGTTCAAAATTCACCATACTTCGTCCAACACAAACATTGGCGCGTGTGTGTCTGTTTCGACCCAATCGATGGTCGGGTGAAAACTTAAAATTTCGGCGTGCGGTTGTCGATGATTCATTCATATTCAATCAGGGGACTGATGTTAGCTATCGGGTTAATGATGCCTTTGTCACTTGTTGCGTTTAGTTTTCGGCGAAAATTAAAGTTGTGGGCTTATTCAATCGTTATAATCTTGATTTGAAAATCTAAATTTAGAATTTATTTTTTCAGTAAAGCAATCGTTAAGAGGCATTTTATTTTGTATACATTTTCATCCATTGAAATAAAGTTTACAGATTTTTTAGCGTTTGTAATTTAATTTCATCTTCCCTATCAATGAATCAAATACCAATTAGAATTATCGTTGTATTACTTAAAATAAATGTCTTCTGTGGCTATTACCCTGTAACGATCAGAGTACCAAAATCATGTGCGACAATGATATATTCAACAAATGAAAAGCCCAATATGAATGAAGTAAACACTAGTGTATAATGCGCAAGCAATTTTAAGCCTTCAGATCAGGTAACAAAGAATCAGAGCACAAAAATAATTGCGCACAAGCAAAGTCAGGCCATGTGGCTGTAAAAAGTTTACTCTTTAATATTAAAAGTAATTTACCCCCGAACAAAAGCCGTCAAGTTTTACACAAACACCAAGAACCCCGGCAGCCGACCAAACTTGACACAACACTCCAAACTACGTCCAAGTGTTTCCATTACATTTTCAATGGCCTAATGCTGAATTTAGATTGTTGACGCTATCCCAACTGTACTCTGAGGTATGAGGCTGATTGCCTACCGAGATTGAAATCGCGGATTGCCGACGACGACTTAAATGTCTTGAATTTAAATTTTGTTTACCTTCGCCTTTTGAGCTAGGTTTAAAACTTATAGAAAGAAACAACGAGACAACTCTGAGAATGAATATATAAAGAAAATGTGATTTTATGAAGTGAAACGCAACCGTAATTTTGAACTATGTATGCTGGTCCTTTCTTGAAGAGATCAAGTCAGAAACGACCGGCTTTTTCAATTGAGGAATCATCGTTATTACTCTATACACCCTCTATTGCTGGGCACGGGCCTCCTATTCAACTGAAAGGTATTAGACCTAGGTTTACCACACCTCTAAGAAATTCCTAAGACTTTTAAGGGATGCAGGTTTGTCTTAGATGACAGTTCGTAATTACTATTGCCTGATGCCATTTCAATTACTTTGATGTTTGTACTAAAATACAATTATCTATTTTTAATTTGTTACGGAATTGTATGTATATTGTATAATAAGTGATTAGGGGCAGTTCTTGTTTTCCCCGATGTTTAAGTACAAATGTTTGTATTCCATGATCATGATGACGACATAATTTTATAAAACAAGCGATAGCATATACAGATTGTTTATTGTTTCTTAGCCATAACTGTCAATATACGGAAAGTTTTAATATGGCGAATAGATTTAAGATGATGTCATCATATTCTTAATCATATTGATTTTTTCTTATTAGGACAAACGGCATCAGTTTTTTAACAGTCTCTTTTTTTATTTTCAAATTTTTCCAAAAATAGATGTAGCGATAATTTCTATTTTGTATAAATTTTCCTATTGTAAAATATTTAAAAAGAATTACTACAGTGATATCGTCATCTAATGTTAAAGCGATTATTTTGGAATAAAAACTATGATAGGTCCCAAAAGTCAATTACTTAGACGGGCACCGCAGTGGACTACAGGTTATTCAAACCGTACAAGAAGCACGTCGGTTATAGGACTACAACAACTTGTAAATTTTAGAATCGAACCTGTTACCCGTTCATCTTATCACTAAACCAGTAAGTGCGTAAATTATTATTTATGATATCATCCAACAAATTCCAACCGCTTGAATCAGCGAGACAAGGAAATCATTCCTTATTGTACAATCGAAACCTACGCACTATTGCTATTCTGACACGATTCTATAACTCGATTATTGTTTGTTTGGTCGTAGTTTTATTTCAATACGAATTGTCTTGAATTAAGTTACGTGTTTACAAATAAATCATTATGCATCCATCAATTCTATATGAGTATTGAGAGATGTGAATATATAATATATGCCTATGTCCAGCAGTGGACCAAAATTCGCTTATGATGATGATATCTTCTGGAATTTTCTCAAAATTTTTTTAGGTGAAACAATAGATTAAGTCCGCCTTTATACACACACGTGTATATAAAGATTAAATAAATAAATAGATGATCCTGGGCAGTTAGACTACAGGGGTTAGCTACGTCGTGATTGCTGACAGATCGAGACTTAGTCTACAAGCTCTTAAGGATTTCGGAACTTTACGCGCCTATCTTTCTTGAAAACCTTCAGGGGCTCAGATTTCCTTACAACGTTATCCTTTTTCATATTAACGAACATCAAGTCACTCTCACTGCTAAATAAGGATTCACTTCACTTCCCAGTCTTACTGGATTACTAATGAGAATGTCTAGAAGTTTCCTCGTCATTTATGCTTATACATACATACTTAAAATGGTCTATTTTTCATTGAGAATACACACGTATATATTCAAAAACTGATATATTAAAATAAATTCAAAGGTTGTTAAGTAATACATCACATTTGAAAGTAATGTTACTAATATAATCAGCTGAGTCTAGCGGTCAACGACCCACGCGTTGCAATAAATTTTGCACACGTTACATTGCGGGCTTGTGGAATGACTGGATGGTAATATTAAAAAGAAAAATTATTATTGTTTATGTCACTAATTTTAAAGCGTGGGAATTTATTAGTTTGTAGTGTAACTGTTGTCATAGGATTAAATTAATTTGTTTGGTTTTCTTAACGCAATTTGAAACATAAACAAAAATTAGTTCTCTTATCTATACTAATATTATAAAGCTAAAGAGTTTGTTTGTTTGAACGCTAGGATCTCAGGAACTACTAAACCGATTTGAAAAATTCTTTCACTGTTAGATAGCACATTTATCGAGGAAGGTTATAGGCTATATATCATCACGCTACGACCAATAGGAGCGGAGCAGCGATAAAGAATGTTTCAAAATCGGGGACTTTTTTCCTTTTTGTGAGCTTCCGCTGCGTACGCTGCAGAAACGGTTAAAGTTTCAGTAAAATAATGTACGACAGAATTGTTCTCCTTTAAAAATTCTAAAAAAAAGTCCGCGACAGCATATGTCTATCTTTTAAGGTTGGCTCACTATAACGTTTTTTATTCTAACCAAATTAATTTTTAATAAAGCATTATTTGTGAAGGTGTTTTTACAAACATGATATTAATCCTTATCCAAATAAATACGTTATTCATTACAAGTATTTAATACAAAATAAATTTGTCCTTTACATCATTTGATTTCAATGAGTATTTTAGAAGATATCGCAGTTTCAAAATAATGATCAAGCGCGCAATAATGATATTCAATACGTCGACCGGCGCGTTACGGTTTCACGTTGAAACAATTTGACCGATTGTATGATTTTTGTATATTTAAGTAAATGGGGCTCTGCGGCGTGAAATACTACAACTTATTTTCTTTCTGAACCTTACCCTGTAGTCCACGCAGACGGAGTTGCGGGCAAAAGCTAGTAAAGCTATAAAGCAAATAAGTCTTATATGCGCGATAAAAAACTTTTGATGACTTATGTAAGGAAAAACATGAACCTATGTCTCGGGAGTTCAGTTACAAGAAAGTAAGAAGAAACAACCCGCACTAGACCAGCTTAGTGGACTAAGGCCTAAACCTTCTTAGTAGTAAAGAAGGACGATGCCCACCAGTATGACGTATACGGGCCGACGAAGATGAAAATGATGAAGAAACAAATAAATAAATAATTTTAAATGTAATTGCCTGAAGATCTAATGAAAAAGATGAGCCTAGACTAAATGCGCATAGGCAGCGTCAAGAGCACACACATGTACCAACCTAATTGAAAGGTCAATAGCCAATCGCGGCACTCGAGTGTGTAACGTGATTGGCGACCCTAATAGCATCACGACAAGTCACTTTAAGAAGGAAGGAGTAGGTATCACTTAATCTTGAGATTAGCTCAACACTGAACAACATATCTGCAGTAGTAACTATAGGAATTTCGCGTTCAGAATTAGTTGCTTTTGCCAAAGAATATACACTTGCAGAGACGTAAGGTGTACTAAGATAGATGTATTCCTAAACGCACTCTTAGTAATTCCCTTTTAAAACCTTATGAGACCAAAAGCTGAGGCACACTAAATACTTATACTACGGGAACATAACAAGAGCCTACAATTGACACAGTTGATATCGGTATGATATGAAGGTTCATAGTATCGGTACCTTGACTGTAATATTTACGTCAAAGACATTGTTTTGAACGTCATGTATGGACAAGATCTCTTTGCATGGTTGTATGAATTAGATCGGTCTTTAAAATGAAACAAACTATTTAATACTTATCATTCTCCTGCTCTGCTCCCAATTCTTTTTTGGGGTCGGCGCAGCATGTTTTGTCCTTCCTTCCTGTGTGGAAGAAGAACAAGAAGAGTTTTGGCAGAAGTTTTACGGCCGGCCGCCTGCCTGACGCCAACCCTCCTTGGGTCTAAACTATTTAATACTATCAATGAGAAATTCAATTTTTAATTTAATATTATTTACAGGTGAAATTATAAGTCCAATAATTTCTTTTTAAACATGGGCCGCAAGCGCAATGTTTATGGAGGTAAATATTTTCGTCCGCCTAGCATCGACCTTGCGCGGCGAACTCATATGTATTCGGGTCGCACGTTACTCATAAACATGAATGGAACGAAGCAATGACAAGAATGTATACATGGAAAAGGCTACAAATAAATATTGTACCGTCTATGTCTGTTATACATATTTTTCTAACTGCCTGGTAGACTGAGAGGTCGCGGTTTCGATTCCTAAGTGAAATGGTACTAGATCGTATTTCATGAAGACTGGAAATGGGCCTAATAATTAGCGATTCAAGTCTAGTTTACTATTACTGACAAAAATGCAAAATAAAACATTGACATGTTGAATCTTTGCATACCCTTTAAGCGTGAGAGTGAATGTTTATTTATTCGGAATCTAATGCATCTAATCTAATCTAGTCTAATCATGAGAAAATATTATGAACTTTGATTTGATTATGTCATATTCAATATTAGTTGTGGAACCAAACGCAAAAGTGAAGCTATTCCTTGATTCCGATTTTCTGGTATACAATAGAATCACCTCATCGATGCAACTTATACAACTATACGAAAATGACTACATAATGTTAACTCAAACAATATTTCTACAGAAATATAACAATATATTTAAATTGTGATAAAAGATTATATTAAGCCCCGTGAGGTTTATTCCGTCCCAAATTTTAAGGATTCCTTTGGGTTTCGCACAATTGGAAACATTGTTAGATAATTTGCATTTACTAAAGCGTGTTGGGGGAGTTTTCTAGCTTTTTGTCCATTTGATTTGGGGTTAGTTTTCCCAATGGAGATTTTAGTTAGTGACGTTTAGTAACTAACAATCGAATCCTTTAATACGATTGGGAATATCTTTAATGTTTTATTTACCTGGAAAATAACAGATACAAATATTTCTAGAAATTCGGAACATCGTTTTATAATAGAGAATAAATTCGCCTGTTCGTAGACTATTCCCTAATAAGACATTTGTTGGGTTACGGGAACGTGGAGTATAAATGTGAACTCAGTAATAAGCAAGGACTTACAATCGGGATAACAGAAAAAATACTAGTTAACTCTGATTGATTACCAAAATACATTGACGGTTTTAAGCGCAGGGCTTACGATCAAAAACTACCAAGTTCAATAGCCTAGTCATTGTTATTGATATTTCCACTACGAACTTCTCGGTAGGAGCATAGATTTTGAAATTTGCTTGATAAATGCTAAAAAATTCACCCTTTTAAGCCTTCGCCTTAAGACTCCTTGATGTTCCTGAGAATTTCCTCATGGGAAATCCCAAAAACAATTATTTTCTCAGCACACACTTATCCCATACTACTGACGAAGCAGTTAGTCAGTATAAATATATAATTTACGACTACAAACTTCATAGCAGTAACCCATGATTCCGTCTATAAATTTTATGTGCGTAATAAAAAATGTATGATGCGTTGTTTTAGACACACGACGTACGGTTTTACGGATTTCATGGTTTAAATATACATGAATTTCAGATATATTGGGCACGGGGTAACTTATTACCCAATCGTAAAGAAAAAACGAGATCTGATCAAGAACATATTGCTCGGGTGAATTGTAGGAACTCCATACATCACCATGGATTACTCGATTTAAACGTTAAAGTATGAAAGCCAAAAGTTTTCACACGGATTAATACTTCTATATGACTGCAAGAGCTTGCTCATGATAAGTAAAATGCAATAATGTTTTTTGTAAATTTTTCTAGTCTTTCATTAGTATGTGGAATAATTTTGTCTTTAATTTAAGATATCATATCAAGAGGAAGAGTTGGAAATTGAAAGGTATAAGGCATTGAACATATCAGAATGAATGGTTTTTAGTTAAGATTCCTTTCCGCTGATGAATTTTTTTTCACGCAACCTGTTTGCTTTAAAATAAAAGCGAGGTATATCGGCATCGGCTGTACCTTTTATTGCAAACTGATCGGAAAAGGAAATTTCGTCAGTATACAATTGAAAGTGTTTACAGAAATGTTCGCGAATTTTTTCTACTAAAATGAAAGAAACATTTTTTTTTAAACATCCTGAAGCAACATTACTTTTGCAATAAACACACCTGACTTGTCGTGCTACAATTGATAATATGTATTTGACGTGTGTTGTGATCGTGTATTTATCAATTATACGAAATAATAATAATAGTAGCTTTCGTACAAACACCCTGGCGCTAAAGAAAATCCTAAAAAAAAAATTGACAATTTCCTAAGAACCACATACATTTTATACCTATGTTTGTAAGGAATAAGGTCTGAATACATCCTGTATAAGTAAGACGTAATTGGCAAAATCCAATATATAATAATATATAGCATAATAATATTCAGTTTCATTCCATATATTTTTTAAATAAATAAAACTTTTTTGTCATAGAAAGATTTAAACGAAACCGCGGCTTCTTATCTCACTTTCTAGTACCTCGGTGAAATGTCACACACCAAAGTAGGATGTACCAAATATAGCATCCGTCCTCATTATAACAACAATATAACAAACTGGGACGTTATAAAAATATCGTGTAAGGCCGTACGAAGACCCGTGGGTGTTATTCATAAATACTAATGATGAGCAGTGATGGTCTCACGGTTAAGGCGCACGGTGGAGAATCTCGACGGTCGCGGGTTCAAACCCCAGGCACACACCTCTGACTTTTAGAAGTTGTGTGTGTATTCACAATGAATAAACACTTATTTTACTGGTGAAGTAAACATCGTGAGGAAACCTGCACACCTACAAGTTCTTAGGTGTGTAGTCCGCCAACCCGCACTAGGCCAGCGTGGTGGACTAAGGCCTGAACCCTCTCAATGGTAGAGGAGGCCCGTGCCCAGCAGTGGGACGTATGCATATGGGCTGAAAACGTAACGGACCGTAATGATATATGTAAAAGACAAAAGTATAATAGTCAATTTTGGAGATCGAGCTTAACTCAACACTAACTTATAGAAAGTCCGAATGAAAAGACTCATTATAATTCAAAAGCCCTTAAGTAGTAACATATTATAATTCTAGTCAACGCAATTAAACTGAGTCGGTGGGAGTAACGATAGGTACAGTTTATTTATGTGAGGCGTAACCGAAGAATGAAGAAGAAGATGTAGACTACCAGGTCTTGACTTGCCTGGTTCGATAACCGGGCCCATTCATATTTGACTTTTCCGTTAACAAATTGTCAATAGTAGCGCAAAGTCTTAAACGTGTCCGATAAACGGAAAGAAACTTGCTCCTTGTAATAAGGACTTAAACCTATCATAATGTGGGTTCATGCACCTTAGACAACTAGCTACCCTTCGATAATACAAGCATGAGTATTGTAAGCGTAAGAAATCATTATTTCAATAGTTTATAACAGCCAATCACAAAAAATCTGAATTGAAAGTTCTTCATTAATTAAAGCGCTGTTCAAAACGTTCGATGAATCTTGTAAGATACAACTTCCATCAATTCTATTCAGCACTATTATATCCGTGCTGATTCTAACAGCAATCACTGAGATGGGGCGGCTTAATCTCCGTTTCCAATTCCTAATTATTGTTTCCCTCGGGATCATTAATCTAACAGTTCCCCTATCTACATCGCAGAGATATATTCGTGAATTCGCACAACATTTGATCCTTATTGTAATCACAACTGTTTTGTTTAGAAATGTTTCCTCTGTTTGTTCTGTGTGTCTTCTTTTTATTAATGTGGCTAAGTGACTGCAAGTGAAGTGTAAAAAAGCAGTGATGGCCTCGAGGTTTGGGCACGCGGTCGAGAATCTCGCCGGTCGCGGGTTCGAACCCCAGGCACACACCTCTGACTTTTCGAAGTTATGTGTGTATTCACATTGAATTATCACTTGCTTTAACGGTGAAGGAAAACATCGTGATGAAACCTGCACACCTAAGAGTTCTTAGAAATTTCTTAGGTGTGTAGTCCGCCAACCCGCACTAGGCCAGCGTGGCGGACTATGGCCTAAAAGCCTCTCAATGGTAGAGGAGACCCGTGCTCAGCAGTGGGCGTATATGGGTTGATGATGAAGAAGAAGTGACTGCAATAACATTTGGTGGCAATTGGAGTACAGTTAAATAGTATCGGCATATTAGAAACGATCACATAATCCTTGCAAAGAAAATTGTTAGGAATTTCTTAAATCTTTGGCCGCCAACCCGCTATAGGGCAAGCTGTAGACTGAGGCCTAATATTTCTCAGTTGTGTTGTAAGACCCTGCTCAACATTACAAAGTATATATATGGGCTGATGATGACTATCTCAATACAATTACTCGTATATCACTTCTTTAGAAATGCTTACTAAACTAAGTCAAAAGCAAAACCATCTTCACCAGCAAAAGTATTTCATTTATGTCGTATAAATATCGGATTCCAAGGATAAATACTTGTAAATAAAGAAAGGTTCTGCTTGAATACATATTTTATACGAAATCCATCGAAGCATTGGAATTAATTCCATTGCAGTGGGAATCCCTCGTTACACAGGCCGTTTGAGCGGAATGGTCCAATTTTCAGTAATAAAGCTTAGGAAGAAATATATTTTTCTTTAAAGCCCACCTTTTATTATAATTGTGAATATTTCATTGGCGAATTGTGAATTCTATTAAGCCGTAATGGGTTTCCTTTGCTGACATTTAAACGCGTAATTGGTGTCTTATTTAATACTAAAATATTTTTAAATTGACTATTGTTTTTCATTATTCCCTACTTGAATTTAAAATAATAGAAAAATAAGTTGTATTTATATCAATACGTAATTAAACATTTGTTATAATATGGACAGCAAACTAAAGTAATCACATAAAATACCACGACAATTTTAAATTATACAAACCAAAACTGTACTTTTTGTGTTGGCATTTCATGGGATCACACAGTCTCTAAGCGATATGAATCAGGCCATGTCTTAATCTTCATGACGAGCGCCTGCAGGTACACAAACAAGTACAGGGTTTTACAGTATGAATTCTTAATGAAAGGGAGTGGAACTGTGCTCCAAAAACCAGCCACAATGCCACCACGCTCTGGCATCCTTCTCCGTCACAAATGTGGCTGTAATTATATCCTGCTTTTTTGTACATGCTTTTGAGCATTTAAATGAAAACTGTGCCGAGCATACAGACCAAGTAAAAGTGGAGATTATGTTTGTCCTTATTATTTTAAGGTTGATTATGGCTTTTCTAAGATACATATAAATGAAAATAATAGTAATATGCGTGAGTAATGTAGCTGCTGTTCGATATTTGCGAATCAGGCATAAACCAATGAACAATATTTTTACCAATTTAGGAACAATGAGAAAGCATACTAAGGTAGAAACGATGAGAGTAAATGGAAGAGTCGATTCATGTGTATGTGTTCAATGTATGTGTATCAGTAGATGCATGTTGTTGACGAAAAAGTGTTTCAGGATCATAACTTGAGGCACTCAATGGTCCCTGCCTACCCCTATAGGATTCAGGCGTGAGTGTGCTTATGTGTGTGCAACTATTTAGAGTAAGAGGAAATCTAAGGTATTCATAAACAGTAAGGTGACAATACCGCACATTATGCTAAGTGCAGTGGGAGTCCAAACATTGTATTAACTGGAAAAAAGCATCTACATAATATGTACAATAAATCTTCATTTAGCTTGTAGATTTTATCCTAGAATATAAGCTACTATGTTTTAAACGCATTTGATCCACTAGAATAATTTCGTGAGCAACCAAATGTTGCCTAGCTCGATTCACGATTTATACAGGTTATCGTCAGAACTTTTTCTTACGAAAATCGAATAGCTATCTCAGTCACGTAAGTTCTAAAGTATAACTGACGAAATATAGTTGTAGACTTATATAGAAAACTGATTTGGGGTTGTGACTATGTAATATCAAAGTATGTATGTATGTATGCTTATTCACTTATTCTGTCTAGAATAAGTTTTATGTAATTTGCATTTTTCCTGCCTTCTTTTTATTTAAAGCGTATATTAGTTTTGAAAAACTCGACTCGCGGTACGTTGAGCACACAAGTTTGTTCTGTACTGTATAGTTTTATCCGTTTCTACGTTTCGTTGGTTTTATCCTGCGGGAATAAATTCATTTTTATTCACGCAACATTTTAGGTACAAGTCTGACGATGTTATATTTTTATAGAGCTGGGGGAACTATTATGGGTGGTAAGTGCGTACCAGATAATATATCAAATGTTTTAAGGCGGTGTTATCTTAATAGATGATGAATGTGCTCTTTATCCGAAAAGTTCCTAATAATTAGAGCACCTGCTTCTCAGAACTTTAAAATTATGTAAGTATTATCACCACATAGATTAAATAAATTCATTGAATTTTAGTTTTATTGTTTTTTTCTTACAAAAATAGTCGATTTTTGTGCATGTTTGGGGCGATTTTATTATCAAATCTTTGGCTTTGCGAATACATTTTCATTTATTTCATTGCTTTCAGGCAAATACACTTATCTTAAATTCTCATATTTTGTACATATAATTACACGGATATTTACCAATTTCAAGCTTATAAATATGTATAATAAGGTTTATATTTCATTACAGTACGGCAGCAGAAGTCATCACTGAAGTGCAGCCGGTAGCTTCCGACGGAATCGTTCGTGCAATTTCCGCTCCCAACGTATATACGCGTGTTAACGGTCAATGTATTGGTTCCTAGATTCGCAACGTATTTTATATCAAAGAGTCTGGATTACCTCGAAATATTCCTTAAAATTGACTACATTATTAAATAATATTTACTAATATGATAAGCAGTGATGGCCTCGAGGTTTAGGCGCGCGGTCGAGAATCTCGGCGGTCGCGGGTTCGAACCCCAGGCACACACCTCTGACTTTTAGAAGTTATGTGTGTATTCAAATTGAATTATCACTTGCTTTAACGGTGAAGGAAAACATCGTGATGAAACCTGCACACCTAAAAGTTCTTAGGAATTTCTTAGGTGTGTAGTCCGCAAATCCGCACTAGGCCAGCGTGGCGGCCTATGGCCTAAACCCTCGCAATGGTAGAGGAGATCCGTGCTCAGCAGTAGGCGTATATGGGTTGATGAAGAAGAAGAAATATAAAAACTAAAGCTAAAATGTGTGACAACTATTTTGTTTGATGTTTTTACGTGAAAGCTGTTTAATTAATGCTTACATATTTTAACATCGCCGAATAATTATTACTTATCATTGTACACGCGATTCTAAGATTAAAACACTAAGTAAGCAGTACCAGTTACAAAAACACAGTTAAATAAACAAATAACGTGTTGCACGAAAATGTTAGATTGTCTCGTTAAAATTGCTAAAATAATTGCACAATATGCGATTATAGCTAACAACACACTTATTAGGTGAAACTTAGCGAATAAGTAATTTTAATTTACCAACCTTATATTTTCAGGCCAAAAGCGTAAAGTCCAAACAAAATATCCAGAAAACACTGCACTTTTAACAATATTTAATTCAACTTGTGTCACTATCGTGTTTGTTTATCGTACCGGCGCTCAGCGGAGCGTCAAGACGTGTGCTCAACTTGAACCGCGGAATGCTACTGGCGGCTAGGCGAAGAAAATCGCACTAACAGCCAACTGAGGAAAATGCTTTCGTCACACCGCATACGGTAACATCGAGTAATGTGTTTTTTGTAAACAAGCCGAGATTATCGTAAAAGTTTAGTAAGCCGTATAATAAAAGTGAACGTTGGTGTCATCTGTTATATGAGAACAGTTGTTTAACTGCTTTCCTCGCGTTAGTTTCTTGGTATTAAATAAGTAACTTATAAGTTATTGTTAGTGTGAAGTGTGTTCGCGACTATAATGTTACATATCAATGTAATTCGTAAATAATGGGGTGGTAAATAATTTTCAGTTAAGTACGACGATTTCGATGTATTAAGCTTTCGAAAAAAATATTTAAGTCTACATTATATTTACAAGTACTGGTTGGTGTAGCTTCTGGCAATCAATTTTAGTAACTTAATTATATTATGTAAAAATTAGTGGCGACAAAATGAAAGTACAATAAATACAACCAACGCGATAAAATTTACACGTAACAATTTCTGCTAATTGCATATCAATAATAAATAATTGATACTTAACTTAAACACCTTGAGAGAAAGTTTATGTCGCAAAAATTAGGCACAACAATTTGTTTTGAAAAAAAAAAAATCAAAACGGTCGACTTCATTTATTTTAATTGTACAAAACATTTTTTTCTTCATTCCTGCTCTAAAATTTATATTATTGCAATAAATATCAAAAAGAAATAGAATATCAAGCAGTGCTTTACCGCGACAAAAGTACAGCAAAGCCAACGACCGCAATATAATTTGACTCGACAATCGCACCTCCTAAGAATAAGGTTTCGTATGGGGCTTCGTGGTTATATCGTGTCAGCTGGTAGACTCGTGACAGATTTTATAAAGGCTTCTGCATAGGAAAATTACAAATTTGATTCAAACCAACCGGTATAAATGGAATGGAGGCATGGTGTTGTCGCGTGATTGCATTCAGGGATAAGATAGTGTACAAACATATACAACGATGGACTGATTTTTATGATGACATTTACGATGTAAAATCTAAATTATGACAATTTAAAAATGTTATGTTTTCTAACTTATTGTTCAAAAAAAGCAATTTGTAAAGCTGAGGGAGTTTCTTGCCGTTTCTTCTTCACAGCGATAACACATTCCGAAGCGGCAATAGTTTAAAATTGACGATTCATAAGATGTTGTAAAAGTTTATTTGAATAAGTTTAACTTTGACTTTATTTCTGTACTCACATAAGGAGAGGAAAGTTTGAATTGAGGATTAGTTGATCTTGATAGAACAAATAATTATTGCACAAACGAGTCATCACGCTAGAGGACTTCCAAATTGCAGACCTTATACTTGTGAAAAAAGACAATTGTGTAGAAATAAAAAACTGTGTATTTTTTTCGTAAAATTTGAATGACAGAAAAAATTGCTACATATTTGTTAACTCCGTGTACTGAAATTATGCAGATTTTTAATTGCGTAATTCCGTACGAATAAAAGTGCGTCGGCGTCTCAATTACCAAACAAGTGGAGTTAATTGGCGCAGTGCGAGTCACATTCATTGTGTTGCCATGTCGAATAATAATATTGCATAATTAGTTTATTTGATTTTGTAATATGTGTACTAGGTTATTACATAGAGGCTAGTATCCTTAAGGGAGAGGCATAGGTGAAGTAAATCAGCATGGTTTGCCAGCTGTTAAGAGCTTTTTACAAGATTCGGCTTTGGAATATTACCTGGAATATCTAAGTCGTAGAGCAATTGTAAGGTTTGACCAAGAAAGTAGTTTTGCTAAATGCTAATAAAAATATTATAATTCATGACATAAAAATTCAAGTTTGTTGTAGACTCGAACCTGCGGCTGGGTTCTACTGAGCGATCGCTATAAAATTGTACAGGATGTAAAGACGGTGATCGAAAGCTAAGGCAGGTAATAGTTACGGTGATTTTAAAAACAATGAAATACCTGATCCCGAAAATAAAATTTATCTTATTTAAACAGATTCGGGAATGTGTTTTAATCGCCGTAAGTACCACCAGTCTTAGTTTTCCATCACGGTCTTTTTACACACGGTATTTATGCTATAAAATATGTTACAATAACAAAATTATAATTTTCTTATACAATACTCTTTATTCTTTTATAAGAATTTGAATTTTCTGTACGACTCCGAAAAAAATACTCCACATATTTTACGTATAGACTCTAAGGCTTTAAGCGGACTGTCGTAATGTCAAAAACATATTTCTACAAAATAATTAAAATGTATTAAAAGTGGCGAGTTTTATGCGTATATAAAATGAAGGTAAAATTTCGTGGTCATTATACAAATTGCTTCTCGTCATTTGTGCGTCAGTAAGTATATTCATATGAAAGAAATTTTGTATCTATCCTCTCATAAATTCCTAATTTCATTGGAGGGAATATCATTAACCATTTATATTCAAAGTAGGTGTGTGATGTTTACACAAATTCAAACACCACTGTGTAACATTATGTTGATTCTTATTCCAAAGGTGTAAAGGTGAAAATAGCTTAGCGTTGAGTTTTTTGGTATTCAAGTTACGTGGTTAGTAGTGTTAGGTAAACTTTATGACGTTCATACTAACAAGTGTAATGGTTAGGGTTGACATTGCAGTTATAAAATACAGTAACATAGTCGAAGCTTAGAAATTTAATTAATAATCATGGTCAATATATTTTCATCAACAAATTCCTATAGGTAAAATAGGATCCAGTAATTAGAAAAGGCACGCCATAGATTTAGTAGGAACAGTTGGGGATTTTTTATCATAGCTTTGTAAAACTGAAAAGTTTCTCGTAGTTTCTGATACCCACAATACAAAGCTTTTATATAAGTGTGGAGAACCAAACTGTGTATGTGACCATTTTTTTTATATCCTTAAATAAGCAAGTGTGTAGGATTAAAACAGTTCTTACGAATTTCTTAGGTGTAAACCGAACCCGCACTAGGTCAGCGTGGTAGACTGAGGCCTAAACCCTCTCAATGGTAGTGGTGTAGAGGTGATGGGACGTATATAGGCTGATATTGATTACAATTTACAATAAGCATTCACAACAAAACTGACACAAAAATATAAGAGATAATACGTGAAAATATAGATATAAAAATACAGTTTTCAGGGGCAGCCCTGCATTGACAATACACACACGGGCGACGGAGCGTAAATTATTAATAATTAATTACCAAAGCATCACAAACCCTCTCTGTGAAATGTAAATAGGCTGTCACCGGCGCGTTGGGGACTCGTGCACCCTCTGATCATTTCTTTGTGAAAATATATTTTAATTATGGACACCGTAATTATGTTATGACATTCGGAGCGTATGTATGGTGTATGATGTGAACATAGGCAAAAGTACACACAATTAATTATCTGGTGTTGTGAGAGCGAGAAGATGATGGTTGGCGCTTTCTTGGGGAGGCCTAGGTTCAGCAGTGGACGGCGATGGGCTTGACTATTCGCACTCGACCAAAGTAAAGAATTGACATATCGCACGCTTAAAAATATAGTGACCTGATTCAAAATTTTGTATTTCCACCTTCATTCACTTTGTGATTAAATATAGTTGGATTAAATAATAAAATTGTAATGGATGTAATGTAACTATTTAGTACACATATTTTTTAAACATAGTGATTTTTTTATATTTTCTACAAAATGTATTTGACGAAGTAAAATATTTTTCCCCATTTACTTACCTTAGACTCGGCTTTTTTAATTAGGTCATTATATTATTAAGCGTGCGATATATCCTTCCTGGTTGTTGAGGAAAGGTGGTATATTATACAACGTGTGTCGAGTATTCAACGTAGGTATGGGATAATATTAAGGGTAAAAGATATTCGTTATTGTTTGTTGTATGTAAATAATCTATTAATCTATTCTTGCCATCAGAAGCTAATGATGCTACCTGACGTCATCATCTTGATATGTCATCATCTATCTCATCATCTTGAACTAGAAGGTTTAGGCTTTAGTCCACCATGCTAGCTTAGTGCGGGTTGGCGGACTGGCACACCTATAAAATTTCTATGACTTTTTAGGTTTCTTAACGATAATTTCCAACTCAAAAAATCATACCTGACGCTTACATCAAGTGATTGATAGACAAATTGTCTCAAAACAAATCACGCCCAAGCACATATTGTACTCTAAACTCTTTTTAAATTGAGTGAGAGGGACTTAATGATATGTCAGCGTATAAAAGCGCTTTTTTATTAAATCGACTACGCGGCATCAACCCTCCTTTAAAAAATCTAAATAAGCTGTCACCGGCGCCACGTTGTATTCCCCCGTTGATGACTTTATTATCAAATGCGTATATTCATCTCCAGTATATTCCCTAAGGACTGGGGATAGGTAGACTATCACTAAATTAAAGAGTTATCTGTGCTACGACTCTCGTTAATGAAAATGTAAAGAGGGAATCATTTGGTTAATTGCCAGTTTGATTTTTAAAGAATGTTATGTTTTCGTATTAATATCAAATAAATCTACGTTAATCATTACAATTTCATATTCGAAAACCAAGGAAAATTTAAGTGCACAAAAATGAGCCAACCACAGAGGTATAATTTCTATTTTGCTTTCAAACATCTGGTATTTTGACAATTTGTTTAATAATAATTCAATTTTCTTCAACATTTTTATGAAGGCTTAATTCTTTTCAAAGCCATCCTGCCTAAAAATTGCTCATCAAATTACTACGGTTGCCATAATTGGGACGACCCTTTGGGTTTCATTATTGCTAAGGTATCCTTTGAGAACGACTAAATTTAATTCACAAAGACTCTGGACATCTTTCAGAATTAGAGGTTTTCACGGAAGGTTTGCAGGTATAATGATGATAATTGGTTATACTATGGCTTAGAGAAGTGCGTACTCTTAAACAATTTACAGAAATAAAATAAGAATAATTAAAATATTTTTTGTAATATTCTATTAGTTGTTTCTGTAAGACAGTTTGTTAGAGTCCACATTTTGTTATATTGCATGTCAATAAATTGAAACAAAGAGCTCGAGCTCGATGCGGTTACGAAGTTATTATAAGCGCTTTTCACTCATAGAGTCATAGTCCATAGTCATCTACCGCTGGTCAAAGGTATTATCGGATTTGATTGTTATATCAATATTTATTAGGACATAGACCTTTGCACTGTCATGGAAAACGTCAGACGTATCCATCCCACTCCGTTTCTCTGGATCTGATAGATGGTAAAACAATTATAAGTTTTTTTTGAAAAAAAAAAATCTATATAGGTCCTAGCCTCGATTCTCCAAGACGGGTAAAATATTATTCGTATTGGGATTTTCCTTTAGATTTTTTTTAACAACAGAGTCTGAGAAAGAAAATGGCAATAGACTCGCCCCTGTTACAAACTTAAAAGTGATCTAAAAGTAAGTTCAGAAATACACATCTAATGAATATAGGCGTTAGTTTTTAAAGCTTCAATGCCTTGCTACCTGTCTACACCGCAGCAACAAGTCATTTATCTTAATGAAGTACGGCAACAAGACCCTTTCCATTGTACGCGTGAAATTCGGATACACTTTGCATATCGTGACCTTTGGCTTTATGCCGTATGTCATTTGAATGGGCCACATCAACAACTACAGTAATCCACTTCGCATGAAAGGGTTAGTAACCTTACGTCAGAGAACGAATGACATTTCGAATAGAGTTGACAGTAACATAACAAGATTATTCTATAGAAACAAGATTTATTGATAATTTTTTTTTAATTATTCCAAAATGTAGGTAGTCTTTTTTATTTTGTTTGTGTGACGCGTACGAACGCAACTTCTAGTAGTAATTTTGAAAATTCGATCAGTTTATTCAGTATTATAATTATGTGTTAAGGTTTAGCTTCTATTATATTATAAGTGAAGTGAAGTGCCAAAAAATTGTTGTTTATATACGAGACATAAAAGAAAAAGTAGTTCCATTTACAGGATAATCTTTCTGTCTAACAATCTTTTGTGTTTCATCAGAATCGCCAAAAAAAATCTACGTGCTACCGAAGGTATATTGTATTATATTTTTTAAAACTCAGTAACAAATTTCGATGATCACATTTAGTTTTAATACTAGTACATACCTTAGTTAGCACTGCTATAATATGCATTGCGTTTAGGTCTGTTGGTTCCTGTGTTTGGCAGAGTGTTATTGGATTTTCCGTTAGGAAGTTCTCGGTAGCAGTGCGGAGTTTAGAATTGTACTTTATTAACTTTGACGTTATATGCTGCGTTTAGTGGTTCGTGAGTTTTATACATCAACAGCCATCGTCTTTTCATACCATGTACCAATAGAAATTTCGTATGCTAACTTGTTCACGACGATAGTAAACTAAATGTTCTTTTTCTTTAAAAGCGTATTTGCAATATTTGTATGTCGCATACATACAGTCACATTTGTATGTGATCAGAACTATGCAATTCTGATCTAACACAATGATACAAGTATTGTTTCGTGGGTATCAGGAACTATGGAAGACTTTTCGGTCCACAAACATCCAGACTCGAAACGATTTTCGAAGATTTTCTGTTGTCGATTAAGAAGCTATTTATAAACCATTAATTTTAAAATGTTTTTGTATTAGAACAGCAGGCAGAAGACAATGGCAAACATCATTTAATTCAGAAACGGGCACGTTAAAGTTTTCAGCAATTTGCAAAGTTTTATTAATGGAACACTGAATTCAGCTTCTGATCTTAATCTATATTCTACGGAGACTTTCGGCAAACAATTCCTTTAGATCTATGGCATTGTGAGATCGCTCTCTCAAGCGTTCGTTTAAAATATTAATTAATATCGCAAAGATAATATTTTAGAATAGAATATTAGTATTTTAGAGCGATTCATTATAAAACAGACTTGAAGGAGTAAACGTGTAGTCCCGTTTTTATTCAAAAGAGAACATTAGTGACTTAATAATTACATTAATTTGTACAAAAAAACTTTTATACACAAATATTAATTCTATTGTATTGGGTTTTATATAAATTTTAGTATAGACTGCAGGCCAAAAGTTTAGGACCACCTTAATTAAAATATGAAAATTAAATAAAATCCAAAAAAATATTAATTTTTTAATTAATCTGTTTAACATAATGTTAGACATATGTAGTTGGACGAGAACTGTGTGGGTCACATACTCAATAAGACATTTGTCCCAAACCCCCAGTATTACAAATGCAAAAGTAAAATGCTCTCACTCAATCGTTTAAATTGTTTGTGACTATGGTCAATTGCTTGACCACTTTTGATATTTTTTATAATAGATATGGACGTAATATCTAGCACATAACGATTAAGTAAAATAAGTTTTTTTAAGTGTTGTCAACACAATAACATTATACTCTTTAACGTACGGTAGATACACTCAGTCCCTTTATTCCTAAAGAGGTCAGCAGAGATACATTTCTGGACTTAAGTTTCATCAGTACCTACGTAGATTTTTATAACTTTTTAGCAGGGAACGAGCCTATTGCCGACTTTGGCACACATTTTTAGTCAGTCTCCATGATCCAACTAAGATTTTCCTAGATAAACCTAATAACGCTGCCCGATCGAGAATTCGAAACCCATAATCTCTAGATCACATGGTAGGTATATTCTTCTTGTGGGGTGCCTTAACAGGAAACCTCCACGTGGTGCACCCTGGGCAACGACGACCAGCATAAGTTGTCGCAGTCAGCGACTTGTTATGCTGGTCGGCGGCCAATTCCTGTCGGTGGGGACCGGCGATTCTCGCCATTTTGTATTCGTATTCCCCATCGCAGCTGGGGTCTCTTTTGGGCCATCCCGGTTCCATCCCGGGCCGTCGGCGGGCTCGGACAGCAATCCTTTGCTTCCGAGCGGGAAATGGGCGAAACCCATTTCCACCGTCGCACTCGTAAACCGGCCGAAGCTGTGGTCATGTCTCGCAGTTCGGCCGGCACGAGGGTCTTGGCTTAATCGCCCGGGCCGCGAGGGAGAAAACCTTTATAAAAAGTTACCCCGAATTCCAAGCGGCGGCGCACCGTGAGGGGATGCATGGCTGATGGGAGGTTCAGTCTCTAGTGCGACCCCCGCCAGAGTACCGGCCGACCCTCTAGGCGGGTTACGCTAGGCTTACCCAGGTACAGGGGGCTCTGCCTGGGTGGACTACCCTTTCCCCCACACTCGTGGGATCTATATGGATATCTTTAAAAAACCAAAAAATAATTTGACGAAGTTGCCTGCACCGGCTTGTGCTGATCAGGTGGAGATTGTTGGACTTGTGTCTGACAACGGAGGTGTAATGCAGGAGAAGACGGGTGCGATGCCCGCAAATGAGGACAGTATGGAGAAACCCATTTCTGTTCAATCCGGGAATGGTGAGTCTTCTCCATGTGTCAGGCGAAGTAGACGTCTTTGGATGCGATCGGTGAATTCAGACCGATCACGCTCCAGATCGCTTTCAGTGGCGTCGGCCTCCAGCGATGACGAGTTGGAACCAGCGGCCAAAATCAAGGCAATAGATGACCGTCATATTTACATGAAGCATTCCGAGGGAGCGTCTTCATCTGCTCCCCTACGCGACCAGGTCCTTCGCGACATCGCGGCTCAATTGAGAAACGTTGCTGATAAGCCGGGCAACGTAAAAGCGACGCTCATTCAAGCTTTGAAGGATGCCAGCAAAAAACTAGATGACGTAGCGGATGTGCCCGCATCCTCCGAGAAGGCGCAATTGGAAGCAGCCAACGCCCTTCTCCGGGAAGAAAAAGAATCCGAACTGGCTGAAAATACATGCCTTCGAAAGAAGATCTCAACACTTGAGGCCAAAGTGGCTGAGATGGAGGAACGTCTCGCTAACATCATTGCGGCGAGACAATACGACTTAGAGTGTCTTAGCCGGTTACAACCAGAACCTCGACTACGGCCTCCTTTGGCATCCGATCGGAGTAAGACAGCTATGGCACAACAACCTATTGTTGTACCAAAGAATTTAAATGAGCAAGGACATAAAAAAAAACAAAGACGAAATATAGGCGGAGAAACAGCGTTCCCACCTATTTCGCACCGCGAGCCCCCTAGCTCACAAGCTCGGGCTACGCCGGCGCCTCGGATTATAAATGCCGTACACCCAACAGCATGTGCACCTTCGGCTCCTTTATCCAAAAGGAAGGGACGGAAAGTAAGACAAACCGCCGCCCCTGAGCCAACTTTAAGGGAACCTCGCCCGTTGCCTCCACCGCCTCTATCCATGGAGGCACCATGGTCAATGGTGACGCGGCGCGGCAAGAAGGATAAGCAAACGACTAATACAACAAAGTCTGTGCAACACAAATCGCAGCGGAAGCCGATGCCAAAACTTCGGCCACCACGTTCCGCGGCGGTAACAATAACTATAGCGCCCGCGGCTATGGAGAGAGGTCTAACCTATAGCCGTATAATTGGTGAGGCTCAAGAGAAAGTTGACCTAGCCGACATAGGCATCAACAAAATTAATTGGCGTAAAGCGGTAACGGGGGCCACCATAATTGAAGTGCCGGGACCAGATAATCAACTAAAAGCTGACTCTCTTGCCGCAAAATTAAAGGAAGCGTTCTGTGGGTCGGAAGACGTAAGAGTCACTCGGCCCATAAAAACCGCGGAATTACGACTCTCGGGGCTCGACGAATCCGTCACCCCCGAAAAGGTCGCACAAGCTTTCGCTATGGCCACTCAGTGTCCAGCGGAGGCGATAAAAGTTGGAGAGGTTAGACCAGACCGCTCAGGTTTGGGCGTAGTCTGGCTTCGGGCACCAGTCGTTGCGGCCGAAAGAGTGGCCAGGACAGGACGTATCCTGGTCGGGTGGTCGGCGGCCCGCGTCAGTGTCCTTGAATCAAGGCCCCTTCGGTGTTTCCGGTGCCTTGATTTGGGGCACGTCCGAGAGCGTTGTACGGCCGAGACTGACCGTAGCAATTTGTGTTACCGATGTAGTCAACCGGACCACAAAGCGCGAAGTTGCTCCGCAGTCCCGTATTGCATTTTATGCGCTGCAGCAAGCAAACCTGCGGGGCATTCAGTCGGTAGCAAGGCCTGCGTGGTCAAGCCTAGCCGCCGCTTTAAGAAGAACGGTAAACGTACTGCCACTGAGGCCATGACCCAGTCGCAGCCCGTGCGCCCATCGCAGGTCGAGACTGAGTTAATGGAGGTCGTCCAATAATGAATCTCAAGATCCTCCAGGCGAACATCAACCACTGTGCCGGTGCACAAGATCTGCTTCTTCAGTCTATGGCTCAGTGGTTGGTGAACGTGGCTGTGGTCGCCGAGCCGTATTTCGTCCCGCCCCGTGACAACTGGGCCGGGGATCTCGACGGTTTGGTGGCCGTAATCACCCAGGGCGCCGCGGGCTCCCCGCCCTTTGAAAAAGTAGCGAAGGACCGGGGATGCGTAGCGGCTCTGTTGGGAGGAATTTGGATTGTGGGAGTTTATTTTTCTCCCAACAGACCCTTGGTCGAATTTGAGGCTTTTCTCACTCGGCTAGGGGCCCTGGTGACACAATGCCAACCTTGCCCGGTCGTCGTGGCTGGCGATTTCAACGCCAAGTCTCGGGCTTGGGGTTCGTCGGTTACCGACGCTCGTGGCAGGGTCCTGGAGGAGTGGGCGATCTCACTGGGCCTGGCCGTCCTTAATCGGGGATCTGTCAACACTTGCGTGAGACACAACGGCGGATCGGTGGTAGATATTTCGTTTGCCACCGGTACCGTCGCACGCAGTGTCCAAAACTGGAGGGTTCTCGTGGGCGTAGAGACATTGTCGGACCACCGTTACATCCGGTTCGACATCTCTGCGTCCGCCGCATTTCAATCTGGCGACAGACCGAATGCTCCGATTGGGGGCGGCCTGCGATGGGCTATAAAACGCCTTGATAGAGAGGCTTTGGAACTGGCCGCTCTTGTCCAAGCCTGGCTCCCCGCGCCGGAATTAACGGTGCGGGTTGAGGAGGAGGCCGAATGGTTCGGGGCAGCAATGACTAACATCTGTGACGCGGCGATGCCCCGAGTCCAACGCCTCCCTCCGCGGCGCCAAGTATACTGGTGGTCGGCGGAGCTCGAGCAGTTAAAGTATAATTGTGAGGTGGCGCGCCGCCGACTCGCCAGACTAAGGCGCCGTCGGATACGCCAGGCTGACTATCAGGACCAGGAGCGGCTGCTCCGCGGCCTCTATAAAGAGGCTAGGAGAGCGCTGCGGGTGGCCATTAAAGAGGCGGAGCAAGAACTCCGCCCCAGGGCTCGACGGCATCCCAGGACGTGTATGGGTGCTCGTAGTCGAGTTCTTGGGGACAAGGCTCCGTAGCCTGTTTTCCGCGTGCCTAGAGCAGGGCCAGTTTCCATCGAGGTGGAAAACAGGGAAGCTGGTCCTGCTCAGGAAAGAGGGTCGACCCGCTGAGTCGCCATCGGCTTACCGGCCCATTGTGTTGCTCGACGAGGTTGCCAAACTTTTTGAGCGCATCGTTCATACGCGCCTCGTCGAGCATCTTGAGGGAATCGGCCCGAACCTGGCCGATTGCCAGTTCGGGTTCCGCCGGGGCCGATCTACCGTCTCAGCGATTCTGCGGGTTAAGGCACAAGTGAAGGAGGCAGTGGCCCGGGGCAAATGCGTCGTGGCGGTGTCCCTGGACATCGCCAACGCTTTTAACACCTTGCCCTGGCCCTGCATCGAAGAAGCACTGCGGTACCATGTGGTACCACCCTATCTCAGGCCAGGCGCACTCGTACCTCTCAAACAGGGACGTGGTGTACCCGGGCGCCAACGGGTGGCACCGAAGAGCAATGTCGTGCGGTGTTCCACAGGGGTCGGTTCTTGGGCCCCTTCTGTGGAACATCGGCTACGACTGGGTGCTCCGTGGTACCAACCCCCGGGGCGTCGGCGTAATCTGTTACGCCGACGACACGCTCGTCACAGCGACGGGCGGGACCTTCCAGGAAGCCGCCGTCCTCGCCGCGGTTGGAACTGGCAACGTGGCGAGGAGAATTCAGCGGCTGGGCCTCAAGGTGGCCCTCCACAAATCCGAGGCCATTTGTTTTCACCGGCCTCGGATGGGACCACCTGCTGGGGCCCACGTCGAGATTGAGGGCGTTCGAATTCCCATCGGCAAGCAGCTCAAATACTTAGGGCTGCTGCTGGACAGTCGGTGGGAGTTCCGCGCCCATTTGGAAATGCTGCAGCCGAAGCTGCTGCGGGTTGCAGGCGCTCTATCAGGCCTGCTGCCCAACCTGGAAGGTCCGGGCATCCCTTGCCGAAGGATGTATATGGGAGTCGTGCGGTCTATGGCGTTGTATGGAAGCCCAGTATGGGCCGAGTCTCTGAACAGCCGCTGCGTCACTCTACTGCGCAAGCCTCAGCGTGCGCTGGCGCAGCGGTTGATCAGGGGCTACCGCACGATCTCCTACGAGGCGGCCTGCGTTCTGGCCGGGTCCCTGCCATGGGACCTTGACGCCAAATTCCTCTCGCGACTATACCATCAGCGGGAGGAGGCGTCAAGTCGCGGGGACAGGCTGGCCCCGAGGGAGGTTGAGGCGATGAAAACCTCCCTCCGTACGGCCGCCGTGGAGGAATGGCGAACCAGGCTGGAGAATCCCAGTGCTGGTGCTGTGACCGTCGAGGCAGTGCGTCCTGTCCTCGTCCAGTGGGTGGACAGGCGCCACGGCGCGGCGACGTTCCGCCTGACGCAGGTGTTGTCGGGGCACGGATGCTTCGGCCACTACCTGTGTCGGGTGGCACAGAAGGAGGAGTCGACCGTGTGTCACCACTGTGACAACTGTCTGGACGACACAGCCCTGCACACTTTACAAGAGTGTCCAGCCTGGGAGGTGGAGCGCAGCGCTCTCCGCGCTACTGTTGGTGACGATCTCTCGCTCCCGGCCGTCATCTCTTCGATGGTCGGGAGTCCGAGGTCCTGGCGAGCGATGCTCTCCTTCTGCGAGTACGTCATGTTGCAGAAGGAGAGCGCGGAGCGGGATCGCGAAAGAAGCGATCCCGCCCGTCAAAGACGTCAAAGAAGGAGGCGCCGGGTCAACAGAGACAATTAGACCCGGCGCCCTGCCCTGTGGTAAGGGGGGTAAGAATCCCACCACGGTATCCCCTGCCTGTCGTAAAAGGCGACTTAAAGGGGCCCTTGGGGTCGCTGGACGTGCTGTGGGGGCAGCGCGTCCTCACTGAATGTGACCCCGAGAGGGGCGGCGGCACTGTGGCCTGTGTACGTCGCGGGCGCCCATCCACAACCAGGGCGCCCGAACCAAGATAGTGGGGGTACATCTGTGCCCCCTAAAACTCCGAGACGGCCGAGACATTTACGTCTCGGAGGCGCACCGGGCGGCTGCGGATGACGGTGGGCGCTTCTCGCCCGCGTACCGTGGTCGCCCCACTCGGCGCGAAGATGGCCACCGGGGGGTTTTGGTCGGTATGCCGGTTTAGGGATTTTGTTAGGGACCCAGCCCGGCACTAACATCTGCGCGGATATGACGTCGCCGCGCGCCGGGCTGGAAGACCGGTGACCCCGACATACGCTTCCCGCCCCCCTCCCCCGGGCTGGCGGGAAGTAGAGCCATAAACAGCTTTCCTCCCGAGAACAAAAAAAAAAAAAAAAGGTATATTCTTGTACCGGGAGACAACGAAACAATTGTGAATGCTCTTTATAGTCTTCGTAACTCAATATTTAACACGAAGTTATTCAAAGCTGAGTCAATATCCAAGACAAATCAGAAAAAGGTAAGTAAAACAGCTGTCTTATTGCCTTCGTTTTTTCTTTGTAGAATTTTCAATTTAGTTTTAAATTCCCTTTGAAAAAGAAGAGACCCTTTCCTTAACAATATTAACAACTCCATAAGTAGATGTACAAAGAAGGTTTGACATAAAGTTTTCACGTCGCAGAAAGAAAAATCACAAGAACGACAAAAGGAATGGAACGAATGAATGAATAATGAATAGGGAGAGATATTCGAGATTGAAATGAAGAGTGATTTCTGACAAGATTAATTTGATTTGTATAAGTGTCACAAAAAATCTTAATTAATATAGATGCTCGCATATTAACTCCCATTTGTTTTGCGTATTTATTTATTTGTTACTTTCGTATATCAGAAATATCAAACCAATCAAGTTTGTTATAATAAATAAAAAATTAATAACTAAATGGAACACAATGAAATCAATTCATTTAAGCACTTATTTATTATGCCCATCTCCTTTGAACATTATGACTTAGACGAATTTACGAATTTGTCTTTTATGAGAGTACTCTATGAGTAACTGTAGCGACATCTATCGCCAGCCACTACAACTAACCACTTCCCATGAAAATTAAAAAGTACACATACTTTTCCATGCATTACAAGCATACAGCTAATCAAATAAAATTGTTAGGTTATGTAATTCATTGTTAATTTGTTCAATAAATTCAATAGGTCCGTGTGGAATGCCGATAGTCGAGGGTCGGACCCCTGCGCTGCGGAACCGAATTATCCCATTAGCCACAGGAATGAAGTGATCAGCACGCGAAAATGCCCTGTTTCCTCACTACACGGTTGACTACGCAACAATTGTGAAAGGCGGGCATTGTAGATTTAATGTACTTATGTATAACGTAAATGAATTAAATTAAAGTTATTATCTAAACATGATTTGTATTACTGCACCAATATGTCGCCATTTGTGGTTTAAGCCTCATGGGTTCGCACCCATAGATAGATATATAGAATAGATTCGCGTTTATTGTCGTATTGTACATCGTTTATTGTACATTTCCACATTTCATCATTTGCCCGACCACGTAATCAATTACAGGACCTTAATATTGCAGGACGATTACTAGTACCCCGAGGTCCATCTTAAAGGAATGAATCGTAGATTTCACGTACAACTAAAACATACCTATTAATAGACTTTTGAGTTTAAATGAATGAATTCTCTATGTTCTAGTGCCATTTATACAGTAAGCGGTTATTTGCTATGCGAGTCCTTTTATGTAAAGACGATGACAGATAAACTAAATGAAAGTCTGAGAGTACGTACTCAATAAATAGGAGATGAGATAAAGTTACTTATAAAACGAAACAAGCAAAAGAATAAAATATGTATTATTCAAAGTACGTTTCGCGTCATGAAGTTTATAACAATTGTGGAAGAAGTAAATATAGATGTTTTTACTATCAACATTATTAGTTTCCATATTTCGTTTATGGGAATTAAAATGTAAGACCAACTGTCTAAATCAACGCAATCACAATGGGGCTAAAAAGTTCTCGAATAGAGACCACGCAGGGTAGGACGTCCACCAACAAGATGGTCCGATGACATGGTAAAGGTCGCGGGATCTCGCTGGATGCAAGCTGCCTTCAGCAGGTCACTGTGGATATCATTGAGGGGGCTTATGGTCAGCAATGGATTTATGTTGGCTGATGGATGGATGTCTTAATTATAAGCGAGAGCCACAGTACTATTAATTAATAATAATAAATAAATACAACTAACAGTCACACACATAATCCTGACCCCACATTAAGATACGAGTCCTGTGTCGTGGGTATCAGAAACTACGAGAGACTTTTACGGTCTCACAAATACCTAGACCCGAAACAAATATTTGTGGATCACACAAACATTTGTCTCGGTGCGGGGATCGAACCCGCGGTCGCTCGTTTCGCAAGCTGGAATAAAGCCAACTGCGCCACGGGGCTGCCTCTTGATTCTCAATCATTATGATGCGTGTAACCAAACCTTAGGTTTCCCGATCTATATCAAATATCTAAAAGTATTCATGATTGGCCTAAATTGGCAATCCAGTAGAACTGCAACTTCCCAGCACGAAGTTGTGTAGCGGACAGGAGCCGATAGGACTGCTCCGATGCGGAATTCCGCCGACGGGATGCACCGCGATGGCGTAAGTGACGAACTTTAGCTTCTCCTAACAAATTGTGTGGTTGAAATTGTTGGGGGCGTTTGTATCGTATTTGTATTCGTAAGCAAATGTATTCTTTATGCCTATATAAGCAATATAAGTGGGTCATGTTTAGTTTAGAGAAATACTAGAAGATTTTTCCATTAGAAATTTTCGTGCCTCAGAGTACTGCAATGTCCTCGAGCTTGTGAGTCCTTACTAATACGTAAGACTTAAAACTGAGCAATCCGAATAGGGTGGCACTTGGAAATATTTTCATCTACCTACATCTTCAAGGGTACAGACAAAATTCGAATCGCACAGAGCTTAAAAAGAAAACTTGGCAATAAAAAATGATTTTGTCAAGCGGAAGGGACGGTTGTAAGAGGTTATGACTGTGGTTAATCTATTTTAAAGAGTATAATCGAGAAAGGTTTGAAATAGTTCTTAATTAGCTGACTTTTAAAGTTAAATATTACTTTTTTTAAATTTAATTGTATTCGAATTTAGCACATTACCTATTCCCTAGTATAAAACACAAAATCTTTCGTACCACACATTTGTTAAAGAACTTTGGACTTACCGCCGTACAACTATTCAAATACATCCACTGTTCTTACTTATTCATTCCTTACAATTTCGCTTGGAGAACGTTACTTTGCGCCGCCAGACTTGAACACAAATTCAGGAATACACTAAAATCCTGGCGCGCTATCTGGAATTGTGTTGTAAAATTATTTGTAGCCGGTTTAACCGGGGCGGCTGCCGGTCCGTGTTTATTGGTTTGGACGTCCACAAGATCCCAACTAACGACTTTAGTCGTAAACTGTAACATTGTTAATGGCTCGTTTGTTTTTATTCACTTCTAATACAGCTTAGGGTAGCTTTTATTTACCGAAAGTAGGCAAGATTACTGGTTCAGGAGGACATTTTGATCTTAAACGAAATATACTAACGTAACTTTCTTACAATGATTTGATGCTCTTTAGGTGTAGGCACGCGGGCGAGAAACTCGTCAGTCGCGTGTTCGGATCCCAGGCCCAGAGCTCTGACTTTTCGAAGTTAATATGTGTATTCCTTTAATGAGTTACTGTTATCGCATTATCGCTATATTATCATTTAATTTATTGGTGAAGGAAACCCTCGTAGGAAAACCTGCACACTTAAAAGTACTAAGGAATTTCCACTGTGTAGTTCACTAACCAACAAGCATTTGTGATCATACAAGCATTTGTCTCGGACTGAGGATTGAAACCACGGCCTCTTGTTTCGCAGGCGTTTGGTAAAAAATCAGTCACGATTCAAAGTGACAAAACAAATTTCTTTTCAGTGTGACGTCATGATTTTAATTCGGGGAGATATAAAAAAGAAACAAAACAATATAATTGAAATAACGTATATTTTTACATTTCTCAAAATCATTAAAATATTTAGCTAATATTGATTACAAAAATAACTGTCCTTAAATATAAAATGTTACACTTGTATACATTACATTCACTAATCCGTCACGTGGTTACGTAACATAAGAAGGTATTTACAATGAATATAATATGGAAGACTTAATATTAAATTGACTATTTTAATGTGAATTACAAGGTAAGTCTTACAATATGTCATGTTAAGAGATGTCTTTCACGTTTAGTCCATGACCAACTAAACGAAGTCAATTCTGAAAGAGACTTACAAAAAATACTTATTCTGTGCAATAGGCTTCTAAATTTGAATATAGAATTTTTTAGTTAACATTAAAAAGGCAAAGGATACTGTTATATACAGCCAAGAGTTGAATTAAAAGGAGTTTTATCATATTAGCGGACTAATAAAAAACATTTTTTTTTAATGTTTTACGAAAATTTTTATTTGTATTTTTTTAATATCCCTGCTTCAGAATTGACCAAAAATATTCTATTAGTGGACTTTTAAGGCAAAATTTGATCAATGATCCTATGGAATACATGGTAATATAATAAAAGCATTGAAAAAACAGTTGTTTACGATAAACATCTCTCAATGAGGCACCAACAAGCATTTACAAAAATATACTTTAAAGCAATAAATTCATTGAATTCTATTTGTATAATTGTATTTAAATTTTTTGAGCAAATTTAAATTCTTTAAGTCATCATTCGATTTTTTTAGATTATGGCTACGATATTCAAGTATTGAAGAAATTATATAAGGCAATATATTAAAGAAAACTCTATAGTTGGATTGTATATTTGATAATGTATTTATGATGACAATGATTAGAATTGTAACTTGATTGGTTTCACTACTACAAATACATATTTAAAGTTAACTCAGCCGCGAGGAAAATAGGCTAAAGCTGTGTGACTAAGGCCGAATTTATTTCAAGTATAGAAGCGGTGTGTGCCCATCAAAGGGACATTGTATATAAAGGACTGATATGATTATTATATTGAAGTCGAAATTATCCCGTTACTCATTTAGCCGAAGTAAGATTTTAAGCTTTATATTCTCTTCAAAATACAATAACAATATAAACATAACGATGTGCAACAACAGTGATGCATATATAAATATGATTAAATATATTTTAAGTAAACAATATTGCAACAAGATTCTAGGAAAATATTGAGAAGCCATTAACTAAAACTAATTTAGTAGGGACCACGCTTATAACCTTAACATTAAAATTATTTATATTATTTACATATTACATTTAAAACGCTATTTAACAATGTAATTTACATACCCAAATACTATTCTTGCTAAAAAAGCGAGAATACGAACTGTCAATAAAAAACTGCATTTTGCAAATATCAGTTGATACACAACTGGCAAGATTAACACTAAATATAATGGCATTACGAAAATAGCTGATTGGACCAGCGTTTGCCTTAAAATTATACAAAACACATGGAAAAAAATCTTTACATTAAGTAAGCTGTAAATAAGAAATCACTTGATTGCTTCGTTGACAAGTTGACGCGTCTAACAGAACGTTAGACTCGAACCGAAATACACGAATTGTCTGAATAAACTGTGCGTATTGTATATCTATCTCATGCGTTGCGATACATCCGTCCCACTCACACGTATAATTCGGCTAATTTAAAAGTTGGCGTCCCAGCCTGAGAGGTCGTCGGGCGGGGGTTCATCCGCATCGGGTGGGTATTGGTCGAAGTTGTGCGTGTCGACGGGAGACTTGACGGTCGGTGTGATCGGCGGCTCGAGAGATCGCTGCGCCAAACCCTCCCAGTTGAAGCCGTCGAACCATCTGGAATAAAAAGGTATTTATAAAGTTCTTTGTGCATGTTTGAACAGAGAAGATTTATTAGATTTCCGTTTAAGTTTGATAATAACTAATTTTTTAATAACATTTTGGGGCTCCCTCGCTTAATTTTAAAGCTGTGATTGTGTGGCCATCCTCAACTTACATACAAAAGATTGATAGTGATTTGGAGTTATATAGTCTTTGTGTACCCTAACGTGACACTGAAGTGAGTTTATGTGTATCTGTGAGAATTCAAAGGTAATTCCAATAACGGGAGTATATACTCCCGATTATATGATCATGAGATCATATGATAAGATCATTTATGATAAGATCATATGATCTCAGTTGATGCCCATTCAATCTCCGGGGCATCTTAAATTATCATATTCTAGAATTTAAAATGTCTTAATATCATTGTGGAGAATCTATAATCTACGCCTATAATTGTCTATAATGCAGATGGACCGTGTTTAGCACAATAACATGAAGATTAAACAATTATAGGCAAAGATTCGAAAGGCAAATATAATATAATCATCATACTTGTGCTTCTGTATCTCAGTGATGCCGCCGCGCTGGTAGCCGAGCCGCTCGGCGGGGTTGTCGCGGCAGAGCTTCTTGATGAGGTTGGCCGCGTTGCGCGTGATGCAGCGCGGGAACTCCACCGCGTCGATCCCCTTCAGGATCTTGTTGTACGTCTTCATCGGGTCCGAGCCCGTGAACGGCGGCGAGCCCGTCAGCAGCTCAAACATGAGAACACCTGTACGTGATAAACCCAAGTGTTATGATTGGTACTTGATGTCACCAACTACTACTTCTGAATACCCAAATGCACGAATAGAATGTTTGTTACCTTAAGTCATTAACTTCTACTTCCGATAACCGTCACGTTGAGGAAATTTTTGATCTTAATATGACCATGATAATATTGACATTAATAGTAAATGTAGGCTTACAACGAAACACGACACAAAAATATTTTTTTATGTGACACGAGCTAGCTTATTTATACTATTTCAATATAATGACTTTTTAAAAAGTTTTCCTAAAGTCAATGAATTACTATATTCGATACCTCCTCAATAGTAGAGGAGTCTCGTACCCAGCAGTAGGGCATATGTGCGCTGTTAACAAACAATCGTTACTTCCATTAGGTACTCTATCTCTCAACAATACTTAAGGACCTAACATATACTCCAGTCGAATTCATTAACTAAGTATGATCCAGACAGAAGCAGCCAACACAAGTCAAGCATTACCTAAGGACCAATAGTCCGCGCTGATGTCGTGGCCTCTGTTCATGATGACCTCCGGCGCGACGTACTCGGGCGTGCCGCAGAACGTCCACGTCTTGCGGCTCGCCTGCAACTTCTTGGAGAAACCGAAGTCCACCAGTTTCACGTAGCCTTTCGAGTCTAACAGTAAATTCTCCGGTTTGAGATCCCTGGAACAGAAGGTTTTGATGTTAGGAACTTTAACGGTGATGTCAGATAGCGTTTGTATATTTGAGTTTCCGCCTACAAATTGGTAGAACAATGTCGTAATCTAATTGGATTAAAGAAAGACTTCAACAACTACATATGTTCAATATGGGCAACAAATTAGAATCAATGGTTATATGGTATTAATTCTATAACTGACAGAAAGGGGCAGTTAGCGCAGATAGGGAATAATGTTCTGAATACAAAAAGAAAATGTTAACATGACGCTTTGTCATCAACTACTTTCATTTCCATTCAGCTTTTGAATTATGATTATACTTCTGCATTGATTTAATATATAATTATATCTCCAGTCTCTTATATCCATTTACATCTCTTATACATATTGAAACATAAACCCCACAAATCGTCTTGTCATAACAAGGCTAGACTTAAGACTTGCACAGACAACTTACTATTAGGAAAATCACTTGCTCAATTATCGGACAATATCTATGCCTTGTATCATAGTTACTATAGCATGATATGATAATGATGACAACGTAATCACAAGAATTGTGGCTTGCGATATGCATGATCACTTAACCAATTTATGTAATCATGACATCAATGAATAAAGATAGACACGTTATTTGTTCCAAATGTTGAAATGTACATGTCGCTATGATATGTATCTCTCTTTTCTTTTATTTCTAATAATGTTTTTAAGAAATCGTGGTGAGATTAGATAGTGGTTTTGTCAATGTTGCATTTGCTACCTTCTATCGATTATCGTGAAATTTCGTTAATTTTTCGCTTTACCTGTAAAAATTATAGTTATTATCTTACTATTTTCTCTTAGAAATACATACAATTTTATGATAAAAACAAAGGCCTAACTAGTAAGCTAGTAACAACAACAGAATCACAGAAGAATGATGTCATTTCCACCGCAGCGTTGCAAATTATCACGGACAAAGACACGCCATATCGCCAATTATGTCACTTTGACCACAACAGAGCTACGTTTTCTATGAAAATTGCGGTTTTTGCAATATTTATTTAGTATACCCCAAGCCACGAACTACTGAAGCGTGGAGCTGGCAATGAAAGTAAATGAAACGCGTCAAAGCGATCGGAAGCAATAGCATTAAATGAAGGACGAAGATGAATGGCTATGATTAATTAGTAAGTATCACTAAACTCTAAGAAAACATTAGCTATTTTATTTTTCCGCCTCCGAGCACATTTGCGGCATTTAAGAATAACAGGTTCGGCACAACACCACACACTTATTACTTGCGTTATTTGCTTAGGGTTATAAATATTAGGATTAATGAGGAAATAGATTGACCATGAAGCCTAGAAACATGCCATAAAATCGGCACTTGGTTAAGTGGTTAACGTTAAGGTAAGGTTAAGTGCACTTTAAACACTAATATTGCTTGTTTACAAAAGGTAACCATCAAAATTTACCTATAAATTATATTCCTAGAGTGCAGATAGTGGAACGCTTCCACCACACAGGCTGTGTAGAATCTAGTTGTGGCGTCGTCAAATTGTCCTGGAATAAACACATATATGAAATTATAAGCCTTCACAAAATTTGAGTTTTTTCAATATATTTTAGCAAAACAACTGACTTGAATCCATTTCCGCAAATTATCAAGATACAATATTTCATTTCCAATTATGGAAGACAAAAAAACTTACCTCTATCTCTTAGAATAGTCCATAACTCTCCACCTAGGCAAGTTTCCATGAGCATATACAAGTATTTCCTGTCTTTGAACGTCTTATACAACTTCACGATGAACTCGCAGTTCATTTCCGACATGATTTCCTTCTCTGACATGATATGCTGTTGCTGCCTCGTCTCAACGATCTGGGCCTTCTTCATCTGCTTCAGGGCGAAGGACCGGCTCGAGTCGCTCTGGATTTGCACCAACTCCACTCTTCCGAAACCTCCTATCCCCAACGTTGCTATTATACGCAAGTCTGAGAGACGTAGATTGGCGAATTCCTCGTTCAATCTGTAAGGAGCCATAACCATTATTTTAACGTTACCAATACTAGCTTCTACTTTTACTTCTCTCTCTAAGACAATGAGCTCGCAATAACTTTCTACTGGTTAGTGAAGTTCTATCATCTATGCAAAATCGAATAATCTTATCTCGATTCCAAATAGGTTTTTGGCTTTTAACTTTCCTAACATCTCGATCATAATTGTTGTGTCTTTGTGTATTCCACGAGATCCATTATTCACTCATTCACGGTTGCTCTATTGTGTTCATTCATTCTGCACAATCTTTGCAATAAAAACGCGGGAAATATTAATTGTTATCGCTGTATACCATTTATTGAGCTATTTTCCATGTCTAAGAGGAAAGTTAATAGCACGATTTATTTCAGCTATTATTTCGAATTTGATATTGATATAGAGATATGACTTTGAACATGCAATAAGCTTCAGTTGTTTATGTTGCTTACGCTTAAATATTCAAATGGCATGACCTTAATTTACAAAAAGATTTTATGGTCCCCTTTCTTTTTACATTATCTAAAACCAAAATAAATTTATTGACACATTATATCAATAAAATAGGCACGATAAGGCCGCCCTTTGTACTTTCTTTTTTGTTTATTCCTAAGTTTAATTTAAGTTATATGTGTACAATAAAGTTTTAAATAAGTAAATAAAAAAATACTATATGTAAATTGTAAAAATGATTATGTATATCATGTTATGATCTAAAACTTACCAGTTCACTACAGATTCCATGTGAGCATCGAAACGAGAAAAAGTATTACTGACAATGAACACTATGATGATATCTATATAAGCGTATACAGGGGCTTAACAATATATAATTTATAATTAGATCTCATCCATGTTGTACATCGTAATAAAATTCATATTAAAAATAAACTCTTTGAACTCGATGATTTAAAATAAAAAGTTCAATGTCTACGGAATACCATGCTATCGTGGAAGGCTCTCAGTAGAAACGTGACTAACTTGGACAAAATGAAGTAAAGATTCTTAACTATCGACAACTTACTGTTGGCTTTATCATTTTACGGTTATACAAGGCAATATAAAACCAATTTTCTTTATGATTAGTGATTGACAGATCCACTTTAGATACTATTGTGTACGTAAAGTGTGGGACAAAAACAACGCTTCTATAGTCGATTACAATGCTCCCAAGTTATTGACAACAGAGATACAAATTTAGATTGCATAACTCAAGTGATCGGTATTAACTGCAGATTTTATTTTGATTTATTTCCATTCAAATTGCAACAACCTTCAAAAGTACTTCGATATTAAAACTTGATTTATTTATTAATAATAAATTTATAACTGCATAAAATAATTTGCATAGTGACATTAAGATTACGGACCTGCATTTAATGCGGGAAACGAAACTAGCCACTTTGACATTTATCTTACCCGTTTTGCAAATAAACGATTAAAATATAAATTTAGTTGTGATAGAATAGTTTAAAATATCTTAAAAGGTTTGCGATGGAAAACAAGAACACAAATGTACATTTAAAGATTAATTTAGATGATTCGATTATTTTATGTCTTGATGATACTGGTATCTAAATTGTCAATGTTATTTACATTGATTATCAAATTGTATATGACAATCCCTTATCTGCAATTGGTTAAATATTTTTCACATTAGCAGTGTGATTTCAATCTCAATTACAACTGTCATTTTTCATATCACATTTATCTCACTCAGTAATGTACAAGAGCTTTGAAAAGGAAATGACACACTGAGTAAAAGGTTAATTGTGATTAACTTGGTTACAATGACTCATTGTGCGTCGGACATTATGAGTAACAAAATATCAACCCTTGAAAAATTTTACTGTACATAAATGCTTACAGATAAACTAATGCCTAATCCTAGGGTGTAAGTACGCAATGAATGTAAAATTAACTCACCGCTGTCTATCGTCGCCTTCATCCTTGTACTTGGTGCGGATTTCGTCTAGAGTGGAGATCAGCTGGTTGAAAGTCTCGCGGTCTATAACCAGACAAGTGGTACCGTCTGGAGAATCGCAGACTATATTTGCAGTTCGAAGATCATCACTGAAATAAGATATAATTTTGTAAGACAAGACACTTCAAGTTTAAAATGCCGTTACCATAAAAATATATTATCATACTATCAGCTAATTAGGAAAAACAAACCTTATACCTAACATTTGGATCAATAAATGATGAAATCTACTGCTTTAATATAATTTGCTACATCGAGCGTGGAATCTTTAATAAATGACTCCGCATGCTTAACGCTTAATTCTGAATAACGTTAAACTGACTTTTGTTTTTTATATTCCAAAAATGCCATAGCGTACGTTTTATTGAAAATGATAAAGTAATATAAAGACTCATTAAAATAATAATGCGAATGCCACTGATTTTTTTTTATTGTGCGATATCAATATCGTAAAACTTGTTTATTTTATGGTTTGGCGAAAATTTTATTTTTTTATTGTACTAGAAACTTTATAGCAGTATTATATTTGTAATGACGAAACTAAAAGTTAAAACGGAAGAAGAAAAATCTTTCGCGTTAAAAATAGACTTTAAAGTTAATTACACATTTACCGCGCAATTTAACAGTCGTATGTGTAAAAAAGCATAAAGACAGAAATATGCAAATTTCTAAAATAAAGTTTTTTCTTTTCAGACTATTAGAATACAAAAGTGTTGGATATAAAGAATATGGCTCGTTCAGTTGAAGAAAATAAAAAATATGGCCAAGGTTCCTGATAAATATTTACTTACCCTTGCAACGCTTTTTCCCCGAAGAAATCTCCTTTCGTGAGAGTTCTGATGAATTTTTCGTCGTTGCTATTAGGCTGTTTCTGAGTGACTTTAACCTGAAATATGAGAGATCGTACTTATAATATGTGTTCTAATTATAACCACTATAATAAGATGTAATAAGAATATCACATTTTTTTTAAATGGGAATATTGAGCAGTGATTGTCGTATACCTTGAAAGAAATAAAACCCCTTTTTGTTATGTTGACAGTGTAAAAATCGTCTTTGAAATGTTATAAGTGCGATTGGATTTTATATTTATCTATATCAACCAGAAGATAAAACTCACAAATAGCACATAAGATATATGAAGTCTGGAAACTCCAAACACTCATTAAAGCCCACACGAGCACTTATAAGGCGAGTATATCCATCAACAACTACAAAGAACTACACGCACTAAACCGACCATGGCTAATAAGACATCCGTCTAGTAAAAACAAGTTAAAATAACATCAAAATAACTCTGGCAAGACGTTGGAAGACACGGACTGGTTTGTCAGATCATTACTGTTACCATAAAAATGTGAAACGTTCAGTGAAGATCGAAAGTTGTCATTAAAGCTGACAGCCGAGAGTGTTAATAAGGCACACGGGTTTAAAGCAAGATTTTGTGAATAATGAAGGCGTGTTGTTTAGCTAAAGGCGTGTAATTGCCGGTTGTGTTACGTGAATTTGTAATTGGCTCCTGCCAGAGATAAGATTTAAGTGTTTTATAATTTTGAGGCTGAGGTTGGCTGCTGCAATTACCTTTCGAACTTGACGAATAATTATAAAATCCTGATCTGGCTAATAGCTAAGGTTAAGTTGTCATTAGAAGGGGATAACAACTATTCCCTCATTTCAATAATGTTCGGTACTCGCGCTGAATATTGCTATATTAGCACTTATGTCTTTGAGGAAACTTAACAGTTTTACGACGAAAGTTAACTTAACATTTGTGGGTTTAAGTTATTTTCGTTAACGTTCAGTAAATGATGTTGGAAATTTATAGCTGTAATGAATTCTTTATTTAGCAATAAATTATTACTTAGAATTTAATGGAAACTAATATTCGAAATACTTTACGAAATCCTTTTAAATATAGCAACATACTCTAATAGTTACTTAATCCTAACTTAAAATGTGGTCACGACTAAGCCATTGAACACACTGAGTTGAATTTTGCAATAGAGATTGACAAGTCCCTGGGGACAATCTATATTCACAAAATATCCATAATACAAAATATAGCTATCGAAACCGAGTTTCTTAACGTAACTGCTGTCTTATGACGCATTCGAGTTCAATATTTACAGTCGGTCAAAGAACGTTTGCAAACAAACCTTGATGAGATAACAACGGAAATGGATGAGATAATACAGCTCGGAGTAACAAGCAGATGTGAAATGATCCGGATAATTTCACAAGAACATCTTGAAACGGTAACTTTAGTTACACTCCAGTGACTGTTGAAATGGTTGGATTAAGAGGCTTCTTAGAAAACTAAGTAAATCTTTGTGACCAATTTAATCGATGCAATTGAGTCAACAGTCGTCAGTAACAAAAAAAGAATGTAGAATTTGAATCTCGGAACATTTACTCGAGACTGTGGAGCAGATATCGGTGTAACTTTCGTCAGAAGTATTGCGTGATAACTAAACCACAGAGTTTATAGACGCCCAAGCGGTAATAAAGGCGTGTCTGATATCTTTGAATTATACATCAAAAGTGTTATTTGGTATTGGACCAGTGCTAATAACCGTAATAATAACAAAAAATTGGAGTTTGTAGTCATTGTCTAAAACATTCAAATATTCTTGAAATAGCAAAGATGCTTGCGTTTTGTTACGATTGTGTCATCGCACCAAATGAATAGAATATAAAAGTTACTTCATGCGTTATCGCAGAAACTTCATAGTTACTAAACAATAGGCCGAGTGATGAAAAACACATTCTTTAGATTTACAAAATTATGTCGCATTCGTTCCCCTCAACAATCAAGACAAGTTAAACGGATTTTACAGCATAAAAACGAACATTCGAAACATTGCAAATCGGCTAGCTATATAATTGGATAGATGATGTCACGAATTTGTATATTTTCATACTGCTTTGACATTAAATGTTAAATCGAAAACAAGTTTCTATGCGGCTATGGAGCGTTACCTTTCTAAAAAATCTTATAATGCAGACAACCATTATAAAAATGTTATACGCACAAGATCTCGTAAGCTGTTAAAGCTTGGGAACGTGGATTATTCACCGAGAAATTACGTTAAGATCGAATGAAGCCAGATAATTTCTCACAAAGCAGTACAAAAACCTGGCCTCAAAATACCATGCGCATAGCCCTCTCGTCGTGCTCGGTGCGCTGACCTTGCAGCCACAATGGCCTGGCTTTCTGGCCTCCAACTCGTGTTATGAATTCAAAAATAAAAATTTATTCATACATTTACTTTGTTTTTGAACGCAATCATAATGCTACGTGAAGTAATAATTAATCATTAGCATATATTCTAGCAGTGTGTTCATTGCATCGCGTCTGCTTTAAATTCATAGATTTTGAAAGCAAATGCAGTTCATTATGTAAGTAGTAGTATACTTGAAATAAATTGGCCATTCTTCTTAGAATAAGTACGTACGGTTGCAACAAAGGGAGCATTTTTTGTGAAATAATAAGATACTAATAAGGTGTTGAATTTGCCAACACATTTGCATCGAACAGAAGTAACAATCGCTGTTTGCAGAACGTTTTAAATGCCAAGGTGAACCTCTTGCACAGTCACCGCCGCTACACCAATATTATACAACTGAATGTTGTATACTAAGGAAATAATATCGATGGTAATTCGATTATTCATTGAAAAAATATGGATATTGCAATTTAGCAATTATAAATTGTCAATGGCATTTTCAAAGACATTGTTTTTAAACGCTTGTTCTAGTTTTAAATGACTGTATAAACAATAAACTTCAAGTTGAATCAATAATATTGAATAAATTTATTTATTTAACACATAATACTTAAAACTAAAACGTCAAATTCGGTTTATATTTTGACTCAAACACAAATAAAGAATGAATCGAATAACGATGTGACAGCCGATGATCTGTATTTACAAAACATTAAGGTGTGGTCGAACGTTTAAGTCACGTACCGAGCGCCGGCTTGTGTCTCTCGAAAGTGCCAACGAAAGTGAAACTCCGGACACTGTTTAGAGAACATCTTCACATGGCACGAACGAACCACGATGTCATTGAAATAAATTAATGAATTTCCAATGGACAATAACATTTGAGATTATAGTAGACACGACAAAATTGAATTTTAATGGCGTTATTACTGTGGACGATAAAAAATGGTAATCACCGAAATAGAAAGTCATTAACCGGTAGCTGATTGAAATAGCTAAAAATAGAACAGCAGTAAATAAACCTAAAGCTTATATAGAAACAGATTTGTCAGAACAAATAAACCCACGCAATTTTGCTAAATAATTTTCACATAACCTTAGCAGTACCGGTACTAAACAGGTAAATTATGGGCTGGAAATGAGGCAAGGTAATAATTTAGTATGCTATGATTCACTTGAATTACAATACCTATACAGGACAAGTTTCAAGTTGTAGCAAAGATGTATCATATATATCAGAAGGTTAACCTACCGATGTGTTTACTAAATAAGAGAATTGGCTAACTATAGTAAACTTCGAACTTTTTGCTTGGTTTTTATATATGTTGTGTGATAAGAATAGGAAGACATTGTGTGGGTTTAAACTAAAATATTCTTTACATTTGAGCAATCAAATGTTTTTGCATCCAAAAAGGAAATTACTACAAAGGTCTGTTATTTGTCTGTCTTACCTGTCCTTTAGATATAATGAAGAATGTATCGCCTCTGGCGCCTTGTCTGATGATGTAATCACCGTTCTGATAGTGTGTTTCCTCTAGAACATCGGAGATCTTGATCAAAGTGTCTTCTGGCAAGTCCTTGAAGATAGGCACACTGCGGACAAAAAGCATAACTTAGAAAAAAGAGAAATTGTTGGAAACTCAGTCATATGGAGCTATGAATGTTGACTAAATAAAACCTCCACTTCTGCGAAATTCAAATTCGTGATAATTAAATATTAGCAAAATTACTGTATCACATCATTAATTATAAAACTTGTTTGAGCACAGCTTTGCTGATGCTTGGTTTTTATCACAACAGCTTACGTTGATTATATCTTGTAAAAACTGTTGCGAGCCGTTTGTAATTCAGTTCAGGTAACAAAAAGTCGCTTGTCAAGCGTGTGAGTCTCCGCTATATTCTACTCCAACAACTCATTTTGACTATGTATTTTTTTTATACCTTGAATATCCTTGAATAATGTAAGTTTAAAGTTAAATGCAGTATAAATTTTGTTCTTGCGAAATAAATAGCATTTAAATTGGCAATAAACTTTAGTCCTCTGGAGTCATTAACTAAAACTTATATTTAACTTTTGATAAGATATAGAAGTCTGTTTCTAAGAGTTTACAATAAAAAAGAAAATTTACAGGCTTTTACGAAGATGTTATTGCTTTGCAGTTAAAAATAGACACGGGTTTTAAAAAAACAATGAATTATAAGTAAAAAGGCCATTACGATCCCGCAATAAAACCGATGTAAACAATAATTTTAAGTCCAACCCGGTTTTATGCTCGATTAACCACTGTTGAAAGTGAACGCCATTTAATACTGGCGGTTTAAAAGGCTTCCTTCTGACTCACAACAATCTCTGCCAAAACCAGTATGTTAAAATTATGGACTGGTCCTTGAGTGGATAGAAATGTTAAATTTTAAAATAAAATCACGGCAGTTCCATAATAATTATATTTCATTTAGGTTCGTAAAAAAAAGGGGATCAACCAAATCCAATATAATAAATAAACATACTAGTTCTCGTATTTTATATGTATGATATTAGACCGTCTATAATATCGTCATTTTGAAAATTGAATCAGTCCAACCCAGTTCTTTTCTTAAATTTCCTAAAAAAAATTGAAATCTGTTATGCCTTTAGGGGCGACCTCCGAATGCAATGGGTACTGATAAAAATTAATATAGGCTTAAAACACAATTGAGGAAACGTCGATGCAAAAATGCTTCTCTGTATGCCACATCGGTCATACAGGCGTAATTGCGTATGTATTTTTGTATTAACTTGGCTATATTTTGCGATTATGATTAATCTAGCTGAAGAATAAAGGCAATAATAGTTGACTAAGGCATTGCTTGGTCATTAATGTGGTTTTGCGTAATGTAGTAGCTCCTCGTATTTACTTGACCAATTGACATTCATAAAATAACAATAGATTGCGTCATAAACAAATCCTTAATTAGTACAGACGGTTAGTTCATTGTTGATGTCATACTATTTGTGGCAATATTTACTAGCTCTTTAGAATTGTATGTTTTGCTAACCCACATGTTCCTTCTAATATTTGCTTCGAATGGGAAAACATAATTTCTGGCATCAGTCAGTATATTCATTGGAATATTCTATGTCGTCAAGATTTTTCTTTACACCACGTATAGTGAGACTTTGAAGTTTGTCTTTTGAGCAGAAAAAAAACAATTTAAGTATTTTGTAATCAATTTTGTGTTTTGTATATATCTTCTTACAAATCTATGCAGTCTTTTCACAGCTCTAATGGAATTCCCTTGTTTAGAAAAGCCTTAAGGTCTAAGTCTACTTTTTATATAAATCATCAGAACAAACAAATGTATCATCGTGTATGCAGTGTCAAATAATATTTAGTAACTATCTATCTAACCATAAAGGATCAACATTATACGAGTAGCTTAGCTTATCTAAAGTTATACCAATATTCATGAATATTTGTTATCATATACCAAAAAGAGTATTTAGGTATTTAAGCTTTGATCAAAATCTGACATGACATGTTCTCGAATATAAACTTCTAAATTGAGTGCAACAAGAAAAACGACATTGACATACTAGCTCAATATGGTTCTCCACAAACGCTTGGTATATTATTTTTTTATATAGTGGTCAATCAAGTGTCAGAAACTTTAGGCCACCCATTGAGCTTCAAGTATCGACAGCTGTTACACACAAAAACAGATACCGGGGTTTAGTCATTGACGTGATCATAATCAATAACGTTTGTAAGTCAACGTATGAGCGAAACTTTAAAAGACAGTTGACAGAATATCTCCACTGACTAAAAAAAGTTTAAGATAGACAAAGATGATTTAAGCAATAGTGTCATTAAAATAATTGTAATTAGTATCATCAAAAATATTCCTTGCAAAAAATGATTTTGTATGTCAATATATACCCTTATCGTTACGTCTTTCGTTTACAGTTTGATTCGTATTGAAAGTTTTAATAGAAAAAAGAATAAGAGCAGCAGTTCGAGAAAAACCATGTGTGTTTATTTTGAGTCATTATTTACAACAAAAAGCGATTGTTCAATTAATCTAAGACACTACACAATGCCATTGTTTATGTACATACACGTCAGCCCTATTATGAACTAGATCATGTATAAACCAATATCGCAGATGGTATAAACGGAATATTGTCATCGAGCTAACCACCACATACATATAGAGATCATAACTGTGCGTAACAGAATGTGCCAATGGAAATTGCCGCAATCACATTTTTCACGGTCAACGCGTGAACTGAATGTGTTTTGTTAAAAAAATATCGTTTTAATATCACACGTGTGTTTAATGTGCATGGCCTCGAGGTTTAAACGCGCAATCGAGAATCTAAGCGGTCGCGGGTTCCAACCCCAGACACACACCCCTATGTGACTAACCCTGTGTAACTTTTTGAAGTTATGTGTGTATTCACTATGGAATTATCTTTTGCTTTAACGGTGAAGGAAACATCGTGATGAAAACTTCCCACTTAAAAGTTCTTAGGAATTTCTTATGAGTGGACTATGGCCTAAACCCTCTTAACGGTAGAGGAGAATCGTCCCCAGCAGTGGGACATATATGGGCTGATGAGGAGGTTTGATGGTGAAGAAAAGCATCGTGAGGAAGCCTTCACACTTCAAATATCTTAGCAATTTCTTAAAATGGGTACTTCGCTAAACGGCACTAGGCTAGTATAGTTTAATAATTCCCCTCATTCCCGTCTTAGTTGCAGAGGAGGCCCAGCCCCAACAGTGGGCCTTATAAAATTTGATATAGATGTAGATGACACGTGTAAAACAAAGTTTAGGTCAACAGTACTACCGAGAAACACGACACTGCGTTTAAGATTATTACGTGCGATTACAGATGAGTTACGATTCGATGTAACCGTTAGAACATACTTGGCAATTAAGCGTTTAGGCGAGATGAGATACCGTGTCGTATTTCGATACTCGGAATTACGGAGTTTGTTTTTTATTTGTGCACAGCGGTGACCACGCTGGCAAATTGTGTAGTATGTGATATAGTGTTGCCCAAATGCAAGAACAAGACGAGACCTAGCCAGTCTTGGTCTTGGTCTTGCGCCAATACACCTGGTCTTGGTCTTGGTCTTGGTCTTGCGCTCCCAGTCTTGGTCTTGGTCTTGGTCTTGCAGCAAGAGTCTTGCAAGTCTTGCAATTACCTATTAGTCTATTACTATTTATTAAAGTTTACTTTAAATCTTAGAAAAACGTATTAGAATTGGAACATTGTGAGCTTGAATTAACATAGTCATAGTAAAGATCAAGCAGATTAATAAATAACTGAAGATTTGATAAGAAATTCGAAAAATCAACTGACCTATATGTCGTTTACCATGGAAGTAACTGTTTCTTAATAAACATTTATGATTTATAAGCTTACATTTGCTAAAACATGTAAAAAAACAAATTAATTACAATAACTTGACTGTATTTTAAAGAACCTAAGAATATTTTAACCTACGCCCTGTGGCGGCAATCAAATAGTGTCAAATGTTGTGATTTCGGCGCGACGGCAACGATTGTTGTATATGATTTCAAATGAAGCCACCGGCGCGTGTATCATAACCATGTACTTCCGAAAAGCGGCTAATTACTTTGAGAAGTAAGTACAAAACCTTTGATGCCGCATTATCAAAGTGCCGATGGTTAAAACATAACTATGCATGCACTCAGTTTGATTTTAATGGATATTTTTTTATTCGCTATGTAGGTATGTTTATGGTATTAGTCGTAATGCGCATAGGTCCAGTTTTTCATATTCTTTGATACAGTTTTTTGCGTCTCATAGAATTCCTAAGCGTACCTATACACCGAACTGTTACACCTAACTACTCCGTGAAATAGCGCTAATTCCTAGCTGCAAGACGCAAGAGTCTTGCAGGCTAAGTCTTGTTCTTGCTCAAGTCTTGCATGGTCAGTCTTGGTCTTGCTAAAAATACGCGGTCTTGTTCTTGGTCTTGGTCTTGCAAAAACGCAAGAACAAGACCAAGACTGCAAGACCAAGACTGAATTTGGGCAACACTAATGTGATATAAGCTCAAGAATGGAATGCTTAGAAACGATTATGATTAAGTCTCACAGGCGATACAGATATGACGAAATTGCGACTTCCTAGGTTAATTCTGTAACTTAACACATTTACGGTATGTACTATTATGACCTTGAAACTTTTTCTATATGGGTATGTATATCCTTTCAGATATGAATATCTAACTACTGGTTTTCTTAAAAGTTATTTTAACGCAATTAACGCAATTAGGTAAAACAAATATTTTGTTTAGAAATTAATGTTTTAATCTGTTTGTTACAAAATGTGTAGGACACTTCTAACCTAGAAAATATTTTATAGTAGTACCAATTAGCAGCAATGATATTAATGGCGTTTAACAAACCTATTAAGCAAATCCTTGCAATAATATTACGTCAATGTGAGAAATATAATGTTAGCAAACGTTGATAAAGTTACAACATTAAAATGAACGTAGTCTTTTACTTTCCAGATATGATAGTCTATTTATTGTAATTAAAGTATTATTATCTGAGTTTTTGAATCTTAATGACGTTGTTCTTACAAGATTGAAATAAGTGAAATGTCTACGCAATGGCGAGTTATTTCGGGAGCCGATTGGGATGGCTATGGGGATATTATCATAGTCATCAGTAGAAGCAATTTTGACAATTTGAAGATAGTGTTTTGAACTATACACAAAAAGTGAAGACTAATATTGTCCAAACATATTGGAAATTCAGTTGCCTTTCTCTTCGAAATCTAATTTTAAAAAAGAACCAAAATAGAAATGAATGATCCTAATCCTACAATACAACCCACCAAACCAAACAGCAATTATGAAAAGCATATTAAATAAGACTAATCTGTAAATGAATTTGAATAAACATAATACTTTTCTCTTCCCAATGACTTTACAAACACGGTGCAGCTGTTGTTGACGTCAAAAACACTCAAAGACCCAAAGCAAATGTTTGACCAACTCGAACATTTGCGCAAACAAAGGAGCATGATAAAAAATCTGCACATTTGCGTTTAAAATCTCAAAGTGACACTAAAAACCCACTCGTCCAGTTTATGCTAGCAACGAACAAAGGTTCAGTGAATGGTACCCATAATGATCTAGACAAACGTGCATTAAAATTAACTTAACAGATATAATTTTAAGCTAGCTTAACGAACTTTAAGACGTTTAGCCACATTTATTGCTGCTTCATGCCTGTTACTATAGTCCATAGCATTCCTCAATAAAGAAGGTATTTAACACTAAAATAATTTTTCGAATCATGCTTGAGAAAAACGCTCTCAAACAATCAAACAAACTCTTGAACTTACAAGCATAGACCTTATATGGTGAAGCAGGATAGGATGTTGTTCTGCTTAAGTTATATCATGTATTAGAAACTATACTTCAAACACGTTCGTTGCGTAACCTACACTTTTCCGACTGTATGACAGCCTGTAAGACTCCCTATGGCGTCGTGATCACAAGTACATTTAAGTTCACTGACAGCAGACATTGCAACGTATTCAATTAACAATACAACTAAAGTCGCTAAAGCCGTAAATGCTGGGCATTTTGAAGTCCATTTCTAAGAACAGGAGCACTCATTGTATGGAGCCGGTTCGGTGAAAGGATCACTATCTCAAAATGTCATGAAACTTACAAACGTGACGGGTGAGTTAGTGTGTATTTCGCAAATTTTGCGCACGAGCGTTTGAGCAACTACGGTGACAAGTTTCGCTGGCTGAATCATTGTTGTGTCGTGGTTTTATAAGGAAATAAAAGGCTGAAGATTGAAACCAACATAAATTATCGTATCATTTGATTTTAAAAATCCTTAAAGATATCTCATTCAAACAATAAAATGTCAAACCTTGTTATTGTTTACTTGAAGTAATAAAGATAATTGATGATATACAGATAAATGACAAGACTTTAATAAATGACAAAAATAAATATTCTGAACGACCCAAAAAGAAACATATTTAGATCTACCAACAATATAAATTATAGGGTCGCAACCGAATTCAGAAACGAACGGAAACAAATTATGTTTGTAGGTTACCTCTATACCGAGCAATCGACCCGGTGGACTATAAAATATTTTCAAAACATCAAACGTTAATGCAAATAAACTAGGTGTAATACGTCAGAACCATCTAGGCACACGCATTAATCTTGTAAATGAATATGTCTAGCGGGAAGATGGATGTCTCGATACTGCTATGGAATTGAAGCAACAGATGCTTGCACTATACAAGACGGCAGTAGGGCTGTCTGTATAACATATGAACACAGATTAATTTAATGAATATATCTTTATTTATAAAACAATATAGCAATGTCAACAGTGTGATTCTGAGTAGGGATTAATCATAAACATCCTAAGAGACATTAGTAGATGTATAAAACATGACGCATTTGAAAACGTGTAGAAATAATATGAACTGATTGCTGAATGTGTGAAATCAAAGTACATTCTAAATCCGGATTCGGTTTGTTTTGAAAATTATCTATGATATAATAATATACAAGTATATTTATAATAGCGAATATAATGAGAGGACCAATGTCAATAATAAAAGTTATGTTATTATGTTGTTCAAATGAATTCGAATAACCGAAGTTTTATAAAAGGACACAATTTTTTTCCGTCTCATGTTATGAGTTATGACAGAAATGTTCAATAACACATATTTATCAAATCACGAGACATTCAAATGAATTTAGCGGAACCTTGAATTTATTTTAACTGGAACTGCATTCGCCGGTCACAAAACGAAATACGGTATCTCGGATTTACGTGACGCGCATGCAAATAACAAGACTGTTTATATACATAAACATTATATTATTGTTTCGTGTATAATACGATAGAAAAACGTGCATTTTTTTATGTGCCACAGTTTTATAACATTCACTACGACTTTTATGGAATTTCCGTGCGGTTACCATTTTTGTTAGTCTTGTTTAACGACAGGTATTAAAAAATCAAGTCTTTCCAGTAATAAAAACAGTGGATATATTTCATACCTCTGCGTCTGTTTTTTTTGTGCTAAACACGTTAATCGGTAAACCCAAGCATTAGCGATGGTATCACATGAAGTTGGTGGCCGAATTATTACATATTAAAAATAAACGTATTATGTTTACTACCCTAATCATTTTTGGTGTTGATAAGCTGATATGACGAGAAAATTAGCCAAAAAAGAATATTTCTCACCAGTTAGATTGCCTCGTGGCCTCAAGGTAAATACTGAAGTAAGCGAACTAAAAATCACAGAACCGATTCCTGGATCGGGAAAAAGGGTTATCAAATTTTTCTACAATGTAATTCTCAGCAGCAGCAAAGAATATGGCAAAAGAGTCAACCCGTATTACGTAATTAGCGAAATATAGGCTCAGAAATGTACCTGATGTCTATGGCTGTCTATGTCCAACCCTTGTAAATATGCGGGTGAATATTGTTCAGTCTCATAACACACTCCTATGAGTTACTATGCCGTATTCTACTCCTTAAATACGACGGTTAAGCCTTATGTATGCTATTCGGGCGGATACGAATCTAGTACCAGCAAATTGGGCCACCTGCAATCGAACTCGGCGAGCGATACGCAACAACATTTCTTCACGTCTGTTGTTGGTGAGTCATTGGTAACCGCCGCAGTTGAGTCGGCTTATTTGTGTCGGAGTCTCAACTGAATACAGGTCTGCTACTTTTAAATCAACAGAGATCCTCTCAAATGCTTTGAGTTTGAGCCCTGTCAGTTGTACAGGAGGCCCGCGCCTAGAAGTGGGACGTATATGGCCTGATAATGGCGATGACGATAATTGCATCACTTATTCCGTTTGACTGCCATATGCGTAGAAGAAAGACCGTTAACTTAAGTGTCATAATATATAGCATGCAATTAATTACAAAACAGAAGATATTCTCTTATCTACATTTATATGTACTTCCTTACAATGCCCGCCTTCGTCATCGCAGCCTTCCGTATTACCATACTATAATGCGTAATATGCTAATGTTGGTACTACGCAAGTCGATTCTATGCATTGATATGTCCGTTCTACATTCAAAATACAGTACATTTAGGGCAGTTTTATAATTCTAGGACGGTCTATAATCACGACTATCATATATTCTTCGCTTTGATCAGAGATACAACTACTCCAAAGAAAATACTTTATCTTCCAAATGCTTATACCTACATTTTGTGGTTATTACGTTTTTTGTGGGATATAGGTTTTCCCGAACGTTTTCCAGATTGAATGTATGTACATCCTACATCAAATGTCTTTTAAATTTCATAAGGCTGTCCATCCATCTTTTATCTAATCATGATTAGTGATGACGACTAAGCATTTAATACGCCGGTTGTACTTTATGAATTCTCTACAGTAAAAATAATTTCGCATGTTTCAATATACTCAACATTTTCCCTTTACACAAGTTTCTTTTTTTCTTGTCAATAGAATATATATAAAAAATGTCCATACGTAGCAACGTAACTTCAAGGCACATAGCATTTGTATCAAAAATATATAATCTGACCAAAACCAATAAACGAATAAAAATTGTCGAATTATTTGCACCGAACGACACTGAAACTAATTAAAACATTATTTTTTAATAAAACCTTATAATTGTTCCTTTGAGTGTCGTCAACAATATTTATCGTTGTTTGTATTTCTTAGACAAATATTTGACTATAGTATGCTGTATGACATACAAATGCGACGTTATCACAAGTTTGAGTTATTATGTTAAGAACGCCGCATGACATGTGTTTCGTGTAATGAAGTCTTTACCGGTGTTAATTTTAAGGAAACATATTACTTGAATAAAATATTTTTTTAACATCTGTATAAAATTATTTCGTTGAATGAATCAAAAACTTCTTTCTACAGCGTCACCAGTTACTTTTGCTACGGAAAAAATTACTCGAAATTCTTTATTCATTCTTCGAATGGAAGATCTACGAAAAAGCGTTTCGACTATTCTTGTTCTCATGACCTGATTTATATAAACACATGTTGGAGTAGGCATGTGTTCACAGATATATTAAAACAATATTTACATACCCAGTGAGGGCGAGAGGTCACTGCCCTCATTATTGTAAACAAGTCTTATTTGGAAATAGCCAAATTTAAAGACGAAAAAAACTCATGTTTCGGAGAATGTTGAGTTTCATGCCAATGTTTTGAAGCGCGGAATGATTTGCAATTTCGAGTGACACTACACATTGTGCTAATATAAGAATAATTCGTTTCTTCGTATGTCATTGATGCCACGACATTCATATGAGGCAATTTTAATGCAATTTGTGAACTATATGTAGTTCGATGAATTTTAGAAAGGCTGACCTTAGCGCGCACTGTATCTGGATCTAGCTATATCTACATTTTGTTTGTACAAGTGTTGAAAAATAGGGCCGAAAACTCTGAACGCATGCTTAACCCAATAAGACAGCATATAAATAATGAGAGCCTTTAAGTGCATACGAAAAGCTGTATTTAAACTTGATCAAAATTAAATTAAGTTTTTATATTCCACGGTTGATGTATTTGTTCCATATTTAAATGTTCCGCATAATGCAAGACATGTATGGGCCTTTATTTTAGTTTTTATCTATGCAGGGACGTCATTAGGAGTTGCGCTGCGGTGTACATAGTTTGCCGAGTTCATGACGTCATAGGATTCCGAGAATCTCTAACCTGTCGACACAATAATGCCATTCATTCGAATGATCACAGGCTGATCATTACGGGGCACACTTCCATAGATCACTATCCTAATTTCATATCTTGTGTTTTTCTATTCGGCCGGATACAAACATCCTATTACCAGTATTTCGCATTTTAAATTTAGAATTTGAAACGGAACAAGTCCGAATTTTCAGTACCGTAAACAAATAAATCATTGTATCGTGAGATCCAATTTATGAGTTCATATCACGGTGGCGTGTTGTAAATAAATGCTTTTCGATGTGGTCACGAATCGGAGAATATTATAAAGGAATTCTGATATTCATCTTTTTATGTTAACAGGAATTTGAAATGACGTCTCCGATGGTGTATAAATATTATGTGGATATTTACCTATCAGAATACCAAGAACACGGGCAAGTTTTAAGATATTGAGAGTGATTTAACTTTATCCCACTATTACAAATTAATAGCCTTAAAATATCCTTGAAAATCTTGAATAGAAGCTTAGGAGAAATGGAATTTAAAGAGGATTGTTTTGCCTAAACTAAGTTTTTAAATAATGTAACGTAAATCTTATCAAAATTCGAAGCGAAACATTCTACGCTGACAGATTTTTCATACCTTTAAACTTATACAATAGTTCTAATACAAAAACATACCTCTTGAGGAAGTCTGTATATTCAGCCTGTCGTATGAGCCCGGTCCTCATCATGATGGTCTGGAAGCACTGGCGTTCGATGGCCCACAGCCGGCAGTCGGTGGCCGCCTTGATGGTCGCCGTTCTCTTGCAGTTGTACAGGATGGCGAGCTCGCCGAACACCTTGCCTGGAGCCATCGTGCTGAGGTACTTGTTCTCCCTGGAGACCTCCACGCGGCCCTCTGGTGGACAAAAATGGTAACTTTTAGCATATTGGTCTATTTACTAATCAATCCCTTTCAGTTGAAGTATATTTGGCACCCCTTTTTGGTTTCAACCTAAACAGTCTATGAGTAAAATATCAGCTCTTTCCTTGATTAGTTGACACTTATGGACTCAGACAGTATTTAATTTAACTATGCATATATACACAACCAAACAAACCGACTGAAAATATCCTAAGTTCAGACTGTGCCTAAAAACGGGTGAATTCCAAAATTATAATTCGACGTGTGAATCATTCTATTAAAATTGACGCTCCAAATCCGATTGGAAGAAATTGATGGTAATAAAAATAAATAACTGCTTCCGATTGTTTAACATTTCAACATTTTTTATGGACTTCCCAAATAAAAATGACATAAAGGCTAATGATATAACATTCGGAAGTAAATTTAACGTTTGAAAATATTATTACATAATCATAATTATTATGTTAATTACGAAAGTAACACACTATAGCCTTGATAAAGATACAATTCACTTCACTAAAAATCCTAACTCCTTCCTTATTTTTTGCGCAGAATTTTAATGTGTATTTTTTATCTGTAAGTAATTTAGTACGCAAATATATAAAGCGAATTGGCAATTAAATCTATGAGTACTAAAACGGCCAATTCATAGTTCTCAAGGCCTAGCAGTTTGTTAATGGTCACCGGACATAGATCATTACTTGCAATGGCCAAGGAGTGAACAAAAAATACGTCATAAGATGCCAGGCATATACCCAATTTGCCCGTAATTATGAAGACATAAGCAGTAGCAGGATTTTTTACAAAATTGGCACGACAAAGTAACAAATAGGGCTTAAAGCGACGAAAGACTCTCGCCTCTCGTCATTTGATACCCTCCTACCGGTATCTCATGCTGAGATGCTACTTCACGGTACGATAATAGGGCATATACTTTTATTTTTAAATTTAGCAAGTTTTTCAGAATCGTAACCTTTTAGATATTAGAGACGGTATTGTCACCAACAATACAACAAATAACGCTTCTGTTAAACCAGGAATTGATTCCCTAAAAAAACTGAAATCCACATCATTTAACAAAATAAATGCTTATAAAGACAAGAGCATTTAACTGCCAGTTATCGAAAACGTTGTGAACAAAGTTTCGCAGATTGATGAAGACGTTGGCGTGACAAGCGTGAGATTAAATGAGCTGCCGAATGGCACATTGTTCTCTTTGTAAACATAGTGCCTACCCTTGACTGTTTTGTTCCCGTGGTATATTTATTGTTAGCACTTATTTGTTTTAGATGAGTGTCTTTTGGTAGGACATTCTGAGCGCCTAGGATCAGTTTTGTCATTTGTAAAAAGTTTTTAGAATTTGAATGTGAATCGTAGATTTTAAAGACAGTTTTATTGGCTCGTCTTTGAAACTATTAAACTCGATAGTTATATGGTTAAAGTTATTGAACAAAGCTTAGAAACATGATACCCGTACAAATTAAGATAACTGAAATATTGATCATCGGATATAATTAAAATCTCCTTTTGAGTAACTTGCAACATCAAATCTACTTAAATATCAATCATATTGCGTAGTCCTTACTTAAGAACGGGATAAGGTCACTTGATGAAATTGCAGAGTTTAGTACCTTGTTGCGTACATTAATCATGCTTGTTAATGTCATCGACACAATTTCGATACCCAATGTGGCAAATACTATACATAAGGAGATGAATAATAATATAGCTGAAACGTTCACATGCAAAAATAACCTGCAGTTCGCAAAACTTTGGCACTTAATATTGGTTCTATGTAGGTAGCTCCAAAATAATATCGATACTTTGATAGACGTTCTTAAGGAGACCATGGACATAAATGGAAAATAAGAGCAATTATAAATAGAATTGCTATCTGCATATTATCACGATCTAAATTCGGTTGGGTTGTTGACTTGCCATATCAGCAGTTATAAATTATTACAAAATTAGTGTGGCAGAAATCAGAACACCAATACAAGTATAATACAATTAGATAAGGAATTAGGGTTTTAGAGGTTTACAATTCGTATGAGAATCAAATTATCTTGAAGATACATTATCTGAATATAAATAAAACTATTAAACTACAAACGATATCTTCATAAAAACAAACGATTGTAAAATAATAATAATAATTATCTATCAGCTACTGTTTCTAGATTTCACTGCAATTTTTGAATCCATAATGCTACAATAATGCCAGCTTGCTTAAATATTTCTTTAAGCATAAGAAATTTTTCAATGGCTGTTTGATTATTTTGGACGAGTGCTAAAATAAATAAATGAATCATGCAAATCATATGCACTCGAAAGGATTGTAAACACTTATAAAACTTGTACACTGCAAATCATTTTACATATTTTTACTTTGTCATCTTTCTGTGTATGCTAATTCGAGTGTTCAGACCATTTTTATTATAAGCATAGCGTTTACTAAACTTACTAAGAAATTCTCTAATGCAAACAAAAAAATTTTTGCTAATGGAAAAACACTTTAACAATTTGCCCGACCTGAGAATCGAGGCCAGGGCCTCTCGATCTACTTGGATAACGAGACCATGAGGCAGTCAGAATGGAGAGACACCATACAGCTATAAATTGACTATAAATATTGTAATTCAATGTATATGTTTCAACAGCAAAGTAATATAATTAAGTTCCGTAGCGCTTAAGGCGGTAGCCGGTGTCTTTTTAGACTTATAATTAGATTTCCTGACGTAGACACCTGCCTGACACGATAATGACGAGAAAGACATGTAAATAGCAGTTAAAAATAGACACTACACACCCGACTTTAGAATGGAGAAATTGATGAATTTATAACTGATAAATATAATTGAAAATATTTACATAATGCTGGATTTTTTAACACTCACTATTGAGTTACGTGTTATCATCATCATCACTCTTATATGTTCCACTGTTGAGTCAGACCACCTCTGCAACTGATATATCGACCTAGAATAAGGTTACTTATGACTATAACACCAAAGTACTATTTATGTCTATAATAGAGTTAAAACTGTTTATATATATTGCACTAGTGAAGTAATAATGATCATAAATGTTGTTGTTGTTTGAAGAACATAAAAAGAAACTGATAACTTTGTGCCTAAATAAGTTTAAATCGCTGAGAAAGAGAAGTTGTGCAAAAGCACATATAACTTTATTCTGCGCATAGGGTAATATTTATGTTAATGTTTTTATTTGCACACAATTTGTCAACTTATTTAATCCGTAACAGGATGCGAGCCTTTTCATAAACAATTTCAAACTCAGTACTGCTACTGATATACTGATGGATATGTCATATGGATCCCTGATATGTTTGTCATGTTGCATAGATAGTATATTATTCGGCTTTTAAATAAATTTGTACCGTTTGACACCTAAACTCTTGTCACTACGTGTCACTGTCCTTTGACATCATTGTATTGTCTATAAAAAAAATAACAATAGTGCACCGTTATACATTACGCATTGTGACACGTGTCGAATCCATTGCCGCTTCACTATGAACGTTATCACTGATGTTTATTCATGGGTATAGCGATGTAATTTAAATTTACAACATCCAGTTATTCTAGTTATTTGGACAGTTCCATTTCCGTACCATACTCATGTAATTTCCACGCTTATTCTTTTTTTTTTTGTTACCAATCTCATTTTAAGCCAGTACATAAAGTAGAAAAAAAATTATGTGACTCATGCAAATAATGAACTGCATAAAACAGGATGTCTACGAGTAAAATAAAGAAATTTCCAGCAGAATTAATATGTTTCTGTCTGGGATTCGAAACGTTGACCGTCAAAATATTTTGTTTGATAGGTAGCGAGTAGGGTTTGCAATCCCGCACCATTTTATTTCCCGCGGGAAATTAGCGGGAAACTTGCCTTTCCCGCGGGATCCCGCGGGAATTCCCGCAAAAATTCAAAAATGTAAAAATATGCATATAGTAATTCTATATTACCTGTACATTACTTATACTATATTAAAAAAAAAATAATAATAGAGACATTGATAAATTTATCTAATAGAAAAATTACTTTTTCATAGTTCTTATGAGGTAAGGTAGGGGGTTTGCAATCCCGTATTTCCCGTTCCTACACTCCTAAATAGTAAATAGTAACCTAAACAGCAATTAAACCCTCGAGGTATAGGCGCGGTCGAGTATCTGGGCGATTGCAGGTCCAAACCCCAAGCACACACGACTGACTTTTCCAAGTTACCTATGTGGGTATTCACAATTTAACGGTAAAAGAAAACATCGTGCGGAAACCTGCACAAAATCAAACTAAACCAAACTATTTCGCAAACCATCGTGGTGGTTAAGACCTACACTCTCGATGGTAAAGGCGACCTGTGCCTAGGCGTGGAATGTTTATGGGCTGATGATGATAATGAACCTAACCTAAATAATTGTTACTACCATTCAGTTATTTATATACTCAGCCTATCGCCGTCTTTTTTTTGTCTGGGGAAAACTACTACTAACAAGCAGGATATGTCGGACTTTTACGAACTAAAAACCTCATGGTTCTTGGTTACCACGTGCAAAGGACACCGGGATCTCAAGAAAGACACATATCGGTAATCCTTCTTGCGGTTTGCTTATATGGTCTTCACATATACATTTCTAAAAAACCATTCTCTTAAGTCTTAACTTGCTCGGAACCGATTAGACGTTACAGCGCTAATTTGTCGGCGTCTTCGTCCTCGAGTGGGATCGGATTTTTCACGATCCCTCTCTGCAGTCTCTTTCTTTGCCATGACAACCTCGCAAACCTACCGCCGTCTACTGCTGAACATAGGCCTTTTAAAAAAAAAGCGTCAACCATACTGGTCTTGAGGGACTCTTATCCATCCGTTACCCGGTTAATTGTTACCTATTGTTGAGTTATTTACTTTATCGATAATTTACTGCATCGATTTCTGCTAATTACATTGTGCAATCAATAAACCAATATACAAGAAGACAAAACTTTGAGTAGTCTTTTGTAAAGTGTCACTTTAATTGGAAACTCTTACTTTTTTTCTAACAGAATAAACAAACCGCCGCACTTTTCAATATTTTATTTCGTTCGATCGATTGATCGATACTGTCCGATGCGCCCGCACTGTTGAGATGGAGCTAATAGGCCGTCAGTGATAGCTGAATTACCTTGCCGAGTCATAAAATTTCCGCGCGGAATTCCCGCACAGTTGCGGGAATTCCGCAGGGCTTAAAAATATGCGGGATCCCGCGGGAATGCGGGAATGCGGAATGCGGGATTGCAAACCCTAGTAGCGAGCCTTTTCTTGCATTCCTATAAATTTCTTTTAATTTGCTGCTTTAGTTAACAATATAATTAAAAATGGTAAAAGACAATTTGAAGAACGATTTCTACGAATAAAGACATTAGGGCCTATACAAGGTTTATATACGTACCTATATAAGACAAGAAAATAAATCAATAAAACTTCGTGCGCCAGCAATACAGGTTCTACGATTGAGATAAGTTGCGATAATATCTCTCTGCTGCATTGATTATAAGATCAATGTCTGAAATGTACATCGAAGATATGACATGCATCAATGGACTGAAATCTCATACGAGTCCTATTGCTAAGCAAGAGCCTCCATTGCAATTGAGAGGGGTTAGGGTTAGTTAACACTGGTATAGTGCGGATTGGCGCACTACTCAACTTAGAAATTCCTGAGACTTTTGAGCGGGCAGGTTTGCTTCACGATGTTTTCCTTCACCATGAAAGTATTTGATGTAAATTTTTACAACACACGAATAATATCGAAAAGAGGTGTGTGCCTGGGGTTTGAATACTAAACCGCTGATCTTGGTCTATACCTCGCGCCCAAACGTTGATTTTTTTAGTCGATTTATTAGATTTTCTTTATATAAACTGTGTCATTTATTTGCAATTTGTAATTAAGCTATCGTATTTGTAGGTGTGTTTATTTTATACAAAACCAATGTGTTAGGAGAACAGTGATAAACATAAACAATAGTTCTATTATTTTTTGAATCGTTTCATTTATTTGAGTTTATTTGGTGACCTGGAAAAATTATGATTGCATTAATCCAAGTGTCCATTGAGTATTACAAGTTAGAAGACAATGATACATTTTGCTTTCAAATGTTGCTAACGAGAAAATTTTTTTCATATTCCTCAGGTTCAAAGCATAATGTTTTACTTTTAATTATGTTTTAAAAACTTCATTAAAAAAAAATAATGGTAAGTTCAATTTCAATATAAATAAATAATCCTAAGATTTAAAAATACAATATTAATAAAATTGCAGTAGCAATATTTTACCGGTCACACAACATTTATTTGTTTAGCTGGAAGCAACGATGGTGAATGACTACACTGAATATTGCATTTCCTCAAAGCTATAAAAGACAACACAGATTACAAAACAGAACCTGTTAGAGAAATAAAAAATGAAACCATGAATGCTGTAATTCGCGTACGTGTTGCAACTAACATTTATTCGGGGGCCGGTAGTAATTCTGTTGTCGAAGACGTGAAAATATTCGAAGAGCCGTTTGAAGAACATACATTTTTCCTTATGCAAACGCTTTGTAAGGAAACTGATGTCATGCAAACCCGGAACAAAAGACGTATGACAACGACTTAAACATGATAAATGTATTCAAAGTCAAAGATCTGTTAAATGTATTGTTTAAGGAGGTTTTTTTGGTACTACGCCAGGATAAATACAGAACTAGATCGACAACTGCTCAAAATATATGCTTTTGAATTTTAAAAGCAATCGTGTTATTGGCTGTGTAATACTCATTTCTTACCCAGAGGTCGCATTGAAAAGATTGTAATATGACCTTGAAATAAAATATCTACGCTCAATGTGAAATCGCTTCCTCGTATGAATTGTTAAGTAACGCATTTGTTAGAAAGTCATACGAACTTTAAATAACAAAAAAGCAGTAGAAAATATCAATATTTTTAAATCATTATCGATCGACCAGTCAGGAAAAAAAATAATGCAGCAAGAATTTATTTACAAGACCAATGATAAACATTAATTGTGAACTGCCAGAAACTCAGATAGGTTGCAAGATATCATTTCACATTTAGTAAAACTTCAATTGATGTAAAGATATAAATTCAACTTTAGAGATCACAATACTTATGGAAAACTAGTCCAAAATTTCTCAAAGAATACTATTTCGAAACAGATATTACAAGACTTGTATAATAACCAAGCCCCCCACGACTATAAAGCAGTAATAAACACAAACGAGGGCACGCATTCGAACTTTTAACCCCGAATCGTTACGTTCATAGCGAATCGCCTTGAAACACTTTCATCTGGTCTCTAATTTGCCTCCGTTTCTACTGCATTCAATATTACAATGTATGGAATGTTAATAGGTATTTTTTTCTTAATCTTGCATGTCATTTAGTCATTAGTGTTTGCTAATTTGTTGTAAACAACGTGTTTATTAATGGATTAAAATTTCCTAACATAATGGTTTCTGATTGTTTTAATTCATGTTTTATCTTTAATGGACTCTAATTGAAGTCCATAAGCTGGATGATTATAATTTGTAATGTTTATATAGTTTATGCGCTTGCATTTCTAAACATATAATTTTAGATTTACCAGGTACATTTTATAGAAATAGAAAAATGGAACGTAAATTAAACCTTGAAATTTTTATAATTATCAGTAGTATATAAATAAAAGAATCGAGTACATTCTATTATCTGAACTTTACGTTTGCCAAAGGTAAGGTAGAGTAAGCCCGGAAATCAAATTTAGGACAGTGCTGTTCATAGATAATACCAACCATTATAACGTGGCTTTATTCTACGAATTTTACTTATATCCTAATTTAACAATTCAATGCAATCACTTATAATTGAGCAAGTAGCCTCTACATAAAGATCATGTTATAACGCAGAGGTCAAAGATAAATTTATTAAAATTGGCAACAAAACATTACATATTCTAATTATAAAACATTATAAAATGTGCTGTAAATAAGGGAACATTTCTTTTTCATTTTTGGAAGTGGTGTTAATTCGTTAAATTAATTAACTTTTAATAACCTAGCACATAATAGGAAAACCAAATTCATAACCTATTTAGAAACATTAGATAATTAATTTCTTACAAAAGAGATACACACACACAATCGAGTATTTTTCAATGATTCAATTCTGTAAACATTGCACCTTAAAATCATGTTTTGTTGGAGCCTTTGTTTCCATAAAACTAATATACTTATAGATATTTAAGAATCAATCTTCAAAGGCGCAATAATTAATATTACCAATACGAAATTAGTTCTCATAGTCATGCCTGATTTCAACCAAAAGTAGGGCGATACGAAACAGAGTTAAATTGATATGCCAGTCTCGACGCGTTAAGTAACCTCTGAGTGGCTTGATACGTATGCCGAGGCGTTTGGTGGCCACAGTTTTAAACGAACTGTTCATTTCGTAATTGCTGGTCGCACTTACTGTTAGCCACTGAACAAAATTACTAAGCTTATCTATATTCGTCTGGAGTTGAGGTAATCCATTTAAAAACGGTATTTTGTAATTATTCGTGCATTGTTGCTGATGTGTTTAATTATACATTCATCTGCATCAGGCCTACTTCGTGTTCTATTGAAACGAATTATTGTTCATAATTTACGGATTTATTGCTTTGTTGAAATAATGAAGGTATGCGGATTTTCACGGATCTGCCCTGAGATTTGTCAAAAATTCATAATTATATTTATAGTGCGAATGTAAATAGTCTAAAAATAAATATAAAAAATAAATACTGAGCTATAGCTTGAACGAGGACACTTTATGAAGCAATTAAAGCATTTTTCTTAAATTAATCGTAGTTCTTCATCACATTACAAGCAAGACATTTCAGCTAACCTATGATTGCATTGTCTCAACCATCCTACAACAATAAAATCGAATTAATCGATATCAAAGCTAATATTCCTCCATACAACCATAATAAACGAGATAAAACACAAGGTGCCCTACAGATACGTACATTAGACACAAACAAACGGCAAAAATAAACAACAAAATTGTTGAAGGTATAAAGAACGTGTTGATACTGCATTCGTGACCTCGATATGTTACCTACGATTAGAATTCTAGGCCTTGTCCCGTATACTTTAATATACAAAGGTATCTTGTAACGCCACATTAATTCAGTAGAGCAATGTGTGAAGTGATGAAAGGATGTACAGGAACATATTCTTCCTTATAGCAAACCTAGATAGATTGATAGTCTTATTGAACCTGATGTTTATGACTTTTATGAATTTGCATCCCTCTCCTATAGCAGGGAGAGATAAAGTTTTATCCTACTAGGAAAAGTAATGTGAACTCAATCTTTGCCAAGATTGGTCTTTTCCCTTCTTATGATTGTAAGACGTTTTATTGCTCGCTTTTAAACTACACCTACGTGGGATTGGCTTATAATATTTAAGTACACTGAACGATCGGTCTCATGAGCCTTTTAGAGGTTTTAGGAATTAGCCATAATAATTTTTCTAAAGCATAAACTAAAGACGAAGAGCAGTATTATTTATCATGATTTACAAAAAAAGCCTAATTCCCAAATGTTACAACATTTGGCGGAATTTAAAAGAAAAGCTATGGGCATACACCTTCAGTTCAGTATTTAATATGACCAAATATTTTATACTATCACCTAATTACAATCCAGGTTCTATAAACTTCATATTTTAAAATACCACCAAGATTTCTACTTGAATTTTCAATGAATAAACTTTAAAGTCAAATAGTGCGACGTCGTTAAGAATCCTTTTACCATAAACGTCTCGTTTAAACCGCTGATCAATTCTATGCTAACGTATATGTACTAAATAATGCGGAGAGCGCAATGTGCAACCCAATACGGGCTTTATTGTTTTGTCTGTGGTCAGCTGATACTGCAGACGTTATGTCTCACGCGTCTTTTTGTCCATGGTCGCGTCGACAGCTCATCGACCTCTTTGCAATGCTAATGGGATTTAAATGCATAGAATATTCGGTACCAATTACGAGACTTACAAGTATCAGTTGTACTGGTGATTTTAGTTCGAGAAATAGCTACATCTGATTTAAAGTTAACCAATACCCGTGCTTTTTAAATTACTTAAAATAAAAAAAAATAATTTTTCAAATATTGATATAAGTTTTAATTAATAACTGTAACTTTTTTGCTATACATAAGCACGCACCTTGGTCCTACGAAACATATCTTAACGAAAAAAAAAACCGAAAGTATATTATGGCCATGTAAAATTTCCGTTTGACTACGACTATTGCAGAATATCTTAAATCGACTACAGTGTCAATTTAACCCCCCAATTATATATAACTATGAATAATTTAAAAAGATAATTTCCTGCCTCACATGATCTAGAAATATGCAAAATTATGACATTCGGAATGTCCTCTACTACTCATTGAAGGTGATCAGCATATTGACGTACATTTGGTATTGAAAGGAATCACTGCGACCTTTTTAATATTCTCGCGTCCATAGCTTGAGTCATTTAAGTAGTTGTACGTATCGCGTGACGTCATGTAAATTGTCATCCGCAAGACCTCGAAATTGTCTCGACAACGAGCCCGCTCATCGATCAACGCGAGCACACACGAGATCGAAATAACCTGATGATAACAATATCTACGATAACAGCATTACGTACTCGATAATCATATGATTTTATAACCCTCATTTCACAGCAGCATTACCCGAAGTCTCTCCAATGATCATTTGATTATGAGTGAACGGAATACAAACGTTTGTCATGAGACATCGTTCATAAAGGTTACCTTTTGTTAAGCACAAACAACCAGTTTCTGAGAATTATGAACTAGGATGTCTTTCATAGAAGACCACATCAACTGTTTACATTATGCATGTGTTCGTTTAAGCAAAAGAAATAATTACCTGATGGTTCATTTCGATGATACTTGTCAATCGCCTTGTTGTTTTGATCTTCTAATCGCGTAACGTCCAGAATAATTCCAGCATCCAATGACGCTTCCGTTGCAGTACTGTCACGATGGCATAGATTGCCCGTTCTACGCTTTCGAATACCATAAGTATGCACAGGAACTATCAATTTAGGCCGCGGAATTGAAAAGTCCGAGTCCGAACCACTAGATGAACTTTTAGCACTCCTCGAAAACACACCGTTATTGTTATTAGACGCGTGTTCTTCGCTGATACGTTCTTTTGTCGGTCCAAAAGATGTAATGTCATTATACCTATCGTACCTATCGTCACTCTTCACTCTCACTGTACTGTATAGTTTGCCATATTTATCACGTTTGATTTGTTTCGCAACACCGTTCGTAGTCCGATAGTCACTTTCTTTACCCAGATCGGTGGAGTGTAACCCATTACTAATAAGCGGGGCGGGCTGGCTCTGACTTCCGTTGAACATTTCGTACTGCATCAATGTCAATTGTTCGCTTGGCGATAGATTTCTTTTTGGTTGCGTGACAGTAACACCGTTAGTATTAGGTGCACATTCCTCGCTGATACGCTGTTTTGTCAGCCCAAAAGATTTTATGTCATATCTATCGTAACTGTCGTCATTCTTTACTCTCACTGTATTGTATAACTTGCCATATTTATCACGTTTGATTTGTTTCATAACACTGCTCTTGCTCCAGTTGTCACTTTCATTGCCTACATCGGACCAATGTAACCCGTTGCTATTCGGCGAGGCGGACTGGCCCTGACTTCCGTTGACCAATGTCTTTTCATACTGCGTCAATGGCAATTGCTTAGCCGGCGACAAATTTCTTTTCGGTTGGGTAACGGTGACATCATTATAAGGCCCACTGTCCGATTGAACTGTCTCCAAATATGCTTGAAGTGGTGTTCGACCCTCGTTTTTGACTCTCAAAGATTTTGAACGGAAGCTTGGTTTAGTTTCTTCAATACGTCCGTTTCGTTCGTTCACCGGTTGCGTAGTGTGGTTAGGAATTTGATCGCATGTAGATAACGGCTGGTTAATAGGCCGCATATATAAGCCTAAATCTTCCGCTTCGCTATCCAATTCGAGTTTTTGCTTTCCGGCTCTTGCCTTTATTGGAGATAAATCCAACGTCGCCATTGAATTTATCAATTGGTACATTGTGTTCCCGTTTTGTTTGGAGTGTTCGTTATGTGAGTTTCTGTCCTTTTTCGTTTCACCGTGAATCTGTTTTATCTTATCGCTGTCAGTATCGTTATTTTGTTGACTGACTCTTGAATAATATTCATAGTAAGATTCAGACGAAGGGTCAGGAGGCACAGGGCCGGGGTCAGGTAACGGGTAGTAACTTTTCTTTGAATCGACCTTCCTTTGCCTGTGTGCATATTTCAATGAATCTTTGCGCTGCGGTGGCACAGGCGGTTGTTGCTTGCTATTCGATCCGAAGGCTTCGATATCCCACTCAGTAAAATTCCGTCGCTTGACTCGTCTCAAGGTCGACGGACGATAACCATTGGGCATATCTTTAAAACTATAACTGTGTTTAAGTTTACTTTGAATGATTAAATTGTTGTTAGCTCTCGCCTTCTCCTCTATATTCTGTTGGTATTTAGCTAATTGTGACAAGTTATCGTTAGGAACCTCATTGTAATATCCACTATCCTCCTGTGAATATTTTTTCTCATTGTAATCGGTTTCACTTGTTCGACCGACGTCTTTACATGATTTGCTTCTGGATATGGAATTGAATTTGCTGCTTGTGGATCGATCGTCATTTTCATTGTAGGAACTTAGATTTTTTGCTCCGACCCAATTCGCAGCGTAGACTAAGTCCATAGTCCGGTCGCTGATAGATAGCCACGGGTCCTCCATGACCGCTTTGCCTGGGTAATGTTTTATTTTCATATTGCCACAGACCCCACCAACGCAACGTCGTTACACTGAAACCAGTTCATCTGTTTTTGAACAGTCATTATTGTAAATTTTACTATCATTTTCCGGTTGCTAAGTGTTGACACAATCGAGTTCACGACAACCAACTTCAATTAACGTAAAATTTGTATTCGCATCGATTTATGTTATGATCATACTGGATCGACCTGAAGATTTTACGTGTTAGTGCTACAACAAAATTCTATATTTATTCCTTTGAAGAACCCATTAATCTTAACTTGCGATTGCGCTAAGAATGTCACGTTTCGTTGAATTGATTAACTCGAAACAATGGAAGGGTTTCGCAAGACCTATTATAGTTCTCTGTGTCTGGAAATTTTATTAATTGATTAAACGGTACATGTGAAACTATCCGTATAAGAGCAACAGCGTACTATGTCTCAACATGTAGGAACATATGGAAAAGTGAAAGTGTTTACTAACGTGGGTACGAGAGAATACGACTTATAATTTCAATCATAACATTAATGACTCCATAAAAGATTTAGTATAACCTCGTTGAATTCAATAGTAAAAAAAAAAATAAGTGTGAAATTCGCAGTTTCTATTTTACAATAAACTCATTTCTTACGAACCGCTGAGATGTTATCAGAACTGTACATAATAACGCAAAATGTTACTTTCATATGTTATCCAATTTAATCTTTATGCAAATGTATGGATAATTATTTATTACGTAGGCTTTAACCGAAAACATGTAGAAAGGAGTTCAATCTCACTTTTACGCTATTATCTTTGAAAAAAAATTGTAAATCTTATACTCTTTTCACTACCAAATTATTGTTCATTATTGAACATGTTCTAATAAATTGCTTATCCACGTGTCATTACGACACGGTTCATCAACTTGAGGAAGCTCTAGATGTAGCTCATACCAGTAAAGTCCATTGGCCCATGCAAATTGAATTGCATAATAATTAAATAATTGCCTGTAAACAGACGACCCCGTTAGTCTCTAACGCATGTTAACTCGCTCATATTGTTAATAATTCACTTTCACTATACACAAACGCTAACCATAATGTTAATCGAAAGTTTCCGTTTACAAAAACAACATAAAATCGCTGAGAAATCTATGAGAACAATACCGTATGATGAAGAGGCAATTAGCGAACGTTGATTTAAATGCATGATCGATTTAATAGGGAAAGATTTCTAAGACGGTTGAGTTGAAACCAGTTCATTGGTCCACATAATCATTCAGCTGGTCAGCGATGATACGTGAGAAACACATCCAGGAACTTGAGAAATCAGCCGATGCCTTACTAATTATACTTTCTTGAGAAAAAAGTAAATAACTAACGAACTTGCATTCGTCCAATTAAAAAATAACATGGGGAAATGTGGCAGGCGATTTAATTGACTTGGGATTATATTTAGGCGTGCTTATTGGGAGCAAATAGGCCGGTTCTATTACTATAGATTTGACTAGGTGACTTGGCCAGCTTTCTCGAACAGCTATTCCGTGAGCTAAAAGGGGAGCAAGCATTATTCCCGCTTCGAACTACGGGCCACAAAGCAAGAAACCGACATCTCGCCTACATTCAAATTTAACCGTACATTACACTTGAAAATATTTACACAGCTGACGAATAAAAGTGTTAGATTACGTGAATTTATCACGCGTCAGCGGTCTTTTCAACACGGTTTAATATAGTTGGCAATTTCTTTTGTTTATTCAATAATGGCCTTGGTGACAATATAATTTAAACGTTAATGCGAATAATAAATAACATTTATTCTATGTTCTTCCTTTATTGTTTAAATTATTATAAAGAAAAATATAAAAGTAGTTTTCTACTCCCAAAGTAAGCAGCCATATATAAAACGTTACTTCAAAGTTCTTTACTTTACGTCACGATCAAACGAATATATTTGTGTAACGGTAAATCTCTGGGACTCGAACAATGGTTCCTTTCTCCCATTAAACTGTCTGAGGGAGTGTGGGCTATGAATTCAACTTCACAATCTTTTATTACCTCAACGATGGTTCGTGTAGATAGTTCAATATCCTTTTCATAATGAAAGGGGATACAACGTCCGCTGTGAAGGACAACTATTCAGTTCCTGGTTTTTGTTGCTTAACTGAGTTCTGTTAAGCGTCTGGCGCCATACACGGTATTTCCAGTCAGTTTCTAAGTCGACAATTCAGTTTTACATAAATATTGTCGCCTTGGTCACTGCGCGCTGACATTTTCGCCAGCATTTTGAAATATCCGCCTGACAATAACAAAGGCCAACTTTCTACGCTCCGGTGGCCCTTGTAATGGATGGAATATGTGATAACATCATAATAACACGTCGTGCTATTATGCATGTGTATCGACGGGCGATAGAAATAACTTTCTAATCTTAAACCGAAACGTGACATATCCCACAGCGCATTAATTAATCAAAGTTGACAAACAAGCAATATTGTGTGCAACATATCGTACATGTACGTTTCAATAAGTTAACCAAGCGCGATGCTATTGCGATATATAGTTAATTATGAAACGAGTACACAGCTGATTTGCTCCAGTAATTTGCGTGGCCACTTTTTATTAGGAATTCCCCTTGTTTTGTACTGTTTGTTTTCTCGGGTAAATACGGCTTTTAGCATTGATTTCTTGGATTCACCCGTAGATTGAAAGTTTTCCTCTATCGAGTTAAAATTTAATCTACGTCATGTTAGGTACGTGAATTCACGAGAACTTTTGCTGTAATGAGCGTCATTGGATTGGGATATACGTTTGTGATAAATAGAATTCTGACTACATCTTGTTTTGTTAAAATATTCATGTTTACCTACATATCATTCACTTCATCTTTTATCGTTTTAGGATACATTTAGAGGCAACACATTAGGTATTACGTAAATAATAACAACATCAAAGAATGTTATAACAAATTTTCCCGATTATTTGATCTAACTGCAACAGTATTCCAGAAAGTGGCCACGGTAATGACAATTAGATCGATCGCGGTAATGTGTGCAATCAAAAACAAATAAACGATGATGTCACTGTGCAAGCGAAATCAGACATAGAAAGCTCGAGTCTCGGAACATTAACCCATTCTTGACCGCCGTGCCAATTTGGGAACACTTACTTTTTGAGGGTACATGAAAAAAGTATTTATGTAAGTTAATAAATTCTAACATTATTGGATAGTTGAAAGTGTGGTGATTACATATAATATTAAACAATTTAGTTATATATTATAGATTTATTACAATAATTGGTCGAATTTTGCTTTTGAAGGACCTGTCGAGGTACTTGACTGTTTGCAATTATTATATTTTGCATATTAAGTTTATCATCGTAAATAGTTATTATTATTCAAATACGATAAATTGTCTATCTTATAAACAGAATTTAAAAAATAATGATTCATTTTTTACCATTTTATAGCACCTTAAACATTGCTGTGCCAATTTGGGTACACTGGCCACAAGTGTTATTTTTGCATATCATAAGGAGAAACTGCTAACGACGTTATAGTGTCAGTAACAATTGCCGTGGATAAGAGGAAGAGGTAAATACAATCCTCGAAGATTGTGACCACGGCTTGGACTATGATTTGGCTATAATTCCATTGGAACTTTTGATTGATACTGACGAAGGAGATGGTTTTGATAATGAACAAATGTCTTCAATATTGCCAATTCATGTTATAGGAGAAATCGAGGTATTTAGGTGTTCATAATGTAGATACTCTTTCTGCGTATGAGGATAGCAGTGATGGTGAACTGCCAATGGAAACGAACATAAGACCGCAAATATTAAACCACCGCTAGTGCACCTGATGTATCTGCGATTGGACGAAATTGGTCAGTGCTCATTGTGCCTCCTTTTTTTTGTTCTCGAGGGGAAAGCTGTTTATGGCTCTACTTCCCGCCAGCCCGGGGGCAGTGGGGGGCGGGAAGCGTATATCAGGGTCACAGGCCTTCCAGCCCAGCGCGTGGCGACGTCATATTTGCGCAGTTGTTAGTGACGGGCTGAGTCCTTAATACAGTCTCTAAACCGGCATACCGGCCAAAACCCCCCAGTGGCCATGTTCGTGCAGAGTTGGGCGACCATGGTACGTGAGCGAGAGGCGGCCACCGTTGTCCACAGGCGCCCGGTGCGCCTCCGAGACGTACTTGTCTCGGCCGCCTCGGAGTCAAAGGGAACGCAGTTAAATAACCTCTACCTTGTTTCGGGCGCCCCGGTTGTGGGTGGGGGCCCCGCGATGTACAGAGGCTAAAGTGGCGCCACCTCTCTTGGAGTCACTTGAGGACGCCCTGCCCCCGCAGCACGTCCAGCGACCCCAAGGGAACAATTGAGTCGCCTTTTACGACATGCAGGGGATACCGTGCTGGGATTCAAAGCCCCCTTTACCTCAGGGCAGGCTGATTGTTCCTCCTTGGCTCCTTCTTATCCTTAGACTTATCCATCATTGATTGACCAATTACTAAACGAGAGTAGTATGAAAGAAACGTTGAAAGTACAGAGATCGAGTATAAATTTGATACAAATAATGAGATCCTTTAGGTTCGCTGAAAATGGCCCAATCAATATCGTTGTATGGAGTTGAAGTCCATGGCAAACAAATGGAGGTGGGTTCCCTTCAAACACATGATAGATGTGGCATTACCAAATGCGTGACCATTACAGCTACGTCTAAAGAAGATGTAATGGATCAGTTATATTTTCGCTGAAGTATAGCTACATTTTGTCTTGGAAAATCACCTCATCATCATGTTACTCGTCAGATATCATTGTCATCGAATGGTTACAACTGGACGGCAGCGAATATGTTAAAGAAAAAGTGTCCATAGCGTTTTGGTGGCCTTATCCGTTATAATAGGATCCGATAGACTTGCACACTATTTTACCCTTAAGTGGCCATTGTGCCAATTTGGGCACACCCCTATAATTTCAAAATTATAAATAATTTTTATTTTTTTTTTCATTTTTATACTTATTTGTATCCCCAACTATGATTAAATAAAGAAATTTCTGAATTTGTTCTTGTAGTTTCTGCTTGGCCACAAATGGGTTAATATGCTAAAATATCTTCACTGACGAGACAACGTTCCGAAATACTTTCACGGCACACGGGTAGTGCACGCAAATGCGAGGTCTGCAATAACCTTGCGCTAGAGCCTTCGGACACTTTACTTTCAGATTGCCAGCCGTATGAAAAAGGACAAACGTGTCTGCACATAAAGCCTCCACAGACCACACCATCAATCATCACCGACGAAAGTGAAAAGAATTGTACGAGTTGTCTGGATCGAGACTGGCTTCATTTTCACAATCGGATATCCATCATGTTACGAAAACTTGAACACGAATATAGAATTTTGTTGCAGCGTTATTTCCACACTAATTGTTTGGAATTAGTTATCCTGTGTTAGTAAAGAATCTTCCCGAATTATGTGCCCCATTTAAAGGCGAAACTTAGCGAACAAACAACGATTTCACACCTTAACATAAACACATTTTTATCACTGTGTAATTATTTGTCTCACGAATTGAGATTCACGTATAGAACATCAACAATAAACAATGAGCACATTGCTTCTCTCACAAAGTCGATCGCGACTATTTTAAATTCGGAACGCGAGAGACCGGGGACATGACGACCAATCACGTCAACGTCGCTCGGCTTACTGCTGAGTGCTCTGCTTCGATCCGATCAACTCCTGCGCAACGCGACCGGCGCGCCAGACAGAGACGCATCTATACCAAGGATAGAGATAGCACGCACACCTACCTGAATAATAAAAGCTGTAAGCTCATATAACAAAAGGTAGATGAAACGTTGCACCTTTTAATTTCGATCCTTGAGGGGTCGTGGAACGGTACAACACGTAGAAAAAAACTGTTCTGAATGAAAAGAAACATAGATAACAGTTGGATTTATTTTAAACCCCATATAATGTTTGATAATTGATGGTATTATTAAAAATAGGTTGTTATTATGAATTTTAATTTGAATTTGCTTCACAATTTTTTATTATTTAATGAGAAAAATAAATTACCTCGAAGGTTCGGGAAAAGTAAAGTAAGCCAAAAATTTAAACATACACGCCACGAACAGTTCGCACAGAACGATATTGCTTGTATTTGAAGGTACGCACCTAAAATTACCAAACGGAAACTAAAAGTGGAGCGACAATAGTACGCCTAATCACGGCCTGTAATTAGTGAACGCGAATAAAATAAGGTGAAGCAAATGCCATCATCCGTGACCACTGTCTATCATAACGTTATGCTCTGAAGGTTACGACCTTCTGCCAACACTTTGTTTCTTGGTCCGCCATTAACAATATGCATAAAATCGCGTCACGTGCACGTCAATAAAAAAAAAACACAAAAATATCGTGCAGAAACTTCAAAATATGTGTGTTTTACGCCATTTTATTTTATTGTCATTCGTTATTTATCTTTAAAAATTGGTTGGCTATATTTTAAGTAACTAAAGTTATGAAGCTTTTAACCTTTTTAAGAAGTTGCGGATTACATATAACTCACTAAGTATAATGCGCTTTTTAAAGTTATATGAAATAAATATCAACTACATATAAGATAAACGTCGTAGACAAAATCGCATAACCCAGTTACAAATAATTTGTTTAAATAATTTCAAAAGAAAGTTAACACTTTTATTTTCTTAAACTAAATATCTTACCAAATAGTTTCTATTTGTTTAAAAAAAACACTTACAAATTTCATCTACTTTATATATTTAGTTGGTAAGAATCTCGGCTAAGTTAATATCTACGTAGAATGTCAAATGCTAACTGTATGGCTAACATTTGAAAGGAGATCTCAACGTTGATGCATTTCTGTAATATTTGCCTGCAAATAACTTCTGTTGGCCATTCGAACAATCTTCGTTGACCGCCGCTCTGCGCTGAATAACAAATTAACTTAGACGAAAGCTATGTAACTGTAACTTAAGACATGGGATAATAAATAGTGTCCACAAGTAATACTAACCCTACTTAAACTAATGTATATAGTGTACGAAATTACATCTTAAGTGACAATAGAAACGAGATACATACTTTGAAATAGCAATAGACGGTTGTTTGATGGAGTCTAGAATAGAATTTTATATTTTAATTCGTAAAATAAAGTAGGTAAGCTAATATTCCTGTCAGAATCCATGTCCGAACACTAATCGTAATAGAACAAAATAGAGTAAGATAATCGTAACATAATCATAAATACTCATTTGGAGTTAATAAGTGGACTAAGTCCGAACAAATTAAAAAATAAACAAAACTGTGCGACCACTGGAGAGAAAAAAATACTGTTCTGGATAAAGCACAACTTGGATCCTAGGAACGTAAACAAGTGTGGAAAGATTCTGCGATCGAGATCCCGCCCGACCAATGTAATTATTATGGCATTCTCCGAGAATGGACATCGCTGACCTTAAATAAAGGCTGCTACATACCAGAATAATAACGATCACTGCCAAATATTGTGAAGATTTTTTTATTAAGACATGCCTGATTCCCAATTTAAAAAAAGTACACCTTCTAAATTTCCTAATTGTATTTGTTTATGCCAAGCCAGGTTCTTGTTTTTTACCAATCATAAAATGTACCGTAGTCTAATAGAAAATTACGAAACTTTTACCGAAATTGTGCTCGCTTTTCTAATAATGCATCGATTATATCTATTGCAAATTAAATTTTCTATAACACCGCACAGAAGGAAATCGAAACGAAAGCGTTAATGGATCAATCGGTGAAACATTAAGTGGTGAAAAGGCAAAAGTTTCAAATAACAGACGCAGAATTCAATGGAGCGGAAGACGACGTGGTCGAAGAATAGGATTGAAAAACGAACTACACTTTTTCTAACCAAATGCGAAATATGTAATAATATTTTTGTCAATATATTACGAAATTGGAGAACGTTCGAAGGTGGCGGGCGGCAGTACAAAAAATACTGAATCGACAGCCAATCAAGTCACGGACCGATTATCACAAACTGGTTATCGAAAATCGAAGATACCTACAGGTGTCATCGACTTAATATTTACAAAGTTTTTTTATATGCAATTTTGGTATACATACATATTTAATACAGTCATATTTTATTTTTAAAATAAATCAGGATGAGTATCAGATTTTCAGATTTACAACAATTAAATATTGTTTAAAGTACATTGTTATTAAATATCTGTTGATTTTACGCATCAATATATTTTTATTCTGGAAGCATATTTTCCATTGATAGCAGAAAAGATCTTTTATGTTACTACGGAGATGTTTAAAACATTCTGGATGCAATAAACTTTAGGACAATGGCTACTACATTATAACACTTTCAGCGGTCTTCGACTGATACTTGTTCAAAAGATGAGATAAAAACTCAAAACTGGTTCTCACGTCTGCATAGCTTATATGGAGTGCCAATATTAAGAATTCTTTCTGTTCAATGCGCAAACTCAAAGTGACTCGATATTTTTTCTCAAGAAAATTGTAAATCAGAAAGTGTATTCCGACCGTTGATTCTTTGCATGAGTGTTTCTTTCACGAGATTTGAAATATAAAATGACTAGCCTGCACTGCAATTTATAATCCAATAGATAGGTAGAAGATATTGGTATGAATCATCCAAGCGAATGCGTGAAATTTGATTGTAAAAATGCATGTTATGATTAACAGTTTTCCAATGAATCGTGTGGAGAAATATTACAGAGATCACTTTGGTATAGTGTTGCATAATCTAACTGTTTACCATATTGTTCCTTATAAATATTAATTAAGAATTTTTCCATATTGATTGCGTGTATTACCAAGACCGACTAAACTTTTGAAGTAAGCAAGTAACCGTAATTGTGAATCGATGGAGGCCGTTCGACAGACCACTGACATTATGATTGACGATAAACACGTCTGGATTAATGCAACTCCAACAAACCTGGTCAACTAGATAATTTCAATGTTTTCCGGTTTCAGTCAAAATTACCCTCGTAACCCACATGAGAAATATAAACCATCAGACATTACTTGTTAATAGTCAGCAAATAAATCTCTTATGTTACGATGCAATATTTCAAATTGCCGTATTTATGTCCCGTATTAAGTTGACGTAGTATAATTTTTCCACTGCGTACGTACAGTAATGGGTGCAGAAAATTCGTTCGCTTCGATGAAAACGCTCTGGTATCGCGGATTCAGTGGCTTTTTAGGCCGTACTATAACATGTCTTTTATCGCTAAGGAATCTAAATTAATTGTTTCTTCAACGCAACAGTGGTTTTGGATCTTCAAATATATTCCGTGTCTTAAGTTGGGGAAGTTTAATCAGCAGTGAAAGTATATGTAAAAGATTTTTAAAAATCATGAAGATAATAAAATATTAATGTTTAAATAACTTTTACTCGCTTAAAATATTTATAAGTTAACCAAAGAAAGTTGCGAGTAGAGTGTCAATCGTAATACATATCAAATATAATTTAGCATTGATTTTTCTAAATAAATATGGAGTAAATTGGTAATAATATCATTCGAGTATAAATAAAAAAAAAATCACCTCACAAATTACAACCGAAAAAAACTAAACTATAACACCGTGCCCAAAACATTACATCAAATTCAAGTCGAAAGGAAAGTTTGAGTAAAAGTAGAAAAAATACGAGCGATACATTCATTCGAGATTTCTTTTGTGATGCAACTGCACTGTCGAGGATCGCGAAGCATTTTGACCATTATTAATTGTTCATACATTTGAGTGAACAAACAAAAAATAAAAAAAGCACCAAAAAAGCATAATTGAATCAATGTTCGCTGGTAACAAGTAACAACTCATTACGTAATACTACAACGCTAGAGATCACTTTAAAAATAAATGACCAGCTTTTGTTATGGTTTTCGCTTTAACTAAATTGGGTGCTAAATCGACTGCCATTTATAAACCTCGCAAAGTATGTGTAAAATATGGCTGTAGGATTTCGTATAAAATACGATTTATCACATACATGAATATTAGTAATAATATTCATTCATCATTCATGAGTTTTTCATTAATTATTCTCATAATCGTTATTTTCTGTCTTTCTGTCGTTCTGCCGTTCTGTCTGTCTGTGTAATATTGGTAACTTTTGAAGTAAAAGAATTCTGTACCATCAAATACTCTTTCGTTGTTCTCACACATGAATTCATTCGGTCATATTTTTTACCAATTTCTATTATCACTTATCCTTATTGCTAAATAAATAAAGAGGAAAAACAGTAGGAACACCAATTTACGATTCATTAACAATCAACGAAATGGAACGGGCGATGAATAGTTTTGTTCTGAGAGTCGCGCTCGGAACTATTTCGTCTCGCCATGTACAATTGAACAATGAAACAAGGCATGCGGGCATTCTTCCCCTCGGTACACAACTCACGCTTTCAATAGATGATGCATCCACTAATTATTTTAAAGAGATATGGCTACAATGCGGTATTGACTCGTATAATTGTTGTTTATGTGTATTTTTGTTGATGTTTTTATAGCAATTTCCATTTGGGTAATTGATGTTTTTACGCAAATTTTTAATACTAATGCAAGTCTTTAAGCATCTCAGATTCTATTGGCTTTAGGTGAAAATTCATAAAGTAATTGAAGCAACGACCGACCATTATTAAAAGTTCTGAGTGGAAATACGAGTACTCTCACAAATCATTTAAAATCGTGAAGAATTTACTATAGACGATTTCGTAGGCAACTTAGCTCCCTTAATATAAAATTTAAGAAAACAATGACGATTTCGAAAAATACACTATCCTAGTAATATGCACAACAACGTTGTCAAAAGAAATGGTCAGCGTAATATGATAAATAATTTACTGGTGTGAAATCACATATCGAAAACTTGACCTGTAACATTGATTTTTCGAAAGTGCGTTTTACATAACACGCTCTAACGATTGAGGATAACATCGTCGGTGTGAATTCGTCATTTGAATATAATTTACAGCTGTTGTTATTTGATGTTAGGCACGAGGTGTGTAACCTTTGGCATTGTGAGATTGTTGTTATGAGCCACACTGTAGGATAAACTTTTGGTGTCGTATAACACAACTTTTTGATACAAATGGCACAATTTAACTCTTTCTGTACTACGTCCGTACGTCTTTGTTACAAGAGAGCTTCATGTAACAACTTATATTTTATTAGATTAGATATTAGATTTCAAATTATTTTTTCAATCTTTCTATTCAATTCTGTTTGTTAATGCAAAACGAAGATAACAAGTTAATCTGCATAATTTAAAATAGAAATGCTTACATGAATGTTTCTTGTTTCGTAACCATTCATTAATTAAATATGGATAGTGATATATGCCGTTTTACAAATTACATTACGTCTGATAGTTTCTTCCTCGGCTACGTCATTTTTTCCTATTACGTAATCTTGTATTGACATTGAACATCGTGGCTCAACGACAATGGGTTCAAAAGGTATAATTTCATTATTATCCTATTTACACGCTCCTTTTGTTCCCACGCTATGTTCCACGTCCACGCTGTTTGTCCAATTACACGATTTAAGAGTTCGACGTTGTTTTGGTCTGCCATGTATATAGATGGGCATTTGCCCGGAAAAAACTCAAACGTGGGAAAAAACCTCAAATACCCGAAAAATATGCGGGAATGGGAAAATATTCGGGTTTTTTCATATTTAGCATATGTAACATTTAGGTAAAATGTAGAGATATGTATATATCAAATAGTACGTCCTATTACTACTAGTTAGAGCTAATCTAACTTTGTTTATTTTCATAATTCATTAAATCCATACTAATATTATAAATGCGAAAGTAACTCTGTCTATCTGTTACGCTTTCACGTAAAAACTACTGAATGAATTTTAATGATTTTTTACAATAATATAGTTTATACATCAGAATGAAACATATGATACTTTTTATCCCGGAAAATGTAGTATTCCCGTGAGAATGGGTATTTCTGGATCTAACAAAGCGATTTGAATGAAATTTGGTATAGAGAGAGGTAGAGCTCACAAAATTAACATGGGATAGTTTTTATCCCGGAAAATGAAGTATTCTCGTGAGAATGGGTATTTCTGCATCTACTGAGAGAAAAGGATTTTTGGTTTGGAGATAAAGAATAAGAAGGAAGTAATATAGAATTCTTTCTATCCCAGAAAATGTATTCCCGTGAGAATGGGTATTTCTGGATCTACCAAACAGATTTGACTGATTTCTGGTATGTGCATAAAAAGGACTCTGAGAAGTAAAAAAGACTATAACTTATTTTATATCTGGACTCAACCCTGTAGTCTACGCGGACGAAGTCGCGGGCAACAGCTATACGTTATATATGCTAAAAACTTGTCTTGTTGTTTGTCTGTGTGTGTTCATCCGCTCTTAGTGACAAGCAACCCGAAACTACGTACGAGGGTGGGGGGCGGTGAAGCAAGTAGTTGCAGCGGCGTACGCGTTGGTGATCTATTTATCTCAGACGTTGTTTTGACTTCGTACTGCGAACTCGTGTTAATTTGTAGGTTTAATTGACGACATGGATTTTGTTTTGTGGACTTTGATTGCCTAGTGAGATTAAATACGTGGTTTACTTTGGGTTGACGACTACTGCGACTCTTACGGACTTCGATACCTACTTCTTATTGCGAGCCGTTATCAACACCCAGGCAATTAAGTCCGTTGGGTAGCCCTATAAATGACGATGATTGATTCCATACTGCGACAATTGCAGCAGCTCCGTGGGCATCAATGATGACGTAGAAGACTGATTGGTTTTTATTTTTATATTATAAAGTTGATTTGATCTCTTTGTTAGTATATAAGATTAGTGATTCCTATTATAAGACTTCACCAAATACTCAAAATATAAATATGTTACGTTTTTATCGTTAATTTTGCATGTGTTATTAAAAATAATGATAAAAGTATATTTCTAACATGTAATTCTTATTATTTTTATTTTACTATCTAAGCAAAGAATAATTATAATAAACACTAATTAAAATTAAGGCAACTCATTATATTTCTTTTTAAATAAAATCGTTCAAATTCGGGTCAGTATGACCAGGCGTCATCGTCCTAGTAACTTTTTTCACGTCATTTGCACCGGGTTAATGACCATGATTACTGCGACAGTGACAAAAAAAATTCAATTGTAAAAAAACATTTTAGTAATTGTTGTCAAGAAATTATTCATCATCATCATCACCCAATCTCAGTCCACTGCTGGACATAGGCCTCCCCCAATGACCTCCACCGGGATCGGTCGAAGGCCGCCTGCAGCCAGCGACGTCCTGCGACTTTTACGAGGTCGTCTGACCATCTGGTCGGAGGGCACGGCACGGAGGTCTCACGCTGCGCTTTCCAGCACGTGGCCTCCACTAGAGAACTTTCTGGCCCCATCGGTCATCAGTTCTCCGCGCTATGTGGCCGACCCATTGCCACTTCAACGAGCTAATCCGTTGGGCTATGTCGGTTACTTTAGTTCTCCTACGGATCTCCTCATTCCCTATATAAGATATTTTCTAAGTTATAAGATATGTCTATAAGTTGTTTTCGAGGGTCATCACAAACCGTCTCTAACGCAGGTTTGATGACTTCCAGCCTCCCGAACCAGCCGGTTTCCGAAAAGGCTTTAGCACCATAGACCACATCCATACGCTTCTGCAAGTTATACAGAAAACCAAGTAGTATAACTCGCCGCTTTGTTTAGCGTTGTGGACAATGAAAAAGCCTTTGATTCGATCGAGACGTGGGCGGTGCTAGAGTCTCTCCAGCGGTGCCACATTGAATGTCGGTACATCGAGGTTTTGAAAAGTATATACAGCAACGCCACTAGATCGGTCCGAGTATAAGATCAGAGCACGAAGGCTATGCCACTACAGAGAGGCGTGAGACAAGGAGATGTCATATCTCCGAAACTGTTCACTGCCGCGCTGGAAAACGCCTTCAACCTCTTGGAGTGGAAAGGATTCGGCATCAACATCAACGGCGAGTGTGTCACACACCTTCGGTTTGCCGACGACATTGTTTGGTTTGACTAAAATCATGTCGAATGTCCATGTTGTGCCCACCCCAATTCCAGTTGGAGGCTCGACTCCCGAAGTTTTTGACGAATATGTCTATTTGGGACAAGTGGTCCGGTTAGGCAGGTCCAACTTCGAGAGAGAGGTCAATCGTCGAATCCAACTCGGCTGGGCAGCGTTCGGGGAGTTGCGCGACGTCTTCTCGTCCGAAATACCTCAGTGCCTGAAGACGAAAGTCTTTAATAGTTGTGTATTACCAGTGATGATTTACGGCACTGAGACGTGGCCTCTCACTAAAGGCGTTAATGGACGGCTCAGAGTCACTCAACGAGCTATGGAGAGGGCTATGCTCGGGGTTTCCCTACGTGACCGAATCAGAAATGAGGAGATCCGTAGGAGAACTAAAGTAACCGACATAGCCCAACGGAAGAAATGATTATCGTAAGTGTAAAACCTAAATGCTTATCGTACGTGTAATAATGATTATCGTAAGTGTAATCTATACTAATATTATAAAGCTGAAGAGTTTGTTTGTTTGTTTGTTTGTTTGTTTGTTTGTTTGAACGCTAGGATCTTAGGAACTACTGGTCCGAATTGAAAAATTCTTTCACTGTTAGATAGCACATTTATCGAGGAAGGCTATAGGCTATATAACATCACGCTACGACGAATAGGAGCGGAGCAGCAATAAAGAATGTTTCAAAATCGGGGACGTTTTTCCTTTTTGTGAGCTTCGGCTGCGTGCGCTGCGGAAACGGTTAAAGTTTCGCTAAAATAATGTATGAGAGAAATGTTACTCTTTAAAAGTTCTAAAAAAAATTCCGCGACGGCATATGTCTATTTTTTAAGGTTGGCTCACTATAACGTTTTTTATCCTAACCAAATTTATTTTTAAATAAAGTTTTATTTGTGAAGGTGTTTTTATAAATATGATATTAATCCTTATCCAAATAAATACGTTATTCATTACAAGTATTTAATTTTAAATAAAATTGCCCTTTACATCTTTTGATTTCACCGAGTATCTTAGAAGATATTGCAGTTTTAAAATATTGATCAAGTGCGCAATAATGATGCACAAGGCGCCGATCGACGCGTTACGGTTTCACGTTTGAACAATTAGACTGAATTGTATGATTTTTGGTATGGACATAAATAGTACTCAGAGAAGTAAAATGACTACAACTTATTTTCCTTCTGAACTCAACCCTGTAGTCTACGCGGACGGAGTCGCGAGCAAAAGCTAGTAAATTATAATTATTGTATGTGTAATAAATGATTATAGTAAGTAAGTATCTCTCGTTCTATTTTTTTCAAAGATTTTTAAAATTTAAATAGTCATTCCTTCTGCAATTCAGCAACATTCCATCACAATGCACAGAAAAAATCTTATTATAAAACAAGAAGACGTCTTTTTCTTTTAGTTCCTGGATCAGGCTACACATTTGGATTTTCAAACAGCAGGCAACAGCTAGTACCTTATATACGCTGGTGCAAAGTATGTGCGCATTGCAAAATACCTATTTTTCGCTGCATTTGTTCTATAAAGCAAAAAAAAACGTTATTTTTTTTTTTAAATCGCGATAATCACGTTAAGTGATGAAAAAACCCGTCGATTGGTTTTTTTCCACATAAAAACCCGATATTTGCCCAAATGGAATTTTTTCAGGGAATTCCCGATTCGGTTTTTTCCCACCGCCCATCTATAGCCATGTATGGAATGAGTAGAATCAATACTAGAATGCATCGGTTTCGTTTCATACGCTATGGTTTTGAGTCATATTACATTTGCTGTAGAGAATTTTATGTGTATTGAATTTAATAGACCTCAAAATTGCATTGTAGTATTGGTATTATTTTTATATTTAAATTAGCTAAATTTATTACTAATTAAAAAATAATTATACATAATCATAAAATATGTATGAACTCGTATGTTTTTTGGACTACATACATTTTTAGTCTTATCTATCAATATAATATGTACGCTCTGGGCATGAATCCGCAAATATATATAATAATATATATAAATACAATTTTTAAACTTATTTCCATACAAGTATTTACAAAAAATTCTGTATGACTTCGCAAATACATCAAGGTTAATCAATGCCCTAAGGTGGACGAGGTTGATTATTATGGATGAATCGCAATTTTACTGAGCAATACACTCGTATTGCTCATACAAAAGACGTAAATGTAAAGCTCACAAAAGATTAATGGTGCATTACACAATCGCAATAACAATTTGAACGACCATTCTAATAGAAGTAATTTAAGGAATTAGGTTGCAACAAGCCACGTCAAATGATCATAACAAGAACATTCATTCAGTTAAGAGAAATCGCGTGTTATGGATGGTCACGTCGTTAGAATGCATGCATGGCTGCAGCCTGCTATGCCTCTAAATAAAGATGCACTTTTCTATATCGACGTTATGAAGGCACAGAAAGCAGCTAAACTCGGAAAGATAATATCAAATAATTAGATAGGGAATTGGAACGTGAAAATGTATAAAAAGTAAATTGATTACATAGGAACGATATCGAGAGGAATTGAGTTTTTAACATGTGCGCCGGAGGAGCTTATAGCATGAACAATTTTCAACGCTACAGTGGATAAAATAGATCTTTATTAGGCTAATGTTTGAAAGTAACGGTGAAATTTTAAATATTTTTCCTTTACCGTATATTTTACTACCAGAAAAAGTTATATTATAGATCTTTTTCGTCGATATAGTTTCTTATTCTGATTATCCTCATAATCTGTTAAATATAAATAAAACTACTCAGCGGCCATAATTAATAATAATCTTTGAATAATAAACACGTTATAATTACTTTGAAAAGAAGTGGAACTTCAAACATCGCATAAAAAAGAGGTAAAGTTACTTCAAATAGCCTTTAAGAAAATAACAAGGAAGTCTTATTCAACCCACACAGAGATTAGGATTCATATGCCCGCGTGTTATATGACACATTGTTTTATTTTTACGATAAGTACGATTCTCATGCCCGTAAAACTTTATCGAGATTGTTGGAATAAAATTTAAGTGTGCGTACGTCTTGGATGTTTCGAAGAGGCGCATTCAAATCTCCAGTCGCATTAAGGCCACATTGACCAACTACAATAAGTTCGAACCGAGTGGAACCCAATCGAAAATTGCCTATTGCAAGAACATTATGTGATTGTGTTTGTTTTGAAATTCGAATTTTAGGAATGATGAACGCGTGTGGCCTGATAAAGATTTTTGCGTAAAATAAACTATTGGAGCTGACCCTTTGACTTTTGATAATGTTTGGTCGTTATCTGTCGGTCTGTCGCAATACGCGGAATCTCAGTTAATTATGAGAAGAATATGTACACACAAGATTTTCTCTCACAAATTTATGGACTGGTCTATTAATTTATCACTTCGTTTCCATTTCTGATTACAAGACACAGTTTTGTAAATATTTTTTTTTGCTGCGATTTACAACAAGCTTGCTGAATAAATGATAGTCCATTAATTGTTCTAAACTGTCTTAAACATGTGTTCCGCTTCCGAAACAAAATATTGGCTAACTAGGTTGGTATATTTGAATAATTCTATCTTAAATTTAATACACTTTACAATTTACCCATCATGTTTAAATTATAATTCAACCTAGTAGCTACTAACAAAAAATTATGGCCGAGGAAAAAATATTTACCTAATATTAAACTTTATCTTAAATCTACTGAATTAATTATCACTTATAAAGCGATCTTATTGTAAATTATCTCGTCATGCGATGTTCATTAGAAGCGAATGCGTTATTCCGAATAATGGTCTTTCCTCGTCCGTCATGTAAACATTACGTTGTAAATTGCACATCAGCTTACTTTCACTCCTTGAAATAAGTGGCGGCTGGGGCGCTGACGTCAGAATCTCGACAAAAACTCGACGAGGCCTCGAATCTCGATCTCCGCGTGCCAAGGCCGAGGGGCGATCACGCATTGTCCGCGCTCCACGGAACGTTTTTGTCTCCAATTTCGTAATACTCTACAATTGGTATAATCATTTGAGGTTTTTGCAATTTTTGATCGGGTTTCCGATTTTTTTGAACATTAAAGTTAATATTGGGCGTGTTTGCTTCCACGTTTACAAGGAAAATTGCGTTTCGGGAAAGATTAGAATTAAAAAAAAAAAAGATTTTGAAACTAGGAAATAAGTTCTGCAGTAAATGCTACGATTTAACATAATCAGCCTCAAATTAAACTTTACTTTGACTAAGGCTGTTAACACTGTAATATATTTTTTACCTGGTGTCCAATTTTATTACCATGGACAATCATAAAGTGATTGAATCTTTTTTAGTAGTTTAAAGGGATTATTACTTTCAAGTCCTTGGATTATAAGAAACGGCTTTTAAACAAACCGTTTTAAAAATAACCAAGTCAATAACAATTAATATCATTTCCTAGTAGCAACAACCAACAGAGCAATTAAAAATAAACCGTACAATTGGTCTAATTAGAATCGTGGGGGCTATTTTTACAATAATGTTAATTATCGTTTCCACTCAAATCTATAACTTTATTTTATGCTATTCATAAATTAGATTTAAGCCTGTCCACCAACCCGCACTAGGCCAGCGTGGTGGACTATGGTCTAAACCCTCTCAATGGTAGAGGAGACCCGTGCCCAGCAGTAGGACGTATATTGGTTGATGACACACATATTTTAGCCTTCATTATTCTTTGCACCGGCAAATTAGCGAAATGCCGTGGAAAAAAGAATTTCAGAATACCCATTTGACGACAAGCGTGAGTGCGTATGTATAATAAATACACCTACCAAACAAACATAGTTCCGACCCCAAACTAGGAAACATACCTGCGTCTTGGGTATCAGTAAGAGAAACTTTTCGGTCTCACAATCATCCAGACCCAAAACAAATATATGTGGAACACCTAAAAATTTGCCTGTGCGGAGATCGCTCCTGCGACCCTTCGTCCCCTCGTTTTGCAAGCTGGTGTCTCGCCAGCTGCGCCAAGTCGTTGTGATTTCGCTACAAATGCTTAAAGTTATAGATAAATATCTCTTATCTTAATACTGTTTGGACAAACTGATAAATACTAGTCTAGACACAACTAAATCTAACTTGAAGTCCTATAAAACAGCATTTAGCACTCAAGGGAACATCATTGGCATTATCGGAACATTACGCCAACTGACTTATAGTAAGTATAAAGTTAATGATCTCATTAATAGCGAAAAAGGGAATTCCTTAGGACGTGTGAACTTGGCAACGATGTGACTCATGTTTAAGATATTGCGAGTCCTCAAGTAGGTTTCGCAATGATTGAATTATAAATAATAAACGTATAATATAATTTATTGCATTGTTAGGTAATGTTATGAGCATGTTGTAAACGATTTTATATTGCGGAACGTTTGAATAACTATTACTTTTTCCGTAATTATGGATTTATGAGATTTTTTTTTTGTTATAATATAATTATGTCACTCATGCTTCCGATCTCTCCAGTCTATCTAACGGCAAAAGTAATCGACGTTAGGGATAAGGCCGCCATTTGTGACACTACCTTATAGCTATGTTGTTTTTATTATACGGTATACAATAAAGAATAAAAGGATTTGCGTTAATCCATGTATACTAAGACTGAACGAAAACTAAGGTTTTTCCAACAAGCATTGGTAAAATTAAAGTTTTCCTCGAAAAATGTAAAATTTTTTTCAAGAAAATCCTTTACTTTTTGGTCACGGTCCAATTACACCATGTATAAGGGGGAGTCTGGGAATCGAACTTGCGACCACCGAATACATCTACAAAGCCACGCCTAAACCACTTGCATCCATGAGTTTTGTATTAGACCACTCCTAATGTTACTCATATAATATTTTGTTAACTAAAGTTGACCATACTTTACGTAACGAATGTTGTGTAACTTTAATAATTTGTTTGGAAGAATTTCCAGTTTTATACAAATTACGAATTTATTAATTTAGAAATCGATTACAAAACAACAGATATTTATTACCAGATTGCATTTTTATAAGTAGGGAAGCGATTGACAGACGAGTTTAACACAACGAGAAAATTTGTGTTTTAGGAGTCAGCTAGGTCTTTACGAATATTGCGGGCCCATATCCAATATTGTGGTAAATTTATAAAAAAGTCTTATTAATTATGAATAACATGGCTTTCTTAAAGGAATTAATTTTTCCGAGACGAGACTTTTATAGTAAGTAAGGGTAAGGTAACGAAGGTGTATTCGTTTGGCTTTTTTTCTAATCTGTACATGTGTTTATTTTATATATGCAGATCTTATTAGTTTTACTTTAATTAATATGATTTTAGTCCCATTCCCAATATAAAATATGAAAATTCGTACCACGCCTGTCTGTGTGGCTGGTGAACTTATTACCTACGTAAAAAGTTCTAGCATCGGTTATTAAACCTTTGAGCGATGTTTTCCTATACTACGAGCAAGTAATTTTATAACAATGATTTATAATCCAAGTAATGTTCGAAAATGTTGTAGAAAACATATTGATTAAATTAATTGACAGTTCCGGAAATAAATTTATTATCTCGTACTTCAAATTAATTTGCGCACTTCAATAACCCGATTAATAAATCATTTGCACTTTGTTCAAGCTGTTATTACTTATATAATATATTGCGGTCAACGCAGTACGCGGTTAGTTCAGTACGCGTGGGCTGTGTTTGGCCTTATCGGGAACTCGTACAATTTCACTTAGCCTTGTTTGCTTTTAAGTATTTCATTGCTTTAAATAGTTTTTGTCCCGTATAAAGATAAAATAAGTAAAAAAAGAAACTAAAAGAAGGTTAAAATGTTTATCTTAAAATTTATGTATAAAACATCCGACAGTTTAATGAAGACAGAGGCAACTTATTAATATTCTAAATGATGTCCATAAAAAATCATTTTATAAATAATTTTTGTTATAATTCTGGCCAGATAACATATGGCGAAAAAAAAGTTTATATACGCTTCCTAATTCAAAAGCAGAATCATTTTAAAAAACGAATCATAAGAATGCCACATTACTAGCATCTCAATTTAAAAAAAGAATCGTTTATGCGATAAAGTCATATGAGCCTCAGTATTAATGGCGACATCGCAGAGCTAAGCCGTCGGATACTTTCCCTGCGCCCGTCGAGAAAGCGGAAAAGCAACTGCCGTGACACCCGCGGCTTTTCCTCAGCTGCATGCCTTAAGTCCATATTACGAGGCACAAAAAACCCACTACTAATTCCAGTAATTTCCCCTCGCCAAGTGAATACTGGTTTCAAAGATTTGCACCATAAAAGAAAAATTCTTAAGATACTTAGATTAATTTAAAATTAAAAGAATAAAAGTTTAAAACAGCGAAACGAGCTCGTTAAATGGAATTAATTGAATCATAAAATATGTAATATCATTACAAAACAAAGATGTTACAGCGCTCTCTGTCGGCGAGTAGATAAAAGTATGCCTTCAACGCCCTCTAGTAGTACGAGCTTAAAACTGTAACATAGTACACTTGTACCGAGTACACGCATTGTCCAATAGATGGCACTGTTTCGCATAAACGTAAATTTAAATTACCATAAACAAAATACGCCAAAAAAAGTATTGTTCAAAAAGTTTACATTACCTTCCATAACATACACGATGCTGCCGACATCTCCCTCCTTGATGATGAGACTGCCAGCTGCATATTCCACAGGATACATACAGTCCACGATCTCGCGGATCTGTGTCATCTCCAAATTCTTCATGAAGTCATTGTCCAGTATCGCCCCCTTGATGAGCTCTCTTGACCTGTAAAATAAAAAAAATATATTTTATATTATTATTTTCTTTAATAAAACTTGAGGTAAAAAGTGATAGTGTCTGTGTAATATATGTGTGTGTGACATATTGTGACATGGCCGTTAACTGTTTATTTTTTTTAAAGAGTAGGGAGCAAAAGGTCATAATCCAAACCACTAAATCTTAAAATAAATAATTTTATTCTATGTTAAAAGCCCCTTTTTTACCTTTATGACTAGTGTATGAATCAAACTTCCATACAAAATATTTCAATATAATAAAATATATAATCTAATCTAGCATTTATTGTATTAAGCCTTGCAAGGCAGTGTTTATAAATAAAAAAGTCTTCAGAAAAATCATTGATATATCCTGTAAATTCAACTGCAAAATTTGTTGGAAAAACAATATGAATTTTCATAGCAAAACTGTGTACACGCCAACTGATTTATGAAAACATCGTGATCTAACCACAAGGAAGCTGATGCCACGCTGGGTAATTTCAGCAACATTACTTTATCTATAATAGCACCAACCTTTAGATTATGGCAATAAATTGAGGTCATAAAGCAAGCCGTCAGCTCTGCCGGCTTTAAACTACGAATGCAAATAAAGTCACTTTAAGTAGCCATAAAACAAACGTTCGCGATTTAGATAAATTACCTTTCAATGCTATGAAACCTCCTCTTCAGTTTTATGGGGACTAGGCGTCCTTTAAATAATTTGCTACTGAGTATGCGAAAACGCCTTAGGCGTTTCACGTCTATATGTAAGGCCAAAAATAATAGATGTTTAGCTGATATGTTTTAAGTTACATGTACATTTACATTTTTGAATGTCTTTACAATTGATTTAGCAATTGCATAGAGTACTTATACAATATAACTGCCTTTATCAATAGGGAATAAAACAAAAACATTTAAAAAATGCAAGCCAGTATTAAAAATGCAATTTTTTTAAGTCTCCCAATAAAAAGTAATAATAAAATAATCAATTTTATAGATCCAAATAAAGTTGAGAATAAACGTCCTTCATCGATAGCAGTAGGTTACATTTTATTGGCATTTATCTAAGCAGATATTAATAGTGTTGTTTACGAATGTGCTTTCCATACGGAAAGATGAGCCTTGGAATATATCGGGCTTATTCTCAACACTATTTCCCCGTAAGGCCATATAAATAAGCAGTCGATCAACGAGTCTATAATTACGGTAGCATTTAAATGACTATTCATGTTAAAATAATTTAATTATCATATATCTATGTCACACATCAACACGATTTAAATATGGTAATGTCCAAAATCGATTAATCGCTTTAGAAATTAGAATGTTTAATTGTAACGCTTCTATTTAAAAACACAAAAACAGTGTCGCGACGCCGGCGGCGAGGACAGGCATCACATAAAGTTCGAACGTAATTATACCAAATGGGTCCATTCGAAGGCACACTGGCTAACACAAGTCGACCTCGTCTGCGTACTGCCATTGCGAATGCCTGTACTGAGAAGAAATTCAATCACCACCTTGAGTGATTGATGGATGACGAAGCAACGCTTATTTAGTCAAACCGCAACATTGACAAGAATTGGGCGGAGATGGAAGATATGTCGTCGCCACACGAACGTAAAACCTCTTAAACTGAAAATGCAAATATGTGTGTATTTGTATTCATAATGCGCCATTATTCGATCACAAATGTTGTAACATTTTCGAGGCTTACAAAAGGTGGCGTAATTGAACACGAATTCGCTTATTTACTTTCCCCAAAATTGTTTGTCAAACTCACCTGTGGCTTTTCGGTATTTTCACTAATTTCATTTCATGATCTTGGGTTAAGGAAGAAAGTGGTTCAGCTGATATCGCAGTCCTCTTGAGTCTAGGCTCACCCAGAGTATAGACTCTAGTATTTTCAATACCTGGAGTTTTCATAACAAAGCATTCTTCATCAGCGTCCTTGCCGTTTCGATGACTGTCAATAATCTGCCTCGTCAGGGGCTTAACAACTTGTCTGTATTTATCAATTTCATTTTTAAGGTACCGTATCTGTGCGTCTCTGTCGTCAATTTCGTTCTCCAACAAAGCAATAATTTTGTCTCGCCGCTTCAACTCCTCGGTTTTTTCCATCACTAACCTCTTCATTTCCAAATATTTCTTCTCCAGTTTGAAGATGTTTTCCATCTGACATTGTTTAGTGTGTGTTTGCGCCATTTTTATTGTTTCAATTCAACCACTTATGTACACTTAATTCTCACTGATTCACTGCATATTCAAATATTTCACGCAATAAATATCTCTAAAACAATTGAACGCGATGTAAACATGACACCTATATGCATTTCGATTTATCAATGACTATCAAAACGATAATGCTGTGTAACAACCGTGTATTTCAGTACTATTAAATATACTGACAACATTTATTATCTAAACTATCGATACAGGAATTACGAAACAATCTATTTTGGGAAACCAGCCAGCGTTGCCTGTGCCATAAAAATTTAAGAATATATATCGTATCCGTTTATTGTGTCCCAATAACAATGCGATGATGATTGATTGTCTTCAATATATTTAAAGTGACCCAACCTATGCTATGACTCAAAACACTTGAGTTGCGACATCGCACAATGAAGTGTGCACGTATTACAATTTGTCCGCGCCTGCCGACCGGCGCTGTTTCTCTTTAATTGGTTTTCATTAAACTTGATTAATGGACGCAGATTAATAAACTGAACTAATAAACGTTATGTATGATGGACTAAATTGTTCTTATTGTCAACAACGAATGCAAATTAGGTTGTGTGAAATAAAAATACACTACGATTTTGTTTCAGTAAACGCATAAGGAGAGTTTTTAGAATTTAACTTATATTTTTTTTTACTTCACAACTAGTAATTTTGACATAAAAAACGAACGAACATCAAAACTCAGCATCTACCACGTATCATCAAACATTAGAAAACTCCCACGCACAATGATTTGTTCGGCCTAGGACATTGACCAAGGATGTTATGGTTCACAGGTCATGTGCACTATAGCAATGTTTTTCCTGATTCAAAGAAACAACTATTTTTAATATGATATTTTAGGCTTTTTAATAAGGTAAACATTTTTTTATGAATAAAACTAAAATTTCGGACCGATTTTTCATTACATTACGACCTTTTTGCCTCAATGTACCAGCAAAACAAAGTTATTAAGCCTTGATTTGAGTGTAATAAATTCCTCACGAGTCGCCAAAACCAAAAATGAATCGTGGTCGTCGACAACGTATGTAGGCATGTTTTCACACTGCCTCAATTGATATTGGCTGACATTTATCGCTTGCACATTGTGTCTGTCGTGTTCATTAACACATGAATAACAAACGTATTCGTTGTAGTGCTCAATGAAATTAAACATAATGCGGTTGATTTGTGAGTGGCCGTGCGTAGGTGAGATATCTCAAAGGTTGTTCAACTAAATGCTCGTAGACGCCTTTCTAAGTACTCAAAGGTCAAAGAGAGATTAATGGTGGTACACAGTCTGGTAGCCCACACGTATTGTAAATGTGTTAAGGTTACAGCGTTGCACCTATGTAAATGGCAGTGACGAAATCCGATCGAATCATGACGTGTCATATTTAATTTAAAACTGTCAAGACTGATAAGATCAATCAATTACAGCGCAACATTGATTTTGGAATATATAATTAAAGCAAGTTTGAAGAAATCAGATAGATACGTGGTTGCATTTCAAATAGGCATTAATCGTTCGACGCTTGTAAAGTCAACGAATATTAAAGAGGTATATTTCAAAGACGATGACAAGCATTTGTCAGGAATGATTGACGATTGTTTTTCCTATACAATTTCAAAGGACGATTTTATCGAGATCTTGGACTAGGTAATGCCGATTGAGGACAATATTTAAGTACTGGTTAATAATAGGTACAAGCTATGCTGTTTATCTTAAGCAATAACTTCCAATAGAATAGAGCCTTTCAATTCTACAAAAAATGATGCATTCGCTTTATATTTTACAATCATTACTCTTACTCCTCCAGCTACATTTAAAACGATTCCGTTAGATCCTGAAAATTATATTTGTAATTAAACAAAAGAAGCAAATGAATAAATTTAACATTGACCAGACTACTTGATTTTTCTATGAAGTACCTGGTTAGATCTCTGTATTGAAGGGCAATTCAAAAAAGATGATAAAGAGCGGCTGAGAGACTCTTGACATTATAGATATTTAAACACACAAAACCCTTCCATTTGAATTGCATTCGAAGGTCGCAGTAATTACTTCTATCAATAACTGTCAAAGTAATACAAAGGAACATCTGTTGTAAGCCTTAAAGCTTCAATCGTGTTTGGTATACAAATTGCGATTGTAAATACGACTGTAATGATATGACTGTCGATTGAAATTTTTGTTCTTATTTTAAGTGGCAAACAGGTTTGCGTTTATGATAATAACATTTAATACAAAGACACTATTAACGTTTTGTTTCTTATATAGTATTCTTATAGTAGTCAACTGGTAAATGCATTACTTTTATAACGAAATTAGTACTAAAAAACAATAAAGTTCTTATTGTAAGAAATGAAGTCAGTCTAAACCTTTGTGAACATCTACGTCGATATGAAGTTATAGATCGACAAATAAAAACCGTAGATAATTCGTTAACCACGCAAATTCATATGTTTACACATGTAACAGTATCTTTATTGATAGATTAGATAACGTTCTATAATCGATTGCGACCCATCGACACGCCGATACTTTAGTAGAATAAATTAACCAATCTTAGGTTGTTCGACTTCATGATATAAAACAACTTTTCAGAGGAAAATCCGTGGAGTGGATTTAATGTTTATACAAAACTGGGCCTGTTGTATTGCAAGACGCGATTAGCCACATATAGTTGGCTATTTTCGTCAAACCAATGACGGAAATATCTCACGGAACGGTTCCTGACTGCTGGTTTGACCAAGTAAACGGTGCTCCATTATTGTTGACTTAGAGCCAGCTGATAGTGTCGAAATAGAAAAGGAACCATAGATATTAATAATTCTTCTTCTTCTTCTTCATCAACCCATATTCGCCCACTGCTGAGTACGGGTCTCCTCTACCATTGAGAGGGTTTAGGCCATAGTCCACCACGCTGGCCTAGTGCGGGTTGGCGGACTACACACCTAAGAAATTCCTAAGAACTCTTAGGTGTGCAGGTTTCATCACGATGTTTTCCTTCACCGTTAAAGCAAGTGATAATTCAATGTGAATACACACATAACTTCGAAAAGTCAGAGGTGTGTGCCTGGGGTTCGAACCCGCGACCGTCGAGATTCTCGACCGCGCGCCCAAACCTCGAGGCCATCACTGCTTATATTAATAATTTGCTTAATAAATAATTTGAAACTGCAGTATATTATGATTTAGTTATGGTAATCTTAATCTCTAACTATGGAAAAATTTTATTTGGTACATATAAATCATTTTTCTAATCATAATATTTAAACAGACACAAAACGAAAATTTAATTGATTCTTCTAGACTCAAATATTGTAACCTAGAATTCAACTGGTCCTTTAGAACGCTGAGGAAATAGGTAAAATTGTGTTTTTTTTTCTTTAATATTCATCTTTCTTCTCATATTTACAACATTCTCGGGCACACTTAGCAACCATGTCTGTGATTTGTGTTAGCGCTAAATTGTCTAATAGTCGACCTAGACCTGCATTTGATTTTTGGATGAAAGCCCAGTGCTCTGCAACATTAAGCCTAATTGTACCGGCGCATTATAATTGTCGCACATAAAATATCCCGTTCTAAGGTCTAGACATTTATATGAAATTTAATACTTGCGCTTAATCTTTACATGTGGAATCGAAAACATGTATAGCCAATAAATGGCCAAAATGCTACTGTATGTTTTCATTCAGATTTGTATCACCGGCAATAACAATTATGCTTATTAAATTAAAGAACTGGTCTATCACAAATATTAGCATCGACTGATATTATTATTTGAGACAGACAACCTAACAGATTTGTTCAAATTTATGATTTCCATTAACAGTCTTTACATAACATAGAAATGCGAATATGCGATTCATGTAATGGGCAGTAATAACCGCTGCACATCGGTCTGAACACATGTAATTGTGGTGGCGTCATCATTCTTTACAAGTGAATCGTTTAAACATCTTAGTAGAGGAAATCTTCGACAGAAATCTGAATAACTGAGAGAAACTGCTACTTCTATCAAGCGTTCTATAAATTTTATGCAGTTTCGACTGTCGAAATCACCTTCCAATAAACACGTAATTCTCGATATAAAACCTATACAACATTTACTACGTAAAAATAATGCACATTTAAATCCAACAGATGGCATTATATCAAATTTTGGTAAACCTAATCCTCTTCTTACCTTAAAAAAAAACACATGTCTTTATTTCACCTTGAGTAGTAATATAGTGGCATTAAATAGATCTAGAACCCATAAATTGAATAGCGTTCCGACATGGCTCAGGTATCTCTGGCCATGATAAATAGCACTCCAAACAGTAATACTAACAGCGCAATTATATAACTGATTAACGTGTACGAGGAATACTTAACGTGTATGAATGTTCCTTTTGAATTAATAGTCTCAGATACCATTTTGATGTAATCCAATTACTATTAACGTATGATGCAGACATTTAACGTCGTGGAGATGTAATAAAGTATAACGTAAAACTTGAGTGAGAATCTAAATGTAGGAGTGATGTTTGGTGATTAATGTATTTTTTATTAATTTTATAATTACATTGAGATGTTGAATGAAGATGAGTTAGACCATTGGAGTAATAAGAAAAATTTAAGAAGCATTAACGGAAGTCACATGCTAATGCAGAACTTTGTATAATATGAACGAGGCTTCCTATAATGTAATGGACCTATTAAGCTGACTTTGAGACGGAATCTGTTTAGTCGAAAAATAACTTCCATCAGTTCTTACGAACCAAGCTTAGGCTAACGATTACAATGGCAAAGGAGGCCCGGACACAATAATTGGACTTACATACGTATATAAGGTGATATACGCAGATACATTGGAGAGTGCTAATTGTAAGTTTATTAATCCGAAACGCACAACATCTGACGCTATCAATCATGACGTGTTGTGGCTGCACCAGTCATGAACTTGTGTTGAATGTGACAAACGTCAGTTCAAAGCAACAGATCGTTGCATTGCAATGAACAGCACGCGTTAATCTTATTTATTTATGGTTTGTATCAAAACAAGCGTTCGGGCATTATTCGGATTGCAATAAAGAATAACATAAAGGCATTAAATGATTTCTGAATTTACCCTAAAGTACTTACTGATTTTATTTTATTATTATATTCCAATGTATACATATTTTACGTTTATGTTTTTATCCTTCATATTTGATTTCTTATCACATTAGGCATCTCCGTAGTGCTAAGAATGTACTATTCTTTATAATTAAATGACGAGGTTTTCTTAGATGTGATAGTTGGGTATTTATGACTTTATAACAAGCATTACTACAACTACATTTTCTAACCCTCAAATTTTCATATATTCTTTCTCTGATATAGTATAAGCCATTATGTATATTATTTAATACTCGAATGGGAACAAGCGTATTTTAATTGAGACTATGTCATGCATCGCTTTTAGAACTAATGTGCGTTGCGTTGTGGATTCCAACCACGTTTAACATGACATTGAAGATAATTAATTCTAATAACAAATACATTTTAAATTTCATTTGTCTGATAGGTTTGCATTTTCTATCATGCCTGTAGTATTCACAAATAAATAAATACCACATCATTTAGAATTCGTTTACATCAGAAATTATCAGACATTAGAAAATAAACATTTATATGGTCTTATTTAACCCAACAGAAACTGTTTAATGATGTGTAGCCTACCTGCATGACTGAACATTAATTCACAAATACAAATTTCCGTTATTAGAATGCTATAATAATTACATATCACACATATACATAAGTCTCATTGCTGGGCACGGGCCCTATCTACAACTGAGAGAGTTTTATGTCTTAGTCCTCCCGTCTCCTTTAAGTAAGGTTAGAAAGGTTAACACCTTAGGAATTCCTAAATACTTTCGCATTAAAACACATTTAAAACATACATAGCTTCGAAAGGTAAAAGATATGCCTGGGGATTGGACTTCCAAGCGCCTATATTCCCGAGCACCGAAACCTCTAAGCTATCACTAAAACTTAATACACACCAATCTAATTTTACAAAAGATTAAATTTCATCGAGTGGTGACGCACAATCTAGATAAGATTCCACCGGCGAGTCCTTAAATTTTGCAAATATTTTTTGATGTCACTTATTTAATTATTATCTAAAAGCCAGATAATCTGCAGACGTCACGCGTAAGCCCGACGTCAGTTGACATACTACAGACTAAAACTGTTTACGGGGATTGGCGTTATCACGACACGAGTTGAAATTGCCGAAGCCATTAGGACCAGGTTTCGTAACACTGTATTTATAGCATAATCTTTGTGTATTGGTAAATAACGCTCGGTAACTTTCCCACTTTCCCCGTTTGCGGTTTTGTTAAAATATCATTTGAAATTGGGTCTTCATAATATTTACGCAAAAGATATTTCTGAAGTGTATTTTTTCAAATAATTAGGCTCGAAGCGATCAGGACGATGAAAAAATATTTTATCACCACGAATGAATGGTGAAGAGCATATTTTAAAGACAGGGGTTAAAATACCCTTTCTCTTTAACCTGAGCGACGAAATATTAAAAATTGTCGACAATTCTAGAAGATTTTCGGAAGGACTTGGTGACTTTAGTAGCCATGTAGTTACTAAAATAGTACATCCGACAATTATATTTAGAAATGGAGATAAAACAATAGATCTCTCCAGAGTGTTTATAAATAACAAATTCCGCCCTTGAAATCACATTGTTCTTTGTCAACTCTATTCCCTAAAGGTATTTTCTGTTGTGTCTATTTGCATAGACGTTTCATTAGTCAACAATAATGATGAGGAAATAACATTTCGCAGAAGTCTTTCATCTGCCACCATTAATCTCTAGCTATGCGAAAACTTCCAAAGAAAATACATCCAGATTCTTCCTATATTTGTATCAGTCTAACTAAATATTTACTCCAATGGATCTTTGAAGGGGATCGGTTTCGGAAATAAATCTAAGGTCATGACTCATCGGAACCACACAATGCCAGTTGGAAAACTGAATTCCAACTTTCTAATTACTCGAGAAAAATATTTATGTCTCCAACCTTGACACATATTTTAAATTTCGCGAAATTGTGCATTCGTCACGCGTCGATCGGTTGAAGTTTGTTATATTAATGCTACGAAGATAAATTTACTTCTCTATTACAACATTTGTGAGCTATTTTCGCATGGTGTTGGATGGATGTTACTACATCGAAACTGACTGAAACTGCCACACAACTCGAAAAGTTAATAGGACGATCTATTTGAGAATATTATGACGTGAGAACAAAGTATTTGAAAGAGTAGAGAGTTTAGAGATTAAAAAGAATAATGCGGTGACTTATTTCAGACAATAGAAAAGGAGTTGCATGGTCTACAAAATCTATTACTTATTTTTAAAATTTCAATTGATTTAATACCCAAAGTAGAAATGGTAGTGGGCCCGATAGTGTGGATCTACAACATGAAAAGTTCAATTAACAACTCAACAGATTAAAAAGACGATCGAACATAATTTATGCGTATTTTTGATCATGTATCATCAATAAATTTGATTCAGTACAAGCACTGCTATATTTGGAAGCGTTAGAATCATAATTGTTTATTCTTGCAGAGATCAATTTCCATTCATCGACGATTATGGTAAGTGCACTTGCATTCAATGTAAATTAGCTGGAAACGATAGAACGTGCTTAAGCACTTTTACTATTCGTCGACATTATTTATAAGCTTGCAAAAGATAGCAATTTTGTGTTAGTTTGTTTTTCTTAGAAAAAGCTTTGATTTTTCTTATACTAAAATTTAAAGTGCGTCATGATGAAGAGTTAGATGGTAAGGTTTTAAATTCCCAGATTATGTTTTATTTATGCACCTGAGATATATACCTATAGTTCAAGGTTTTTTAGCATTTTCAGCAAGAATCCTAGTATCAAGGAGTCTGGAAAAGTGCCCCAGAAATGCAACTCTGTCTACCCCTTCGGGGAATAGAGGCATAAGGTTATCTATGAATGGGTGTAAGTTCATCAACGCGCAATAAGACAAAGTGATGTTCTCTAATAGAGAAAACCCGTGCCTAGCAGCAAAACGTCTGTTTATTAATATTGTTGTGTTATAAATGACGCCATCAATAACCAATACACTATAGGTGTATATGTTTACCGATTGTGTAACAAATTATCGTTATTTTCACACCGGAGTACCCTTAAAGGCACGTGCAGCAATCACTGTAGCAAATAAAACAACGGCTACATAGAACAAACAACTTCTTAATCTGCAATACCTGAGTTATGTTGCCAATTGGTTATTTTTCTTTAAAAGTACTTGCTTTATATTTTTTGGCGTTGATTAGTTTAAGCGTCTTTATGAACTAAAGCTATTTCTTTTCAACATTCCGATTTAAAAAGTTCATAAATACAACCCGGTATCTTTCAGATAATATCCTGTCAAATTACATATGCTCTTTTCAAATTTAATTATTATAAATGATTTTATTTTTTCAATTTACCACCCACTCATAGTTTATGCTGTCATCATAACAAAACAGCACGTTGCATCGATTGGACCATAGATCGAGAATATTGACCTCATCCAAAAATAGGTTGTTTTGGTGGGAATACTCATTACTGGATGAATAATGGAGAAATAATAGCATTCCGGAAGAGAATCGCGAAGGTTGCATTAGAAGTATCGGAAGCCATTCGCGCGTATCAATCTATTACGTGGGCCGATCACGTAAATACGTGGAAATCTATACCGACTGCCAACAATAGCATCAAGGTGCACTTATAGTAAATCGGTGAAATTATTCATAAATAGTCTATGCTTCTTTATAATAAAATAATAAATAAATAACACCCAACTGTCACATACATAGTCCTGACCCCACATTAAGATACGAGTCTTGTGTCGTGGGTATCAGCAACTACGAGAGACTTTTCGGTCTCACAAACACCCAGACCCGAAACAAATATTTGTGGATCAGTATAGTCAGAAACTATGAGAGAATCAATTTCGCAATAAACGAAACACGTGTCAAAATATTCTAAGTGCAACGAACCCAACGAGTCTCTTTTCTGTCAACCAACTCAAACTGGTGGCTCTCAGATCATATCATATTTTCTGTGATCAAATGCTGTTTTGAAAACTAGCTGGATGGAAATCATCACCTTTCTGATATTTATAAATGTAGAGCTCTAAAGTACATGTAGGTTCCTTTCAACCTTACCGCGCCTCATGTTTCATTAAATCCATTACAAATTAGATTAATTTATTAGAATATTTTAAATATATTTAAATAATCCGTCAAAGCAAAGTTAACGTTCGCATGTTAGCATGAACGTAAAATCTTCCAATATTAAAACTGTTCAAAGGAGTTAATCTCTGTAAATATTTACACAAGATCCCGTAGTGACTTTTCCATTTCGTCATTCTAATCGATCAGCCTCACGAACAGATGCTCATGCATATGTTACGCATTAGTTTTATTTTGGGATTTCATGTGATTGTATTATGGAAAAGTTAATTAAAATGGCAGCCTAAAAATTAACTGATTATTAGTGGATCACACAAATATTTGTCCCAATGCAGGGATGAAATCCGCGGCATTTCTTTTCGAAACTAACATGATCTAGAACTACCAGCTGATAGTCTTAACACATTTTTACTAGCATAACTTTCAATAAACAGTCTCTTGCTTTATACATGGCGTAGTAATTACCTATTAAAGACAATTTATGTCATATTTTCTCGCTATTGCTTCATATTCTTGATTGAAGTAAAATGTAATTCTATTGTTGTGGATATTGTTACTCTGGGATAAACGTGTAATTATCATGTTTTATGGGTTAATTAAAAGATTGTATGCATTTTTTATCTAGCATAACAAATACCGCACATAGCACTGATCATATTAATTGCATTTTACTTGATAATTTCTAATACATATTAATTATTACATAACTTGTATTTACATGTAATTAATTGTAAGTTAATAAGATTTTTTTGGTTGTCCTAATTAACGTCCATTTTTTTATATAACGCAGGACAAATCACAAAACTAGCAATCTAAAAAAAAAATGGATGCAACGATGTAACTGAAGGGGTGAACTCTCGCATTCACGTTTCGACAGATATTTTCCACGAGCCTTTTAGCTTATACCAGCCATATTTTAGGTTTGATTGTCCCTGCTATATCTACTTAGATTTATCTTACGCAAAGCCCGAGTGACTTTTTACCTAAACAAATATTAATCAAACTCAAGAATTCTCGATCAAACATATTTATTCCGCCAATTCAATAAGTTAAACTCAACTATACATTCTGCCAATTAAACCTACTTGGTACCAGAATAAATTTACGAATCGAACGACGTTCCAAATTTAAAAATACAAAACCTCTTTAGAGTAACTTGATTGACGAAACAAAAGCAACTCAATATTAGGATCCTACGCTTACATCACCATTTGAAGGGGCACATGTGGTCATTACCATTGACAATAGCAAAAAATATATTAACCATTCATTCGCATCTTTCGTTTCTCGGTAAAAAATTAGCACCCGTTTTTTCGTTTGTTTTACTATTTGCGTGCAAAGTGCGAACATAGTCTTTAGCTTTCTTTGAGCAAATCAGCAGTAGTTTATTTGATTCATCATGTATTATCCTAAATAAGAAAATGTCTCAAACCATACAGTCTTAGTCTTACTGATAATAATTATATTTATCGGTTGATTACTGTTTGGTTTTACCTTCTTTTATTATGCCTCTATCTTTTAATATTTATATTGTACTGTATTTGAATATTGAATAAAAAACATCCAGAGCATACAATTTAATAAATTATTGTCTTTGCCTTAAAATAATGTTCATAAAAAACTGTCACGTTTTTGTTGCCAATTTATATTCCCACGCGACATATTCTACTACAAAGTAGTACGCTGAATTCTTATAATATCATTTGTCACTATCAAACGTCTGTCATTGCCATCTGAGTGTTGCCTAAATATATACTACGTGACTTTAAATTTCATTACCTTGTATGACATTCAAACGCGAATTCGCTTATTTGAGTATAATATTACTTTTCCTGATTTATTCCACGAATCAAGGGTAACCTGGCAAAAATATTACCTAGTATCGAAACCGAAATTATAGACAGAACACATAAATTGACAAAAATGGCCCAATCGTAAAAGAAACTGTATCGTTTATATAAAACTCAAAAGAGTTTGCATTATTTTTTACGCAATTTAATATTAAAAAGCAGTACACTGGCTGGTTCCAAACCCTTCGCTTAAAAAAAATAACAACGTTCGATTTTTTAAATTTCACGGCCGCGTGCAGTACGCCCGGCAACGTTTTACCGGCGTGGACGTCGCGCTTTGACTAGCTCGTCCATCGGCCGAACTGTCAGCGTTCCGCCCGATGTTCGTACTGCGATATCGCGACAAAACCAAACTGACTGTTGATAAATCCTTTGACATAAAAATTGAACAGCTGTTTCGGACAATTGACAAAATTCAGCTCTGATTATACAAGAAAAACTACGCGGACGGAACAATTTATAAAAACGGTAAATAAACATTTATATTTGTGTACGTTCTATAAATACTTTTATTTATTTTCATCAAGGTCTGTGAAGCATATAAAGAGCTGATAGAGGATCCAAACAATGTTAGATAATCAATTTTACAAATATACGATATCAGTGTTAGTTTACATCGTGTCTTTCACTAACTTTTTGAATAAAATATTTTTAGAAATACAAAAAAGGAACAAAAAAGGCACGTGTAAGAAATATTTATTTTATATTTTAAACGCGAAGCGGCGGAGACAAAGTTAAAAATATCTTTATTCAAAATTTTTAAAAACGAGCTAAGTTATTTTTAGCATAAAATAATTTTAACGCGCAGAAAAAACCTGCGGCTGTGAATGAAGTTAAGCAAGATAAATTGCTTGTTTTGCAACAAACGGCAGAAGATTTTTGGTAGCAAAAAATAGTGCCATATTGTTCATAACTTAAAATCATCTTTAGTAGAAGCTTGTTTGAAAGACAATGTCTATAAGTGGTCGACATGGGGCTCATGATGATTTTTAAATGCATAAAGTTCGCTCTTAAAAAGGCGTCTAGCAGTTAACAACAGTACAAGTCGAATAATCATAGTCTAGCTTATGAATAGAATAAAACTCTAGGATTTGACTTTACAAAATCTTTGGGCGAGACATGTGTCCAGGAAAGGATAGGATATCTTTTGTCCTCGATTGCTTTATTATTCAGCAGGATCTAAAAGTATCGGGGTTGTCAACTAAGTAATTGCGGATTTTTGAGTTTTTTAATTTTAATTTTTTTTGAAACTGTGTTTTACATTTGGACTACGCCAGCAAACCTAAAAATTCTACTGAAGCCATCTATGAGTGAAATCCGCAATTACTTAGTTGCCAACCTAATATATTGTATTAGTTTGATATCCGGAAGATATGTTCTTTTCCATGACGACTAATCCGAGATTAACGTGCAATAAAATCTGCAAAAAACTCACAGCAAACAATAAAACGCGTTGACCGAGAGATTGCGAGTCAGTATTTTATTGTTCAGGAATTGGGTCAGGCCAATGGATAACAAGATAAAACATACGCATACGAAATATTTTTGTATGGAATTAGAAATTACTTTTGTAAATTGTAATGCAATTTTGGGAGGTGCTTTCTAACATCGGATAGTGCTTCAAAGAGAATTTTGCAACTACATAATTGTTGTGGTATCAAAGAATCCTAACAGCTTTTTATATTCACAGTCAAGTAGGTACATAAATATATTTCAATGACAAAAAAATTGTAGAAGACTATTTCGAAGCAAGTGCGTACCAAGCCACACATAGTATTTTTTTTTTTTTTTTTTTTTACGAGAGGAAAGCACCTTAAGCTCCCCTGTTCGGTACCTCGGGGGAGGCCCTGAGGGGTATGTCGGGGTCTCTGGCTACGCCAGCATACCGACTAAAACCTCTCGGTGACCATCACGCGCATTTAGGGCGGTTGTACGGCATCTCAGGGCAGAGGTGCCCTAAATGATCCGCTGCCGCCCAGCGCACCGTCCAGTTATGGACCCCTCCAAATTGGGAGGGCTTGGTATGCCCTCCACTTACTCGATTTGGACGTTCACCTTTTGTGAACGTCCGCGACAGTTAAGAGGCCACGCCCTCTGCCGCCAATCTCGGGGTTGCTATCATAGGGTACCGCCCCCGCAGTACGCCCAGCAACCCCAGTTTCCCCTGTTAGTCGCCTCTTACGACAGGTAGGGGATACCGTGGCGGAATTCTTACACCCCCAATCCACAGGGTGGAAGCCACACATAGTATAGGGTTCCGCAGTCGCCTACAACGGATCAGGGATTAAGAAGGCGGTTTTAGGATTTATTACTATGAATAAAGAAATAGAATTTCGCTATTTACTTTTGAAAAGTTCTTATAATAAAAAATTTTATATCTTTCAGAAAACACATTTTATTGAAGAGATTTTTAAAGCCAATATCAAAATATTTTTCATACGAATGATTTATACATATAACATGTAACATTGCAAAATAACGGAAACACTTTAATTTAAAGTGTGCCTTCAAAAATATGAGCGTTCCCTAATTGTGTTTTCCATTAAAGCTAAGTGCTTGTTTATTTAGAACGGAGCGGACATAAAATAAACTTCAGTCTTTTAAAATTCACTTCGCGATAACGATGCCAAAACATTATATCTGAATAAATGGACGCCAATAAGCTCGGAAAATAGTAAAGCTTTGCCTGACCTAGATCAAGATATACAAGAAATATAGGAATTCATAAACCACTAAAAAGTGAATAGCCGTGAATCGTGATGGCCTCGAGAATTATAAGGTCAAGTGTAGAGATCCCAGATTATACAATTCCAAATTCTAATAATTATGTTTGTATTTTTAGTGCTCTAGTACTTTAACGGTGAAAGATAACTTTGTAAAGAAATCTGCACTCCTAAAATTTCTTGGGCATTTCTTGGATATGTAGTCCACCAACGCGCACTTGATTAGCGAGAGCTTAACACTTATTTGTACAGACCCGTGCCTACAAATGGGATGTATATTAAGCCTTGTTAACACATAACACATTTATTTTCTGTAAGAAACATGAACACATTTCTTGAATATCTGTATAGTCTCCTAAGTTATACCCAGCAATGGTCTGTAATATTTTATGATTTAAACGTGCTGGACTGAAAAATTTACCAACCTCATTTGGCTCATGCGAATTCTACTATAAAAGATTTCCTAAATTAGAATTGGGGCCATATTCCCCACAGCTTTACATCCTCATCGCAGTCTCAATAAGGCGACTATGAATCCGTCATGGAATATCCATCTCCAAAACTCAGGCATGACGCGGTCCAATGTCAAAAATACTTGACAACAATTGAGAAAAACCTCACGTAATTGAGTTATCTAGAGGGCGGTGTCAATATAGACATAGCAATTTAAATGTTACACTCGTACGTGTGCTATTTTTGTGAACTTGACACTGCGGATGACCTTCGGAGTGTTTGGCCATCGTACCGCACGGTTATGGAGTTTTATGACCGCGGTCCACGAGTACATCTATTAAGACCGCTTGTTTGTTTTCGCGAAATTCTCTAATGTTGGGATTATGATGCGAGGCCGCGGAATATGTTAATATAGATTTTCCTGTATATTTTCATTATCAGTCCATACACGTCCTACTGCTGGGCACGGGCCTCCTCTACCATTTGAGGGTTTAAGCCTCAGTACTCCACGCTGGTGGGGGTTAGCGGACAACATACCAAAGCATTTCCTAAGAACTTTTAGGTGTCCAGGTTTCATCACGTTTTTCTTAATCATTAAAGCAGGTAATAAGTCATACTTAATACACACATAGTTTTTATAGTTAGTCTTCTTATTCGTCTTAGCAATATGCCACAGCATCAATGAGGCAGCAAAATTTAAAACAAAAGTATCAAAAAAAGTTTTGGCAACTTCGTAAATTTCAATGACAGTTTAAAAATATTAACATTTGTTTAGGTATGACCTCGAGGTTTGGGCGCAAGGTCGAGAATCTCGACGGTCGCGGGTTCGAATCCCAGTCACACACCTCTGACGTTTTGAAGTTATGTGTGTATTCATGATGAATTATCACTTGCTTTAAAGGCGAAGGAAAACATCGTAATGAAACCTGCACACCTAAAAGTTCTGGTAGAGGAGGAGGTTCTGTCACTGGTAGAGGAGGCGTATATGAGCTGATGAGATGAGTTCATGTCTACTAGTAGATGTACTGAATTTTAAAAGCGTCGCGTGTTTTGTATCAACCGAAAACTGAGATTATTAGTATACCTACACATGATTGAAGACATTTTAATAAATAAAAAAAATGAGTGAAGTATTTTCTGTTATGATTAAAAAGAGAAAAATTACTAAAATTCAGTATTAAAAAATGTGTGTTCATGTAGTTTAATATATTTAATATTATTCTTCGTATAAAATTATCAATTCGCGGGAATTTGATTAAAACAAGTACATAGTAATTACGTCGAGGGTTGTATATAGGTACATATATTTTAACGTCGTATTATTTAATAAATATGCAATTCTTATTAATGCCACTCGAAAGTCATACCTCATATATCAAATAATATAATTAATATTCGTTGACAACAAGTTATGTTTATGTCTACTGAAATTATTCCAATCCACTTAATTTTTAGGTTAGTTTATTTCAACACAAGTCCATTCGTTTACTGATTACATTTTACAAAGCATTGCAACGCCATCTGTGTTTGGAATGGTACAACTCAAACTTAATCAGTTAATCCTACTCCACGCTAGATGGCATAGCAAAAGATGTAAATTTTGTGCGATAGATGGCGCTGTATTGATTTGCAAACAAGTGCAATTATCAATATTATACCAAAAAAACAATTTTTACTTTTATTAAAATTTAATTAAAAAAAATATATATTGAATTAGCTTTATACATTAAAAAAATATTATTCAAGTTACATTTAAAGGTCTAAGTTATTTCTTAGTAGGCAGGCACATTCGGCCAACGAGCAAGGAATATTCCTAATCATATCGACAATTGACGCGCCGTTCCAGTCATGAAGGCGGTCGTGTCTAATTCAAAGTCCAACAATGCAAGGAATGGGTCAAATTGATTGCGTGGTCGTTTTTGATGAACAGTTAACAACTCAGGCCTCGGCGTCTCCGTCTAAATATAGAATGTTCACTCAAATGACAATTTATTGTAATTTACCGCTCGATGTTTAGAAGTTTCTCGTAAGTTCATACAATTCAATTGAACACAGACGCGTTGTGCTAATGAATGAGGACGTTGTAACACATTACAACGTGCTCTTAAGACGAGGAATTATTGAAGCCGTAATTATTTGCTGATTGCAGTTAAACGTTATTGCACTTAGTAAAGTTTTTTGTACGATTCCTGGACATAAGTGTTTCTAACGTGATTTCTTTACAAATACGAGTAAGTTAAACCTAATATATTCAAAAGATTTTGACTCGACCCAAGTTCACAAGTAGTACTTTCCTAGGATTTTGAAGTATGTTAAGTTCGATGAACTTAGAGACGGCCCCAATTTTAAACAAATAATTATTGAAAACACCATAAGTTAGCAAGTGGAAATATATTTAAGGAACATTTAAACCTTAAAATCCAAACAAAAGGCAAACCAAGGAATTTACAAATTAACGAAATTGTTGAAAGTACATAGGTCGAGAAGTCTCAAAAATTTCGTAACGTAATCGTGTAATATATATTTTCCAAAATAAGCAAGAAGAATATTGCTGAAAACGAAACTGTTATTATTTAGTAAAATATTTTCTATGCAGTCACAGCTATTTATTTAGAATATCGTATCAATAACACTAGGTTCCAGAATATGAAAGGAAAACGTAAAAGGACACTTCGTTATATGTTGTAATTAAATTATATAAATGATGTCACACAATACATTACATATTGACTCGACTCGAGCTGATAAGAAATGACCTGCATTTTATTTTAAAACGCCATTCTTGTTTTCATTGTCACTGAATAAAATATATACAAAATTGTTATTGTACAATTCTAGCCTTTGGAGAAGAGATGGATAGCAAAAGAGCCCGTAGGTTCGGTGAAAGGTGAAACAAAGCAAGACAGAACAGAAGATTGAAAGCGAAGGAACCCATGGATGGAAAGTTTGGTAGGACCTCAATATAGCTTATTAGAAGACTTCTCTTTTGAGGCCCTAGCCTGTAAATAATCTATCGTTTCAGTATTGGAAGGTAGCCCTGGCTGTACCTTGTCCGAAGGTAGCCATTGCCAAGTTTTTGTTGCCTTAACGATAAGATCTGTGGTATTTTCCCATGTTTCACTAACCACGGCTCATATGCCATAAATGCATAGGGCATTGCGTAATCTACTTATTGGTATTCACATCTCATTCACAAACCACGCATTAGACCTAAGTACGCCTTATATAATAATTAATATGATAGTAACTGGCGCGTACTTTAGAAGGCAACATAAAAATCGATAATGACAACTTTGAAATGGTTGGTTGTGGTGTTAAAACCAAAATACGGATGGTTAGGTTATTCAAATAAAAAAAAAGTATGATTACTTACGGCTTTGGATGACCCCTCTACCTCTACCAACTCAACGGTATTAAAAAGGTTACTATTCTAATATTATAGTGAGGACACATAAATTATGTACTTTATCACGTAGCTATATATTGAATAAAATTTATTTGAATAATTTTTGCTAAGGACAGATGAAAGCTTTAATAACAGTATATTTTTTCAAATTGCATCCGAACGAAGTGGATTCCAACTGCCAGTATTGGATATATAAAACTACAATCTGCTATCCTTACATAATAACTCGTGTAGGTATGTAACGCAAGTAAATCACGCCATGTGTCAGAGTTCTAATGAGCGAATGCGCCTGGAGGCAAAATAAAAAACACTCAAGTGATTGTATCGTACATTTATAATCTATGGATTGTTGAGAAACTTGTTATGTTTTTTAGCCAATTATCAAAGCTGCATTCACCACATAACTAGTTTCTAGACTAACCTCTTCTACTATGAAAAGATTTAATGTGGATTTTGTAAATGAAAAGTCAAAACATACAATTCTTGATCTTCAATTCGTATATTGTAGGTAACAGGGACTACAACTTCTTTTAGTGCTACAAATAGGTACCTACCCTTGTTAATTAAAAATTAAACTCGTGTCTCTCTCTCTTCCGTGTGAACTAATCTTTACATTTAGTACCACAATGTTATTGCATTTCCCTTTGTGAATTTTCCTTGGCGAAAGATTCTAATTTTTGTTTTAATATATTTGCATTAACATTGGCGCTATCAAAAAGCTCTACTTATGGCTACAAATATTATACCTAAAAAAATTGGCAGCCTTAATAACATCGACTAGAGAAACCGAGCGCGTCACGTAACCAGATTAAACCAATCGGTACTAAAACAGGTTGACATTAATAGAAATATGCTTACAATGAACGTTTTTCCCATGTAACATTATGTAAATGTACTGTGCAGTTCACATCTGGCAGTCCAGTCGTGTATTGGTTGTGGTCAGTATTTGTATAAATCACGTCATTAATAACAAAAAATATACACCCAACAGCCACTTACATGTATCTGACCCCACACTAGGATACAAATTCTGTGTTGTGAGTGTCAAAAACTACGTGATACAAATATTTGTGGATCTCACAAACAATTGTCACTTTGCGGACCCGCGGGCTCTCGTTTGTAAGCTGGTATTTAGCTAGTGGCACCACGGGGATGACGAAGTAGAAAAAAAAACTTTTTTGGACTTAGAAAATATATCTTTAATACTATTTTTAGTAAACCAGTATTTATTTACCCAATTTCTAAAAGAAAATTAATTTCATCTTGCCAAGGAGGGTTTACAAGAATAATTTGACGTTGATAACAATCCTAGTAGATTCATTGTGTGCCACATTTACAAGCTCTTCAACGCATAATAATATCGGCATTAAACGGCATAGCCCATTAATTATACAAAAGCACTAAATATAGACTTGTATCACACGTCTAATTAGGTCTCAGAACGAGAATCAACGAGGAAAATTCTCGTGCCAAAGACCTATGATGGACTACTGACAGATTGGTCATTACTTATTGATAAGAATATAAAACGACATTTATCCGTATCCCTAAATAGGAGACACTTAATTTTTCAGTAATTTTATGATAGCCTAATTAGGAACGGAACTAGATTTGATTCTATCGTATAAGGGTCATATGAGGGTGGGCACTCTAAAAATACCAAAACTAAACTAGGTTTAATCGGCTCATTATAGTTTTCCAATTGACTTCACCGAATAATCTAATCAGTATTTAGTGAATGAGCACTCAATGATAGTAAATTTTTGAAAAAAACCTTTACGAGCTTTATAACAGATTTAATCTTTGATACATGCAAAAAAAATATCTGCGTAACTTTAAATATTCTAGATATGTAGCTATAGTTAACGTGATGGATTTATGTTTTATTCATACCCTTTCAAGATAATTACAAGTCTTTACGAAAGAGAAGAATTAAAAAGGAGTAGGAGCTAACAATCATAGTGATAATCTTATTACTGACATCGTAATGTACACTTAAAATGACACAGTCGAGTAAGACAGCCTATGTTGCAATCGAAACTGGCTACGCGGCTCTATTGAAAAAATTCTTGATACCGATCACAAAATCTCCGATATTAACGTAACGAACTCGAAGTAATCAACAATTTATATCGGGATTAAATTAACAAGGCAAGATATTAATTAATCGATTTCATAAAACCACCCGAAATCGTTTCAAAACATCCATATTTTTATTTAATTCAGAACAAAATGTGTATACTGTTGAAATTGCACTGAGGATTAAAGAATTACTAAAGATCAGGATTGTTTCTTTAACCACGGGGTTAAAGAGAGTAAAACAAACATCTTCGACTGGAATCTTCAACCTGTCATCAGACCTTACAATTACTAAATAATTAATTACCGCATAAGGGTCTATAGAAGGTCAGAAATTTGAGGAGCTTTATACTATAGTACATTAGTACCACTGCTAGGCACGGGTCTCTTCTACAACTGAGAGCCTATAGGCGGTTGTACTTACAAACAAGTCTATTACGCGGTTTTATATATATAAAAACCATCGCCACTTTCTTCTGACTAATCTTTATTAGAATGAGCAGCATTATTCGTCTCCCATTACGTTAACCGCTTGGTATGTAACAAGATTATACTTCATTGAAAATTATTATTGCCGCCATTAAACCAAGAACGGTTTTATAGCTGCGATCAGGCTAGAGGAAAATAAGAGCAAATAACTCATGGCCCAATGTGAGTACTATAAACAAATAATTAGAAACTGACATAAACAGACCACATACTCAGGAATACAAACTAAAACGTATTTACTATTTCTATGGTTCTATGCTAAATTGGTAATGAGAACTGTGTTAACCTTAATCGATAAACTAGGATTCTGTCTATATATGATCGATACTTAAGATGAATATGTGTTATATATGTTGTTTATGTAGTATAAATAGTGTAATTCATTGTAGTGTTATAAAGCGAGGATAAATCATAACACATTTTGAAAGTTTGAAATTTTGATGGTTGGCGCTTTCTTGGGGAGGCCTACGTTCAGCAGTGGACGGCGATAGGCTGATTGATTGATTTGAAAGTTGTTTAGATGAGACAGGGCGAGTAGGTACTTCTGTAACTTCCTAAGCAAATACATTACATTTAACTCTCTGTGACATAGAAACTTAGATAAAAACAAATATGAGTAAATAAACAAATGTAATTTTATGTTACATTACATGTTTTACCACATGCTCGGAAAAATTACTCAGAATGTACAGTCGGAGAAACTCCAAAGTGTTCTGCCACCCGGCGACTTGCTCTCACCGCGAATAAACAAAAGGTCAAAGAGTCTTGCCAGAGTAGGTATTAAAATTTTGATATAATTATACAAATTTGACTCATTGCGGCAATATATCAAATAGGCGCGTGCAATTATAGTCGTCTTGAGAATAACCTTTTAAAATTACGCGAGGAAAAACATTTTTATTTAAATATCAGCGCAATAAACGGTCCAATTTTGGCCGTATCTCACATAATTAAAGAATTCAATAAACCAGCTTGAGATCTGCGGGTGACGTTGCTGAAGCGAATTTCGTCTCGAGGAATTTTTTCAGTAATTACATATAATTTTATTTACGCTTGCGGAATAAGATTCTCAAGCCTCACGAATTCGGTGGTCTGTAATTTAAATGTATTTTGTTGGCAAATTAACCGGACGAGCCGATAACTGACGCTACCATCAGTTTTTGCACATTAAGGACGAGAATTGCGTAATTTGTCAGGTTGAAAAAGAAAATTCGAAACAATATTGTTGCTTTTATACCACGTAATATGACTCTTATAAAGTTGTACGTGTTTTACGTGGAGTGATTTATTTCAGTTCGGCGAGTATCGATTTGGTAGGTTAATCTGTCAATGTTGAAGCAAAAATGATTCATGGGCGATGGCGCCTGGGCCTTACTGCAATGTATTTAAAGTACATTTTTGCTTATCAATAAATGATATTTATTGCCATTGTTTTAACTTAACTGCAGTCTATAATTTGTCATACGTGTTCTGTATCATATATTATTCTGGAGAATTCACTCAAAAAGTGACAGTAGTGCCATTTTTGAATGGGTTGCTTACATAGCCAATACTGAGTGATATATTAATTTATTAAAAACACATAAATAAATTACACGAAAATGGAAAATATGGATGCTTTAACAGTCTGTAAAGAGGATGTACACTTATTTGGTAATAGAGAAGAAAAAACAAAAGAGAAAGATGCTATTTAACAAACAGATGATAATCAAACAGCACATGTTATTATAAATCAATTATTTTATTACGGCTTCAATTAAATTAGGACTGATAGCCATTCTATTGATTACAAACGTAATAAATTAATCTTGAATTGCAATTATCATAGTGAGGTTTAAATACTTAGACAAAACACATTGGTGATTACGAACGTTTATATCGAGCTGATAGCTGCAATTAGCCTGCTTTATCTACGAGCTAATAACATTGTATTATGGCAACGATAAATAACAATAAATTGTTGGCGAGGTATTAGATATCCATTATAGTTCAGCGACATTTGGTGTTTGGTAACTAACTTTTATAGCTGACATGCATGGCAGTGAGGTTAGAAGCAATATCATTGCTACCAACTTTCAAACATTATTTATGACGTCAATCAAAGCATGTACTGAGAAAATTAAAGCTTGTGGTTGTATTATCTTAATGAACAAAAATAGTACCAGTAGACACCAGTTTCATTCCCATTCGTAGATTTAGGATTCTTGGCTAAGCGATAGTAGTCAGATCCAATCAGTATAATTTGAAGACTATTTTCGGAGGCCTAAACATACTAGATTTGTTTCGTACAAATTTTTAGAAACATTTATCAAAATTCAGCATTCAGTGATTGGTAATCAGTTCAGTATTTTATTAATATTCTAAACACGAAAAATAGTATATATTCGTATAAGAAACAGACTTCTTAAAAGAGGAATGTATCGTCAAACCATTAACCACAAATTTTTTTTTTCATGGGCAAACGTTAGAAGATTTTCTACATGAAACAGATATTGTCCATGACATGTTCTAATATTTAGAGCCAGAATATTAGGTGAAGGCTATGCCACGACTTAAAGCTATACAGCTTTAATTAAATTAAAAGGAAACATGCTAAATAAATGTGGCTGACCGCGAAGACGCCGTGACAAATGGAACTATTTATGTACTTATAAAAATAAACTAAATAAATAAGATCTGAACGTGTTAGAATGAAATCGGGGTCATATAATTCTATGTATGTATATAGGGCCGTGTGTATTTTAACTAAAGTAAACTTTTTCCTCCTTGAAAATCGAGGTCTGAGTGTTTTCATGTGTGGTTCTGTTGTTGCTTCTAACTCTTAGAGTATTGTTGATTCAAAAAAACAATGTGAAGGTTAATGAAACTGTGCTCCCCCAGATATTGGCTAACATGAAAACCCAATATCACTACCTGATTCACGCAAAATTTCAAAATGAATCTACCTAACAATATGAATAATTACTTCTACCACTTCATACACAAAAACGTTTGCGATAACAAAGTCATTAGAAACAAAAGCTTCGACGCTAATACGACAGGTGGATCGATCGATCAAAGATCTTGATATTAGCCCGCCAACGCTCAGCCCGGTCTAGACCTCTAGGCTAAAACGAAGCAGGTCTGGCCAAGAAGGTCGCTTTCGTGCCGACACGCAGTCGGAAGCGGCCAGTTCTCGCGCCGGCTCACTTCCGTCACTTATTAAAGTTCCATTCATCACATCACAGGGCTGTCGAGTGGCGTCTTCGGAACTTGTTGAATTATTTATGTTGGAATTTACATGCGGTTTTATATTGACTTTTGTATTACAGGGATGGTTGTTTTGAGGGGACTGTTGTTTTGATGTTGGTCAATAGTCAAATTTTAACTTTTTGGTCCACTTTGCAAACGCAACATCAACAATATAATACTGTCATTTCTTTAAAGTGTTAGGTACTAGATGCTTGTTTTATAAAAATCTGCCACCTCTTTAAAAAAAATGTTTAATAAATACCCTAATACACACAACCATGGTAAGCAAAACATAGATACCTATACCTATAACCTATAAGACTGATATTCAGGATACAATAGTGGACCAATATTTATTAATGCATACATCGTATTGGATAAGAGACAATTAAATAAAACATAATATCGAAGACCCAAACGACAACCCTAGAGGCCAGAATGATTCATAGTAAAAAAAATAGAATACAATGTTCTTGACATGAACTGTTAAACGACGTGCAATTTGCTGGGGGTGGCGTTGATTTTAAAACTATATATCTTGCATTAAATCAACTATGTAATTATGTATTACTAAGAATTATACTGCATGCTATAGGAACAACATTTCTCTATAATTTGAATGAAGATTATCGAAATTTTTGAAAGTGTTCGTCGATTTAAACTATTAGCGGTTGCGCAAGTATGCTTATTTGATATTAGTGTTCACTTTAATTTAAATAGAATCTATTTCTCCGAGCAAAGACGACTGTTTCAACCTGTGACAGCATGATACGGTTTGCAACCTAAAGGTCTTGGGTCTCTACATACTCTGATGTGTACATTAGGACATTTTCAATAGCAGAATTGGCGCGCCTCTTTTACGTAAAAGCAGCTGACGACACGTGGCTATACAAATATACACCTACCTCTCCTTTTGAGGACACAAGCATTTATGTTTTTTGTTTCTATCGTTTATAGCGTTATTTTCCTCATAGTTCAATTGTAAATTCCACTTATTGAAAAATAATAACGCTGCAATTAAAATGACGAGATGTTAGAACGTAACGATTGAAGACTGCAATAACTTTTTAATCGCTTTTAAGTTTTGGGTTAATGCCAATATCATTTACGATTTGCTTCGCTACTTAATAAACATTAATGTTAATAGTATTATCCTTTAGATGGCGGATAGCATTTATACGCTAGATTTTATTAGATCTTAATCATTTTTATTTTATTACTACACGGCAATCTAATTGGAACCAGTTTAAAAACAGTGAAGATGGGCTAAACACAATGATAAAAATCTCCTTCTAACAATTTAATTTCCAGTCAAGAAACTCTTCTACAATTTAGTAATAAGGCCTTAGTCTACCACGCTGGTTTCGTGAAGTTTGGTGGACTACACATCCTTGAAAAATGGGAATTTATTAAGCATGGAGCATGGTAGTTTATTACGAGAATACACATAACTTTGAAAATTCAGGGATGTAACTGGAATTCGATCGGCAGTCTCCACGAGCTATAACTCGAGGCCATCACGACTTTCATCAAAGCGCTTTAAATTAACTCCTCTTAGTAATGTGTTAAAATTACTATCATAACTCAAATAGTCGGGTAAGTTATTCAAGTTAGATATGCTAACACTGTCCGTTGATAGAATTAAATACGTAAATGGATTAATGCAAGTAAATTCAACACCAAGTCTTTGAGACCCAGTTTGATAAATTATCATTTTATGTGCTACATTGATCATGAAAACGAAGAACTTAAATGCTACGAATATTGTTAATGTTAGATACTGACTGTTTCAAAATGAATAATCTGATATAGCACATAACATACATTTTATTCTGGATTCCTTTTTCACCTTTTTTCTGGACGATGATTAATCAGCCCTCCCTCTATTTAACACTTCCATTCTTGAACGTAGAGATCGCTAGCATGTTAGTTGTTTTGCTTTTTGTAATAAGCAAATTTGTTCTAAATAAATTTAAAGAGCGTAACATTTACTCTTACCACTAAAACAACATGGCTTTGGGTCCACAAAAATAAACATTCTGGTAATAAATAACACTATTACTTCTCTTAACTAGTTCTTACCGAATAGTTGTTATCTAAGGTTGACAGCAGGTCCGATAACATTACGCTTATTGATAAAGATCTGCTGATTTATACACGCACATTTACCTATTAAATTTACGAGGTTTTATATGCAGATTTTGCTGACAGTACTTTCTTTCTACCTTGAAAATTAACTATAACATCGTTGTTTGAAGCCGAGCATCCGTCTCTACGCGTCAATCAGCAATCTTAATCTCTCGATTGAGGACGGCTGTCAAATAATCTATGGACCTCTGTATAAAAATCTGCACTATTTGTAACAGTTAGGTATGCTTATACTAAAGATAAACTATTGTTTATTTTGAGAAAACAATAGAAGGAACCTAACGAAACAAACAAGGAAATAAATCACATGAAAATGCAGTGATTGACATGTTAAGGATTATTGTAACAACGAAAATTCCCCACTTATCGGCAACAACAATAGTAAACGTAACAAACATTTCAACTATTCAATCAATTGATTTACGCTGTGGAATTAAATCTTATCGTTGAAGTGTTTTCGTTGAGACTTCTTCACGCGATTACGTCACACAGAGCGGTGAAACGATCGTCATTCTCAGCGGCAATGTGTCCCACAAATTGGTACTGAAAACGAATTGTTGGTATTTCGCAGAATGCATATCACCTTACTTTATCACTATGCGGAGTTAACATGGTAAATTTCGCATACATTTGTCGCACTAATTAAAATGTAAATAGTATTAATTTAAAAGTGGAACACGATGCAATTTTTCACCGTATTTTATCAAAGTCGGTATATATTTTTAATTAATCGTTTTTTTGGTATTAATTGGATTTATTCTGTTGTACACACGAGAATAATTTGTAATCTCATTAGTTGACGAAACGAAAGGTGAATTACGTCGGGGAATGCGACAAGGGAGGCGGCAACTTTTCGGTCTTAAACTTTCAAGAACAATGTTTTATTGAGGTAATTATGGGTGTTTTACGGTCTTCGCGGGCTTGTAACTGGCTCTATATGGACCGCAAATAAGAAAGTCTGTTTAATAAAACGCAACTTGTTTGCACTTTTTGGTTCATTATTATGAATTATCAAATGTTGTCGTCAATTCAATTTTTTGTTAGTATTTAGCGATAATATACAGAGAAACTTAACTCTTCGCCATTTTAAATACAAAATCTATATCCAACTGTTACGATAAACTGTTGAGACTCATTTTTAGACTTCAATCTGCAAAGTACTTGCTAACTATAAACACCATAGTTAATACCCGACGCGAAAATCAAACCTAAGGCGTCTCGATTTTACGCACTCATTTTATGATGAAGGCGGCCATACTTCTATAATTTCATATGTTTACTCAGAAATTACTCATACAAGCCTCTCTTTATGAAGCCGCCGTTACATTAACTGACCACCCAAGAAGTACAATTTACATAATCATCATATAAAAAGCCGAGTTTGTAAGGTCCACGATAGTTTTAATAAGATAGCACATATCATAATCTGACATTTTTACATCGTTCCCATGTCTACTAGACATAGGAAATATTTTTTGTCGCAATTTCTATAACTTATGTAACTATTGATAGAACTATCCCTTGGTTTATAAAAAAACTACATTTAAAATATATTGTCCATTTAATTATTATCGTCCTCGAAATCGGCATATGTTGAGAAGCGGACTATGTCAATTGGTAGTAGGAGTGTGTTTGGGCATTAGCATTTTTTGGGCTCTCCCTACCCCAACCGGAGGTAGGTGTTTGTATGATTTTGTCAATCAAATATTAAGCCAGCTTAATCATAATGATCGGTGGTATATTAGTAATCGTTTCTCGTAATACATTCTATTACCACATTTAACGTACTATCAGGTGCCAACTGTCGTATTGCTAAGTTAGAAAGAGAAATGAGACAACGGGCAGAACAAGTTACCAAAAATAATACGCCAACCAGTTATAGATAAAAACTAGCGACAGGCCGCGATTACATACGCGTATTTATATAATACCTCATAAAATGTGAAATAAATGTATTGAACAAAAACCATTTTTAAATAGCCTTAGTTATCTCTCTAAATATCTCTACTAGGTCGTACGGCACCTATTCGTGCCGCCAAACAATCGAGAAATATTTTGTTTTATGCACAAACACAAACTTCTATATTGTATATTCGTATAAATATTATAATTACAAACTAGTTGTTTTGCGACACTGCATTTGGTTGTTCATAAAAACACAAGACCATCTGATTTTGACATCATCAGGTTATTCCACTTTTATCCTTAGACCTGTTTCGTAAGCGTGCACGTTGATAATATCACATATATGTTGCGATAGAACCGACTGACCGTAACACCAGGGTATTGTAGTTTTTGACCCCGCATTGAGCATACACACATTATTTTGTGTACGATTTATGATTATGGAATACAACAGTAGGCTTGACCGGGGTTATGGCACAGTTTAACAGAAGAGAAAAGTAAGAAATTTATTGTAGGTAGAATATCATCGATGATGGTCTTATTTACCTATGGGGTAGGCCCTTATGCAATACAATAAGACAATCTCAAAACACGACACGAAAATATAAAAGGATAATAAAAGGACAATATCGCCTGATCAAAGTGTTTTAGTATCAACCGCAGAAGGCCCTGACACCGCGATTACTTTATTAGCCGCAATAATAATTACAAGTTCACAGACATTTATTATGAATTAAAGTTGTGATTCATGTGCCGTGTTTGCGGTATTTTGAGGCTAAATTACGAGAAGGCGTGTCGCCACAAGGCCCCGCAAGGTGGACGTCGGCGGAGCTATCAAACGGAGGGCGAGTGAAAGGCGAAATAAACACAGATTCGGGAATGAAAAAAGATGCATCTGAACGCGATACAAGAGAAATTACGAATGAACTGGAGCTTACTGTTATCGAAATGTTTTCGGAAAGTGCAAAGGCTGCGATCAACGGTTTCGAAGGAGATTTTTTGCCATTCGATAATTATTGGTTGCAATAAACTCAGACCAATTTTACACGTCTTATACCGTTCTACCTTAATTTTGTTAGGGCAGCCAAGAAAATTCTACGATAGTAAACGTGTTTCTATACGACGCGAAGGGTGACAAATCGCCATTTTGCGGATGGTGGTAAACAGTTAAAGAGACCATAATTGCTGAGGGGTTCTGTTACCACCAAAGTATTAAGTACACCATATTCGATGCGACACAAGTATTAAAACGGATCTGCAATATAATAGGTCTACTGTGGCCCCATAATTTTGTAAAAAGATCTAAAATCACATGTAACTGGACAAGTCTGAGTATTTTCACCTTATTTAGAGCCTGTCTGATAATAAATCTGATTAGCCTGTTGCCGGATGTTTGTGCAACAACAACTCTAAACATGGATGATCTACGTAAACACACTATTATTTCGCGAAATTTGTAACTTGCCTACCTGATCTTACTTTAGTAACACACGTGTAATTTTTATGATTTTTGTATGGAAAATTTTCTATTGGTATCAGGAGAAGACTGTTGGTAGATGATAGTCTTATTTAAGAGTGCAAATAAGTTTACGGTTAAGAAAATTTCCAGAGACATTAAGGCTTGTCAACACGATTTATTGACAAACAAAAAAGCTCTTATACATAATTTTAATATTCCTAATTCGAGTAGTTTTTTATCCTTAAGTAATAGAAAATATAATCACCTACAATTGAAATATTTAATTCTATTACATGACCATTTCAACTATCGGCATTACATGTCAGCTGCCTTGGCATCGTCTTTATAAGTATCAATTAAGAGCCATTCATTTTTCCACGATTTCCAATAACATGTGAGACGCCCCACCCACAGATGTAGATCGAGCTCTTAGATAAATGGTCTTTATCCTATGCGACATCGTGTTGCATTAAGTAACAAACCTTATACAGCCACAAGTTCATTACATGTATATTTATGACGAACTTCTGTGGTTATTGAGGAGCAGACAGCATTACAGATGTAAATGTTTATTTAAACATCCTATGCCGTGGGATTTTAATGGCAAGGTTGAATTTAGTGACGTATGAAAAAAAATTTATATGGGATGTTTTGTGAGTAATAAAACTTAATATAATGTAATAGACATTACAGACAAAAATAATAATTTCAATTGTTATAGTAAAAATAACTATGCGAAACTAAAACATGATGGCCTCGAGGAAGCAGTGATGGCCTCGAGGTTTGGGCGCGCGGTCGAGAATCTCGGCGGTCGCGGGTTCGAACCCCAGGCACACACCTCTGACTTTTCGAAGTTATGTGTGTATTCAAATTGAATTATCACTAGCTTTAACGGTGAAGGAAAACATCGTGATGAAACCTGCACACCTAAAAGTTCTTGGGAATTTCTTAGGTGTGTAGTCCGCCAACCCGCACTAGGCCAGCGTGGTGGACTATGGCCTAAACCCTCTCAATGGTAGAGGAGACCCGTGCTCAGCAGTGGGCGTATATGGGTTGATGAAGAAAGAAACTAAAACAAAAGAAACTAAAAAATATTAAACGTCATTACGGCTACCTGAGGGATGAACAAAAATAATAAAACGGAAGGTTCAATGTTTGATCAACGAACCGAAACAAACATTTGTTTTGAAGCTGGTAATTGTAAGCCGAATCCGGCATTTACATTTGATTTTGGTAGCATTATTCAACTTGTAAAATATATTCTAACAAATAATTTCAACAAATTTAAAAGAACAATTATCTAACCTAAATACCATAAATTCACGAAAACAACTGAAAATAAATTAATCATCGACCCAATTTAAAGACAATTAGCAATAACATCTGCGATAAAGCGGTAACTCGTAATGCTGTTGATATCCTTACAATTTCATTAAAAGTTACAACCTTGGTGTCCTTAGTCGACTGTCAGCCACTTGAACAATAAAATCGACTCAGATAGTCACTTGACACACATTGAAGGGAGAAATTCCGACGATGAGACTCAAGCACTTGTGAATACGAAAGAACAATCACGCATCCAACTTGATTGGCATTATTAAGATGAAAAACTTGTAGAAGCCAAAACAGTTGAATAAAAAGGACGTATGATTTGTATCATTTAAATTTTTATCCTTACAAATCCTTTATATGGGTACTTTTAGTTTCGAAAATTTATTAAGATGCGGATGTTGTTACAAAGAAAATCCCGAAAAAAAACATATAGTCAGTATGTAACAGTATTTTAAAATTAAAAAAATTAACATATGAAACGCTCTAACAATAATTGTCTGTCATTGTTAACAAACGGTTGCTGCAAATAATAGTATGTTTGATAATAAACACAAAATATTTACTACTAAAACTTGAAATTTCGAAACTTAATATTGATTTTTAAGACGGTTATACTGTAGAAGACATTGCAAGCCACTTATAGATAACTGACAACCGATAAGTCACTGATCATAAAGAACATGCAGATATTCTAATTTATAGTAGATAATGACACCAAACATTGATGAATAGCGATGGTGAACAATGGAAGTCAAAACATTACCATAAAGATAATAAGAAAATAATGTCTTAAAATAGATTATGATAATTCTCAAGGAGAAACACATTAAAACTCACGGTGGGATTAAAACGCAAACTAATCACGAGACTTTAACGAAACGGAAAAAGGTCAATCCAAGTATATTAATTCTTATATAAAATAATTAAATATCAACACAAATTATTACCTTAGGCTTTTTTATGATGGAATAGTTCTGAGAATCATGGTAAGATGTTGAACTAAAACAAAGTTTTTTGTGTTATTGCGTGACGAAACTCGTCCAATAGTACGGCGTAACATATGTTTAAAAGTTATATACCCGCAGGTCTATGTGAGTGAGGTATTTGTTAACAACTCGAATCTCTACTAAAAGGTAAATCAACAGACAGCTTCCAAAGTTGACACCCGCGAGATGCGTGAACGTAACACCTTAATGCCAATTTGAAAAACGAGATTTCTTCCATCTCCATGTTAGGGGCGCAACCCGTACCGCGCCGGCTTTCAATCTCGTTGACTTTATTTATTTCGCTTTTGTCGTCATAATTTTGATACTTACGATTAATGTGCAGAGTTGAAACTTCTTTAAATTAACTATCGTCAAAATCACATATATTTTTAACGGTTGTTTCCGATCGGGAATATTGACTTAAAAGATTTTTGGTATTGGTTAGATATTACAGTTAATGTAATCTACATGCACTTAAATATTTATGATCCATTTCTGCTTAAAATATAATAAAAACATTATTTTATCTGCTAGTAATTGTCAAAATACAACTCGGGAAAATTCCGAGTTGATGTCATTACTGTGTTGTGGAAATCGACTTCATTGTAAATACGAACGGCGTCACGTGTCATCAACACAAAAATTATCAGGCGGTATCTTTCCTGTAATAACTTTTAATTACTCCGAACAAATACTATAAAACTGTTTACATATTATCAAGTTTTTGAGACATACGTCTCTGTAATAGAATTTATAAACCATGCATGTATTTATGCAGAATATCTTGAGACATATAGAAACATTTAATCTAAAGACCGATTGACAGGGACAGTCGATACAGCTAAGTTATTTAGTGGCCAACAACGATAGCAGTGTAATGACATAACCGAGATAAAGTGAACTGATACTGCATATAAAATAAACAAAATAATTTATGTAACATTTTTAAAACATCAGTCCATAAATCATTTGATTCAGCCACATATTGGAGAGATGAAAAGGAAAATTGTGGAAAATAATTGGATTCGGAAATTGAGATGGTTTTAATGTCGACTTTCTGACGGAATCTTCAGCAGTTAATATTATTAAATTGCCTGGTTACCCGAAATTGAAAATTCAGATTGATGCAATTTTCAGATACGGCTACCTAAATCATCATCAGTCCATTCACGTCTCACTGCTGGGCACGGGCCGTCTCTATAGCGGAAAGGGGTCGGGCCTTAGTCCAGTACTCTGACCCATTGCAGGTTGGCCGAAAATACTTCAACACAATATGGCTATCTTATTATAATATTCATAACAGCCTAGTTTTAATGTTCGTGATTTTCTTTAATAAATAATAAATGAAGCTTACTCTAGTATGGATGTCAGTGACTCAACGTATAATATTAGTAGATAATCTATTCAGCTTCTTGTACTCTTTACAAGAAAAAGGAAATAAACCATAAACATCAAACAAGTAGAATTTAAATTAGATGTTTTCCAAGTGGAATTGGCATAAAGTCAAGAATTCACTTTATTGTGCCGTGAGCTGACATATAAACTTACCTATGAATTTAGAAATGGAATTTGTAACACCTATTTAGTTTTCATTGTATTAGTAGGCAACAACCAAGCGTTTCATCAAAAGGTAACAGACAGTATGAAGATTGCCATAAGCATTTCCGTAATTCCATAACATGGTATGAATTTAACAAGATTTTGAGAATTATCCTCATATTCAATAATAAGACGTGTTCTACTTAACGTAGATTTCTCCTAAAAGCTTCCAGAGAAAATTTCGTTTTATCCGATAGTTTTCCTAACCAGATCTTTCATACCTCTTACGGTTAAGTATAATATCCGGCAACCAAGCACATTATGCAAAATTATTCTTGCATGTTTTATCAGCAAAGTCGATCGTAAACTTTCGCGCAATAAAAATCATACAAAATTGTCGCACTTAAAGAAAATTACGAAATTGAGCCATAAACACCAAGTTAAGGTTATCGAAGCAAATAACCATAAAGATGACGATGCGCTTTATCATGGGGAACAAAACTCAAAGTTTACTAATTTCAATAATGACATTGTCGAATGAGAACGTTTGAAGCATACACGCGTGATGGGACTGAGATAAGGACAATCGGTAAGGTTATCTAATCGCCTTGAACCGCCACTTTTGACTGTATTTTTAAACTGCTAATAAATGCTAATGAATAGCCCGTAGAACTTTATCTAGATCGTCTGGTACTTTCCATTGTACATCACATGATGCGAGTCACAAGAGAAAAATGTTGTTATTGAACAAAACGTTAGTACTAACACACCGGCAGTCCTTTGTAACCTTTTTTTGTGTACTAGTTAAATAATAATTTGTAGTCTTGTTAAAGGCACATCCAAAGCAAGATATTAATCTTCTAAGTGGTGTAATCATTTTGGTGTAATCACCAAAAAGACGATATAATACCACCTATGACCTAGTTGATGCTTTAAAGAAACTTAATATTATTCTAATCAATTTATTAATTTTGTTTAAGTTTGTTTACTATGCCAAGAAAATCTTATTACAAGCAATAAGTTATCCAAAGAAGACTTGAAATAACATATTAGCCCATGCGAACGCATTAAGATGCCTAGCAAATGTCCTTACAAAACACATTCAAGTAATAAATAATCATGAGAGGGAAATAAATTTATTATGCAAATAGATAAGTTATTAATGAAGCTCAAATGGAGTTAAACAGTAGAGGACGATAAACGAGAAGTGTCAAATCCAGTGATAATTGCACGAGATAAATTCCACGGTGTTAAGCCACTTACATTTGCTATTAGTGAAGGTAGTCATAAAATTCATCCAAGGTTTGTTTTGACTAAAAATATTAAAAACTTAATGGCTCGGCTAATTGATTAGTAATAGAAGAAATGTAATGTAAGTAATGTGAAAACCTTACTTACATTACATTAGCTTACTATTACATATATTCTTGTCGCTTTTTGAATGATTGATTAAAGCTAAATTTAACCCGTCTATATGATAAATAGAAAGAACATCAGTATAAATAAGGAAGGCGACAGATACGATGTTTCTGCATTTACATGAAGGATGACGTTGTTGCTATCGATTTCTTCCCACATGGTGTTGTCGCGAATGTCAATGGATCGCTTAAAATTCCAGCGACCGCACACATTATTACGGATATGACACGGTTTTAGCCATTCACGAGCTAAGTAATCGATTGTGAGGAATACGAAATCGATAAAAATCGTTAAGGTATTCAAAAACGATTGTGCAATTTCAATTGTAAACATTTCTTATGTTGTAAGAATGTCAATTGTATTTATATTGGTGATTGTGGTTAGGAATTTCAAAAACGAATATGTTTGTTCAAATATTTTTTTAACAATAAGTCTTTCAGTACTTTCAGCATTTTAACCGCTTAGTGTCGTTATTTTTGAAAATATCATTTTTTTTTAGTATGGCATTATAGAGTGACAGTTGACCAATTGATGGTAAGCACAATTCTGTCCGAACGGAGCATTAATGTCTTATCTTCAGATGCACTTCTACGTATATATCGCTATTTGTGTATGGCTTTCTGCCATTATAAGTGCAGGAAAATTAACAACAATAGAAGCATCCAAAGGAAATATCCTTGGGTTATAACCTAGTGTCATTAGATGTACATCTCATAATCTCTTACTTGCCTCTAACGATAGAGTTAAACATCTCAATAAAACAACAATGTATCAAGCCCATATAATAAGGAAGCTATTGACACATTTGCCCGTATATTTTTTTCACTCAATGAAAATATTCCTAACACGTCAAAGATACAAATAATCCCTGATAAAACGAGAAACCTTGCACATTCATGTTTTATCATAGTTACATAAAGAACATTTTTTGCAAACCAAGCCTTAGGTGCGTTAGTAATATTCTATTTTTACGTAGACCGTCTTATCTACTCATACAAATACTGTAAAGCCATTTCAAAGTATTCAACCAAACATTAAAAGTAATATAATAAATGTTATTTCATAGGCAAATAATGAGTATTACGTGCAGAAATCTTCATCAAATAGAATGCAAAATTAATGATATATAATTCTAAGCATAGCCTAACACATGTTATTGTAAGCTCAATATTTTTAAAAGGATTGTGGTGAAAGTGTGTAAAAAAAGGTACAAAGAAATGTTTATAAGTATGTATAGTTACATGGAAAGCATAGACGTAATGTAAGGTTTATTCATAATAAACATCTAAAATATCAAAATCAAAATGTCAAATTCATTGTGTTATAATAAAAGGACAATTATCACGGCCTCCAAAAATAGTTACCTACTACCTAATTAAGGCTACCCTTATTATAAAAACTACGTCTGGGCGATGGGAGACTCAAACCTAATTTGACATTCTCATAGAGTGTAATAAAAAAAAAAAATGATTTTTATATTACTCTTTGTATTAAGTTAAACATTACATTTGCAGACGCTATTTTTTTTTCTTAATTTTCTTTCGAGTGGAAAAAAATGTATGCATAAAGAATTCGTATGAGACTTACAGTCATAAATAAAATAGGCTTATCAAGCTAAGAATTTGATACTTGAAGATCGTTGTTATGTCATTTGAAAATTCTAGCATGTCGTAATGTGGCACCCGTTCTAACTGCGGCAATTTCATTCAAAGTATAAATATTCAATTCCTTGGTACGAACAATATAAGCATTAAGCATACGAAAAATATTCTCAATAGACTTAGGCTTATGATAATAAGAAATGGGGCTTGGACAAAGAGTAACACTACCAAATAAAATAAACAACAAATTTAACATAAAGTTAAGATGACTTCGAGGGTTACGAGTCACTCATGTCCGACTTTTAGAATGAATTATACGCACTTGTCTATTACGCCTTTATCGTGAGGAAATCTGAACACCAAAGAGTACTGCACTAGGGATCTACTAAATATAAAAAGCCCGCCAGCCTGCACTAGACCAGCGTGGTGGAATAGAGCCTACCCCTTCTCAATAGAAAACGAAGGACCGCTATTGATGGATGGAATAATTATAACTGCAAATTCACATACTATATAGCAGTGGCGTGCCTAGGGTGTCAAACTAAGGCAAGCCCAAATGTTTATTTAGAAGCAGCATATTTTTTTTGGTACGTAGGACTAATAAATACCTACCGGTTAGTACTCACATTCACGTTTATAGCGTTATTTTATAAATAAACAATCGTTAAGTTCGTTATTCGGAACTATGTAAGGCAAGTCGGGCTTGCGGGCTTCTATGGAAGTACCGCCACTGCTATATAGTATATACCAGGGCTTCCCAAACTGTGCGTCGCGACGCCCTGGGGCGTCGCGGCAACATTCGAGGGGTGTCGCGAGGCGATCGGCAAACATTCGCTATCCGTATTTTTCTGATAACCTCATATTACGCTAACTACTGCTGTTTTTATTTCCAGTAAAGCAGGTAGTTTTGATGATGGTGGGGGGGGGGGGGCGTCGCAAGAAAAATAATAATTCTGTAGGGCGTCATAGTGTAAATAAGTTTGGGAACCCCTGGTATATACGATGGTTTCTATTAATAATTATCTTTAATTGATCATTCAAAACACGCTCCAATACTATGAATGAAAATTTTATGAGGAAATCTACTTGTCATCAGATGTTAAAGGCAATTTGTATCCAAAGAGGCACTGCATACTACTGTCACGCCCGGGACCTAAATAACTACGAGCGAAACTTAAATGATCTGCATAGGCTATTTTTTATATCGACAGCAGCTATTAGATCGAAACGGGTTTTAAAGGGGGACAGATGTATATTTGCACCTTTACAGTGGTCAAGCTACGGCAGAACGGGAATTATACGTATGAGACTTGGGAAGCTGTTATTCTATGCGATGTATAGTTATTATAACGAATTATTTTCATGTTTCGTGGTTAGAAGATATATTAGGCTGATATTTAATGTAAAAGGGGTAATTATTTAATCGAATAGTTAAACACCTAATAAATGGTTAAATAATTAATTCATAAATATATTGCTTGTACTGATTGGGTACTAGTAAGTAAATAGAAAGCGACAGCTTAACGAATATCTCTGAATTTATGTTATAAATTGTTTGATAGTAAGAAATGTTCGCTCAATGCAATAGTTTAGGCTGTCATCACTAGTAAAACTCACTCATCAAAATTTGTAGGCATGAGGCTAAGACCTAACTAATCATATCTGTCCTAACTGGTAAACTATTGTTGAATCTCATATCAGACGCATATCAGATGATATTAATTCAGAATAAGATTACGAATAGCTTAAAGTTTACGAATGATTGGACTGGCCCCAGTATACGGTGCTTCTTAACACATTCGCGCCAATTGAAAATTAGCAAAAATTGTATCGAATATCCACGAATAACATATTAACACTTGGCTTGCAAATATATAAATAATCCCCACATTCGATTACTTTACATGATTCAGTTGAAAATGTCAATAACATTTAATCTGACGGACTCGTTGAAGTAAATATATGAGGAATTTACTATCAACACACAACCTTGGAGAAAAAACGTTTCAAGTAATTCCTTGAAGTCAGTTTTCCCATAAACTGTTGATTTTAGTACAGTGACCTTAAACGTTTGCGTTTATAACTATTTACCTCCCAGTATCTACTTATCATAACAACAATAATAATAAATATCGGTAATTTTCCATTCACGATGGATTTAGACGTTGGAGCATGGGTACCCCTTGTTTTGACGTATTTGCTTTGGAAATTAATAACATATAAACATGGACGCTGCCATGTTTAAATTCAGTTAATTTACATACTCATGTAACGTCAGTAGGTAGATTCGACTTAAAGTTTTAGCAGTACTTCGCACTGTTTTAAAATCAGCTTGAATCTTTTCGTTATAAACAACTTAATTATAGGCAATTTAATGCATATTCACGTAACAAAATCATTAATCAACAGCTGTTTATTTCGCTCATGTACAGTCACTGTATGGCATCGTTTGGACAAGAAGGGCATAAAATAGAGCTGTTGGCATCTCAATATTTCCTGTGAGACACGAACGGCTGGTCAGATTTACGAGTCGCTATTATTGGTATCAAGGACAGCATTCACAATCGCATAAAAATAAAACTGCATGTGTGTAGCCCTACCAATTAGCGTGAATGTGAAACTGCATTAGGTATTTTTAACAATGGTACTCACGCTTCGCTCTTGTCGTATATCGGGAACGTCTGGTGAGTGAGGTCCTGTAGGGAGGAGCTGGTCTGCGGTTCAGCGGAGATACCCTGAGCACGCTGCTTTCTCGGCCCTCGCGAGCCTCTCGCGTACTGCTGATAGGGGAACACGCTCTGCAACTTGTCCAGTTGCGAGCGCAGTTCCAACATCTCTTGATCACGCTGCTTCAACAGCGCTTCCAGCTCTCTGATCCTCTCGATCAGCGGCTGCATGTCGTTTGCCATCGTCGCGTTTGCAACACAATTCTCAGAATCCGTATTCATCGCGCTAGGAGTCCCCATTATACCATTTAACTCTGTCTCTCTATATGTTTCGTCTAACGCACGTCTTTCGCCGTTGACTGTGGGCGCCACGGTAAGCGCTCCTCCACCTGTATTCACTAAGGCCCTCGGCTCATCGTCACCAGCAGTACGCTGTGACGATCCAAAGCAGAGGGTATCGAAACACACGCGCATTCACTCGGCTACCGAGCACTGAACGGAATCACTAGGGATTACACGCGGCTTTTTGAAAACGTTAGTTAGTGTCCACTGTCACTGGTATTTGTTTAACGGTCCGTGGTGACGTCGGGTGGGGAAGCGCAGCAGGATGTGTGTGGGTTGCGTGTGCGAGCCGTGCGGCGCGGGCGCGGACAACCGATGTAGTGCTCGAGTAGATACTCGCGCGCCGTCTGCCCGTGCCGGAGTCAGCCCCGCGTGCCTCGGCGCCGCCCTGAAACGTTAGTACATGTGTCAATTCAAAACATCCCTTACTTTACGTACACAACTTATGTAGACTATGTAATGTATTTATAGAATTAAAGTAATATAGGCATTACCGATAATTTCACCGTCTAATAACATACTCACACGCTCATACATTATGTACGGCGGAGTTATAATAAAATAGATAACATCGTTACAAGAAAATCGACATAAACTAAACGTTACGAAAAATTACAAATAAAATTACAGAAACAACTATATTCTCGCGATAACTGCGTGTGTGAAGTAGCAGATAGCCAGTAAAAAGATCAAGATCAAAGGAAAAAATTCTAAACTAACCACTTTTAGAGTTATCAAACGTTATTTTGACGCACTTCTTTTGAAGTGATTTTAGAATTGGCCTATCTCCGGGCGAGGTTTACGTGGCGATGTGGATTAAATTATCTGGTTCCATCTGAAAGAGAGATTTGTGGTCACCTGATACGTCTACGATAATGTTGCCACATGACTGCTGTATCTAATCGTAACTTTTCAACCGCTACTCGAGTTGAGGGTACTAGATAACCGCTGACACAGCGAAAAGAATTTTAGAAAATTTTAATTCGAAACACATATACTGTGATAATGTCAATGGGTTGTTAATTGCTTCGATAGCGTTGGAAAATGTTGCCGCGGCCTCAAAACTAATAGTCGTTTACGATAATGCACATGCGAATAAACTTTCCGTTCGATCACATAGAAATCTCAAACACTATAGTAAACAGCATAAATAATTATTCAAAGAGCACTATAGCGACTATCACATCTGTTTTTGACTCATATATGTACAATGCATCGAACAATCAATGGCTCAATAAATTCGTCATATTCTTTCCTTAAATGCGGAACAACAGCTCTATAAAGAAAGGCATTAGTCACGCCAAAATTGAAATATAAATTGAACAAATAAGAAAATAAATAAAAAGTAGAAACTGTATAAACACGAGACGAACAGACGACGAGGCGGCAATAAGCCAGCAATAACATTAAACTATTTCGGTGATGCGCAAGTAAACATTCATGAATTCTTTGTGTAAAAACCAAACAAGGAGATGTGTTTAAAAATTATCATTTTCGCTTTATCATTGTATGAGAGATAGCTGTCTCATTTGTATGTACAATATTTACTAACATTGTACTTTTAATTTAAATCGGTTTTATTAAAGTGCGACCCCTGGTTCAAATCCTACATTGTGACCTATATGTTATCTGGGAATATTTGTTTACGGTTTTGGTGTCAAAGATCTTGAGTCGGCGTTTTTTTCTGGTACCTATTTAATTTTAGAGTAGGATTCAAGTTCTAGTTTTTACTAGTATTCATCACACGATTTTCGGAGAATTTGTGAAAGAATTGGCGATTGAAGATTGTGAATTGTGAAATTGGCGTTGGTAATACGAATCCTAAAATTAAAAGCTACACCACCGACCACACTTAGCACGGTGGGCGAATAAACTGTTCCTGCTTCAAACTTGCTCACCATAAACTCCGAAGAATCCACGCCCAGTCAAAACCAGACAATGTGAATAAAAATACCAGTTCTGAAGTTCTGAATAGCTGTATTCCGGTGGGTGTAGCTATAAAGGGCAGCTCATAAGCACACAATCGGGCGACGTCGTGAGGCGCAGAATGTCACATCAGTCATGGCCACAAAGGACCGTGTCTAGATTATCTAACATTGATACGCCCTTCAACGTCAACTCACATCGGCAACATGTGTTACAGGGTGCCCACTTACGAGTGTTTTGGAAAGTCATGACTAAAGAGATACGGTATGGGTTAAGAAAGGAAAAGGCTATATTTATTCCTTGTGCGTATATAGTGTATGAAAGACTTTTCTTCTGAAGTTTACTGCTGTAAGCTTTTATGTAATTTCAACCATTAATTTGTTGAGGAAATCAATTAATTAAATTAACTACATACAAAACGCTACATACAAAGCAGCGGAAATAAACTATAAGATTTATAAATGATTAAAAAGCCGTAAAAAGTGTTAATAGATACGAGTTTGTAATTCATTCAATCCGTTTTATTTTTCTTTGAGCTTCCTTATCAGATCCAAACCTGTTTACACCTTACAAGAGCCAAATAAAGTATTTGCCAAACCCGCTTAAATATCTCGAACGAACGCCCAAAACGTAAAAAGCCGATTGACATTTTCAAGAACAATCATCGATTATATTATCTTTGCATCTTTTTACGGACCATCGATCAAGAAGATTTTGAAATAAAAATATATTTTGTTAATAAAAAGAACATATAACTCCACATTTAATTCTGACCACACACTAAGATTTACATAATTAGGTAGGGGAAAGGGGGGTAGCCCCGGCCAAAATTTTGTTTTTGATAATATGACTATATTTATAAAGAAAAACACAAGAGAAGTGCATAGCATAATCAACATTATATTTATTTATGATAAAATAATTGAAAATTAAAGAAAAAATATTGAAAAATTAAAATTAAACTCACTTCAAATTATAATAAAATTTTGGCATCTCTTTAAAGTGGCGGGTAGCCCCGGCCATCTACATATTTAATTATTAAATCGTTCTTTAGCTTTTCTTAACTTTAACCTGCGCTGTCATCTTTTTCTTAACCTTTGCCACAGCTTTAGGATCTTTAATCTTCTCCGTCAACTCATTTTTGTAAGGTGAAGACGTTAAAATCTCGCTTTTTTGTGTTCTTCTTTTCCTAGCTATTAATCGTTTCTGTGAGGCATCTGGAAGAGGTGACAGAACCTTAAGCACATCACTAACATTTTTAACATCAACATTTTCATCTCGTACTGCCTCTTGGATGTTTGCTGACGATACAACTGGAATGGAAGCTGATGGTTCAACGCTTATGATTGGTACTGCTTCATGAAGTTGGATGGCGGCTGACGACACAGATAGAGCACTTGAAGGTCCCGGTGTATTTTCAAATGCTGCAGGACTAGGAGCCTGAATTGTTGTCTGACTCAATCTATTTTCAATTGGTATTTCAGTTAAGGCGGAACCTAAAAAGTCTAGGTCTGAAAACACATCTCGATTAAAGGGTTGGATACCAGTGCAACGGAAACCACTTTGGGCAATCTCTAATCTAGCAGCTTTGGTAAACGCTATGTTTGTCAGTCCAGCGATGTCATAATCAGTCAGTCGAGAACCAGGATTTTGACGCATCCATGATGCACAGGCTGACCCATAAGCTTGTTTGAAAGGCTTGAAAAACACACGGTCTAACGGCTGAATCTTATGACTTGTGTGCGGTGGAGTGCTCAGCATGTGAATATGATTGTCTCTAGCATATTCAATAACATTCAGCTCTTTGTGGCTATTATGTCCATCTAATATTAACAAAACAGGGTGAGCTTCAGACGGATGGACATGTTTCTTGAAATGGTGTAGCCACTGGAGAAATATCTCCGCATTCATCCAACCGCTTTCGGACGCTATCCCAAGGCTTTCTGGCGGTGCACCAATCATAAGCCGGCCATTCTTATCCATTTTCTTTCTAGGGAAAATGAACATAGGGGGTAGGAAATGACCCGATGCACTCATGGAAATCATGACAGTGATGTTACGTCCCCGTTCAGCTGAAGTCAGTTTTCCAACCTGCTTTTTCCCTTTCACTGACAAAACTCTGTCATTTTTGTGAACTGTCGAGACTCCGGTCTCGTCAGCATTATAAATTTGAGAGGCTTGGAAGTTAAATTTTTCATATAGGTTGAGGAGAAGGTCATAAAACCTGTCAACCTGAGGTTTATTGAAACCTGTAGAACGCATTAAGCTTGTCGCCTCAGGAGTTCTCAGTACCACGTCTGGATTTCTTTTCTTGAAACCGCAGAAAAAATCTTTTCCAGCCATTCGCTTGTCTCTATTAAACCTATGATTAATTTTAAGTTTTTCTGCTAAATCAAAGGCAAGATGCAAAAATTCATTTCTTGTTAAAGGCATGAGACAGTTATCTTGTTTTATAACATGTTCACAAAGCTGTCTTTCCAACTCAGGATGAAATGTCTGTTCAAAACGTCCTAATTTTGGCTTAAGCGTGATCTGATGACCTTCTTTTATACCTTTGATACGATCTTGCAGCGAAGTACGTGGAACTGCATACCGATCTGCGGCAGCTCTCTCAGAACATTTTTTCTCGAGTACATCTTTAATTGCTTTTTTCATGTTTTCTTCACTCCAGTCTCCACGATTTGTAACTCGATTTTTAAATTTAGGCATGGTAACACTGCAACAAACGATATTCAAATGTAGGACTTAAAATAAAAACATCAATAAAGAATAATTAACATGATTACACATGGCCGGGGCTACCCCCAAAACCAATGGCCGGAGCTACCCGCCATGACTTCCGTCAGAAAAAATATTCTTTTAAAAAAAGCTTATTCATTATTATGAATATTCTTTTATATATACAAACTATAATAATATTACAATATGTAAACAAGATAAAATAAATAATTACTCACGTTTATCCAATAAATATGGTTTCCGAAACAATTTGAGTCGCGCGGCACTCGCCAACGAAAATCGGAATTCTCTCGACCGCGTCCGAATGCAACCGTCAATCGAATTCAACTGTTCGCGTTTGTCAAACGCATCGTATACGCACACAGAGGTCGCGAGAAGTTCAAGGCCACGTGGCGCGTAAGTCGAATATTTGTTATGGCCGAGGCTACCCGCCGGCCGGGGCTACCCCCCGTTCCCCTATATAAAAATTGAAAAAAGCTAGTCAGCGAATTTTTTTTCATTGGCCAACTACTGATCAATTTTATTTATTATTTTGTTTTTGAGTAAAGGCCGTGGCCGCTTTGGACATCGAGCTTTGGAATCTTTGGGGGAGGCCTATGTCTACGCCTTATTCAGAAAAAAACAATATTTTTAATGAGCTTTTCCCCCGTGAAAGCGTAATAGATTGAGTCAATTCCATATTAAAAATATAAGAAGGCGGTCTCGTTGAAGGGCGCCTGCAAGATGGTCTGATGTAGAGGGGGAGGCTTCGGGAGGCAACATGTACCATGCGCTTCACTCTACCTATGACCGCATCGTATGAAAATAGATCCTACGTAGTCGCGATCCTCAGCAATTTGAGAATGAGGAAGAAGAGAAGGTAAACTAAAATAAACGCGAAGTTTTTTTTAAAATTAAATTACATATATAACATTAATGAACGAAATATTATCTATTATGATTTGCATCCTTTCAACATTAGGAAGTGACATTAACGACCATGTTCATGCATTAATCATGTAATGATAGTGGGTAAGTAACATAATTAGATGTATTTAATGAGCTTCATTGACACATTTTAATATGCAAATTTGCATAAGTTCATTCTTGAAACTGCCTGGTGGTCTCGTGGTGCAAGTATTTGCTGTGCGAAGTAGAGGTCCCGGTTTCGATTTCCGGATAGGGTACTGTGATTTCGCACGGAGTTTGGAAATATGCCTGAGAAACGGCAATACGCTCACCCCCTATTACATAGGACTGTTAAATAATGTGCTTGCAGAAATGCGTTTTGCACACATCTATGATAATTACAGGCGTGAGGTTATAATTGCGTATTCTTTAAAAGTCAACGTATAGAATATCAATCATCAGGAGATAAATTAGTTTAATTTTCTCTATCTCTTATATTGACACGATATTACCGGTGTGTATATTTTGAATCTAAACATTCTAATCCCGAAAACTACATGCTCGCTTGGTTTATTACGATAGGATTCGATTATCCTACCAATAAGAAATATAATGTTCTACAATTTGAGGTCTACACACCATACCTTATCGGCATACACACACGATTTAGGTAATACAATAATGACGAGTTTTATAAATATAGCACGAGCCAAAAATATTACGGTTTCCGCACAAAGCTTTGGTCACTCAGATCTATTTTAGGCAGCATTCAAATCGAAATAAATGAAAGTGTTTCAACGTATTAGGTTTTTGTGTGGGCCGCATAACATATTTATAGAGAAGATTAATGAAAATTGTTTAGAAATGACTAACCAAAGTTAATCTTCACGGAAGTAAATAAGAATCAGATCATAAAACTATTATTTATTTTTTTTTTTTATTCCCACTTTATTCCACACCACCTATAAATATAACATACCGAAAAAATGATTAAAAATTTTAAATAATAAAATGTATCAAAAGACCACCATATCGCTCCATTTGATTTCTTCCAGATAACCCTATTAAAAAATCATAATATTACTAAAGATTCAATAATCAAAGTAAATTCCAAAATTAACACCAATGAATTCGCGCACATCAGTAATTCAATAATATTTTAATCACATTATATTTTGTGTCAACATTTAAAGTAATAATATTGTAAAAAGCAGCAAACAGAGCTATAATAACGGATTAAAAGATCGCAAGTCAGATTTAATTAATTATTTTTTTAACAGATTTATTGGGCGATTCAGATGGATGTGATGTTGTAACGGTCACAAGACGAGAATTAAGTGGAAAGTGTAAAATTACTATACCACGTTATTTACTTGCCAATATAATATTTACTTTTATCTACAATAATTACGAAATTCCGGTAAAATTTTAATTAACAAATAATTCGTTGAAAGTAGAGGGTAGTTTGTATAGAGTGTTATTAAAATTGAATCAATTTATATCATTGGCGACATGGAATTATATTTTGACGTTCATAATTGGCTTCCTTCAAACGTACTATATAAAACTTGTTCGTAAATACTACTCGCGAAGTTTACCACGTTTAATATCTAAACATAAATCATTTTCATATAAACAAGTGTAATTACGAACGGCAGGGCGCTTTCTGACTCATTTTTCATACTCAGTAGATGAAAGTTTGTGTTTGCAAGTTGTGTCATGTTTTAATTGGTTTCGTCCAGTGTTGGGCATCAATCAATTAAGTTTTAATTGAACTAATCAATTGACTAAAAAACTAATTGCAATTAAATTAATTGAATTTGAATCAATTGCAATTAACCATTAATCGCGCGATACAATTGAATTATTTAAACTAATGCACATCAATTGCAGCTCGCGATTAAATTATTGCAATTATTTTTTTCAATCGATTGATGAAAAAATTAAAACTAACAATTAAATTTTGTTATTTTGTACGGAAGGGGGGTCCGCAAACCTTGTAGATGTTTAACGTTAATTATCTCATATACTCTTTATGACTAGGTAGGGACACTAAACCTAACAAATCCGCACACGCATGTACCCAATACTTAAACTAATACTTGGTAAAAAAAATTAATTGTTAATTATTAATTGTCAATTTTTTTTCGCAAAATAACTAAAAATTGATTAATTGTTAATTGTATAAAACCTTGATTAACAATTAACCAGTTGTTAGTTGCTGTCACTGCAAATACAATTAATTAATGGTTAATTTTTAATTGTTAGTTCAATTAACATTTGCCCAACACTGGTTTCGTCCAAATCACGATGTATGACTTCATTGACCTCATCGCTTATTTTTTCTTTTCAGTTTCACAATCACTGTAAGTAACATTTATTAACTGGTAAGGTTTGTTTTTACGGTTAGCTAGTTCAATATCCCGCAATTAGAAATCGCAGATCATTAAAATCTACTCCCTAGCAATGGTAAGGAACATTAATGCGTAGTTGTGGGTCGTAAACGTGCTAACTTAGTCAGCATCTGCAGTCTAAAACTAGCTTGATTGGAAAGTGAGGATTTTTTTCATGATTGCTTAATTATCTGCACAAAATAATAATCGTCATGAAAATGGATTAAATAAATTGACTAAGTTAAAATAGTATCCAAATCACACTACAATAAGTTTCAATAAAATAACAAGCACAAGTATTCTATTGTATTATATTGATAAAATTCATATAAAATGACAAAGGCATTAAACGGTACATTAAAATGTCCCTGCATTGTTAAAAGTCGTGGCTGATAGGTATGCAATAATTTTCTAAGCAATCAGCTAACTTGTATCGCGCCGATAAATTATTAGTTTATAATGTTACTTGTTTTATTTTGCGTATAAAGCGTGTTCGTTTTAACAGCATAAAGACACTTTAACAATACCATATATAAGAAAATTATTTATTCAATGCAACCAAGTCTAGCAACAAAATTTAACATTGTACTAACATTACCTTTACTACAAATTAATAAATAGTAGTTTTACTCCATTGTGAACTATAAAAATACTAATTCAATACCTCTTCTGCACTCTTCTATTCATTGCTTAGATTAGACAAACGAGCAACCAAATTGCTCAGCATAACCACTGCTAAAAACTTAAACAGATTTTGAAGAAAAAAGATGTCATGAGGCAGTAATATTGCAAAACTATACCAAAAGGAGGAAAAGGGAGCAAGAGAGAGAGAGAACGAGGTAATTAATTCGCAAAAAGAATATTAATTTTAGCATCCAACAATAATAAAACTAAACAAATATCGTAGAGTTTCACAACATCAATGTCATTCCACGATATAAATTAAAAGCGTAGTGATTTGTTGTTATTGCATGTAAATATTTCACGCCACAAACACAATTCATAGTGGCACATAATGAATTAACACATCGTGTTATTTCATTTTTAATGGCATTTAATTTCGAACCTGTTTATTGTGAAACAAATACTGATATTATTAATTAAAATGCACTGAGCGCACCACCGGTTGTCGCTAATTGATGCTATGTAACGTTACACACGCGTCACGGAAAGAGATAAGAGTTGTCTGTATACGAAAGTTCCTTTTATCAGGGATACGTATAAAAGTCGAGTATTTCGCGAAAGCAACACTGAAAAGGTCACAAATCGGAGTGTCGAAAGCAAGTCAAATGTGCGTACATCAGATTAAATTGACTGAGAAAGGAGGCTGCAATAAAAACTAAATTTAAAGTTGCACCGGTGAAATAATATTCGGGAAATACAACAGGTTACGACCACAGGGTAATTTCTAAGATAAATACTGCAATAAAGAAACGAAAAAGGCAGTTTGGTCGAAATAAACCGGCGCGGCGAAGTAATCGGATTTTGTATATCTTTATAAGGCTTACGCCACATTACAGCCAGGTGTTCAGTTTTTATTCCAATAAAAATGTCTTAAAACACATCGTTCATTATTATATTTCTGAAATATTTTAAAAACCTCAATGTTAATTAATATTAGCAACAATAACATTTAAATGTTAAGTTTACGACTTTTCCATATTGAATTGGACTTTTTTCATACGTCACAGAATGTATCATTTAGGTATGATTACACTTATCTGGTACGTAAAGATAGTGTTAGGAGAGGTAGTAGCCTCGTGAAAATTTTCCTATTGCATGACTTTAAGATATCGACACAGGCACGAGACAAAAATATCTGTTTAAATCTTGTACGACGAAAATATCTCTGCCTATAAGAACTTTCTTAACTTGCACTCAGAATAGGTACTCATATATATACACACTACTCTGCTGCATTTAAAGACTGCTTCGTACACTAAATGCAGTAAAAATAAAGCTAAAGCTGGGGTAAAGTTATTAACAGAACTTCTCTAATTTGGCATTAATAAACTTATTGATTTATATTTGCAAGTGGTAGCTTATGCTATAAGTGGCTCTGACAGGCTCTCACAATCGACAAAGAACGACGTTTGAAGTCATATATTTAAGATATTAAACTTGCCATCGTAGTGATCTAACGCTCGAGTAAACTATGTCGTTTTCCAAGATCTTAAGATATACAAATCAGACATCAAATTATCAGGAAGTATACCAGGCATGAGAGTTATTCTAGCATTGCACATTTACTTTAAAGGTAAATGTATGTATGTATTAATAGCTTTGTTCTATTCCTTATATTTGTTACTAATATCGAATTGCACTATCCAGATAATGTCAAATATACAAGATCACGAGGTTGATAAATTTTTTACAAACGTTATTGAGACGAAAATGTTGTAGAATGAAAAGATGTTGCTCAATTGACTTACAATTCATCTGCTTCATGAAATGTAAACCAGAAGAGAATAAACTTAACGAGGCTATTTTTAGTACAATGTCCAATTAAATCCAATTCCATTCAACTAAAGGGTTGTCACATGAGCAATTACGTGATAAATGTAACGAAGCGCCAGCTTGTAGAATGCATTTAGTGGAACCGCGTTTATTTTAAATTAAGAATAATTGGATTTTATTGTGTTGAGTTTAAAGACATGGATGCAGCATTTTTTGTTTTTGTCGTATTTAGTTTCTTTATGACTATAGATATCAGAGCGCAGACCTTTAATGGTTAAGTAAAATATAGCGAGGGAACTAGAAAATTTAAAAGTTTTGGATTTTTTAGGTCTGTGTAAATCTGAACTAGACATGCGTGGTAAGTTGTATAAGGCCTAAATCCTCTCAGTTGTAGAGGAAGCCTGTTTTCAGCAGTGGGATGTCCATAAATGTGCTGAAACTGATGACGATTAGGTATTGAATACAAAAATCAGAGAAGACAAAAATCTACAAATAGAGTTTCTTAAGAGATGGAAATCACATCACTTAAAGATATCTATGAGTAATCATACTATGTAATCAGCAGATAATAGTAGCTGAAATCTATTTTTATTTCATCACGTGAATCTCTGTATCCAAGTACATATTGTAGATAACGTATTACATAAACACAATATTTTTTCTGATTTAAGGTTATTAACAAACATAGTGTGTAGTTCTTCTTTAATAGCTTAATACCATCTTCTACTATTTCTTCTAATATTATAATGTTATCATAGCTTTGTTTGTCTTCTAGGCTTTTTGTGTAAATGATTTTTGGATTACATACAGAAATGACATCCTTTAAGAAAATGGGTTATTTTATTATTATAGTCCCCAAATTACTACTTTGGGAAGGAACGAGCCTATTGGTGTTTTCCAATTTTCCGTGTTACTCAGAATTTCTTAACAAGAAATTCTAATAACTCTACCTGATCTCGAAATAGACCCTCTCCTCACGAGGCAGCCATTACTATTTTTTAAATTTAGCCATTTGTATGAATGTCAAGTCATTTTTATCACAGAACCGTCTCGCGTCTACTATCAGTGAGCCGTGCTCGCATCTGAATAAGGGACTTCCGCAGTGAGATGCGTCATTAAGTAATTGAAACAGGTTTAGGTATGGTACTTTAGGCCGGAATCCAGGTCGCGGTGTTAACATTTATGGCTACATTACGAATTCACAGCTGGGGATTTGTCTAGGCAAAAGTAACTTCTTGTATGGATTTCTTCTTAAGTTGTAACACCACTAGTTTAAACAAGCATTTCAACTATTGGTCTGCAATGGAATATGAATTCACAAAGATTTCCTCTAAATCATTGTCAAATGATCGGTATTTAGGAACCAAAACAGAAAGAATAAAAAAATCAGATAGACGGATAAATGTTGCTTTTCTCTTATCTTTATCTTGCATCAAGGATATCATAAGCATTATGAATTATTTACGGAAGCGGAGAATAAGATACATAAGTATAAGTAGAAACTTTTATTGTGATCAGTTCCAATAGTATATATCGCTATAGTCTTTACAAAACTTTTACCTCACCTTGGCTGAGTTTCTAGTATTCAACGCAGAATTATTAGTATCTATTTCAGTTTTACTATCAACAGATCGAGTAATTGCCTCGGGTCTGGAGAGCAGGTGCGTGCTGTGTAATCGTAAATAACTGACAATGCGATGTTTATCGGCTCGTTTATTTAATATTAAGGCGAACGGCTGCGGATCCAATCTCATCCTTTCATGTATTCATATTCGGTACGTCCTCAACATCTGTATTATTGGTTATTATTCGCCTTTTGGAGAAATCTTTGGTAATTTCTGCTTTATTTTCGTGTCCGCATTTAGCCAAATGGCAGTGTTGAATGAAAATACGCCGATAGAAGCTATAGATCAAAAAAATATAAAATCATCATAAAGTTTGTCGATTTCTTGAAAAATAATTGGTAATTACTACAATATGTATTAAAAATACTGAAATTTTGCCACAATAATTATTTTAATTTATTTTAAATCATTCATTTCATTGAATCAATGACTGCAAACTGGAAATTGAGTAAATGTTCTATTTTAATTATTTTGGTTGGATTTCATCTAAAAGATTTAAAAAAATAACTTTCTTTAATACCAGTTTCTAAAAGTAAATAAGAATAATACTAAGGTATTCTGCTGAAACAATTTCATTGAAATAGATTTTCCTGCTACGATTCCTAAAACACATGCAGCCCATAAATTGATTTAATTCGGAACATGTTGCCTCTATAGCCACGTTAGTTTAAATCATTTTCGAGAATTGACGAACCGAAAACGAAGTCTTAGTAACGAATATTATACATACACTCACGCCTCTATATCCAAATAGGCAAGCAGATGTTCAAAACATTCTACCAACAACGATTAAAGCGAGATTATAGAGAGCAAGCCTGTTACCTTTTTCAGTCTCTATTGAAAACAGTAAAGGAAAACCTCGTGATGAAATCTGCACACCTAAAAGTTCTTAGAAAGTTCTTAGGTGTGTAATCCGCCATCTCGCAATAGATGAGCGTGGTGGACTAACGCCTAAATCTCTCAATGAAAGAGGAGACCCATGCCCGAAAGTGGGATGTATATGGGCTGAAGATGATGATTGAAAACATTGTACAGTTACTAAAAATTTCCTAATGGAAAATGCCAATAATAATTTTCCCCGATCCAAGAATATAACCCGGGAAATCCCGGTCGCACACTGCAATCTTTTTTCGTTAAAAAAACTCATTGAAACATATTCGGTGCATGAAAAGAAAAATCCAACAACTGACAAGCGTTTTCTCTTGATAAAGTCAACGAAGCTTGACGATTTAAACTCGCAAATGTCAGCTCATTCCAGATCGATCCAAATTAAAACTGATCGAATACGGTTTCTTTTAAATTATTTAATGTTTGCAACATTACTGTTGGATATCTTTTCGAAATTCACGATTTATCGCCGAAGTAAAAGCTTTTGGATTGATATATAGTGGCTCTGAATTCATGCGTATCACGAATTTACTTGGACATTTCGATCAATGTGTATCTGATGTTTCTTTGTGCGATGCACTTAGTGCTACAATAGATGTTTCGAGAAATACGTCCACGTGTACGCCAGATGCCTACGGTGACTGTAAAAGTATGACTAATGTAATAAAATCATCTTATTTCAGAATTGTATCAATGGATTGCACGATACTAAAACAAGATTAAAAAAATGAAAATTTCACTACAGATATTAAATTAAATATTGATAAATTCATTAAGAAACTTAAGTTATATTTTTTGTCATTATCATCATCAACAGTCCACTGTTGGACATAGACCTCTCTTATGGCACTGCACTGGGCTCGATGTTCGACTCTCCTCATCCAACCGCATTTTATTTTACACATATCATTAACGTTTTTGTTTTGACTATGAGTAATTCCCTATTTCAATATGTTTTGATAATATAAATAAAATTAGCAGTTATCACCACAGCAATTATAAATTTAACATAATACCGGTGCAACAAATCACAAACTAGATCAATCTTTCGATTCAAAGTACGGATACAATTGCGTCAAATCAGTGCTCCGGCTGCGAGTACTACTGCGTCAGGGTTTAACTACATTTATCATTCTTATTTAGGGCAGACGTCAATAGTAACACAATGGGCACACAATGGTGCAGTGTCAACAAGTGCATGAAATACTCGTGACTACTCCACTTTATATCATATACGACGGTCCATATATGGCTCTGTGTTTTAATTTATCAATCACATCAGAAATCAAACTCAAAGGTTTGAATTCAGACAAATTAGTTACATCGGAACAAAGCAATTTGGTGGTAATAGGATTCAAATCAAATGAAGAAGAATCTGTTAGAGAAATCGAAGCGAAATGATGACCAATCGTTGCGGTCTTATAATTAAAATCATCTCTACATTATACCAACTTGTCATAAATGATATTTAATTGGGTAAATAATTTATAAACGACCATTTAGCATGTGATATGTTAATTATTACCTAACTCTTGATAACGGCTTAAATTAATAATTACTTTAAAAGGCGGTAGCGGCTAGGCCAGTATGCTGGATTAAAGGGACTAATTTTGATATAATTACTTTAGCTAATGATTTTAGAGCATCAAACTCAATGAAGAAAAGTTCAGTACCGAAATTGCAATAGAATTTCCGTTTAGTGTTTATAGTAATTATTCTAACTGTCAACAGACGACAGTGATCTCTCACTATGAACTAAGCAGCTCGTTTGTTAGACACATGCTCCAATAAATACATCAATATAAGCCACATCAAACAGTAAAATTAGATTTAGACGCAATAAATTCTTTGAGACTCGGACCTTCTGCACTCAGAAGTGGCGATATACAAGTGTTCAATAATTCATTTATCACACCACAAGTACGTAAAGCCACGATCGACATTGAACAAAGCGTCTACAATCAATAATGTTTGCATTTTAATAAGATCAATCTCAACTTGTCAAAATAAAGCACATAATTTACTCGTGAACTGCACACATTTCCTATCATTATCGTTGACTCATTCTTCTGTAATTGTTTTAATATCGACTTCTTACTGTATCGGCTCGTTATTAAACCGGTTAGTTCTCACTTTGACTTTATTAACATTATTGCTATATTTTTGTTTCCTTTATAGGGTTTTCAAGATCCTTATTTTGAAAGTGAATCTCGTGTCGAACTTTCTTAATGTCAAGGTTACTACAAATTTTATTTAAAAGTACAAGGAGTTAAATTAATTAAGTTGTGATTAATTAATCTGATACAACATTTAAAAATATACGCAATTATCACATGATTTTAAGGGAATGAACTTTGACAAAAACTAACGGGGGACCTTAACAGACCTACCGTTTCCAGATCTCTACCTATTGTCTTCTTTTAACGGTATGTGTAGTGACTTGTTTAAATTTTAAGCCACTATACCTAATCCAAAAATCGAATAAAAATGTCGATAGCCATAATTTACATCACGTAGGATCTACGACAGCCATTTTTTTGAATACTAGTACCACTTATACCACGAGACCAACTAAATACTTTTATTGCACACAATACATTCTTACTTCACTCTTTTTGCATCTCTTTGTAAACAACCTTCGAGAAATCTTTATCAATGAACTACAAAAAACATATCTAAACTCGCCTTCCGAGTTACGTGCAAACCTGATCACAAATACTTCCTTTTACGAAACGCAGTGGTAATCATGCGGAAATTATATTCGGTAATATAACATCGTATAAATTAGCGATCCCAAGTTTTCAAGGTAATCAACATATAAATACGTCACGCTGGAATTTCTTATGGGATAGTTAGTAGTTTTCATAGAAGCTCAAAAGCCTAGCTACTAGCTAGTATTACAAAATTCTGAATAATAATAAATAATCATCAGTCTTTACAAAAGAAAGTTGACTCATATGTAGATCAGAATATCCTGCTTTCTGACCCTACAATAAGCATTATGTACTGGACATTACGCAATTAAGGTTTTACGGTTATAGTCTTCTATGAAAGTGCCGTCATTGATAGGTCGATCTGTCTAACTGATCTGAACCTATATACAAATTTTACCATTTCAAGCCACTTTTCTGACTCCGATGTGAGAAATGCAGTTATGTTTCGGCCGAACTGTGAATCGTATCCTAAGACTTTCGATCGCATGCAGCATTACAGCACATTACATTAAATATGCTAGGCCTAAACTGAATTATACTATCTAATTAACATGTTAAAGAAATATTCTATATGTGGGATATTAATGTATAGTATTAAATTTAATATTATTCTCGTTAGTGAAGTTACTATCTTAGAATTGAACTACCGGGACTGTAGACTATACAAGAGTTTAAATAACGTTTACATGTATAAATTACAGCCTACGTTATTTTAACTGTCTTCTCCGAAGTGCCATCTAAGCCTAGCAAAGTTCGTAAAATTTTATGGCGCTCTATAAATTTATGAACAAGATTATTAATTGACAGACCCTGTGGCACAGACTGTATCTGGATTGAGAGAAATTCTTTGCGTTTGTCGGAGAGAAAAGCCTCTCGTAGTTTTTGGTACCGTTGCAAGTCGTCTATGCAACTACCAATAAAAATATTATAATTTACTAATATTTCGGAAAGGCAGTCAAAATTTATTTGACGTAGTTGCTTCAGATATAGCCCCCTGCTATTCCCGTCTATTCTTTAATAAAAAATTAACTAAAGCTCCCACTGGCTGTCTCCAAACCGACGCGCGCATACTCAGACAGGTTACTTAAAAAGCTGAATCAATTAAAATTTAAAACGTAAAGACGTGTTGAGAAATGATATTTGCCGTATTTAATGACAAAGTCAATAATAATAACGCATTAAGAAGGTGTCAGACGCAATTATTAACTTCGAAAAGGTCCGAGGGATTTTGAGTGACAGGCTTCATTTCGTGAAGTGTCAGCGACTTACACCGATTTATGCGCGGGCGTGAATTTAATAATACGTTTACACCGAAAATGTATCAAAAGCATTTAATTTTAACATCTAGATTTTTGATGAAATAATAGCGGGTAATGGTAAGTGTAATATGTCTTTATCTTTTGAGGCGAGTATTGAATTTCATTTTATAAGAATAACAAGAAACAAATTGTTTAATTTTTTATGAAAAATTATAAAAATCTTCGATGTTTACAGATTTTTTCACTTGCACTTTGTGCTTATCTTAATTTATTTCAATTGTCAAAAATTACACATTTGTTTATTCAGATGTAAGTGTTAAGAAAGTGATCAAACACCAAAACATATTCCTTCTAATTCACTGTCCCGACAATTCTTGTCGCAGAAATAAATAAAAATGAAATTCTTATAAACTATGTTTCAAACGAAGGTCAGTTATGGCTATTGTTGATCTATAACTGAACACACAATGTATAATAATTTACGCGCATTGAAAAATATAAAAGTAAATAGAGTTGCATCACTTAACAAGCCCAAGATCATTACGGTAGAAATCCTCGAAATTGTTCAAAAGGAAAACGAGGCGTTTTATCATTCTTTGAAACCATCAGTAGCCGGTACAATGGAAAAGAAAACTGTTAAAGATGTAGGCTTAAATATGTCATTATGTAATTAAATGTACGTTTCGCAAAAACCGAACGCCATACAAAAAACAATGTATTGGTAATAATTACAATAGCGCAGGTTGTAATTTCGATCTTTCCTCTCATGGCCACATGGACAGTTTAATTGATTCACCTGTTCGGGTTTACAATGAAATAATACATATAATTTAACACACATGGCGCAATATTTATTTATAAAGCACTAATTATGTAGTTTGTTTACTTATTGTTTAAACTGTGTGTCCAGTTTTTCCACAATTTATGCATAAAAATCAGTGACCCGGTTTGTCTTTATTCTCTGTTTTTAGGCAAGAAGTTTGGATTAGTTGCTAGTTTATACGTATCAACCACATTTTCACCTTTGCCAATGAAGATTCGCTGCAAAAAATACACTGCACTTTTCCCATAAAATGAAGCTGGAGGCTTAATCTACTAAAGAGAGAGGATTTGTATTCTAAAGGATAAATTTCACCGTGCAAGACGCAAAAATTTAGTTTAAAAAAATCCAAGTTTAACAAAAAGATGCCTCAAATATTGTCATAAATAATATTTACTTTTTTATTCCTTAGAATTATGAAATACTAAAAATAAGTTAGTAAAGTCATATTTAAAAAATCTTAACACACAACGAAAGAAATAAATCAAAGCCATAATTGAAATCATATCTTCTGATTTTTTTTAATTTACATAAAGACGTATAATAAATCACTACATAACATATCGTCAAATGGACAATCACAATGTTTAATATATACAAAATTACGTAAATGATTCTCACTGGGAATGAGTAGTTATGCTTAAGTGATTTTTTCTCAATGCGAAAAAATCTTAATGATAAAGTTGTACAGTTGCGTTCAACTCAACTTTTAGCCTTCAGCTATCATTTGCTTGGCGTGGGGACTTTCCAACTGTTGCTAATGCTTTCGAAGAAATGTATTTGCCTTTATAGACTTCCTCGTCATTATTACCATCTTTAGTCTAAGAACCATTGCTAGATGATCTCCTTTAAAGATGGCGTTTTATTCATTGTACGATTTTCGTTTTCGCCTAATCATGACTGATAACAGATTATTAAAGCCGTTATAAATACGCTAGTGTGTCACATGACGGGTAAATCTAATGATGTCACGTAATAAAAAAAATTCGACTGTCGCCATCAAATGCAGAGAAAGAAAAATGTTGCCTACTTCTCGGCAAGGGCAAAAATATGTTTGAGTCATGCATTTTTTGTTTATAATTCGTAAGATAACAGCTGACGGAGCTAAGAGGCCAGTGTCATCTCCCGAGACAAATGTTTGTGTTATCAACAAATGTTTGTTTTGAGTCTACATGTTGTTCGATCGATGAGTATTTCGTGGTTATTGTTCATGATTTATTTATATGGCAAAGTATTTTTACATGTGTCAGCTTGAATTTAAGAACGTCTCTTTTAAACTGACAGCACAACTTAAAGAAAAGATATTGTGCAGCGGAGCGAATAAATATCATATGATTAATTTCAATAGCTAGTGAATAAGTGAAGACAAAATGCACTGATCATACATAAACACACAAATCACTACAAATGACTTGCGGTTTGTCGCCAGGGTCAGATTTCCGCGTGACGGTCACATTATGAAAAATTTGCGGATGTCACAAACAGGGGCTAAATTTACCATCTAATTCTATTATTATTGTGTTATATGCAATTTAGTTCACGTAAGCCCGTATAATATGTATGTATATGCCTTTTTATTTAACTCCAATTTTTATGATAAAGTTTGTATAATGGCGAACTAAATGCCTTAGGCATTCTCTAACAGTCGTCCTTAGGTGCGGCAGAGATAAAAAATTGGGGCATAAATAGCTTTTAGTTAAAACAATAGAAAAAATACGAGTTTATTAATATATTTACTATGTTCTTTCTTCTACTCGTACTCTTCTCTTGGTTTGTTTCTCTTAAGAGTACTTTAAACTATGTTAACCATTAAATATATAAATTCCACATAAAAGAAAAAAAAATAGTTTCACGTGACTTAATTTTATATCTTTCAACTATTTTACGTAATGGGAGTTAAACGATCGTAATTTAAAAATAGAATTTATAAACCACAAAATACGTTAGATACTATACCTTTAAGGTTTATTATCATTTACAGTCAATATACGCTTATTATAAGTCTAATAGCCCGTAATATGGCGCATAATGCCCGCCTATAAACCGTCTATGAGGGAATTAATAGAAATGAGTTCAAAAAACATTTAGCCAATACAAAGCGCATGACGCATGCCGCAAGTCGCGACCGCCTTGTTTAGCGACTCCCCAGTAATTGAAACCTCGTGATACCCACACATTACATACAGTTATATGTGCACATATTGTAAATAACAAATGATGGAAAATTGTTTACATTTGTTTGCTATTGAACCGTGAAGTGGATTTGTATGGCCGTTTTTTACGTATGAGGTTTTATGTCAGCTTAAATCTGCCGTATGTTACAAAGGATCGCGGTAATTCCGAGTTTGAGTCTATAGTGCAGCAAAATGTTATTTATTGGGCTTTTCAGGAAATTTTCTGTACAAAAATTTTTGTATGTGTTCCCCTTGGAAGAGTAAGTCACTTTTATTTTTTTTTATTTTATAAAGCTATTTAAAAGAACCATAGAAATTTAAATATGGAACATACAGCTTTCGGAAGAAAAAAGGAAGTAATAAGTATTATACAATACGCTACTAGCCAGTACTCAAAGAGGTTAATAATGACGCTACATGACTCTTTGAAAACATTAGTTTATGGAAAAAGAAATCTAAATTATTTTTGAATCATTTTCGAATACGTAAAGCACACACATACTGCATCTCAATATATTATTTACTAGCTTTTGCCCGCGACTCCGTCTGCGTAGACTTTAGGGTTAAGTGCAGAAAGATAATACGTGAATCTTTATTTCTTCTCATAAGTGTCCAAAAAAGTTTTACTTTGAAAAAGCTATTTCCGCATTTATAACATGTTTATTCCACGGGAACATTTACTTCACAGGGTCTTATTTATGTTCATACCTAAAATTATATAACTTAGTCGAATGGTTTAGGCGTGAAACCGTAATAGACTTACAGAGTTACTCTTGCAATTATAACATGTACCCATACCCACGGGAACACATTTTCCAGGATAAAAGTATATCATGTTAATTCGGTGGGTTCTACCTATCTCCATACCAAAAATCATTCAAATCGGTTCAGTAGGTCCAGAAATACCCGTTCCCACGGGAATACTACACTTTCCGGGATAAAATGTATCCTATGTTACTTCTGTGGGCCCTACCTTTCTCCATACCAAAAATCATTCAAATCTTTCAGTAGATCCAGAAAGTCCCATTCCCACGGGAATACTACATTTTCCGGGATAAAATGTATCCTATGTTACTTCTGTGAGCCCTACCTATCTCCATACCAAAAATCATTCAAATCTGTTCAGTAGATCCAGAAATACCCATTCCCACGGGAATACTACATTTTCCGGGATAAAATGTATCCTATGTTACTTCAGTTGGCCCTACCTATCTCCATACCAAAAATCATTCAAATCGGTTCAGTAGGTCCAGAAATACCCGTTCCCACGGGAATACTACATTTTCCGGGATAAAAAGTATCCTGTGTTACTTCGGTGGGTCCCATCTAACTCCATACCAAAAATCATTCAAATCTGTCAACTGGTTTAGGCGTGAAAGCATTACACAGGCAATGTTACTTTTGTGTTACAGTATATGCTCATCCCACAGGAACCCTACATATTCCCGGGATAAAATGTTGTTCATGTTACTTCATAGGATCTTTTTTTATGTTTATACCAAAAATCAATAAAATCGGTCAAATGGTTTAGGCGTGAAAGCGTAAAATCAATATAGCGTTTTATACCCAATCCCACGGGAATACCAAATTTTCCGGGATAAAAAGTATCCTATGTTACTTCGGTGAGTCCCATCTATCTCCATACCAAAAATCATCCAAATCGGTTCAGTACTTTTTGAGTTTATTCGTAACAAACATACAAAAATACAAAAATACAAACCTTTCCTCTTTATAATAATAGTATAGATTAATTATTTTCAACTACACATTCCAGTGCACTGCATGGCAAAACAAAACGGAATTGACAAGCTGTGGTTAATGAGATCACATGACCTTTTAATTAAATATAGTGATAAACTGTGGAATATTATTTCAAAGGGTTAAAAACAATATCAACAAACACAAACAGAAGTAAAGGGATTTTTATAGTGACGTTAATTACCTATTACATATCGTGGGTTTAATTTTATGCCTGGATATTTACATTCTACATATTTACTTACATAACCTTAAGCTTGTATTCCTTGAAGGGGTAGGTGGAGATACATTTGACCACCCAAAATTCGCCAAGTAGAAATATCACGTAAATAGATAGAGGCGTTGAGAGGCGATCTTTTTGCCGTTTTTTGCCACATTTTCCGTACTGCTTTCGAAAATTTGCTTAGTGGAAGAGCCTTAATAAAACGTTCCTCGGCCGAGAATCGAATCCGAAACCTCTAGATTGCACGGCACAATATGATTGTCCCAGAAGTTCACGAGGCAATAGATATTAATATAATAATAATATTTCGTTTTAAGTTTCTATATTGATTGAATATGTTTAAAAAAAACGATGTAAAATAACATGCTAATTGAAGCAACCAAAAATATACATAAATTTTTCAACAAAGTCCAATGACTATTAAATTGACTATCACATTTTTGCGGGATAATAAAGTAAAGCACAATTATTATTTTATCATATTATAAAAATTACGTGTGTAATAAGAAATGCAAAGCAGTGATGGCCTCGAGGTTTGGGCGCGCGGTCGAGAATCTCGACGGTCGCGGGTTCGAACCCCAGGCACACACCTCTGACCTTTTCGAAGTTATGTGTGTATTCACATTGAATTATCACTTGCTTTAACGGTGAAGGAAAACATCGTGATAAAACCTGCACACTTAAGAGTTCTTAGGAATTTCTTAGGTGTGTAGTCCGCCAACCCGCACTAGGCCAGCGTGGTGGACTATGGCCTAAACCCTCTCAATGGTAGAGGAGACCCGTGCTCAGCAGTGGGCGTATATGGGTTGATGAAGAAGAAGAAGAAGAATAAGAAATGTGGCAAATGTAGTAATTTTTTTTTTTTCAAAGTATCCGCCGTTATATGCACCAAAAATATAGGTTTTATCCGCCAGTTATCTATAAACCGACTGGTAAACAGAGAAACGTGACGTGAAAAACAATAAGAGTATTAATCATTTGACGCCATTCATATTTTTTATGGACCACAATACACTTACTATTATATGGCAGTTTTGATTTGGCTTACTCGATTGAAGATGAAACCTTAAGCGTCACAAAAGATTTTACATGTAAAAAAGGTGTAAGGAAAGGCGTCTTCGTACATTTTAGACTCGTGAGACTAAAAATGATTTCGCTAATATATTGAACTATAATATTCTATTAAAAATAACTATGATTGCTCGGTTAGTCATAGTGCACTTGTTATTTCTACATCATTATCACATTTGAGTCAGCTGAGCGCACGCATTGTGGAACAATCGAATGCAAGAAGTCAGTGTGTTTAAACTTGGAACTATTCAAAAATAGAACGCCTTATAATACCATAATATTTATTAATATAAATGATTGTCCATTTAAATCATAACATAATAAATTTAAAAGTTTAATTTATATTTTAATGCATTTATTATTTTATCATCATGACTTTATGAAAATAATATGAGTGATTCTATCAAACTATTGTTCCAACGAAATGTTGGTTAGAAAATGAATTCTATAATATTTAGGAATTTTATATATATTTCTGAAGTGGGATAAGAGAGTAAATTTGTTTTCCAAAGACATTTCCCTATGGATTATTATAAAATCTTTCTTCCGCTTGGTTAATTATCAGGTATTGAGCCATGGTGATACCCAATATTTGTAAATGATCTTATGAGTTACAATCCCACATTAGCCTAAACACAAACGTTAGAAGACATACATTATGTCCCTAAAGAAATATCCTAAAATCTAAATCATATCTATGCCTAATCTACAATCTGTTTCAATTTCACTTCAGTTAGGCGCTATCACGTGTACCATAAACAATTCGCTATGACAGCAAAAACCTTATAAAAATACCACAACCTGTTACACAAACAAAAGAAGTCACAAATACTTAATCTCACAGAAAAAGATACTTAAAGACAATTGGACCTCATTATACTAACGAAACAAAATAAACATGATAAGTGAACAGGTTCTTAATTTAAATAAGGTCTAATTTAAAAATATAAAAGTGATAAAGGACTCATCACTAGCACTAATCACTCACCGATTATTCAAATCCACAAAACTTATCGCTTAAACACAAAAAAATCACAGTATTAAAACCGTCGCACAGATTTGTATGACCCACTGTATTATCGTTATCGACACTGATTTCTTTGTACAAACGATAGCTGATGTCCGCGGCGGTATATAAATAAATATACAACAAATAAACGTTTTTAATATCTTAGAGGCGAGCGCGCGTTACAAAGGCGGGTGTACGATAATTTACGAGACGGGAGCACCGGCGAGTGTGGTTGGATTTACTGGTTGTAACCAATTGCGCCGTGGCCCGAGCGACGAACGATAAGCGGAGATGTTGGGCAAGCGATGATTAACGATACACCGGCTTAGAAGTTTACACAATCGTGCATTCGGGTATGCGCGGTTGACATCAATCATGTGTACTAGTTTGGAGCTTGTGAATTTTTATAGTGGTTCAGCGATACTGGTTGCCGAATCCCGAATTGTAGAATGCTTTTTGACCGAACAGTAGAAGTTACGTACGGAAATACAACGTGTGTTTAGGTCAATACGTTTAGATTGAACCAATAAAGTTGCAATTATTAAAATTAATGGAAATTAAATTTTATATTAATCATTTATATTTATTTTAAGTAAATAACGCCAAATGTCAATTATTTAACACATTTTATTAATAATAACTCATCAGACGAAAGTGTATCAAATATTCGCCCGAAAATTCTACTATTCGCTATGTTTGTATATTTATTATACATTCATTCTAGTTCAGACGTTGTTTAGAACACATAGAAAGTTGCTTCCTTACTTTAATCTACGAAGTTGTTAGTTCTTAATCGCGTACGGCCTGTTTGGTTTTTATGTATAATGATTTTATAATTTCCATAGCATGTCCGCATAGTAGGGACTAGGGTCACTGGTAGTAAGTTTATGGGAAATCTCAACTAAATATTTGTTGTAAATGACTTACTAAACTAGCTATAATATATTTATGAGTCTTTCGATACTATCAAATAAACATAATGGACGTTTAAATAGTATCGTAATCTATACTAAGATGTAAAGAAGTTATATGTTCCAGGCGTCAAACATTAGGTACTAACATTAAGGTCTCACAAACACCCAAATATATGTATGCATATGTACATATTGTTGCTTTTTCCGATGCGAGGATCGAACCCGTGGTCCCGAGTTTCAAGCCGTACATGGTTTATGATCAGACTTCTTTAGCTCAAAGACAAGTCTTCAGCGAAGTCAAGTCTTTTTTATATTTGTTTATATGTATGCACTTATGGAAATAAAAACTCATTCGTTTTTTTCCTATCGAAGGCAATCTAGATACGTTTGCTGGTATTGTAAAAGTACTTTATATGCAGTTGTAGATCTTAAAATTACCGTCTACTATTACTACTACTACTACTACTACTACTACTACTACTACTACTATTACTATTGCGTTCTATACCACAGTTATGTAAGAACCTATAACAAAACAACAATAATGCTCTCTCAGTAACCTATCTGATTGTCTCAATCACAACAACTTGGTCAAATCAGTATTAGTCAGTTTCAACTGCATCCAATCGGGAAGTATTAATTTTCAAAGTGTCTTTCCATTATCTTTCCATTTCAAATAGAGATTAATAAATTTCAAAAATAATTTTTATCAGCGCGTGGTTTGGAAATATGACCGAAAATTGGGAATAGTCTCGCTAACAGGGACATAAAACGCAATTGGATAAACATGGGTGCAGAAATGCATATCTAGTTAATCCTTCAAGAATATAGGCCTTAGTTACATGAGACATGTCTTTTAAAACTAAAAAAATACGGGGTGTATTCAGAACGAGATCGACAACCAAGGCAGGTGAAGCTACGGTGTTTACGAGCCCATTGGCGTTAAAAAAAATGACAACATTAAAAAAAAATTACGTTTTCCTAACAATCATAGGTATTAAATGTAGGTTGTTAGAGAAACGTAATTTTTTGATTTTTTTTTTTAACCAATGGGTTTGTAATCATCTTAGCTATAAATACAACCAATATACACGGATAAGGATGCATTCAGATCGACCTATGCGCAGAATAAAGTTATATGTCCTTTTGCACAACTTCTCTTTCTCAGCGATTTAAACTTAATTAAGCATAAAATTAACAGTAACTTTTTATGTTCTTCAAACAACAACAAAATGTATGATCATTATTACTTCACTAGTGCAATATATAAACAAGTTTAACTCTATTATAGACATAAAAAGTACTTTGGTGTTATAGTCATAAGTAACCTTATTCTATGCATAGGTCGAGATATCAAGCTGTCTGGATATATCACTCTCAGCGATACATTTTCCTAAGTGACTAGATTGCAATGAAAATATGTGTTAATTAACGCTCGTCAGCGGATCCCAATTAGAAACGCGTATTTACTTTTCATTAGGCGAACATCACGTATCCTTAACTTCACATGTTGTTTACAGAGATAAGAAAAATATTTTCTTAATTAATTCTTCTTAATCTGTTTTTAGTTTAGGAGTCACGCGTCTAATTAATAGATTATACTTGGTTTTATATTTATTGTATCACAAAATTTTTGGTAGTTTCTTAAATAGAATTTTAAGAAAAGTAAATCATTATCAATTAGAATAACGTGAACTATCGGGCTTTTTCCTATTATTTATTTTCATCAAAATGCGCAAAATAGTGATTATATGTTTAATACAATCGTAGCATCGATGATCCACTAGTCCCCAAAACGTCTTAAATAGTTCTTTACTCGACGCTATTACAGTAAAGAAAAATTAAATGCTTGAAATTATAAACAATTACGACTATATGCATGGTGTTATAATTTAATAGAGGCTCATATATAAAGCAAAAATTACAAACGAATGAGGGTTTAAAACAAAACAAACACGTGTTGAAACTGTACTATGTACTGTAAACTGTATTATGCACTGGTATTAAACTCAATAATATCAGAATACAAATAATTTAAGATCAAGAGGCTAAAATCCGAAATCGCCTCTACGTATACAGAAATTTAGTCTATCATTGTGGTTTCTGCCAAATCCAATCGATTAGCTAAAATTCTAAATCATCAATGTTATCGCTAGCCTCGATGATTCTAATGCATTATTCGAAGATCCAAATACATGCACTGGGTAAAATAGTAGAGTACTGTTTAAATCCGGATTCCACTCTGTTTAGGCACCGACATAAAATATTTCAACCTATGCGCAGAATAAAGTTATATGTGCAAAATCTCAACTTACCTTTTTCAGCGATTTAAACTTAATTGGGCACAAAATTATCTGCAACTTTTTTGTTCTTCAAACAACAACAAGTTCTGCTTATTATTACTTCACTAGTGCAGTATATAAACAAGTTTAACTCTATAAAGACATAAAAAGTACTTTGGTGTTATAGTCATAAGTAACCTTATTTTATGCATAGGTCGATTTGATAGTAGGTTTTAGCGATTCACAGTACTTGCTATATCTATTATAGTTATTAAAGGATGTTTTGAAGTTATGAACGCGTCTAAAGCAAACGAGTGACTCAGATTTTGATGCGTGTAAAGGGCAACATTTACTACAGCACTTGGATTAATCATCTCTATAGCCTCTAATTGTACACAATCAAATCGATTAAGAAAGCTATCTTCTTCTTCATCAACCCATAAAAGCCCACTGCTGAGCACGGGTCTCCTCTACCATCGAGAGGGTTTAGGCCGTAGTCCACCACGCTGGCCTAGTGCGGGTTGGCGGACAACAATACCGGAAATATTAAGTACATACAACTCTCTCCTTAAGGTTTTATTTATTTATGAAAAACTTTATTGTACACGTAAAAAAAAATATAAGAGTTATTTTACAGCTTTCTTTCATGTACCAAAACCCACTTGTAAACCGACATTTATTGGAGGAAAATGTTAGTTCCAGATTAAGCTAGTATGTTCCCGAGAAAACGTCTAGAATACAGTCCAGTAATTTTAGCAAAGTAGTCCGTTTTGGACAAGATGAATGACAGCGGTTAAATTCATAAACAATATTTGCTATACTGCTGATAAATGAAACTTTTTTCTTTGTATAAAAAGTACGAGTTTTAAGCTTGCCACTAGCGCCATCTTTAGAACATGGTTGATATTATTTTCAAATGTTGCGCGTATAATTTTGTTAGAATTTCATGACCTATAAGAATGGTAAAAAATCAGTGAAGTTAACCAGTGAAGCGTTGGATTTGTCCGGTAGTGAAGTTTATTTCCTAGTTGTTTTCTTGTAATCGGCAAATCAATGAAAGATTTAAGATGTTTTTTTTAATACATTTCACTAAACTAAAAATAATTGCAAGTTTATTGAAGAAATTTAAAAAACTTCGTTTCAATGGTGACAAATGTCAATATTTTTATATTTGTATTTTATCAAAACAAATTATTTAACTATTACTATAATTCTATAAAAAAACCAAAGATAATAAGATTAAATTTATTTCCTCTCGCACCATCTAGCGGCGAATAGCAGAACCAAGATATTTTATGATTGCTACATAGATGGCGCTTTACGAGTTTTTTAGTACCTATTTTAATTGGCTGCCATTAGTAACGTGAGACCATAATAAAATGTAATGACATAATATATGAAAACACCTGGTTATGGTCGTGTGCAGAACATAAAATTGACTACTATTGGCCATTTTCCGGGATCTATTTTAAGAACATTTATAACGCACGAACAACATTCTTCATAATATTTAATAAATGGTCATATTTAATCGCGCTTGTTTTATTGACACGCTAACTTTAAAACCCTTTTATTTATAATAACTAACATTTTTTAGAACAAATTATTTGAAATGATTAATCATTGAATGTGTAACGTTTCAGTAATATAAATGAATATTTACATTTTCTGTCTGATTAGTTCATTTATAACCAGCCTTTTTAGTGTTGCAAAAAACGATAGTCGCGCGCTGTTAAAAGGTCCTATTTACAATCCCCAGACAGGGCTAAGTGTCATTGGGTATTTCCTACAGGAAATACTCAGTAGCAGCAGAGTCTGGAAAATTACTCAACGCCCTTACTGCGTGGAATTTAAAGCAATTTATAAATTTAAATTTTGCTTACCTTTAGACGTTAGTTTAATTAAGTATATATGAGAAAGAAATTACCTGTCATTTCGTCATCCGACAAAGGATGAAAAATGCACGGAACTAAAAAACGGACCATTGAATCCGGTTTTTTGTTGAAATGACCTCAGCATGCGATCCTGCGCGTACAGTTTACTTGACTATTAACATGTTATACAGAATTTGATGTTTTTTAGGTTTTCGTATCCAAAGGGTAAAACGGGACCCTATTACTAAGACTTCGCTGCCCCTCTGCCATCAGGCTGTGTCTCATAAAACGTGATAGATAGGCAGTTTTTGACAGGTGATGTATTTCTCTTGTCGCTATTTTAATTTTTTTATTTTATTAAAATAGGTCTCCAAATTAAGATTACACATGACATGCTTAAACTAACATAGAAAAAAAAAATTGTGCATCTTACAATAGGACGACACAGCTTGCACAATTTACAGGAAATATAATCAGATATAAAATTTAATATAAAAAAAAGAACATACAACATAAACTTAAAAACATAACAAAACATAACATTTTAACAAAATTAAAAAACATAACAACAAAATAGGTACTAACAAATAGTGTGTATTCACATTGAATTATCACTTGCTTTGACGATGAAGGAAAAGCAGTGGGACGTACATATATGGGTTGACGATGACTAACGAACAGAACAAATAAATATTAAAATATTATATTAGTACGAGACTCTTTAGGCGTGAGTCCGACTCGCACTTCGCTGATTTTTTTTATAATTTAGACTTGTTACTATTTCGGTAGACAAATATAAATATTTATTAACGATAACTTTAGATAGAAACAGGTCTAGTCTTGGAATCTAAAGCCAGAATTTGAATGTCTTACGTCATAAGGAAATTAATAAATCTTTAATTTAAAAATGGTCTCTATTGAAAGTCATTTTGAAGTGATAGTATCCCTGGTTCAAAATATTTTAACGAATACATGTATATTTTTTGATGCTAAACTTTATTTTATTTTGTTGTGGTATGAAAGTCGGTGTAGTTCTGATATCCACAAAATATTTTTGCCGTGCGCATTGTCTTAAAGATTTCACAGTTACTTCAGATTATGTTAACCGAAACGTGACTTATCTTAAGGGACAGGAGGTAAACAAACATTTAGCACTTATTTTAAGTGATAAACATCGTCCATGAATAGCCGCAATAATTGATTTTTAATCGTTTTTAGCATTATCCACAAGCCCCACACTAGAATCGTTACCGTGAATTTCCTACAGGAAAAACAGAGTAACATCGAACGACCCAGAAAAAAAACCTAAGGACTCTTGAACGTTTGGTGCATGTAAGAAGTTTCTCAACTTACTTTTCAAGAGCAGCGGGAAGCCGTGACTTAATTGATAATCTTCTTTCATTATAAATACAGTACCTGAAATAGAACAAAGTATTTTTAAAATCACACAATAATTTCATATTTTACACAACAATACAACCATTGTATCGTAATAAAAAAATGAAGTAGTGATGACCCCAAGGTTTAGGCGTGCGGTCGAGAATCTCGGCGATCGTAGGCTCAAACCACAGGCACACCCCTCTGACTTTTATATATATGTTTTCACAATAAAAAATCACTTGCTTTAATGGTGAAGGAAAATATCGTGATGCAAACTAAAAATTTTTAGGATTTTTTCAGATGCGTAGTCTACCAACCAGCACTAGGTCAGCATGGTGGACCAACTTTAACCTTCATCTAGGGTTAAGACCTCTAAACCTACTCAATTGTAGGGAAGGCCTGCTGTCTAATAGTGGAACTAAATAGGCTGACGATGACATAATAAAAAAATATATAAATCTACAAAACTACAGAATTCCTCAGGTTTTATAATCGTTATTTCGCTCCCGAACAACCGTCGAAATCACTACAAACATGCAAATCGGCCTAAGTTTGCAAAAGATTGGGGCGACAAAAAACCCGGCGAAAACAACCGACGTGTATCTTATCGTTCAGTAACCATTTACATTCCATTAAACTATGCCATTTTATATGATAAAGCTCTTAGGAATTTCTTAGGTGTGAAGACATCGTGAGAAAACTTGCACAGCTAAAATGTAAGTGCTCGAATTTTTTTTGGATGTGTGGACTACACACCACTAGGCCAGCGTGGTGGTAGTTATGGTTTCAATGGTAGAGGAGGCCTGTGCCGAGCAGTGGGACGCATATGGGCTGATAACGAAGCTCAGCTTGGTGGATGAGGCTTAAACCCTCTAAATTGTAGAAGACATTATGAAAAATCAGTATTAGTCATGTAATTTAGCATGATTTGACTGGAATATTTAATAATAAAATTTCTTAAATCGTTGTCACCCCAAGATTGGCTACGTTTGTTATGTCCGATTCTTTGCTTCCAAATTCGCGTAAACAACTTATGCAGTATAAAAAAATATTCCTTTTTCGGCAAAATTACGATATGAAAAGAAATTAAATGACATCGTACATTATATTGCAAATATCCTTAACATCGGCATTACATTAAAAATAATGGATTTTAAAGAACGTTCGGCGATTGAACTTAATAATCTATATACGAAGTACCGCTCTGATTCATTTTCAAATATCATACGGTTGTGTAATATAAAGTTTAAAAGTGTTTTTTCTGAATAAAATAAGGAAGACATCAAATGAATCAGTATTAAATAAAAGCTTTTGAAAAGAGACTATTTTAAGTGCTAACAACTGACTAACTAGTAATGTTTGCCGAAGGACGGACGGCCTTATAAGAAGGCAAGTTTAGATTCAAACTAGTTATTCCTGAGACTAACGCGTTTCTCAACATACAAACCCATCTAGTTCATAAATGTATGCCTAATCCCAACTGATTATGTGACTGTTGAGTGTATTAATCTATACAGAAACTATCGACATCGATATAATCGATTGTATAACTAATATTTATGTTAAAATAACACCAGTCGAATTCCAGCGTTTTGCGGTTTGAAATCCTACCACTAATGATCATATTATGTTTACGGCCGCAGAAATGTTAGCACTTATAAAAATTACAATATTCTATTAGTAATTCACTATTAGTAATTAAGCGCTTATATGGAAGAAGAAAATAATTTAAGGACATCTAGTAAACCGCATTAAGACAGTACGGATGACTAAGGCTTAGACTATAGGTATGCAAGTGTGCCATTGTTAATAAGCAAACAAATGCATCCAACAGCTACACTCATACTTCAGAGCCCAAACAAAGAAACACATATGTCGTGGATTTCAGAGACAATATTTTTGGTTTTGCAAGACCCAGGTAAAAAAAATATGGATCACTGTTCTGTGCAGGGATCGAGCCCGCGATCCGTCGTGTGTCAAGTTGATGTCTAACCAAATAATCTACGGTTGCTGTTTATTAAATGATTCCAATAGCGCATTTGGAAGCTTTAAAATACTACCACTACGGTCTGGTAAATTTCAATTCTGGTAAATTTTATCAACTCGATAAGTTGAAGAATGCTTTTAAAGAACTCTCTATTTACATACTATGTTGTTTTCATTTTTAAAACCGATAAAAACATCTATTTGATAAATGTATCTTATCTAAAAATACGATTCGGTGTCTGCATAACATTTCGAATTGTATGTGGGAAAAACACAAGTTTGTAATTGAGTTTTACTATCGGTCTTTTAGCACTTTAGGCGTATGAGATTTCATAGCGATAATGGTTTAAATCTTTCACAGGATATATTTTTGATCTCAACTATCGTTATGACACTGAATTTGAATCCAAAATACAGACATTATCACTCTAAAAAAAAAAACAGAAGTTTATTTTTACAATCACGTCTGCAATCTGCATCAATTTATGTAGATGTCACTGCTGAGTACGATTGCCCACGTTATTATAATGAGGCACCTTCTTTCACAAACTTGGGGAACTTCAGTTTGAAGAAGACGTTAGAAAAATGTTTTACAGGATTTAGATGTAATTTACCTCATCATTTCTTTTACAAAACCGTGACTAATTAATACACACATAACTTTGAAATGTCCAAGATCTTCGTACCCGCGATCGATATTATCTCGGTAAAGCTTTAAAACCGTTGAATTCATCACTAAATAAGTAAATTACTAAACAAAATTACAAATACATTAAAACTATTTTAGTGGACTCTGAACCAATCATTTTCTTATGATGATTTCCTTCACCTTTAAAGCAAGCTATCATTATCTACAAACACAAACGTAACTTCCCATTCGTACAATCCACGATAAACAAATCATTATCACGACTAGCTGATGCTCGCTATTTTTGCTCTGTAATTTTAACTTTTTATTATACAGGGTGTATTTAGACCGTGATCGAAAACTGAGGCAGGTAATAGCGATAGTGATTACAAACCCCCTGGCATTAAAGAAAATCCCGACAAAAAATAAAATTTTTGAGGGTTTCCATACAAATCACATAGTTTTAACACCGATGGTTGTATGGAAAACGTCAAAATTTTAATTCTTTGTAGGGATTTTTAATATCGCCACTGGGTTTGTGATAACCCTCGCTATTACCTGCCTCAGTTTTCGATCACGGTCTAAATACACCCTGTATAGTGACTCCACATTAAGATCCAAGTGTTGTGGGTTTAAACAGATACGATAATCTTTCGGTCCCACAAACAGCCAGACCCGAGGCAAGTATCATCACACAAACATTTTTGTCAGTTCGGTGACCGAATTTCGGCACGTTTCTATTAAATGCAACCATTACTATGTAATCACAGAAACTGAAATTATTTTCATGATAAAATTTAATATTCAAACGTGACTGCACTTTGCGTCACGCAGTTATAGGTTTAAAACAGAATGACTCAAGTTTATACTGTCATTGAATCGTTCTTTATTACGTAGATACTACAAGGACATCCAAAGACAATAAGAAAATGTTACAATTTTCAATTACTTATTCTGGCACGCAAGGATCTTCTCAGTTAACCAGCATGAACGAAAACGGACAAAAGATAGGGGAATGCATGCTTTATTTTGACAGCAATGTGCTTAGTCAAGTGCGGTGTAGTTACTTAGGTGTGGCAGTATAAACCACTCCACCACTCTCACCACGACCGCAAAACCACATTGGCACCTGAAGGTATGTGCAGTTTGGTACAAATAGTCAAAAAACGAAAATCATGGTCCACAAAATTTACGTTGTGCACCCGGCACAGAGTTTTGCCATTATTTCCCGGTATTTATTCCCTAACTAGAATACTTGCGTCGCTAATTAATGCATGTTTTACTACCAACAATACTCAAACACCCATCAAGTAAGTCTATGCATTCTTATTTCCGTGAATACCTCATCTAAAACATGAGGGAGAACTTTGATAGCTTTAGAGGAATCAGCAACCCAATTTAAAAAATGCTGAAGATGTTGCTTCAAATTCGGTTTCTAAATATCTATGGACTAATAGCTTATTTACCCTCCAATCTCAAACAATCGTGACTGCACCATTAAATATATAAAATATATTTGTTTAAGGAAAATATTTATTTGTTTCCTCGAACAGGCAAACATGTTATTTATAAATTATCACATATATAAATAGCTGCGGGCACGAATACCGCTCGGACAACGTGCTTAAAATAAAAACTATTTTAACATACGAATGTTGTTAACTTCAACAATGTCTCTAAAAATAAAACAAAGCTCGACAACAACTTGAAACAACTATTATTATGTTAAAATAATAACATTACCTATAGTAAACATAACTATCTATAAAGACAAAAATTTAACAACAATGTATTTGATTTGTTAAAAAAAATTACCTTTGGAGAAAGTTTTCTAAACTTATGAGTAATAAAAAAATATAATAATTAGTGTTTAGCTAAAAAAATGTATAATAGACACTTGCTAGCCAATTTTCAAAAAAGTTAAAATTCGTATAAAACTACTTTCCTCCTTACTCAGTACATACTTTCAAAGACAGATGTCGCTTCATAAAAAGCGCAGGAAATTCTCCAAATCTCACGCGCTCTTTGAAAATTCGACATCGAAATAAAATCACATCAACGAAATAAAAGGGATTCTTTCGCGAATAAATAACGAAAAAGTGTTCAATGCTTGAATTTGGTGAGAATTTTGCAAACGGACGGTTGTATATTTCCCACATTTCACACGAATACCGTAACACAGGGCAATGACGCGATTCCACGTCATTCGATATCCTACCACGGGGTGCTTTAAATCGTTTTAAAATGCGGTCTGGTGATTCATCAGGCGAACTCGGCAGCCCGTTTTTTCCTGGCCACATATCTTTAACATAACCGGTTGGCGGAATTGACATCAGGGTTTAAAAAAACGCTAACTGTTCTCCGTGTGCAGGTGGAGACGTAATAAAATTAAGAACAAAATGTATCTTCATGCGACTTGAAACTGATACTTCAGGCAACAATACGTGTAATATTTTGTTTCAGAAAGGATTTTTGGAAGTGATTTTTTTAAGAAAAGTAAATTTTCAAAAATATTTTTTAAGAGGTTCTTTTTGGTCAAATATAAGCATACTTATATAAGCGAAATATGACACGTTACAATTCTCTGCTTCAACATCATCATCAGCCTTTATTGTGTCCACTGTCGGACATAGGCCTCTCCTTCAACCAACAGGTTTTTCGCACTAAAAATCATCTAAGAATTTCGATAAAATCCATCTTATATGATTTACTACAGCATGGTTGTAAACAACCTTCTAACCACCTTGCACTGCAAATTGTATTTACAGTCTAGACTTAGATAACACATAAAATTGTCAGGAACTGTAGCTGCCCTGTTCGATCGTTGAGATTGTTATAGCATTTTGGCTCATTTCTTATTTCTTTTCCTGGGACGTAAAGTTAGGCAAGAAAGACGCAAATAATATTGCATTATTTAGATCCTAAATTAATCTACTTATAAAAGTAATTATATAAAAAATAATTTCCAAATAAAAAATAGTAGCACAAAATTGTTGGTGTGATTTCATTTTGTTTAATGTTCAAGTTTCGTGCAAAAGCAATTGACGATGCTAAAACTAATTAAGGCCAAATCTATACAAGCAAAGGGAGGAGTCGTAAGTAAAATGGAGTTTAAAGTTAAAAAGTCGAAGCAAATAACCGCGACAGAACGATAATTATACCAATAACATCGTAATTACAACTTCAATACTGTCATTGGACAAAGTCCAGCGAAATATTGCAGAATCACCAGTTTCGCTTTACGTTACTTGACGTGGAAATAAACTTATCATCAATTATGCGTTACACTAAGTGAATTAAACAAAATATTTGTGAAAAAGAAAATTTATTGAAACCAACCACTTTGGTGCTTAGTTCTCAATCATAAAGAAGTCCATAGACGTTCAAAACCTGTTACAGATACTAGTTTATAACACACGTATCACTTATCACCCATATCATTCAAAGTATGGTCTGATGCTCATAGCATAATTATGAAAATTTGAGTTTGTTTGAACACTATGCATGTTAACAATTTCATACGAATTTATGAATCGAATTACTACTAATAAACTGTCAAATGATATATTGGCATATTAGAAAACTGCTATTAATATTTCAAAGATTACGAAAACCTGAACGATAAATATAAGTATTTAAATCGTATTTATCTAAATATCAAATTTATATAGTCCCAATCAGATAAAAAATATCCAAAACTGACGATAAGAAATGTATATGACAAATTATGCTAAAAGATTCAATACGAAACGTTAATCACTGAATTTTAATTGACACAATAAACAGAAACGGTTATCATCACGAGAGAGAATTAAAATACTTGTGGCGTGGCCACTTTCAACAGGTTCACGATTTCTCAGAACATGACACTACCCTGAGACTTGAATAACACCCACGCCGGCTAAAAACTGTAGTAATATTTGCCACTTAACACTAAATATTGGTTATTTGCCGTGTGCCATTCACGTTTTCCAAAACAGGATTTCTGTGTTCGAAAGTGTTGCAAGTGTGTGTTCAATTGTATGTGACATCGGACGCTATGTGTCTCTGCGTGTCCACCTAAGTGGTATCGTATGAGTAAAACGTTCTATAAATAGCCCACTGCCAGGGATGGGTGTAGCGATAACTGGACTAACTCGACCGAACTGGTCATATCTACCACACCGCGTCCAAATATAGCTTACGGAGAATAAATAGAGACACAAAATTAATGCATAACGCGTACGCCTCGTGTCTCCATGTATTGCCATTCTCACGTATATATTCCGAGAATTTCGAGCTAATTGTCATTGGAATAACCGTGTAGCGTGATTAAATTTAAAGAGCATAATAATTTTAGAACACTCTTTTATAGCGATACTTAGGCTATAACACACAAGTATAAATAATTTGAGATTTTAAACACAGCTACCTAAATCCAGCAGCTCTTAACCAGATAAAAAGTAATCACCTTAACAACCTTTTAAATGTTTTACAAGATTTGGAAACTGCTCGTTTCAACCAATATTACGCGGGAACCATTTGTAACATATTTCTTTTTTTGTTATGGAACAAGATGTCTGCTTCAAAAATTACGTCATTTATCGGCATGCCTCTCAATTCCGCTGCTGATGGCTTCAATTATAAAAGCATTTCGCACCAAGTGCCGCGAGATCGAATCTTTATGCAGACACATATGTATATGAAGAAAATTTATTGGTCCAATTCTGTGTACTTACGAGATTGCAAGGCAAAATTGTAGGCATATAATGAAACATACTTTGATATACATTTTTAAAAAGTAAAGTGTTTCAAGATTGAAGACAATTTGTCAGGAAACATTACAATTTAAAATAAGATCGTATACTTGGTTATACACGAGAAATAAGCAATTAAATCCGACAAAAGTGGCCATTGATTTAACTATAATGAATTTTGTGTAACTTTCAGGATTGATCAAAGACAGTTTTAAGGAAGTATGCCTATGTAGCAATTAAAAACAGCAAGTAAAACAATGATCTTTTAACGAATAACCAGAAAAGGCATTCTTGTTTAAAGTGCTGAATGATGTTAATTCAAGAGCATTCAACAATGTAGAGATAAGGCTTTACAGTTTACACTCAAGCAACGCGGAACAAATTAAATCGATGTTTTAGTGACATAATAGAATTATCGATGACTGGATTAATTATAAATGATCGATTGTATCTTAGTTACAGAGTAAGTAAAAAGTGGTAGTGGCAATTACTAATCCGGAGTTAGGAATTCTAATCGATTTATTACGTCGTGTATGGATTATGACTTTCAACCGGTTTGTCCATATTTGCCCGGAAGCAATGTATTAATACAATATAACAGCTTTCAAAAATAGCAAACATTTTCTTAGATCTTGTCAATTTTCATTATTACAGTGGGCTAGTAGTAAAACTCAAAAAACAGTTACATACGAATGTATATTTGTTAAAAATTACCTTTTCCATTCAACCATCGGTACTAAGTTTATGTGGTTTGTATGGAACCTTTTCCATATTTTTTTTATTTATTTCGGAATTTTCTTTAATGCCAGGGGCTTTGTAATTACCGTAGTTATTATCTGTCTTCGTTTCTGTTCACGGTCTGAATAAACTCTGTATAATAACTTACAAACATTGTTTTTAGAGTAGACAAACAACGAATTAACGTGCATTCAGAGTTGTGGCCAATAGGACCCTTGTCTATTAAACAATAATTACGGCTATCCCTTAAGGACCGGAAGACCCAATCCCATAGAAAATGTCATGGGGAACTTTTGTATTCACGATGCATTCGATGAAATAATGGTCCGGAACAAGCCAACGATCATCAAGACAATTGTTAGAAATTTACTAAAAATCACATTTCTTTTGACAAATAACTTCGCAATGACGAAAAAATTGTTGCAAATTCTCATGAGCTTTTTATGTCTAACAGAAGATCATTTTGCTTACAGAAAGCCGTACCCAAGTCATAAAAAAGAACTATCGGCTTTTAATGATCCAGTCTGTATATAACATTAATTTAAATAAACAAGCCAAACATATATAGATTTGATACCTGTGCTAAAAAATGTTCGCTATTAACTATATTCGCGTTTTTATATATGTTAATTACCTTTAAAAGGTTAAAAATAGATTTTAGTTCAACACCGCGGACGCATTAGTGAACGGGAAACGATTTTTATAATAAAAATACTAAATGGAGATTGCCGTTTTATTTTATGTGACCTATCTTGCTTGTGGCTTTGTTCGTTTGGAATTTTAACGACTTTTTAAGATTTATACTAAAGCTAAATTGTTTGCTATCCAAGATTTGTACAGGGCGTATAGTAAAGAAAATATATTAACGATTTAAAAACACGCGAGTACTAAAATGTAATGAAGACGAGCTTATATAATGAAAATTTAAAAATAAAATACGAATTTAGGTACTTACGCTGTTACAATGTAACCTAATATTGAAATTAATATTACAAAATAGTTTTCTTTTATTTAGTTTTGTAAAGTTAATTATTATATTACAATTGGTGAAGATTGTGGGTGGTGAAATAAAGGTAGCATTTTACAATAACGGTTCAAAGTTGTATCAGAAACTTCTGACGATCTTAATCATAATCTAACTATTAAATCTGTCATAACTGTGTCACTATATCTTCACGTCATAAGTCATAAAACATCTTAAAGATAAACATCATAAGACGGAACACTGCAGAGTTATGATAGACCTATACTTTTATAAATAGAATATTAACAAAACTGTTTTTTATTATCGTTCCTTTTCTAAAACCATATTTGCTTAAGGAAAATTTTGAATAATTAAAACATTTATTTGCAAATACATTTCGTTTTTGTTTTTATTTATATATTCCAAATAACGTTACTTTGTGGCCTCTTGCTTTTTTCAATGTCCAAACATATGTTCAATAATGTCATTGACCCGAAGCGGCCCAAATTGGGTTTAAAAGAATGACTTTGAAAATTTCTCAAGTCACTATATTTAGAAACACGTGTTAGAATTTTATTATGTTTTATGAATAAACAACATATATAAAATAACAATTGATACGATATAGCGGTGGGCTCAGACAAGCCGGGGCGTAGTCTTAAATGTCGACCATCCTACGGGAACACAATTCTCCGGTATCGAAAATAGCTTTTATTACCTCTTAAAGTTCCATCTATCTTATAAGTTAAATTCTAACAGACAAGCATTCAAATCTCCTCTTAATAATAATTATTTACAGCTTTATATGCTATGTATAAAAAAAGAATCACCAAATTCGGTCCACCCAGTCGAAAGTTCTGAGGTACCAAACATAAAAAAAGAAAATACAGGCGAATTGATAACCTCCTTCTTTTTAAAGTCGGTAAAAACTTGGCTTACTGATGGTATTCAATGGCTTTGGAGCCATTCTCTGACAGTCTACCTTTAATGCTAGTAGTACTAGGTTAAGACGTTACAAATATGACGTATAATACGTTTTCTACCCAAAAATCTTGAACCCAAACATAATAATACCTACATATATATCATTGAAATCCCACACTACAAAATAAATTTATGAGGAAATATTTCACAACGTTTCTGCATCAGAACACGCAATCGTAAATACCACAAATGCCTAGAAGTGAATATCGTACGATGAAGTCATACAGGTACAATAGTTAATAGCTTAGTTGTAAAATGATGAAGTTTTATTGCATGTTTTTATACATTAATGAAATCCTTCGAGGTTTGCACCCGCCGTAAATAATTGTGCACGCTGTTTCTTTTGAGTAGAGGCCTTTTTAAAAAATCTACGTCATGTACTAAGTCTGTACTGGGTACGAGTCTCCTTACCAAAAACAAGGAGGCCTATTCAATGAATGAGTAAATACTGTGCAATATGCAGGTCAATTTTTTTTTTCTTGTTTAGGACCTCAAGCGTATTGATACCAGTAAACAGCTTTTATCAGTTCAACAGTCGATCAGTTTACACCATATACATAGGTACAGTTATGTATGTATTTCGTATCGTGAACATTGACACCGAAATGGTAAAATTGGTGTCTGCAAAATATTACAGGCATTTCTTCAATGATTCGGTATCGAATTTCTGCAACGTTTCCGAAGTTATTTATGTTCTCTTAAACACGCTTTTTTACTGGTAACATAAGCTACCAATACTTTGCTATACCCACATATCAAACAATAACGATGTGACACCTTCACACATAATAAATACATGTTATGTGGGACAATATTTGAATAATTATCAGCTACTCTGCAAGTAAACATAAGCGCTTCAGCCGACGCTGGGTTTAATGGCAAAACGTTGCCGTTGCAAATTCCGACTCAAGGTTTCAGCTTAGTGTTAAGGAAAAGATATTTTAACTAAACTGTTTTATGGGTATTAAGAAAAGTAGTTTTGTATCACACTAGAAAATACAAAAATATTGCCCATTATTTTGGAATGGCTGACTATTGTTCTAAACAACTAATTGATAGCTTTTACGAATTATAATGAAATAGGATGTATGACAAGGTCTTATACCTAAAATAATCGTCATAATCACATCCATTGTTGGAAATAGGTCTCTCATTAGATCTTAGGAAGCTATGTACTTCCAAAGACTACCGCCAGTAGGCAAAATGTATAAAATAATTGTCAAATTTCATTTTTTATCACTCAACTATTTAAAATATTTATGATCAACTCTCGAACCTCCTTTCATGACATTCACAAAATTATGACTAATAATATGAAGAAACTGGTATATTTGTAAGGATTAATGTTCATATGTATTTCAATGTATCAACACGCGCTTCTGCTGATTATTTGAGAATTGGCGGTAAATGTCAAGATAATCTATGATACATGAGGTGTAACTTGAAATAATTTTGCACATTTTCTGGCAATACATTTTGAATGGCTTTTAATAAAACAGTAATGGGTTTCTCTTCTTTCGAATAAACATCTGAAATGTTGATAATAAGGTAAGTAAATTAAATAGAAAAATGTAAAACGTGGATTGAGGTCAAGAGTATTGTCAAAATATTCTAGTACTTTATAGTTGTGACCTACATTCTACTCATTATCAAGTAAACACTAAATTAACTGACATGGTTCTATTTTATGTCTTAAATTGTTTTTGAAAAGAAAACTAATTACTTTTGTTCACAATACACATGCAATAATTTTGTACCCAGATTTGTAGGTTCGGAGACACTAAGCTACCCCTTTGGGTTTTAACCCTTTTTTTTTTTTCTTTTTTTGAGTGGCCGTCTTCGCGCCATGTAGGGCGACCACGGTACGTGGGCGAGGAACGCCCACAATGGTTCCGCAGTCGCCCAGTTGGGTTTTAACCCTTGCCCCTCATAATTTAAATATAAATAAGTACGTTTGACAGTAAAGACACATTGACTCAGAATGCTTTTTTTTCTTATACCTAAAAGAAATCAATAGATTGTCATGCGCCATTTTCTAAATGAATGGAACCTTTAAATCTGACAGCAGTTTTTGATGCGACATATAATAGTTAAGTCATTGAAGTAAAATTAATATTTGACTGTGCTAATAATGATAAGCACGCTAATTTTATTTTCATGTTATCCATTAATAGAGTAAGTATTGTTCGATGAATTCAGTTCGTGTGTTCTTGTCACTGTTTTAAATAATTATAACCTTCAATATAATAATAGTAAGCGGTATTTCTTTTGGAAAAAATAACATAGATAACTCCGCCACACACACGTCACTGAGACATTTGTGAACCAGGAGGGACAATGGCACGCAGAGAATTAATACCGGACAGTGAGTCTTTGTAAGTCTATGGGACCCTATTATGTTTTTAACGGAAAACAAAATCAGACGTTAGTTTTTAAGTACACATAACATCACGCCTGTAGTCTTCGTAGCAGCATGATTTTCGCAGCCACATTGCTCCAGGTATATAACACTTCCACGTCATAGGCAGTGAGACCTTTCTCCGGCACATTTCTAGACTCGGTGCCACTACTGAGTGTTTCCTAATGGATAAACCTGATTATAGTACCCGAGATTAGTTTACAAAGCACATACTTGTACCGAGAGACCACGAGGCAATCAAGTTATTGTATGTATGTGATACAAAAACTATTACAGCGCAGTTTTCTACTACCTAGGTACTTAAACCAGCCATTATGCGGAATGTTAGTGATGCACGAATAGTACTCATACATGCACATTTTTAAAATACTGCGAATAATGATTTTGTTTATCTTTACATTTGCTGACGCTCGCCTTCATTCAACTATGACTGACATTGAAATAACCGAGTTAAAAGTACTAGTAAAAACACTTCGCTATTCGCCAATACTCAATGTCAGTTAAGATAGTTTTGTAGAAAAAAGGAGGTCATGACATTTCTCGTAAAAGTAGTCAATTAAAAATTATAATTTCTAGGTTTTGTTGTAACTATAAGCCCAATTACTAATCATTAATAGCTAATCTTGGTACCACTCTATGGTTAAAAGGCGGTTAGATCGCCTGATGTGGGTTTCTAAATTTCAGATCCATTTTAAGTTTATTATTCGGATTTGCTTAACTCATATAATATAATACCACAGAAATTCTTACTCTACATCAAGATGCAAGTCTTGATCTTTTCGGTCTTTAAAAACACCCAGACCCGCAACAAATATATCTAGATCAATTATGTTTCAGTGCGGAGATGGAAACTGCGACCTCTCGTTTTGTACTGGTGTGTTAACCTGCATGACGGAGCCTGTCAATGAAATGACGTCATAGTCCATGTGGATTTTTAATGCGTTAAGTCAAGCCGTATTATCTCACGTTTACCGAAAGGTCATGACTTTAAACTGCATCGATAACAATATACTGTGGCAAATTAATGATTTTGAAAACGGAGAGGTTAATTAAACTGCGAGTAGCGAGAATTATGAAACCCAGTTTCATTTACTTGCTTTAAAGGTAATAAAAAGTTCACGAAAGATATAATGCTGCCATTGAAGGGAAATTATTACCGCTGTGACGTAATAATTCAGTTCGCTTCATTGTTCTACTGGTTGAATATATTCAGCTCCTAGGTTTTAAATCGTGAATAAAAATATTTGCGAATTCAATTCTTTTTTACTTTATTAATTTGGGAATGAAACAAGCTTAGATATCATTCTTAGTTTACATTTTTATCGTTCATTATGTTTCTTGTAAGGTTGGAGTTTTCTTTTTTTTTCGAATGAACAAGTGATTAACCAGTTCGAACAAGGCCAGCGTCGTGGACTAAGACCTATAGCCTCTTAAAGGTAGAAGGGAGTCGTGTCCAGCAGGGGGACGATATATAAGCTGGCGATGATGACGATGAAGTGATTAAATTACCTATGAATATTTAATCATTAAAATGTATTCATTTATATATTCAAATGGACTACCTCTCTCTACCATATATTGGCGATTATCTACTACAAGTACGTGAAGAACTGGCAAAAGTGAGCGATACATAAAATCGCAAAAGGTTTATCGATAAACATCGTGACTCGCGATGTTCACTCTACAGTTTCCAACTGTGTTACATAATATTGTAGATTCTACATGAAGTTTGTTACTACTGTTTTGTTTTTATCGCAAAATACAAATAGAATTCATATCCAAAGGAAAGATCTTAACATATTTATCAATTGTCATGTTTCAAACTGGCTATAAAACCAGCTACAAAAATGATGCCCTGATAGGATCCAACGCCTTAGATGAATTCTACGAGATAAGATCCACGTTCACACAGACATTTGCGTCACTGCACTTCGGTGAAATAAACTAAGAATCGTACAGCTGCTTCTGATAAATTACTCGATTTATTGAATCACACTATTCTTGGACGAGGTTTTTGAGACGATACTTATTTAATAAGCAATCTAATATATATCATAGGCATAACCATCCAGTACGGGAAACCTTTCGAAAAGTATTAAATACAAGACTTTATAATATTATGGAACTAGAATGATATCAAACTGCGTAAAGAAACTTATTACACCTCAATCTCCACTTAAAATTCATATAACTGCTGGAAGACATAATAAGTATTAAAACAATAACAGATAGTTACCGTTGTGACCGCTTTTGTAAGAGACAAGACGAATATTTAACGAAGTTTGCATCCAGCAATAAACTTCATGTGGCTGTCGTGGATAAAGATTAAAATTCATTTATTTTTAACAACAAAAAATGTAAAATACTAATACATCTACAAGACCACACAAATTGCGTGGAGATTAAACATCAACAAAGGGAAGTACTGAGCTCCAACAATGGTGGTATAGCGGTAAGCTGTCACGATTAATTTACTAAAATGATATATAGCCAGCATTAACAGATAGTCGGCATTAGTACGATTACTACAATGAGCGATTGCTTACGAACACCAACCTGAGATTCTGGCAGCATTTATCTAAGACTCAGATTGCGATACGCATTTGTTGAATATTCTTTTTCAAGCAGTATGGCTGAGAGTCGTCAAGGCACAGATATTAATAAAGAAATAGCCTATGACCTATTTGTCTTTATACCAAAAATCGCGCAAATAATAAATACATTTTGAATGCGTAATTGAGACATTACAATTGTAGATTTGTATACCTACAATTTTAGTGAAATTTTTGTTAATAGTCTTACAAATCCAACTACAATATATTATTTTCGCATCCATTATGCTGGGTGATTTGTTTTCATTAGCAATCCATTAGATTTATTTATAAGCTAGTTTACAAGATTCCTTTTAAAATAAATGTGTTTTAAATAGCTTTACTTATTTAAATGTTTATTCACAGCGGAAATGTAACGAAATTATTTTAATTCACTAGACAATTTTAGACAATCTATTATTAAGTCTAGCCCATTTAGCCTCTGTTTACTTGTTATTCATTAGCCGTTTGAATTCAAATTCAATTTCTTTTTGCCTTAGAATGAATTCGAAATACTATTAATACTTTGGGCACTAATTTCACATTAATTCCATCAGTTAGTATCGACCTTCGTACGTCTTCCGCACTTATAAATAAAACAGTTATCAGTTAATGTGTATTGACGTTATGTTCTGGCCAAATGTTTGGCTTAATAACAATAATAACATCAATCAATCGAAGTTCTTCTATGGCGTCAAATCATAGAAATTAATAGCTCTATCGGAAACGATGCAGTATTAAAGCCAAAACCTACAGGTAGATAAACTACACATTTTATAATTGGCAGTATGCCACACTTTGCACGTGTATAATAGTGTGGCGAAGAAAAATAAAACTGAAATACTTTTTTAATGCGATATAAAACTTTCCGAACGGCGATTTCGATATAAAAAAACTGAAGTACGATTAATGGTACAAATAAATCGGCAGATAACAGGATGTTGAATGTCAGTAGCATTTAAATGCTTCTCAAAAGCAGGCGTTATTTTCTTTCGCTTGTATCTCGGTATTTCTGCATTGAATAATGAAGGGAAACTGTTCCCGAGCTGGCTTACGGCCATGCGACATGCCGATGGTTAGACACATCCTTTTCCTTCGATGAAATATGATGTCAGAATGAAACAATAGACTCGCGTTGCCGACGACAATTATAGACGTAAGGTCATTACAGCAACAGATTGATGCAATTGTACACATTCACAGTGTTTTTTAAGTATACGCAGCAATGGGTGGACTACTTTTACTGCTTAGAATTCTAGGTTTTTAGCTAACTGAATGGAAAAGGAGAGTTTCATAGCAACCTGTTTTGTGTGAGCGACCACAGTGGGAATTTAGAAAATACTTAGAAACATATGAAGGGTCCACTGCAAAAATGATGAATGTCCAAAAAAAATTCATTCCTAACCAATAATGCCATTGAGTGTTATTACACCGTTTATACATTTAAAACTGAATAATTAAAAAAAAAAAGAAAAAGGACATTCATCATTATTGCAGTGGACCCTTCATATAGAACAAGACTAGGCCATACCACGAAGAATGAAACAGATGTCATTGCCTAAAAACTAGGAGAAACGTCACTAAAGAAGGCAATCAGGCGTCAAGTGAAACTGTTGTCGCAACTTTTGGATTAAATTTCAATCATTTGAAGCCGAAGATAATCCAAGGTTAGGTTAAAAATTTAATGGGTCTGCTGAGGATCCATCGTGTAATATTACACTTCATATCCACGATAAACGTGACGTATAACACGCAGTTATGTTCCTTTTGGTTCAAGGCGACTTTTAATGTAACACAAAATAAACCAAAGCATTATCTAAAACACTCGCTAATTACAGCTTCCATTACGGGCTGAGAGCAAAGAAAGCATGCAGATAAGCCGAACACACAAACTGGTCCTACAAAGCCAACCGCAGTTCATTCATACCTATGGTATTTCCAACAGCGTTTTGTAATAATAACAAGTTTCACGAAACCGATTGAATGTGAATTGAACGTTGATGCCGTCAAAACGAGGCAGAATGTGAGGAGTTTGTCGCTATGCGAAATTTCGTCGAAGGACGTGTACGAAATTTCGTCATTGCGCAATTCTAGATGGAATAGGACTACAAAACACCGCATCGGTACGTGTATACAAACCGCCGCGATCATTTCAAATTGCAAAATTATTCACGTACGTGAACACTTTTAAAAATTCATACATCAGCATCTACATTTTAATTGGTTTGAAATGGAGTAGGATTATCTGCAATAAACGTATTAGTATGCTGCTGGTTTCGTGACACGATCTGATCTGGTCTTTCCTAACACCAGGCCATGGCATTACAATGTGACTTTGCTGTAGCTTTACATTACGCGTCTTACATATTTTCGACAACATTAAGTCGCAACATTTCGATGGAAACAATTCACCTTTTAGCTTGGCAACTATTTTGCGTTGTTGGCGCATTAGAATGCTTACTGAGTCTATTATTGATTTAAATGTAGCTGGTAATTCAATTCGGGCATGTTTCGATATCTAATATTTACATAATTTGTACACCGTATAAGATATAAGATTTGCTTTATTTGGCTTAAATCACATCAAAAGAGCCAAATTATTTTTGTCGTGCAAGTATAACCGTTATTACTTATTATCAGTATTACGATAGTTATACCTTTTAGAAAATGGTAATCCGTAAATATGTTTTCAAAAAAAAGGATCGAATCGAGACGTTTACTTTTAAAAGAAAACACACTCAGATTATTTAAACAACCACGCTGAGTAATCTTCCCAAGTTTAACGCTGTTACTATGTACTTTGTATTTACCAACAATTTATTTAAATATTTGATATCAAGCAGCGCCAGCTAGGTATAGTTAATGTTTTCATTTCCATGTTTGTCATCAGGCCATTTCTACTAATCATCGAGGCCACAACCGGTTTAGATCATGCACATCTCCTTATTGTACGATTCAAAGTCACCGTAACAAAAGCTCAAAAGTGCCTCCTTTTTGGGAATGGTCATCTCACGGTATAATTTTCTGTTATAATAGAACAATACACTAACGCAACCTCACACCTGTATCCCCTGAACCTCCTGAGTTCCAAAGTAATTTTCTTCGAATTTATTCTGATTTTTTGCTAAGTACTTGTAAGTGTGATAAACGATTTAGGAAAAATACTTTATATAGGAAAGTTTTGTTTAATGCAGAAAAAAAATTATTAATCTGCTAATATCTGTTCACAGATGTTTTTTACCAATAAAACCTTGCTACGGGAATCGAACCTATAAATTGCGCGACACAAACTTATACGGAGAGCTCTTTGTAAAAGCTATAAACTAATTCTATATTAAAAGGTAAAGTTTGTAGTGGATGCATGAGACCTGCTCGTGACTGGGATGGTCTCTACTCGGGTACTTATGTTCTGTTAGGATTCAGAAAAGATAGATAGCGCATCTGTTTCATCATAAACCTAGCATACAACATTTACTGCATTTGTTCCTGGAATCCCTCTTTAGATTAGGATTAAGGATATTTTAATATCCCTAAAGATTGTGTCATTTATTGGTACATGGGATAAGACCCTAACCATATAAATTTTCTTTATAATAACCCAAATATTTTAGTAAAACGAGACACATGTCAACAAACACAAAAGTGTCTCGGATACTACACTAAAAGATGTTGCAACTGCCACTATTATGTGTATGCATTAGATAACAGCTACATATGGGCATGTTTATTGTAACGGGCTGATTATGCGCACATAATGTGTTTCCTAATCCAGTATCGATTGTATAAAAATATTTTACCATACCAGTTTGCCATTCGACACACGCCTTGTACTTCGAATAGTTGTTATTTACTCCAGTCACGTGTATTGACGAAGTAATACATTACATGTTTTGCATAGTTGCATTATTCATACGGCATTGCGACTTAGGGTGCCATTCGAAAGAAAAATTAGGTTGCTTTATTGTTTTTTTTTTTACTTAGGCCTAATCACGGATGGTGTAGACAGGTATACATATCAACAATAATGTGACGCCTACTATGGATTGTAGGACCCATAGTTTCTCTTAGTCTTTCAAGGCCAAGGAAGGCCAAGATTCGTACCTCTCACTGAAGCCAGTGTTGATGTTGCTAACTTCAATACTTACTAAAAATTAAATTTCTTTATGCCGAAATCAAGCTACGCTAGTCGATCGCATATGGCATTGTGCGTTATGTCTATTATGTATATTGTTATATCTGCCTTATTAGGTAATGAGGCAGCAGAGATTTTTTAAGATTATTCAAAACAAAAGAACGGAATGCGCTAAAAAATATTGTAGAAGGAGGTTTTGACCTTAAGGTGAATGTACAAAATGGTATAAAAACATTCATGAAGGCATATATAAAACTATTAGGTGTACAAATAAGTGTCCGCCGTTTTTTAATATACGCTGTAGCGGTAAGTGGTAGTCAAAATAAATAGATCTTAGACGTCATACAATAAGCTTAGGTATTCGTTAACATAACGTCATCGAAATATTAGTCAATTAGTTTCTGCATCATAAAGTTCTTCTCGATTAAAGATGTTAGCTTACGAGTCAAATTCTCGTCGTTTGCGGGAGGTTTTAATCTTCTGTCTTAATTTGAAGAAATCTGCGGCTGGGGCTCATAGAATACTTTGGAATACCTACGATGAGGTCTCTATTAGTGAAAGAGCATACCAAGAGTAGTTAAAACGCTTTAAAAACGGTAATATTGGCGTCGAAGACCAGCATGGCGTTGGAAGAGAAAAGGTTTTTGAATATGTATTATTGGAGGCATTACTTGATCAAGGCTCGTGTCAAATGCAACAAAAATTGGCAGGATCATTGGAAGTGATGCAACAAACTATTTTAAAACGCTTGAAAGTCAAGGGGATGATTCAGAAACAAGGAAATTGGGTATCGTACGAGTTGAAGCCAAGAGATGTTGAACGGCATTTGTTTGCTTGTAAAAAGCTGCTTGAAAGGTAAAGACGGAAGGGATTTCTGCATCGCATTGTTACTGGGGACAAAAAATGGGTTCATTACGATAATCCTAAGCAAAGAAAATAATGGAGATATCCAATATATGGTTCCATTTCGACGGCCAAACCGAATATTCATTTTTCTACGGTCATGCTCAGTATTTGGTGGGATCAGCTCGGCGTAGTGTATTATGAGTTGCTAAAACTGACTGAAACAATCAACGGCGATCATTATCGAGCGAAATTAATGCGTTTGAGTCCAGCATTGAAAGACAAACGGCCGCAATACAACGAGAGACATGATAAAGGGATTTCTCAGCTCGCCTCATGTTGCAAAAGTGGTCAAGACATGCTTGGTATCGTTGAAATGGGAAGTCCTACCCCACCCGCTGTATTCTCCAGATGATGCTCCCTCGGACTACCACTTGTTTTGATCAATGGCACACATCCTGGCTGATCAGCACTTACGGTCCTATGAAAAAGTACTAAATAGGATCAATTCGTAGATCACATCGAAAGATGACCAGTTTTTTCAACTCGGGATTCGTATGCTGCTCGAAATATAGAAGAAAGTAGTGGCCAGCGATGGACAATACTTTGAATTATATATGTTAAACCAGTTTTTTACAATAAAGCCTCGAATTTCGGAAAAAACGGCGGAAACTTATTTGTACACCTAATAACAATTAGTAACCAATTATGTATGAATGAAACTATTGGAGGTAAGAAAAAAATGAATAAGCTAATGAATTTCAATTTTAAAACAAACCCAAAAATAGACAAGCGACCATTAACAATAATTATCGTAGTGCAGTTACTAGATAAACGGAGGAAACACGCGTTTAACCTTTACGTGGTTTTTGTACTTCTTTAAACGAACCAAACAGATGTGATAAATGACGATCAACTTGTGAAAACAAAGGCTATCGTTCTAATTTTAACGCATCACTAAGCACAAAACAACCTTGATACCGGTTGGAAATGGTCGTCTATTTTTAATATCAATATCAACGGTCAAAGCAACGAAGATGACCTTTTTACAATAAATAGATTTCTATAATCGAACTGCGGTTAGCGCGCGGAGATTATTCCAACGAGAATTTAATATGATCGTTTCTAATAAACATGATACCGATGTATTGTGTAGCATCGCAAAGATAAATTTAAGCGATTCATTTTAGAGCGGCGAACATTTTCAATTAAATTTTAGATCGGATGTGTTGTTGGTTAACCCTATTTCATTCCTATTTATTCTTTCAAGGGCGATGCATTCGTCTACACGTTATAAAACATGCAGAATATTTTTCTCTATTGCAGTATTGTCTATTTTGAAAGTAACTACTCCTCCATAAAGTCTCGGCGTTCAATCTTTCATAGAAAGAAATTTATATGGATTGTCAAGTTTGTTTCAATAACATTTTCATTTTAGTTAAATTGTTAATGAGTTTCTACCACGTAATAAATCTTCAGTGAAATGTTCGGGTTTCATGTTACTTCACTTTCAGAGAATTTTAAACCTTATATCGATATGATTAAAATACTTCTTGAAGGTCACTAATGGAATGATATAAACGTTAAAATCAATAAAATTGATAAAAGTAAACGTATTGACATGTTTATTAATATTAGACCTTTACTACCAGCAAAGTACTCCATATTCCATTGAATTAAATATTCACCGTTTAGATAAGCAAATATTTCAAATTACGAACATCAAAGCGGCCGTTTGGAGCGTGATAATGGCGAGAGGATGATAGTGTATCGTACATTTATTGATTCGCCTCGTATCGTGTCAAACGTAACAATGTGTCAGGGAACTTGCACAAATATAAAGATTCAAGGTTGAATAATTAAGTACGAAACGATAAATCGATATGCAATATGAAGTAATTTATTCACAATATTACTAATGCAACGAGAAATGCCTTGCGGTCACTCAGAACTGCCTGTTTCATTTGTTTATTCAAACGATACTAATTCGTACCCACGGTTTTCAACACATTTGATTGACTGACTCGTAGTCTAGGGACACAAGTGTTTGACGTGCGATCTAGAGTTCCTGCGTTTGTTTTTCAGACAGGAAAGTATTATTAGTCTTGCCATTAGGTATTTCTTAGCAGCCCGAAATCTGGAAATCATCATCAATTTGCTGGGACTGGCCACATTTGCAACTGAGAGGGTTTTAACTCTTTCAGTCTTGGTGGTTAGTGTCACTAACCACCTCTTTCCGATTTTTTATTTTAAAATCCACACCATCTACCGACAATCGCGTGAATTATCCTGAATGTTTGTACCTTTTTTGACAAGATGCGACCGGTTGGCGGCATATTCGGTGAATGACAGTTCATTTGTTTTCATTCGAAACTTGCGCTAACGTACATTTTTTCTTGTGTTTGATAAAAAATATCTGTGAAGCGGGTAAGTAACGTTTTTCTTTAATGTTTTGTATTCAACTTATTCTCCTATATCTATTTCATATGTATGTGTATGAAACTATCACTAATTTTATATTTTCAATGTGTATTGACGACGAAAATATAGTGGTTAGTAAACTAACCACCGTGACTGTTGCAGGTTTACAGGTTTAATCTACATATGAGTTAGGCATGTAAGTATTCATGTATTTTTATATTTATTTCAGTATGCCGCGCAAGCTAAATAATAGACAAATGGAAGAATACTTGTTGGAAGGAATATCTTCAGATAGTGAGAGTATTTGTAGCGATGAGGATACAAAAGATCAGCCAAATCCGCTGGTGATAGGCGATTCGATTGGAGAAGTTCAAATGACTGATTATGACAACTTTGATTCCGATGATGACATCCCTCTGTCTAACTTAGTACTTCGGGATCCTGAATCTACAGAGTCTAACACCGTAAACTCAAACAGACCGGCTACAATAGCTCCAAAATGGAAGAAGAATTATAGAATGGACATACCTGGTGAGTTTACTGAAACTGTGGGAATAACCAATCAAATTCTTAGCACGGAGAATGTGCAACCTCTTCTACTATTTCGCCTTTTTTTGGACAGAGCATTTACAAGATATTTTATGCTTTCAAACTAATCTTTACGCTACTCAATTAGGAAAGGACAAACGAAGGCCCGAATCAGTGAACAGCAACCGCAATTCTACAGCTTCTTCTCTAGGCCCTGCATTTATAAAACGTTACAAGCCAACAGTCCCTTTAGAAATTCGTCTTGAATCGAGTCGCCATCAACCTGAAAGAAGCACATCAAGAAGATGCTGTCTATGCAGCACTAAAATATCTCCAGTCCGTTCTGTATGGCAGTGTAGTATATGCAAAGTGCCTCTTTGTCTACGCAAGGGAGAAGCTTGTTTTTCAGATTTTCATGAAAAAAACATTACCTTAGTTTCGCTGTGGAAAATTTCATTATAACATATAATATTAATAAACAATATAAGTAACTCATAATTGTTTTGTTTCTATCAATAGTCACGGTGGTTAGTGCCACTAACCACCTCATTCCTCGAAAGCCTTCATACTTAGATTTTTTTTTCATACTTTCAGTGATATTTTAGCTGTAGATAATGCCAAAACAATCATTGAAACATTCAACATATTCTTAATCTAAAAGCGTGACTGAAAGAGTTAAGGCCTGGCAACAGTCTCGCCCCCTATTAGATGTATCTAAATCATGAGGGAAAAATCGGAGCAAAAATACAAAAACTCCTTCGAGGATTTATGCGTGAGTATATGTGTTTTGATTATTGTAAGATTTAATTCATATCGCGACCACACGAAATCGCTGGTTATATCATGTTTTGTCGCTAAGCTAGGAAAAATTCGCAGTGATAAAGCAATATCGATCCCGCCGATGACTGATAGGCCCCAATAAAAATCTTTATATTTGATTAATTTAGATAGGTTCCCGTATCTAACATTACACGCTTACGTATGGCGTTTATCTGATACAAAATTCACAAACACAAAAGTCCTTCATTGATAATATGTTTGGATAAAACCGTGTATTATTACAAATATTTGCAAGTTTATTTGATTAATTATCACAGTTCCTAATTCGCAAGTCGAGATAGACGAATGAGTATTATAAAGAAATAAAATGGAATTATTTCCTCAATGGCATGGACTTTGGAAAATAATATAATAATAAGTATTATCTTTAAAGTATCTTGTCTCCATCCATCTGATTATGGTCATTAAAAGTAAAAAAATGGATCCTAATAGTTTGCCAAAGTTAGTTTTTAAGGAAAGTTAGGTGACTGTTTTATTGGCACCGCTGCATAAGAATGCAGTTTTTGATCGAGGGGTCCCGTGTTTGATTCTCAGGTCAGGCGAAATGTTATTGGGTTCATATATGAAACACGGAATTGAGGAAAAGTGCCCATATAATTATACTTATAATTTGTCTCGCCTCCTTTACTTGAAACCTAAAATTCTCCGAACGATACTACTTTTGCCTTCGTTTTTGGAATCATAGGCGTGAATATGAAACAGTAAGAATTTGATCGTATTGGGCACTGAGCAACATAGTTGAAAATTATGATATAAATTATGACTTTGATTTTTCGTTGGAAATAATAATAAACCATAGTAACAATTTAAGAATTCAAAATTAGAATATAATAATTTTACCGTCACTATTTCACGACATTCAGGTGCACCAAATACCCCGGATGTTAACATTCAAAATTTATTCGATTTTCAAAACCTGTTCTTCGTTCGTTACTAACTGCACGTTGTGCAGTGTCATGTTTTATCTATCGTTGAATGTGTTTTTGAAATTCGAATTTGTGACAAAAAATTTAATTGTGCAGCGTTCATTGAGTGTGAAATAAAATGCGAGTTCAGAGGATAAGGTTGCCAAAATAAAATTACGATTTCAAGTGTCTATTTATTCCGGTTACCTCGATAACGCACGACTGGTTTAGACGGGTCTTTCCCTGTAAGATATTACCTAAAAGCCTCAGGGAAAGGTTAAAGATATAAGAAATAAACTCGCATTTATTTTTGCTATACCTCATTCACGATAAGTTGATTCTTTTGGCAGATGTCAATTTTTCTGAGACATGACTTTGAAATAAAAAACGTATTATTTTATTATTTTAATGATTTGATAAATATAAAAAATACATACAACACAAAAGTCCCTAAAGATATAAGCGTTATCCGAAAATTTTGAGACTTTATTGCTTCAAAGTAAAATGAAAATAATAGACGCTTGTATAATGTTACATCGGTCGGACGGAAAGGGACGTAACATCGTTCATATCGATATCCACGTCGATAATTTTATTGAACACTATGATGATCATGGCTGTGCTCCTTTTTCTTAATAAAAATTGTTTTAAATATAAAACTATTTTATTTTTCAACCTTAATTTTTACATACTGCGTTATTTTTAGACCTCCTGTCAATTTAAAATATGTGGTTTTGACCAGGGGTTCCCAAACTTATTTACACTATGACGCCCTACAGAATTATTATTTTTCTTGCGACGCACCCCCCCCCCCCTCCATCACCAAAACTACCTACTTTACTGGAAATAAAAACAGCAGTAGTTAGCGTAATATGAGGTTATCAGAAAAATACGGACAGCGAATGCTTGCCGATCGCCTCGCGACGCCCCTCTGATGTTGCCGCGACGCCCCAGGGCGTCGCGACGCACAATTTGGGAAGCCCTGGTTTAGACCATGAAACTAAACAACTTTTCCAAAGAAACATGGGTCGAAACGTGATAAATAATTCGACGCTCCCATAGAAAACTGCTCACGTGGTCGATTTCGTGTAGAAGGTCTGAAAATTTTTTTCACTTTTCGACCCGCGTTTCTTTGGTGAAGTTGTTTACTTTCGTGGTCTAAACACCTATTTAAATTTGGCGGGAGGTCTATAAATAACCCTGTTATATTAAATAGGTACTTATTATGACCCACCATCGCTTATCTACATAATGTTTTACATGCCGAAAGTAATAAAGAATTTCACAAATAATGCAGTATTTTAAAACGCAATATTTTTGAACTACTAGATATTTTCTATTTCCCATCATTAGTCGATATGCCAAAAGAATCAAGTTATCGTGAATGAGATATAGTTTTAATCCGATATATCTAGACGGACATTTCGAATATATTGAAAAGATTTTGGATTCTGGGTCCTATTACGCGTGGCACTGATACATACCAGGTGAAATGTAGGTACAAAAATGTACCTCTGGAGTAGATGCATGAGGTTATGTATGTATGTACGTATTTAAGCCAGAAGGCTTGAATTTTAATTAGCGATATTTTTATAAGAGTAGTAATGAATAATAGAACACAGGTTTTAATGTGTATACTAAGTTTCTACTCGTTATTCCGGTACTACTATAAATATTTTTTTTTAACACCCAACGTGAAATGTTTAGCGTTCAAACTTGATTGAAAAAATACAATTACCGATCAGCGGTTCTGGCAAGTATGATTTATCATTACAAAACTTTGCACGATCGCAGTAGCTATGCGATACCAATCTTAATATTGATTTGCTATGTATAAAAATAAAGTAATTGATATAAGCTGTCTTTATACTCAGATTAAATCGACAAAGCCTTCTTTTAAACATGATTCGATACGTAAAATGATTGGACGATAGTAGGTAAATAATAGAACATAAATTCACAACATGGAAAGTAAACTGAATGAAATATTTAGTCAGACTATGCACATTCTACTACATTAATCAAAGTTGTTATTCGTTTATATTTCCTTGATTTATTCACACTCCAAGCGCTTGTTTACCAGTCAGCGGTCTCATACGAGTTAATTAATACGAGAATACATGTTTGTAATAAACGACGACAGTAAACAACGTGCGATCCGGTAAAATAGTGGCAGCGGGGCTTAAACCAAGAGCAAACTGCTGATTAACCGCCATTACACTGTGTACTATTTTTAGAATCTGCACAGAGATCACGTCTTTGTCTGCTGTAATATAAATGACTATCAACCGTTTTATGTCTCCGGCCGGAGCACTCGGCACGTCGCGTCGGCCCATCTCATCAAAACATTGCATTACATAACCTATAAAACCAAGTTTGTAGCATAAACACATCACTCACCTAATTTGTCTCGTAGTATCTTCATTTTTCCAGCGTTTGTGCACTTAAAAATAATAATACAACTTCACAGTGAGGTTATAAACACGATCGTAATGTCATTTTGACAGGCGACGCGCGATGTCACCGCCGTGGCGCGGCTAGGGACGCCCGGGAGAGTTCCCGGCGCGGTGGTGAGTTTCGTCACCGAAAGGCATAGTTTGGGCTGCTAAGCGGGCTCAGGAACGTAACTCGTCTTGGCTTCACGCGGCCAATGAACGGCACGACTCGATGCTCCAAGGTCACCAGACAGGCCGGCAGCGCGCCGCCGACAGAGGGCAGCACGCGCACACAACGATAAACACGAGCAGCCAGTGCGCTGCCCGTATGGCAACTAAATAGAAACACGGTAGGTACACTCGGCATGATGCTCCGATAAGCGGTATTATGGAATAAATAAAAACGCGACGAGATGTGAATAATGAATGAATGCGCAGACAAACTTTACGTCATTTGTACATTATTAAAACAGAGCACTAGGGTTCTGATATTATCCAAAAGCGATTTACAATGATTAGACCTTCATCATAGAATCTATATTTCCCTTTAAGCCACGATTACATTTAAAGTTAGCAACTATTGCGTAATACTTTCTTTAGTATGTATGCAAATTAAAACAGATACTGAATCGTCTATTTGCAAATAAGATAAAATTCTAACCGAAGTCAAATAGCAAAACTTAACACGTTACACGACCGAGACACGTGGTCGCTACTAGACGTTAGATGGCGCCCTATAAAAAATCCTCCGAACTTTTAAGGTCTCATAGAATTCTCCTATGCTATTTTTGTCTATTTAACACTGTGCTGTTTCTATTTTTTATTATTACAGTTGAACAATTTCATGAGAATTGGTGAAACTAGTTTCTCCTTAGGGCAACTATTTGCAATGATGTGCCTTGTCGTTTAAATATTACATTTTGATAAGTTATGACAACTTTCTATCAATTTGTCACTTAGGGCTTAAGCTCAAATCGATAAAAAACTAGGAAAATATTTTTTCCTTACCCTTCTTAATACGACAATTACCGTAACTAATGGTAAGTACGTATAATATGGACCATATTACAGTCTGTCGATTAAAATATCGAGAGACGTAGTGACACAAGTTGATCTTTGGTCAGTAGTCGATTATCATCATCATCATCATCATCATCATCATCATCATCATCAGCCCATCTACGCCCCACTGCTGGGCAAGGGCCTCCCCTACAACAGAGAGGGTTCAACCTTTAATCAACCACGTTGATCTAGTGCTGGCTGGCGAGCTACACACCTAAGAATTTTCTAAGAGATTCCGGTGTGCAGTCTTCCTTACGATGTTTTCTGTCACCCTTTAAGTACTTACGTGATAATTCATTGCGGATACACATATCAATTCGAACAGTCGGGTTACCTGGAGTTTGAACCTTCGACCTCCTAGCATCTTGGGCGGGCGTCGAAACATTGTGTCCATCATTTTTAGGCTTTGATTCTGCGACAAATAAAACTGTTTTGTCTTCCTACGCATATTGACCTAAAATTTACATATAGGTACTTATGTTATACATATGATGATAGCTTTAATATTAAATGAAAAATTTAAACACGTGAATTTAGTTCAGCCTCGATTTAGATAGGTCTATAACCATCACACAGTCACATCTCACAGTCCCGACCCCACAATAAGCAAATATTTTTATCTGGTGTGGATGATTTCAGACCGAAACGTCACTCGTAATTTCTGATACCCACGACACAAGACTTACATATATCTTAGCGTGGGGTCAGAAAAATGTATGTGACTTTATTTATTGGCGTATTTATTTATTTATAATTTACTAAGAGCAAATAAGTTCTTCCTACATTGAAGATGCCAATATTATGCTACTCATTTTGCCGTTTACATCTCTAGAATAATGTTACGTTCATCCGATCAAAGGATACACTCATAAATATAGGTACACTCAGTTTACGGACGAGGAAAACATAACATTGGCAATTAATAAGCGTTTTTTTGACTCTGCGATGTAGAAAAAACCCAATATCAAGGCAAGGAAGGTAGGATTGCAATAGGATTTCAGTGAACAATATAAAATAAGTTTTAACTTTTCTTTAGAGCAGTTGCCTTGATATAAACAGCCATAAGTCTACTGGGAAAATATTAAGAGAATCAAGTTGGCGTCTCAATACAAAAAATTACAAAAAAATAACTACACTTTTAATTGTCGAATTCCTGTTGTGTATAGTCACAAAGACAGCAGTTTGTGTTTATGCGAAAACTTATCTATAATACTCTCTCGAGGAAGAAGAATGAAAAAGTTTATTTAGTCATAAATATTGATGTGAAGTTCAATTTGTTCGGTCCTCATTGCGTGGGCGAAACAAGCGTGGGTCGAAAACAACGTAGAACATAATAATAACAACGATAAATTGCAAGTATTTGACAAACTCCCTTTAATAAATTCTATATTTAAAGGCAATTTTCTTAAGAGTAGAGTATGAAGATTGTCCCCAATATTTATTTATAAAAATTGAGAACTATCCCGATGGGATGGAATAAAATAATGACCTTATTATTATTGATATTGGTGTGTATTATAGAATTATAGGATTTTAATTAATGTTTATCCGATAAACCCTGAATATTCAACTTGTTTCTGACTATTGTGAATAAAGGCACCGTTCTAACTATTAATAGAGTCATATTTATCAATGAAATGATTGATTTTTTTGAGTGTTTCCAAATATCAAGATAAGTCACATTTTGAACTCTAACACTAATATGACCTAAGAGGACCTAAATTGTCATAGTCCCGCAACGAAGTTAATCGGAAAAAGCATTGTAAAGGAGGAGTTGGAAAACATATGATAGAATCCATAATGTATTTGATTTGAGCCCAGATTTTCGAATAAAAGAATCTAACTTGTAGACGAAAGCCACCAGTCGCCAAAACACGAGAATCGGTCAATTCTCACTCTATACTGCAATGAATATTTGTATGACCAACAAATATTTTTGTCAAGATGTACTGTTTGTGTGATCGGAAGCTCTCCTATAGTTTCTAAAATCCAAAGCGTAATACTCGTTCGGGGCCAGTACGTAATAAGTGACTGTTAGAGGCATTTATTTATCCTTTGTGTCGTGTTTACGTAAGTAAAAAAAAATGTAAGAACTACATAGCTTATTCTTGCGTTCAAAGACTTCAGAACAACAATTCTGTTAATGTAAATTGTGGTCTGACGACGGCAATAAATGTACGTCTCTTGTAGCATCTCTGAACTATTTATTGCATTGTCAATGCCGTCGAAGTGTTTCGTAAGTTATTGCGTTAATTTGCAATACAAAGCATCGCAAATATCTCACATTAATTTAAGCCTTTGTAGAGTGCATATATTTACTTCGGGTTTTGTGTAGCGTTCATCTAATTATAATGATATATTTTTACATTCCAACTTTTGATCGAAGTTCCAACTCTGTCTATAACATATCTCCTTACATATTAGGTCCCCCAAAAAGATATCCTGGAGCGGTCAGGCGGTTAGGCAGACGAAGTGAAGGACGACCAGCAGCACGATGGTCCGACGACTTGAGTGCGGTGGTGGGAAACGGATGGATGAGGACTGCTCAAGGCCGGGATAGTTGGCGCTTTCTTGGGAAGGCCTACGTTCAGCAGTGGTTGGCGATAGGCTGAGTATAATAGAGACACGCTAAGATTCACTGCCTAGTTGATGCTAAATACTAAATAAAATATTGTATGACGGTAAAATAATACGCAGTTAGCGTAGTTATATAGCCAAAGATACATACCTACATACATACCTCACGCCTATATTCCCCGAAGGGGTAGGCAGAGATGCATTTCTGCACCCACATAGCGCCAGGTATGTAATAGGGGGCGAGCCTATTGCCGTTTTTCGGGCACATTTTCAGACTCCGTGCTGCTACTGAGAATTTCCTAATGGAAAAACCCAATAACACTTTGCCCGACCCGGGAATCGAACCCAGGACCTCTAGATCGCACGGCACATACTTGTACCGCGAGACAAAAGATGTATATTATATTTACTACCTCGCTACAGCAAGACACGGTCTATAATCTTTATTCAGTTACGTAGTCACTGCTAATGGTATGAAGTCTTGAATATACAAGAACAGTGCGTATGAAACCGTAAAATGTTACCGAAATTGAGATTTTCAGGTGTAGCTGTATAGAAATAGTGCTTCTTAAACAAACCACACTAAGAATACTGTAAAATATAACGCTCATCGCCCAGGTTTTGAGACTAAATGAAAATTATTAATAAAAATACTCGTATATTAAAATCTAGATCAATAAAAGTTAAATAAAAAGCTACTTTACTAAAACTGTGCTTATTTTTTAACAGTTATTACATGTACGATCATCTTAATACTTCTTCATCAACCAATATACGCCCACTGCTGAGCACGGGTATCCTCTACCATTGAGAGGGTTTAAGCCATAGTCCACCACGCTGGCCTAGTGCGGGTTGGCGGACTACACACCTAAGAAATTCCTAATAACTTTTAGTTGTGCAGGTTTCATCACGATGTTTTCCTTCACCGTTAAAGCAAGTGATAATTCAAATTTAATACACACATAACTTCGAAAAGTCAGAGGTGTGTGCCTGGGGTTCGAACCCGCGACCGCCGAGATTCTCGACCGCGCGCCTAAACCTCGAGGCCATCACTGCTTATCTAAATACTTACACCATCAAATCTATGGAATAATAAAATATAAAATTAATAAATATAAAATTATTTTTAAGAAAAATAATGTTAAATTTCCTTTTTACAGTTACCCAATCACAAATGTGGTACCAAATTTATTTTAAATAACAACATACAAATAAAATAACTTATGTCCATTACAAAAGCAAGCATTGTGAATTTTTGTTAAAAAAGGACATTTATCGATATTTTATCAAATAACCAACACTTACACGCCTTTTATAGGATAAAAAATAAGAATATGTCACTTAAACAGTTTATTCGTTTACTTGAATTTTAAATGAAATGTCACATAAAAGGTAGAGATAATGTTTGGCAAATGCTTTAAAAATTGCTTAATTTACATGCATGTTGATATCGAAATAAGAATTTATTTTTTTAATATGTTTTTTTAAATAATTTAGTGCCATAGGAGAGGCAAATGTCCAACAGTAGACGCAAAAGGCTGGTCATAATGGTGATGATTTACTCGCAGGAATTTTCTATTCATATTTTTTTAAGATGTTATCGACGACATCATCGCGTCTGATTTTAAAACCAGGGTGTTTCAACTCTTTCAACATTAAATAAATTGTTTTCTGGCAGTAATAAGTTGTCCACATTTATAATTGTTTTGTTTGTCTAAGTTTATGAACTTTGTCGGTTCATAATTTAAAAAGTTTGCGTTTACCATTGCCAAAATCTTATGGCGGTGAAAAAATACATCTAATCCAGTGACACTGTCTCCAACGGAACAATATGTGCTGGTTGGTTGACAAGTTGGCTTTAACGACTTGTTTATTATTATTTACAGCCCAGGCAATCCCATAATTAATAACCATATACACATGCAGTTTGTGTAATAAAATCACATACACAAGTTTTTAATTACCGCTACTCCGTTCATGTAGGGTACCCTCACTTTTATGACTCGTAAAAAAAGCGGCGAGGAACTTCTTAATTGGAAGAGTCAATAAAAAAGGAATTAAAACTGTTACTTTGTCGCCGTCATGTAACTTGAGTGCTGCAGTTTTATTATACTGGTCTCCTTGCTGTGCAATTCGCATTGCATCAGTTGAGTAATGGTAATGAGGTTATGACTCACAGTTTGCTGAAATTTTCGAAAATGAAAGTGTTTTTAGCACCATAATAAAAACACACAGTCTTGACATTTATTGACGAAAGTGCTACACTCCATCCATCAGCCGAAAAAGGTCCACTACTGAACATATGACTCTCAATGACTTTCAGCATTGAGAGATTATTTACTATACTTGCCACGGTTGGCTAGCGCTTAGTAAGCAAGGCGGGTCGGCGAGCGCAGGAGGGGACTAGCGTTGATAACGGTGTTGCCAGTCATTAACCGGGGAAAGGATATAGGGTTTTCGGAGAAAGGATGTTATGAAAAAAGAAAGTATGGCCTGTAGAGGTGGAAACTGTAGTCAATGGAAATAGATTCACTTAACGTTGGGAAAAAAAGACTGAAATGTTTTTGAAAATTTTATTTAAAAATAAATTATCATAGTACAACTTGCACCAATAACAACAAAATTTTGGTTGAACAACACGAAACCGTAACGTTCGCACAAAGCATCAATCAATTTATTAATATTGCGTCATAGAATATAAAATTATACTACGTGGTGCGAAAGTTTCACCTACAGTTAAGTATTACTTTATACTATATCTCGTCGTGTAAAACGCGCAAACCGCTCACAGCAACATCAACGAAGATCCATTTGCAACTAATCTGAGATTACATCGAAACCATACACAAAACAAAAACATATTATTTCGGAGCATTCTCTACCGAATTCAGTACCAGAAGAAACTTCATCTGCAATGATAACTGCTCGATGTAGCCTATAGAATGCTTCCAAAATAACATCAACGTAATGTCGTGATTACTTTGTGACTGGTCATAATACAACACTCACTCGATGCACACACACAAAACATCGCAATACAGAAAAACAAAAGAAATAAAGACACTCAGCAAATAACAGAAACGATAAGATTCTCGCTTACTTACTCATAAATTACGTTTTCAGAGTCGCGTCTTTACTGTGTTTGGTGATACAAAATGAACACGACGGCACGGCAAGTAATATTTACCTCTACATTTAACTTAGTCAACATAATCAAAGTTTGCTAAAGTTATAAGACTTGTATTTAACAAGAATAAGTTCAATAAGATTTACTCAAATTACTTTAATTTGAGAAAAAAATTGCATCAGAGCAGCTAGTTGCAGATATACTGTGCCTAACATTGTTTAAAGCTAATTTTTTACGTCTTATCAAACTTAATCTTACGAAGGACACTATGCCTAATAATACATGTAATGACTACCTGCCGTGCCACATAAATGAATTGTCATGAAACACAAAAATACATTTTCAGGCAACAACAAAATTATCTATATTAAATCATAGATTCCCTACATCGATTACTTATACGAAATTTAAAGTGTAAGTCCACGTTAGCAGAGAGACAACACAACACACAGTGGATTTATGCGTGCTCATTACAACTATCTCTTCAAACCCGATCTAAAATGTTTGTAATATTTCGTATAGGAAAGGTATTGCTCAAAGTTTTCACTTAACCCTACAAAATTAAACGAGAAAGCCTGATCTTTCTAAAATTATTCAGCGCAAAATGCAAACGTTTCATCATTTAAAATTAAAGTATTGTCTGTATTCAAGTTGACAACTGGCGATCAGGCTACATGTACAGTTGCATTACAAAGTCAACTTATTTCTTTAAGTACCTTCGACATAGTACTTTTTGGACTAATATATTTTCCTACAACATTAGCATAGCTTTATAATTTTACAATAATGTTACTAACAAATATGGCCGAAATGAAATCAATAACACACAAGTTCATATTCAAAATGCTTTCTTGGAAGATATATATCCGTTAATTGACAGCGTGAGAAACGACGTTTCAATATTTTCAACGTTATTGCCTTTAATATGAAATTATGACTACATACTATTCGCTTTATATACAAGTCCAAATCTACAAATTAATTTACATTTCAACGAATTGATTCAGTTACCTTTTATAAAAGTGTTTTATAATATCAGCTTAGCAAAGTGAAAAGTGACTACGGCTATCGTCGTATTGTACTGTGTAGTATCGTCTAATTTATCACCTTCTATTTCTCCAGAGCCATCAAGAAATTGGTCATAAGGTTCATTAATCTATGTATCCTTGAAATAGACACTCAATCCAACTCTACTTATTGACTCGACTATTTTCAACAATCATCTGTCACAATTACTACCAACTTCATTTAATTGGTTTCATTATTCAATAATTCTTAAAAATCATACGTAAAAAATGTCTCTGAGTTAAAAAAGTGACAATTCAGACAATCCAGGCATATGATTTAGTGATGTCGCACATCACATTTCTTCTAAGTCAATGTAAAAAATACTTATTTTGGTAAGATTAACTTTCATTTAATACTGTTAACTAACCGTGTCATCATATATTTTAACTATATCATTTGTAATACCTGTATTTCATTTAATATTGTTTATTTTATAGGACCGCGCTGTACTCAACACTTCGAAAAATATACCACATAAATGTATCATATCTTTTTGTGTATCTAACAAAACTCCATTAACACTATTACTTACGTATGATGCTCCTATAATATAGGCAATACTTACAACACGATATACAATGTTAATCTTATCAAAATCAGTTCATCGCGTCATCTTACAAACAAAATGTTACAGTAGTCCGCAAAGGTCTTGCAACAAGTGTACGTGATCCCTATAAATAAGTCAGTGCGCTGCGTTCGCTACTGTTATTCGAGCTGCTTGTACATATCCTCTATCTGCGGTTTGAAGTAGCTGCGTATTTCCGGTCTCTTCGCCTTCATTGTGGGCGTCAAGAGACCGTTCTGCACGGAGAACGGATCGGGGTGCAGATAAATATCCTTCACCTGGAACAAATTCAAATCATTACAATGCGGCTTGCGGCTGAAATTGATTGTTTAGAAGAACCTTTGGGAACATAATTTTTTTCGTGCCCATTAACAAGATATACTGATATTTAGTTTAGACACCAATGACAATGACTAATACGATTTATACTTAATCATAGATGGTTTGTTTAATAGCTAAATTTATATTACAAGATAGATCAACATTCAAACTACATTAAAAATACAGAAAATCTGAACGGTTCGGGTGTCACGTGAAGGTAAAATTTTTATCGCTTCCACCGACTATTGATTTATATAAATATAACTTTATCAGATGCTATTTTTATACGCAGCTGATAGTGACGAGAGAACTTTGGAGTTCAATGACAATCTTAAATAAAGAACTATTGATAACAGTTGTTTGCCTCAGAAGTATTTGGATTGAAAGATAAAAAACGCATCTGTATCAACTTTGAATTTTAAAATAAATTATTAAATAATTTAAAACATATTTTCCTTTTCATGAATATTTATAGCTGTTTCCAGAACGGTATAAAGGTTAAAGGTGTAAAATTGCATGTGCTTGTGTTTTGTTCTCTAGTTAAATAATATTCTCCTTGCTAGGGTTTTTTTTGAGATTGCAAGAGATTTAGCGATTAGTCCGCCAATTTACATACATCAGTTGGTATAATTTTTTATCTCCCTTTTGATGGTGCTAAATAGAGTCTATCCAGTTACATATGTTATTCTTTTTTCAAATTAAATTAATTATTGGTCGAATAAAGTTCACTGAATCTAAGGGGACCCAATTTGTCATAATCCCACAACGAAGTGAATCAGAAATACAATATAAAGAAGGAGTTGGGAAACAAACAGTCGCCCCCATCCTTCCACAACAAAGCGAGTAGCTAAACATTGAATAATTATATGTATATTCAATTGGTGAAATTAAATGATAATGAAAAGTCCGAGATATGTTTTTGGCGTTTTAACCTGCGATAGGTAAGATTCTAGACCGCGCGCCTAAACTTCGAAACCATCGCTACATTTACCAGTAAAATTTTCTAATGCCTATTTACCTGTTCGAAGGTCTTGAGGCCTGCGTTCCTGCCCCACTGCAGCATGTCCTCCATGATGACCTTCTTGACGCGCTCGTCCTCGCACAGCTGCGAGAAGGTGCCGGTGATGCCGTTCTCGAGCGCCCAGCACTTCACCACGTCCACGTCCGGCACCACCACCGCCACCACGCACGACTGCACACACACACATACCATGTCATATCTACACACCAATGTGCTGTCTCGTGAGCTCGCTGGACAAGATATCCAGAACCATCTAGTAGTTCGGATTGGATTCCCCGGTGGGACTAAGTGCTGTTGGGTTTTTTCATTAGAGAACTCTCATTAGCAGCACGGAGGCTCAAAGTGTGCTATGGCAATTATCTCACCCCCTATTACTTGGATCCAATAACAGTGCTATTGGGTTTTTCCTTAGGGAACTCTCAGCAGAAATACGAAGTCTGGAAATATACCCTAAACTGGCAATAAGCTCTACCCCTAATGCGGAGGTCTAATAACTGTCAAATCGACCTGTGTATAGAATAAGGTTATATTTGCTACATCTGTAACTTTTTTTGTTCTTCAAACAACCACAAAAGTTATGATTATTATTACTTCACTAGTGCAATATATAAAAAAGTTTAACTCAAGGCATAAAAAATCCTTTGGTGGTATAGTCATAAGTAACCTTATTCTATGCATAGGTCGAAATATGGGTGCCTGATGTATAATAAAAACAAAAGATTAGAAATAGTATGACATATCAAACACTTGAATAATCATATATCTTGTTTTTCGCAGGAAATGCTTTGGAGGTTACCTTCAAAGATTCGCCGTGCACGAACACTTGCTCCACGTACTGACTCCTGATGTAGATGTTCTCGATCTTCTCGGGAACGATGTACTCGCCCTGCGACAGCTTGAAAATGTGTTTTCTCCTGTCGATGATTTTGAGGGTGCCGTTCTGAAATGTAAATTGTACTTCAGTCATATATTTTTCTTAAAAAAAAACGTCTACAGTTAAAAGACAAACAACGCTTGAGCCGCCATTCTTTTTGCGTTTGAATAATACAAAGAAGTTGTCATGTCTCGTTATATTTCCTAAATATAAAATGTTCATTACTTTGTCGTGTACAAAATGTTTCAATCTCCTTTTTTTCACCTTAAACTTACTATATGCCAACACTACACATCTATCATTACTTCTTGAAATTGCTACAAAACATTTTGCAAAAAAGCAATTCAAATTAAAACTGTGACGTCAAACTTTTTGGGAGTTATCCAAAACACAGTATATTTTTTTATCCGTTAGACCGCACATTAGTCATTACGTTACCACTTGCAATAAAAGATAACATACAATTGTATGGCTGACAAAAAGCTGGCGTATTCAAATACTCATACATATAGCATATTTATTTCATTGATAACCACGTAAATAAAGAAACCCTGACATTCCTAAACTAAAACCGAAAAAAGAAGTAGATATTTAACAAATTCCCATCAACCCAGTGCAATCACATCAAAATGTATTTTAGCTACACCTATTTAAATTTGACAGTCTTTGCAGCAAAAGGACATATAGGGTGTGATGAAGATGATATACAATGAATTAGCTATCATTATCATCATCATCAACAGCGCTTAAGTCGTCCACTGATGGACATAGGCCTCTCTTATGGCACGCCACTGGGCTCGATCTTCGGCTCTCCTCATCCAACCACTGCCAGCCACCTTGCGGATATCGTCACCCCACCTAGCCAGCTATACCCCATTCTAATTTGACAGTCTTGGCAGCAGAATGACGTATAGGGTGTAATTAATATGATATGTAATGTATATCTCACCGGCAGCCACTTGCCGACGTCGCCGGTGTGGTGCCAGCCGTCCTGGTCGATGACCTCGCGCGTCTTCTCCGGCTCCTTGAAGTAGCCCTTGAACACGTTGGCGCCCTGCACGCACACCTCGCCCTGCCCCTGCGACGCGTAGTACTCCATCTCGGGCACGTCCACCAGCTGCAAACACGACATTAAATAAATAAATACACCCAACAGTCACATACATAGTCCTGACCCCACACTAAGATACGAGTCTTGTGTCGTGGGTATCAGAAACTACGAGAGACTTTTCGGTCTCACAAACACCCAGACCTGAAACAAATATTTGTGGATCACACAAACATTTGTCTCGGTGCGGGGTCGAACCCGCGGCCGCTCGTTTCGCAAGCTTTACACATCAGGAGACTATGAGACAATGCAGTATGAGTAGGCAGGAGTCCACAATTGAACGGTGCGCTAGGCAGCAGCGGACCATTTGGGGCGCTTCTCGCTCTGAGATGCCGCAAAACCGCTCTAAATGCTCGAGATGGTCACCGAGAGGGTTTAGTCGGTAGGCTAGTGTAAGATTTTGGTTAGAGACGGACGGTAAAGGGGCCAATTGTTCTGTGTGCTGAGTTGGAAGAGCATACACCTTACGACCTCCCCGAGGTACCGAATAGGGGAGCTTAAAGCGCTTTTCTCTCTTAAAAAAAACAGGGACCAGATTCCTAGTCTTAGAACAATTTAATATATGTATATAAGCCCTGGGGCGCCGTTTAATTGACTTTTAAAAAAAAGTAGAGAAATAGAAACAACCCTAACAAACAAAAGAGTACATACGTACATATGTTATTTGCGGTAATAATTTCCACTTGGTAACCGAGATTCGTATTAAAAACTGTTTATTTGCATATCTCGGCTATTGAAAGCTTTTATACGCGTCATAAAACATCTCTAAAATAAAACCGATATCAATACGACGATGGAATCCGAACAATAGATTCGTGCTTACGTTTAACTAAAAGACTTATATTTAGGATCACGAAACAATGATTTTCTAGAAAGAAAGCACTAACATTTAAGTGTATGGCGTCAGTATTATGCTCTTTGCTTCCAATTTTAATATAAACTACATTCCACGAATTTTAAAAAAGTACAATCAATTCTAGGATTGAGTACTAAAGCACACATTTGTGTTTACCTTTTATCGTGTTCATCATTCCCCTTAACTAAATCATTACCAACATTCTGCGTTCCATAAATTTCCATGCATATGCCATCAGCTTTATGACTAGTTTTATAAAATCATCAAGCTAAATATCTCATTCCAAGAATGAAGTCGCAACGCCTACAAATAAATATATCTGTCATCAGATGTCACGCGATGTGAAGGATGGCTATCAATATTAAATGCACCTACGTCAAATTCGTAGAAGATGATTGAGATTCGATTAATTCAATAAATTCTTAGTAATGAACAGATTTAATGTATTTCTCCAGCGGTTAAACGCATTCGGTTAAAAGGATCTAAATCAATAATATAACACAGTGTTAGAAGCACTTACAGATTGTCTTCAAAATGAACAATTCCGCTTTTTTTACGACAAGCACTAGTTAATTACGGAAATTTAAAAAATATCTGTTAACTAATAATATAATGAATGTATGTAAATACATTTTCCCACACATGTTTTAGTCCAAATATATGCTTTCCTTAACATTAAACAGCATATAACACACTACATTTTCGCACCAATGAAATATTTATTGATTTCAAATAATTCGTTCTCAATTTACCAGAAAACTTCAGCTAAAAATAAAGCAGAAATAAAAATAACTTCCTGGTACAATAAATTCAATGCAAAAAAATCACGTACAATTTCGCTTCGAAACTCAACGACTGTTTGTCAAGCCCTCTGACGTGTTGTGGCAGCTGCCAATACTTTTAACTTCAGAAACAATAAATCAATGTTTCAGATACATTTTATTGGTCGATACATTTCGATCGCTTCTCAGATTTAATCGCTCGTTAATAGTCAAATGGATTTCAAGATGTTTTATATGGTATGAGAAGAATTTAAAATCTAGAAACACACGCAGTGTTTTTGATTTACTGCTGCATGAATAGTGAATACGTTTATTCTATTAAGGCGTCTATATTAGGAGCTATATACATATACGTATTAAACATTTTATGACTAGTTTAGTCTAGTTTCATTTGCCAGTCTCTTCGGCGCCGGTAATTAGAGATAAGCAAACCTAGGGTTCTCTCCAAGCCCACTTAAACATTAAGTTCCACACAAATAATTTAAAGTGAAAGGAGTTATATAGTCTCTGATTTTACACTTGCATCCTAGAATAAGGGTTATATTTAGATACAATTTTCCAGTGTATTGATTTTCAAAACCAACTTTCTAAAAAGCTATAGGTACAATATTACATCCAATTAAGGACTTGAAGTAAGTAATTACCTTCACTTTGCAACAAGCGACGGGAGGCCCGACGTGTTCAGGCACATGGTCTCCCTGAACTGTGAGAGTCACCGGCGCAGTGCACTCCGTCTGACCGTAGCCTTCCACGATCTGTTGGGAACAAACCACATCGTAAATATTACAACCCAAGCTTGAGTAAATGTACTGGTGTATTCGAAAAGGAAGGCAAGTAATAGCTACGGAGATTACGTACCTATTGGCGTTAACTCTTTCAGTCTAGGTGGTTAGTTTTCAAACCACCTGTTTGAAGTTGATAAAAATTTATTTCCACAACATTTATCGGAGATGTGCTGAACTTTTATAATTTATTATATAGTTGTTTATCATTTGATACCATTATTTGACGCAAAACCGCGGTGGTTATTTTTATTCGAATTTTTAAGAAAGGCGTGCAGTGCTGTTTTTAGAATAGGACATTTTAAAATTCCACAATTAATTTAAGAATATTTACTATATTATAATTTCAGTATTTATCGGTTATTTAATATTTAATGAGTACATATATGATATAAAATAAAGTTTGCGGTTTATATTTTTTTATAAAAAACGTAAATAGTAAGGTGGTTAGTTTACTGACCACCGTGACTATAGTAGGTTTTGTATTATTAATTTTGTGTAAGTATTTTAATAAAAAACACCAGAATAGGATCAATTAGACACGAAAGACTTTCGTAGAAGCGTGTTTCAAAGAATCTTAGCACCAGGTCAAGCAAAGAAACGCAACTTGAGTTCTTGACGTTCTCTCAATGGCTCTGATTCGTCTTCTCCTTTGCTAACATTCATAGGTCAACAGTTTCAATAAAGTTGCGGATGGAAAGCAATACACATCAGCCAAAGCGATCTACTTCACGAAAATGTGCTAAATGCAGCACCAAAAGGGGCAAGAACGTACTGACTGGCAATGCAGGACTTGTAGAGTCCCCCTTTGTATCCGGAAAGATTTTTATAAGAAATAAGTTACATTTAAATCTAAATATCATAAAGGATACATAACATACAAATATACATATTTGCACCGTAAATATATAAATAACTTATTTCTAACTTAAGTTCTGATAGTCTTTTGTTTTCATTATTTTTCTGCCGTCCGTCACGGTGGTTAGCAAACTAACCACCATATTCCACGAAAGCCTTATGTGATATTTTGGCAAAATATTTTTTTTCTTTGTAAATAAACCCCAATTACACTAAATACGTCTTTGTTTGATTTATAAAATCAATAAATAAAAAGTGTGACTGAAAGAGTTAAAAAACATCTCGATAAAAAATAAAAAGAATGACGTGTTCCTAACAACCAATTATTAAAAGCATGTGTTTTTTAGAAAAACGTTAAAATTTTCTTTCTGAATACAACTTGTACGTTGGCTTATAAATATGCCGAAAACGGCAATACGATCAGCCCCTAAAAAGTGGAACTATATAGCAATAAATTGTGGGTACTGTAATGCTGCTTATCCTTTTGAGATATAATTTGGCAATGTTGTTGTGTGTGGCCAAAAATTACATTAACAGAATTGGAACATATGTATATGCTAGCTAAATTTATCTAGCTTTCCTCAAATTTACGAGGTATAAATAAATCGTCTTTCATATTTGCCCTAGCAAATTATTCCTTTGGCAAATGCGCGCTGTTATGCAATTATTCAATAAAATTTATGTTTCACTTGAAAGCTATTTAACTTATGTGTTATTAGAACATATTATATCGTATTATAATCCTGTATCTCAAAATTCTTATATTATATTGATCGAGTAAGTAATATTTTAGTCTTTTCATTCCTTTTCTTGCTATTTTATGAACATTAGAAAATGTCGCTATTTAAAGATATATCTAACCAGTAAAAACAATTTATTTATTAGATCTAATGAAGGTTCATCACAACAAGCGACAGTCACCATAAAATTAATACAGGAAAGGAAAAAAAAAACTAAACACTAGTAAATAAACTACGAGATTTCGCATTTGAATAGCGAGAACCATAAAGCAATCTAGAAGCAATCAGCTTGATTATGAACTTGTCCAAAGAGTTTTTACAACCGCAGCTGCAATTAGAGGTCAGTCACTCTAGAGTGGGTGTAATGATTAAGACAAATCAAGAGATGCCAACACACATGACTCATTAACAAGCAACAATGGTCGAAATATAAATAGATAAAACACAATTTGAAGGAACACTGTCATTTAAATGTTCAGAAGGTGATGAAATTTTAAATAGCGTAGATACGCCAAAAGTAACACTAAGAGATTCAAGAAAAACAAACAAACGATTCGGATTTAAAATTAGAATCTTATGATTATGATGAAATATTATTATCTGGCCTCGTAGTGAATATTTAATGCGTCGGTGGTTTATACCGATCACGATTTTAACAGCCATTCGTCGATCTTAAAATATCATCTAGCTCTTTTGGCGGTTTTCCACAACAGCTGAATAACTATTGAGATGTAAGTGGGAATTTTATGACTTCTTGCAATGTTCGACTTTTAAAAATCCATTATCTATTATCTTTGGAGTAATAATCATTACCATCCGAACGTTAGCTAGTTGATCGTTGAACAGCGTGATGAAAGCTTTTGTAAACTTCGGTTTGCAAAAAAATGACGGACGACCTTTGATCATGTACTACATAGTATAAACTGAATTCATGTAATGGTAGTCAAATATTTGCAAGCGATGCTAATGGACTTCATATCACATGATATTCTATATCTAAACCAAGGACATTTGAAGAACTGAGGAACACATTCTGCGTGATCATTGACAGAAACAAATTTAGATGAAAGGCATTCCAAACTTTTTTGGCTTTCAACGTCTCATATGTTAATAATGTGACTGACGAATGACTGGCGTCACAGGATTTCCCAAACTATTATTATCTAACGTGACTCGTTAGTTACGATCACGTGCAGTTCAATTGTTTTTTTTGATTGAATATACTTTATTACTACCTACAAAAATTAAACAACAAAAATGAAATAATCAACAATGAACAAAAGCTACGAAAGTCAGTCGTATTACTAGATACGATCTCTTTAAGGCAACCTTTGGCACTGGAAGAAGATGCTCTAATTGAGGCAGTTGACTTCAATAATGGTAAAAATAAGTAGTGATGGCTTCGTGGTTTAGGCACGCGATAGAGAATCTCGGCGGTCGCGGGTTTAAACCTCACACACAATTCTAAGTTTTCGAAGTCACGTGTGTATTCAAAATGAATTATGACTTGCTTTAATGGTAAAGGAAAAGATCATGACGGAGCCTGCACATCTAAAGTTCTTAGGAAATTCTTAGGTGTGTGGTCCGCTAATCAGCACTAGGCCAGCGTAATCTATAAAATAATAAGGTTCAAAAGTAAATTCCATACCAGACAGCCGAGGGCGCATCGTGCGAAGGTGAGCACGTTGCCGGCGAGCGGCGCCGACCCGACCACCATGATGCGCAGGCGGCCGCCCATCCCGTCGCGCACCTTGCGGAACACCAGCTTGTCCCACACCGAGTCGCCGCGGATTATACCCCTGAATATACAGCACGCAGATTTAATATGACGGACACGTACGAAAATTAAAGATACACATATGAAACTGATCGTAATTCATAAATCTTGATGTACGCATGAATAAATGACGAAAATGAAATTCTATACAAATAAATAAAATTGAGTGTGTCTGTTTGTAATATTAAAATAGTAATTACCTAGTGCATAATATACCAAAATATCATCATTTACAATTTTGTTTGTCTGTTCCGGCTAATATCTGAAACAACTGGGTTGATTTTGACCGGCCTTTCACCAGCGGATAGGTGATGTAACAAGAAGTAACTAAGGCTACTTTATCACAGACATTTTATTTTTGCACAACTCATTCAATATACACAAAGAAATTCAGATCATTGAAAATGTTCTAAAATCAAATAGTTAAATCTATACATACCTTTTCAGTTCTGACTCCTTGGCCGACAAAGCCATGTTGAACAGCAGCTTCTTGATTTTCGAGTTGGCTATTTCTGTTTGCGCTTTGTCGTAGAGTCTGTTCAGCAGACGCGGCACTGCCGGCATCATCGTCGGCTTCAGAGCGCTCAGGTCGTCTCCCAGTCTTCTGATGTCGCCACTGTAGAAGCCGACTGCTCCTCCTACCATATAGAGAGCGTTCTGGAAAACCAAGTCCCATGTTAATAAAATAATCAGACAATGAGTAAGAAAAGATATTGTCTAGATACCAATTCGTGTTAGAAGTCTATAATTTTCGGTGCACTGTTGTTTGTAGTACAATTTGCTTTTAATAGTTTAATTGGAACAGATTAAATTTTTTTTTGGTAAACATAAATCAATTTATTAATACTTGGTAATCATGTTGCAATGAAAAATCATATACTCCGTATTTGTAGCACCATTGCACAGAAACACAAAACGCGAAAAATAAAAATCGAGCATTCGATTAATGTTAGTGTATGAAACATGCATTTACGTTTGAAATAAAATTTCTCCAATGTGGCAACTAGTGGGAGAGGTTCGCTATTTCTTTTATTTGCTCATCTCTTAGGTTTCTGCACAGTCATTATTTCTATATGGCGATCCCATCGAACACATCTGTTTTTTCTACCAGCGAGGTACCTCCATTAATCAATTCTTTGTAAGCCAACTATGCTATCTTGAATCCTTTCACTTGCATTCGTTTCGTGTCTTATTTTTTCACTTTTATTAGTTGCACATAATATAGGTAAATCAAAATAGTACAAATAGAATAAGTTCCATCACTCTCTGACTTCAAGACCTTTGAAGCATTGTGAATAGTTACATCAGATTTGTTTGCGCATTCCTTTTTATATTCATCTTGGTAATGTAAAACTTGATTAACTCAATTTGTATTTGAAGAATATGCAATTACACTAGAATTACATACTTATTTACTTAGGACCAAAATTCTACTGCACCGTAGCAGTTATAAGCGAAAATGGTACACAACGCTGGTTTATTTTATAATGGGAAAATCCGATCACTAGTATTGTTGAATCTAAACAAGGTTTAATGCCCCTAGAATAAATCCCTGGTGTAATCTCATTAGTGCGAGTAATTCGATTCCCTTAGGGTATAGTTTATCCAGGATTAAGTACATGAGTGCTGAGGCAATTATAACCTTTTGTATAATCTTTTGTTATGTTGTTGAAATAATTTGCAGTTGTCTCTATATGTATTCAAAATCTATATTGAGTTCGTTGGGGAAAACGAATACTGAAATTTTGATACCTATTAAATTTTATGGAAAGTAAAATTCGATCTACGATTTGCAACTGCCTGGTGCTAAATTCAAATATTATGAAGTTATTTGAAAAATTTTGGCAAGCAATCAAGAAACAATTGCGACGATTAGGGCAACATAATATTACAAAAGACAATAGCCTTAAGAAATCCCTTCAGTTAAATTCTATTAAACCACAGTTAATAAATCAATTTTAAATGACTGAAGGAATAATTGAAAGAAGGATCTGGTTTTAAGAGGTCGCTTAAGTCCGGCATTTAACATCTTATTGATAATGGTAATGTTAATGGTATGGTACTAAAGTAGTAGTGATGATTATATTTATAATGATGATAATGATGGTAATAGTGGTGATGATCATATTGATAATATTGAAGGCACACCTCGCAACACCGCTCGAGCATATGCGCCAGCGGTAGGAAAGAGATCATGATGTCGTGCTTGGTGGGGCGGTGCTCGCCGAGCTGCATGGTGACGCTGCACATGGAAGCCACCACGTTTTCGTGGGTCAGCATCACGCCCTTCGGCATGCCAGTGGTGCCAGACGTGTAGCAGATGGTGCACAGGTTCTCTGGCTTCGGTGGCTGTGGGCAAGAATAGAAACATATATCTATAGATAGGAGAAAGAAGGCAAGTTCTCAAAAAAGTTATGTTATTGGCCATATAAAAAAACAAATAATGAACAAACTACTAGTAAATGTAGTTTACATAGCCAACAATGATCTCTTCATTCAGCTACATGAACAGAACACAATAGTGATCAGTATAATTGAACAGTAGGTACTATGAATGTCTTAAAAAGGAGTTTATTAAATTTTGGTTCATTGATTTTTTTCAATCACGCAGATCCTTGGAGATTTCTCGTCATCTTTTGTTAAATTAATTTCATAATTCATAGGAATTAGATGCGATAAATTTTTACTTTATTTAACGCGAACACTACTCATCATCCTTAGGTAGTAGTTATAAGCTTTCAAATGGCTTTTGGGACTGGACATGCAAAAATACATTCTAGGAATTTAATTTAACAAGTTGAAACAGGGAAAAAGATTATAACCCAAAATTTTCATACATAATATTAAATGAGGTCATTTTTACATTCCAATCTAATGTAGGTTAAACATTAACGTAAATGTTTAGTCTAAAGAGATTTATTTCTCCTAACCGCCAATGTTGCATTTTTCATATAAAAACGAATGCAAGTCACATAAAATGTGTTTAAAAGTTGTGACTTCGTCATGATCACGGAAGTAGTTATTTAAACAAACATCACATGAGATTTGCCACCGCAAAAATAAATACAGTGAAGACGAAATCTCAGTTTATATAATTAGAAACTCCTGTCAAGTTCATGAGTGACTCACTGCAGTATTTACACTTGTTTACACTTCTGGTTTCGAAAGGAGACTCAATTAATGGAGAAGGGGATTAACTAGAAATACTCACGACACATGGATGGTCCTTCTGCGCGCCCTGGATTTCCACGTCGGTGAACTTCAAGATCTCGACACCTCGACTCTTCGCCCTTTGGTACGTGGACGGCGAGACTTCTTTTATTGTGATCAATTTCCTGAGGCAACGAGGCGATTGGTCCAAAAGTAAATTGGCTTTTTTGTCGTCTTCACATACGACTAGGGCCATTTCGGCTGAAAAATGTAAACGAGAATTCTAAATAATGAAACATAGTTAATGGCATTAGCGGATGCATTCACAGTTTCAACGGAAATGTAAATGTGATATAAAGCGACATACAAACAACGCATGGTGAAGTTTCAATAGAAACATTTCGATACAATACGTACTTTGGTTAACAATGAAGGCACATGCGTTTGCACCTAACGTATCGTACAACGGCACTATAACCATGGAATAGCAGTAGGCAGCCTGTTCTGTCATGATCCATTCTGGACAATTCTGTGAATATATACCTGCAAACATAAGCAGATTGTATTATGTATATGTTGTACTTCATAATTGTACATATAAAATTTTTGGAATCGGAAACTTACCGACAAAAGTACTCTGTCCGGGTACAAGGCCTTGGCATATAAGCCCTGAACCGAAGTTCTTCGCTCGCAACAGTGTTTCATTGTATGTCTGCCACATATAGGGTTTGTTTGGTCCCTCGCGCCAACCCAGACAATTGCCATTATCTGTAAAGGTATTAAGGAATTGTCATTTGACATTGACTTTATCTCCACCATTTATCATGTCAACAATCTTGTTGAGCGGCCTACACTTGGCTAAAGTTAAATTGCGGAATATTCCACGCTATGTTCAACGCGCTTCGGCTTTCCTATGTTTTATTTTCGAGCCGAGCAATAAGTACACTTGTCTCCGCGAAGCAAAACAACGCAAAAAAGTCGTCTGTCCCGACTACTCTAGTGGCACAAATTACGTATAACTGTATCCTGTAAACCAGTTCGTGAGTGATGTTAGCAATATTTTGTAATACACGGGTATTATCGTACTTATCGTTAACGAGCGGAAACGTAGGGGAAATGAAGAGGGCCTTATGTAGAATTATGCTCGAGTTGTTCCCACTTCAAACTTCACGGTCTAGATGTAAATCAATATTTAATATCAATGACTCCAACTTTTCAAGGTGACACTGTTATTATCTTTATAGTAAATACCCTTTTTGTAGGACTCTACGCTTTTGCTTTGGAGTTTTATTATTTATACTTACCACATTAGACTAATTCATTGGAGTTGAATGCAATTTCGCTTAATTGTAAAAAAGTACTAGACTCAGCGATATGAAACAGGAGTATGACCTTACGTCTAATACTGAATAAAACTATTTTAATTTCACTCACTTGATTCTTTAACACCTCGTCGGAAAGTTTCGTATAGTGTGCGTGTATCTTCGTGTAAATAGCGTAAGAAACGTCCATTCTTGGCTTCCTTATAAAACTTGGACACGCGTACCATTTCAGGTCCCTGCAACACACATAATGCAAATAATGAATAGAACGTTTTTATTTCGACGACGACGAATAATATCAGCGCGTAAAACCGGTTACGGTGTATTGTAATTAATGAAAGGTTCGGGTTCAATGCACGGAATCCTTTCAACGGAAAATCATTTGTAATCTTATTAAAGAGTTCACACACAACAAAGCACTTGCGGCCATACATTTAGAGGAAATACGGTGACGTCATAAGGGACATATTCCAAAACGATCGCTTTTAAAATTTCGGTGATTGTAAAGGACTCAGGTCGCAGCGAAAAGATACTAAAGCTATATGCAAATACCTCTCCGTTAACCTAATGACATAGTTGGCCCACTAACTCACAATCTTGGCTCCGTACATGGAGCACTCTTACAAATTACGGTATATTATTATTACAGTTTGCACAATGATAAAATGGAACGACGAACGGGTCAAAGTCACTTGTGGGAGAGAAAAAACAAATTTTCGAATATAAATTGACACTCCATGAAATGTTATGTCATTAAGGTGATGAAAAGTGTGAATTTAAATATTGTTGGCAAGGAGAGCGTTCAACTTATCAACGTGGACATGGAATGTTTGTATACTTCGTGTGATACAAGAATACTGCGGCGTGAGTAACGCTGGAATTTATTAAATATAACCAGAGTAAATAGTTGAATCAAGCTTAGAATATTAAATTCACTGCGCCTCTCCATGTATACAAAATTTTGTATACAGGGAAACATGACCCTGTTATTACAACGTAACATTTCAGTTAAATATGAAGTGTGTCAAAATTTTGAAACATTAACGTTCGAACGCTCGAGCAATCTGATCTTGAATTTACTACGCAAGGTCAGAAAGAAATTGGTCAAACAGTGCCAAGCGAAAAATGTGCTTGCGATGCCCGAGTATTTATAACAAAACGTCGTGACATGTGAGGCGTTGTCGCCGCTATTTCTGAATTCACTAATGGATGGAGACTGTTTTAGAATTACACGCCGTGCGGCTTCGGTAGCCGAGGCTTGTTAGCAATAAGGCGATCATAAAACGTTATATCTTCATTCAGAAACGTTACTATGGAGGATATAAGAGCCGTTTTATAGCACGGCATCGGTGAATCACCTCTATAACTATCCCGCGTACATTTCTTTGATATAATGACGGGTTCAAATATTTGAGTCAACTGACGTTTGTGTTGCGTCACACAAATTTCTATAAATATTGCAGGAAAGCCCTGAAGAGGGCGTTCCTGCGACGTCGGTTTTCTTGGCAAGTAAAAATGAGATGTATCTGAAATAGTTGACATTGCCGACACGCCTTACTCGATACTATTTCCGCGTAAGATGTTCTTGAGCACCGGCCGCATGTTTACAGGATGTTAACACGGTACTTTATTAACTTTCTTTAATTTTTTTATAGTTAATATTTTCATGACGTCATATACACTTATAATTCTGGTAATAGTAATCCCAAGATAGCTTGTGATGTAGATTTACCACGCCTACTTAATAGTGTTGGGATGAATCAAGCACCCATTGATATTAATGTTGAATTCACAAAATTCAGTATATTTGCGTTGGGTTTTACGTCATTCTTATACTATTTGTATGAACGATCACATCAGTTTGCCGTAATGTGTTATTTGAAAAAACAAAGAGATACAAATAATGGGCTGGAATACATCTTTGTCTATGCATCAGCAAATTTATGTGCACAATGCCAGTGAAATGGGAATTTATTGCAATGGATTGTAAGAAGCGTAATCTATGTAGATCAGCTATCATGATCAGCTATCATTTAACTACAATATTCAATTGTATCTATTTGTATAAGATTCTATCAACTAGCCGACATTACAAATGAAATGATAAGATTTTTACTAGAAATGAAAACAAAACCCTTAATACGACACTTGCCGCTGTCAATATAAAATCAGAATTCAAATTGTCTTCATAATGATGTCGTAATCATTGAAAAGTAAGTATACCTGTCCTCTGTGCAATTAAGTAATTTAGGATTAGGTTTAATTGTGTCATAAACGTGATACAACAATTACATGTTGTATATACTTGACTTAATTGTAATACATCCATCAGTCGGTTGTAATTACATTTTAATACCTAATCCAAACCGTTGGAACTGAAGAAAAGGCCCATGTCTAGTCATATCATTGTGGTATAATAACAAAACCTAATATGAAATCATTGATTAAAACTGCTCCTGATCTTTTTCTGAAATCCTTTACATAGATATCTTAAGACTTATACTATACATTGTTTCATTTCCCCTCTGTCTGTCTGTCTACCTTTAAGCAAAAATCCCGACTAATGAAGCCCAAGACAACTACACGTCATCGTCAACTATTTTTCTAGTGTGAGATTCCGCCTTAGCGACCACAAAACTTACGAGTATTACTGACACGTGTCAATCATCGGCAATTACTAACGGTGCGATGGAATTGGCCGAAGATCAAATATGTCACGGGATAACACCTTACCAGGTTATTGGTCTATGTACAAATGAATATGTAACGTTTTATGCCAAATGTTGGCCGTCGATCATACGAGTACAGACGAGTTCACGTGATTATTCGCACGCCGGCTTTTGGTTTTATGTATGGACTAGTATATTTCCCGCATTTTCGTTTAGATTTAATATTTTTTTATGAGAAGGGAGGCAAACGAGCAAGCAATCTGCCCATAAGCACCCTAAATAACAGTTAATATGTCTTGTTAACGTTTTTTCAAACAGAACTTCGATGCTCGTCTTATCCCTTCAGACGATTTTAGGGAATTCCTTTATCAACATAAAACTGGGTTATGATAACTATCTGCGTGATGAATTTGAGCGTAAACCATTTAGTACTCCGAGCTACATATTCGTCATATTAGTCAGCCACTATTCGTACAGATCGTCATTCCACGAATGCCGGTTGAGTATGAAACGGCAGCGCTGCATGCGATTTTACTCATCGACGCCGGCAATAATTGTCTACATTAGTATAAAATTGCATGCTATACTCCCATTTTCGACGACCTTACATTTTTAGTTGATCAATTAAATAACTAATTTTTCACGAAATGTTTGTTATTTTCTTTCTTTTTCTAACCACTTTTATTAGCTTGGTCTCAATATGAACAGGTCACACAGATTAGCAATGATTGTTTTGATATCTTTGACGTCAGAAAATGCATTTTTTTTTCATAAAATTTATACCTTTTTACATATGTACATACATATATACATACACGCTTATATTCCTAAGAGGGAGATATAGTTCTTTCATTTTTTATTATATAAATGTTTACTATTATTTAATGATCAACAGTTATGTTATGCGTCATAACTCATTAACGCAGGTTAATAAACTTTTATTCTAAATAAGCAAAGTGAATCGTATTAATTGCAGTGACACAATTAATATAAGGTAGTAGTTTAGTGGCAATTAAACTATTCGATAACCAATAATTTATGGATTGCGCTAAAACAGATTGACACCCTCTCAATGGTAGAGGAGACCCGTGCTCAGCAGTGGGCGAATATGGGTTGATGAAGAAGAAGAAGATTGACACTTTATGTAATTTTGCTTTATGTTATTGTTTCGTTGTTGTTATGCAGTAATATATTATATTATACATAACATAAATAAACAGATTGTACAACGAAATCACAACGAACCACTTAAATAACTAATGTAATGCATACGAGTTACACGTCACAAAATTAGCGAGCGCATTGTCACAAAAAGGTTTATGACAGTTTAATTTCATATTAGCTTTTAAAATTAACTAATATAAATCAGAGGAGGTTTGGCATTCATCTAGTACCCACTAAAACCATAAGAATAAATTCTACTTCGAAATTCAGCAAAAACATCAGTATCAATTAAAGAAACACAAAAAATATTGAAATGGGATGAAAATGGAAAAAACTATATTCTTCGTGATATTGCTGGTAGACATTGTATTAAATTATGGTATCAAAAGAAATATAGGACACTACTTAAAATCTAGAGTAAAGTAAAAATGATGTGATTATGGAGTAAGCAGAACCACATGAGAAAAAATTCGAAAGAAAAAGTCAGTTGAATGAACGTATACACTATTAATAATACGTAATTATGTAACCGATGATTTTTCGAATATTTTGGCAAACTATCCAGACTACACACAGGCCTATAAACAGTTAGAAACACAATTAAAATATTTTCAAGTTTTTATAAATAAAGTGGCGTCTACTTTTACGACGCACGTATGTGTGATATTTTAGTTTTTTAATTATCATTGTTACTGATTGTGATTTTATTTTGACGTGATTTCATAACTTTTGGTGGCATTCGTTTAGTCACATGACGCTGAGCAGAGACTTCTTTATTTATATATTTATCCCGTATCATAGGTTTTTGGAATTCACCGTTGAGTGTCGAGAGAATATAGTAAAATTTTATTCGTAGAAAAACCATCGGACATATCTGTTTTACTATTTTTATTGTCCTTTATGTATTTAGCATTTTCCTAATAAAAATATATTTCATTACCATGTCTACTATCTCGATTATCTCTGAACTAGAAATTATAAAAATCATTAGTATTTAGGGGTGAAAGCGTTAACGATCGAACTCATTTAAAAACTTTTTTATATTTACAATGATATTTTATAAAATATTAATCCAGTATAAATTAAAACCAGTGTTTGCATCACAATCGGTAAATAGTAAGTGGATAGACTATTAGTAATACTACGCATAATATTTTGTAATCACCAGGATATTCTCACGAGATAAGTGATGTAAATATAATAGCATTGGTCCAATTTAAATTGCTATACAAATACCGCCGATTGGAATATCCAACATCATTTACGAACAGATTAATTTCTCAATAATAAAATTGTGGGTTTGTTTATATTGCTTTTAAAATATACGTATAATTTTTATTTTAAATTGCCTTAATGAACTTTTTCTTTGAAATGCTCCGACGGATATTAAAACTTACGATTTAAAAAAATATATTTTTAACAAGGATGTAAGGTATAAATTGTGAACGGACTGTAGCAGGCTGTTGAAAGCAATTGCAATTGTAGATTTCAATTAAAAAATCCTCTATTTCGTGGTACGAACAAAATTTACAAAATGTGGTGCATAAAACACTATTAACAATTTTTGAAATATTTACGCACTTGACTACGAAAAAGTACATCTCATATTATCTGGATTTCTCGAAAGATATATCTTTCACGTATTGAATTTTGTGAAAAAAGCTTACAACTATTTTAAATGCAGATTTTATTAAGCAAATCCGAACATAGTAAACGTCATAGACATATTTAATCAATTAAAAAGAACTTCTAGAATGTGTTGTTTCTATTTCTAATCAGTCGCACATGTATATTCGACAGTGAGACTTCTAAATGATCCGAATCTAAATGTTACGGAGCTCTGCCAACTGTTGGGACGTGACAATCATCCAACAGTGTTTCGACCTCTCTAAAAGCAATTATATTTTACGCAATAGTTTACATAAATAATAGGTGCAATTAGTCCGCGTCGCATGTTCATTTTACTTTTAAATTTCTACATTTAACACATTCTCCAATAAACCTTGTGATGCAAAAGATTCAAACGGTTCAGATCAAGGACCCGTATAAAAAAGACTGAGCCTTGTAGAGATAATTGTATTTTTTGCCGTATCCGCTCTTAAGAGATGCATATCGCGTATTATCAATTAGAGTTAATCACTCTATTGTATTGTTAGCAATTCATTTATAAATCATATCGATGCACTTACTCTTACTGAGTCCGACTGATCAGTCAGATTTATCGGAGGTCGGATCGGGGCGACCCCGACACAGCAATCACAACACGCCATTGTTTGAATGTGACCGTTATCACAACTTATTTCACGTATTCGCGAAAACTACAATCAAGCGGTCTCACATTGCGCAACCATTGCCGTTTGGTTGGTAGTAACTTTTCATTGGAATTCACTAATCACTGCGAGTCCACACGAGTCCTTGTTGGGCGCGACAGTTCCGGGCGCTCGGTGTTGGCTGCGGCGGTATTTGGCTGAGTTTGCGAGTTACTCGTCACTTTCGCTACAGTCTCTTGGGTACTGACAGGAGAGCAGCGAGCAGGGCTGCCCGACGTACAATGAGTTAAAAATACCGCTCGAAGATGCGCTGCCAACTAGACATCGTTGGCGGTTGGGATTAGGACAATTCGAACTTTGATACCGCAATACTAGTATTTATTTTATTTTCTTTGGGTTTCTTTACGATTTCGGGGATTAAATTTTTAAATTTAGAACGTAAAACTCAATCCAATATTATTAATCTAGTTATTTATTATTTTTAAGCAACACCAACATCGTAAATATCTTTATTACCTATTTATTTATTATAGGTTATTGTCCGATAAAGTTGTTGCGTTTTATTTATTGGTCTAATCAGAATCAATTTCAACGGCTAAATTTATTTTATTTACAGATAAACGCGAATATTTCCAAGACATTTGAATTATAAAGTTACGATTTACAACAGTTGGTTACACAGCTGGCGATAGGATATGATAATTAATTAATAAAATACAAAACTTTTTTCAAGTTATCAAATAAGCGTAAGGATATGAGACGTAAAAACACGAAGAGTACTAATTTTCGGTACCTACGTAATTAGTTTACCTACAATGTATAGGTAAAAAAGTGGCAGATAGAATTAATCTTTACGATAGGAATTATAAGCTTCACCATTACTAAAAACTTGTCAATTAACGTACTTATGATACATTTTTCATCTTTACTACTCCTAGTTTAAGTTTTTATATCGATATGATGCAACAAGACATAATCCTTATTCTTCAAACAGATGCCCAATGTTCATCCGTATCAATCAACATCATTATCACACTTATTACATGACTTACATCATTCCCATCATATCAATATTATAGGTATGATAAATGGTGACTCACCGGTTCCAGCAGGCTCTGCTCGTGCAGTGTGACGAGTGGTTTCTCCGGCTTGGGCCTGGTGCTAAGGTAGAAGGCGGACGCGGCAGCCACGCCGGTCAGTGCCAGCGCACCCGCCGACCCACCCACCATCCATAGGTATTGGTCGATCTCGCTCACTGCGAAAAAAAAAACGATGAGATTAAATCCTCTTTTCTCTATTCACCCCATAATTTTCGTAGATTTGTGTTGGCACAGGTATTGATGTAGTAATTCCATTATCTATTCACCCCATAATGTGCTAGTTCAGTAAAGTGATGATTGAATGAAATTGACGCGATAATTAGTTTACATAAATGTTGAAAAAGTAATTGAACTTTTTGTCTGAACGCAAACCTTTAGTGAATTTAATTTCCATTCATTCGTTTGATAAAATCAAATATTATGTAACCCATTTCACCGAAGAACCGTTGCATAGCACATATTCGCTCGCAAGTTTAGAAATCTGTCATTACGGAAAGTAAAGGAACTTCCTACATTCGAGTACTCACTAGCGGTAAATATTGGCTTTTTGCGTTGCGGAAACTGTTTTTACTTTAGTGCGCATCGGGGTGACCTTGTTGTACAAAAAAAAGAAAAACAAAATAAAGTCTGGTGGTTCAAGTCATAACATGTACCCTATATACCTAAAAGAAGAATATTTTTTTCATACAATAAAATTGACAGTAGATTGGTTACAGCATGGATCGGTTTTAGCGAAACTTGGGGATATTGACTCCTCATCGACTTGCCAGCGTCAAAGTAAGACGGAATATATAAATTAAGAAAATTATAAGCCCAAAGGTATGAGCGTTACTAATTAATGGCAGCCGTAAATCGCGCACCATGTAATTACATACAAAGCGAAATCACAAAATTACACGTTGCTGCGACTAAATGAATTGATTACATATTAACTTAATTTTATACCTCGTTCGTGACATGTGGAATAAAATGATTTTTTTTTAATTAACTCATTTAAGTGTCGATGACATTAAGACCTCATAGGTTTTAACTATTTTAGCAAGGACTAGGAAACTTTACATTTTCTAGTATGATTGTTGATAAGGGCAATAATAGTTAATTTGTGGCTGATTGATCTAAACGATAAAACGAAACGCCAAAAATAAATCAACGCGTGAATCAGTCTTTACAGTACGCACAATCGTCAGTACGTCAATAAATCGTCAAAGCCATATAAGGACGAGTCGATATTGGCCCGATAAAAACACGAGAAACATTTATCTGTAAGACAGGTACTTTCGATAATGACCCGTGTGCAAACGGCCTTTGTTGTCAATCTCAACGTGGCTAATGAAGATTGAAGTACTGACTCAAGTATTTATTTCCTGGTCGAAAAGAACCTTCGTGAATACGATGCCATGTTTAAATTATTATTGGATTTACAGAGCTTCCAAAATTCGAGAATTCGATTCTCCTGTGTATAATGTAGGTATCGTATTCATGATCCTAAGACCTGAGGATTCAAAAATCCTAAGAATTAATCGTTATAGGTACTTTGAATCTTAAAGAAAGCAATTTGAAATATATAAATGAGAATATCGTGACGCCACGATAAATCATTATTAACTATACAATACACAATTTTACAACGCTTTTCGCTTCTATGGAAATACCGCCATAGAATATAATACACAAGAACTCTCAGCACAAAACACGTACACTCGCTTGTAAACACCTGAAAACCATAATGGCTAAATCATGAAGCCATCTAATCACGTTTAATTCAATCAGCCTGACTTTACGAAATGGTATTTCGCAAGCACCTAGATTAGTATAATAAATATTTGCAGATTAATCAATTTATAGCAAACCTACTTCAGAATGAATTCATAGCGGTTATTTATTAATCATTACTCGTTTACTGACTTGGCAAAACGTCGAACTATATCTATCATTCCATTTTCAAAAATCGTATCTCACTGAATCCATCACTTAAAGTTAGATTTTTTTTAATAAACTAAAAAGTCTAGTTTGCTTCTACGTACAACCTCTTCCATGAAATGTAAAACGTTTGGAACACGCGAAGGTCAATCAACCAAGGACAAATGACAAAACGCTGCATGGCAGTACAGCAAATCCACAAGCGTTATTATAATCTTATGCACAAGGAAATGTCAGCGAGACAACTTTCATGCAGCCGAGCGAGGAGTTCCTGGACTATAAACTGCGTGCAGTCTAGCCAGTTTAGAAAGTGGAAACTTGGGAGCGCGTGCGCAGACATCGTATTAGCGCATAGATTTCTCGGGATTCTCTCGCGCTTTCCACTGACACACTTTTACTTCGGCGAACAACGAAAATTAACTTGTCGGTTCTAGTCATTGCACAATGCACGTAGCACATAGATAAATTATAATGCCAATGATAAAATGAAGATTACGATCAGGAAGCTACAATAGTTGTGTAAATTTACTTTTGTGAATTTGACAGAAGTCCATAGCGTTGTAAGGACTCTAGAAGCTGTAAAAGACAGCATGATTCTAATCATAATGTCTAAATTAATTCCAAGTAATCTGCAGCTTTGAAATTATGATAATTTGATTTAATTAGTAATCACAACTTTGATATAGTATTTATTGCAAAATAAAACAAGTGTAGCAGGTTTGTGAGAAATAAAATGCACATTATGAAAGACTGGTCAAAAACCGCTGCGTGTGCATAAGAAGTGAAGCAAACCGAATAGAATTAGGCACAGGGCTACACGAATCGCAAAAGTCAATGTCGTAATCAACATTTCAATCATTAGAAGGGCTCACATATAATTTGAAGGTAACGTTTAAGGTCGCATTTGTCGGCCTCGATACCTTGTCTCTTGTATAACCGAAGGTACTTGTCGATTTCAAAAGTTAGAACCTTGGTGCTCTAATTTCCCCTCATTGTGCATTCAAAGGGCGTATCAAACATGACGGCCCTTGAAGGGCCTCTCGGTCTTTCAACAATAGAAGCGTATAATCGTTTATTTTTATTAGATGATATCGCTTCTCATGAAGCCACGGCTGTTTTACATCTCATTTAAACCGTCGTTGTGTGCAAAAATTATAACCAAGTCGTGCGAAATTAGTGATACCTATGCCACCTGGGCGATCGATGCAATCAAAACAACCATCACGAGAATCGGCTGCATATTTAATAATAAATTGGATGTACCGCATCGACCTCAATGTACACATAGTTAGAGCTACACGTCCAGATGTGATTACTTCGAAACTACTGATTATTCATACATGCTAGTTAATAATATCACTTACGACTGCTGCATTGGTTCCACCAGACGGGTTTTTCCTCAGTATAAACTTCAGTCTTCTTTTTTTCTCTTTTCTTTAGTTTCTTTTGTATTTTCTGACACTTCTCCTTAACACTAATTTCAGTCTTGACCTCAAGATCAGTCTTCACTTTGTCCTTTTTAACGTTGAAACCGAACTTTCCACTGCCCATTTTGTCGTTTATTTTTATCACTGATTCCACTTTTTAAATTAATGTAATACTGATGTGTGCGGTCGCATAATGTTTTTCATCGATGTCTAAGCCATAGTTCGTATCGCTAAATGATTAAAAAATGTTAAACTCAACACTGGCCGTGTTTGAACCGTCCGCCACTCGTGTGTCGTAAAGATATTCGATATCATACAGTATTGCCGTGGCATTAATCGGAATAAATAAAACTGAAGGTTTTTATAGAGCTATCTACAGAAGGCTCTGACCTTGCATCGTTCAATAACACAAGATTTTGATAACCGATAAGGAATCTAGCGTCTGTTGTTTATCAAATTTTGGCTGTGGTCATTGAACGGATTATGAATAGATTACATTATTAATGACAACATTGATAGAATGACCGCGCGAAGGCACCACAGTCGCCCGCTAGTCTGTGTCACGTTGTGATATTTTTGTATTGGCTCAAGTTTTTTAAGGAAGTTCTCACCGCAACGATTTGCGCAGCCACTCAAGTAAATCGCAGGCATTTACGTCATTGGAGCGAGACCTGTCCCTAGCATTATCCTGCCTTGTTCACAATTTGTTGTGCATGTTACATCTCTTTAACATGACCTTAAGGAAGTTTTACTTTATGAAAAGTGTTTAAATTTTTAGAAGAACCAAAGTTAAAAGAAATAACACTTTTAAAATTCTACCTTTGCATAATTTAAATAAAGCCCATCTAGTTTAGTTGATAATAATTTAATACAATATCTTTGATTTATTTGAAATCTGTAGGGATATCATTCATTAAGGGAGTACGGAAACTTTATGTTAATTCGGACACGGCATGAAATATACATGCGGTGTGCAATCTCAGACTAATTGTGATTCATTCACTTTTTGGGCTAACTAATTTAACATCAAGTCTTGGTACAACGTTGTGTATGAGCGGATTTTTATTGCAAAGGTCTTTAAAACATGCATTACAAATGGACCGATAGTTTTATTAAATTGCACTGATACATTTAAAATTTCACCGAAGCCCAATTGCCTTTAATTAACGAAGTATTTACTTGAAAAATTTAAGAGTCCCGTTACCGGAAGTTTATTTTATTAGTAACAAACGCTTGGATATCTACTATTCTACGCAAATAAATAAATACTCTAAGTCGCCACGCGTCTGTGTTCTTTGCATATCAGATCAAATAAACAACATTACATTTGACGAATACGAACTACTTCGGTACGTAACAGTCCGTAACAAATCCTCAACTACACACAAACGAAACTTGTAATCTTTCCATCGAATGCGCGTCGCCGTGCTGACCTAATAACTTGGAACTGCCCACGCAAGCAACACCAAACCGAGGCGCAGGAACAAATAATTTGATTATTAATTGCCATGTCGTCTTGCAGCCGCAGTCCGCTTCACATGAGACCAGGCCACCCGAGGGAAACCAAAACTTGCCGTCCACGCGGTGCCAAATCGATCATATTATTTATTGGGTCGACATTTGCCGTCATATGACTAGTGTTTTGGAAATAGTAGGTGACTGTTCGGCAACGGAGTGATGCGATTCGTAAACATGACCTACTCGTGTGCATGTTGTCGATTTCACACCTCAACCGTTGAAAGTTATTAGCATATGCTGCCAAAACATAAGCACGCTAGGAGCCGGAATGTAGTGCGCTCGATGTGAATTCCCTATTTTTTCGAATGTGTATTTGGCGCTCCATGTTTCGTTGAAGGCCGCCACTGCAACGGAGCTTTGTGTACAATACAGTTACGTGAGAGCACGAAGGAGTTGTCGAACACTTATATTTGTGCGCCGTCATTTAAGTTCATTATGGTGGCACGTGAGTGTCGAGCCGGTCGGTCACGCTCGCTCGCCAACCGCTACACAAGAATCGTACCAATAGGGACTAATAAAATTGACGAGCATTTCCGCTATCGGCACATTCACACCTAACGGTAGTTCAAACGTTTCGATCTGGTTCACGAAACAATAAAATTACTATCGTCACGGAAACATGCTCTACGGTAGGCCTATTCAAATTTTAATCACCCGTCGTGCGATGCATCCACCGAAATTATAGATGGCCTAGGTTGGTAACACGCGATGTGACGTCACGCCGTACGGTATCCAATAAACTGCAACGCGAATCGTGAATCGTAGTAGTAGAGCGGGCAACAACAAAACCGGAGGTCGACGAACTATGAATGCGGCGTGTTTTGATAAGGTCGCCAATTCGCCATCCGGCAATTTTTTCTCCGAGAGAACCGCAGTTACAGTTAAAAAAGTGCTACGCGGTCAAACGCGGACCGTTTTAATTACTTCATAGTCACGTAGTTGTAGTAAACCGTTAATGGAAAGTGATATGACAAACCGGACGAGGTTTTTGTTGAGCTGGGTTGGTTTGTGAAAGAATAATGATAGTATGCAGTTAGTGAGCGACGCTTTGTCACCCTGCCTGCTGCATAGCAACGTGACACATAGTTGGGTTTCACAAAATCAAAACAAACACATCCGCGTGTCGCGCGTCCACGCGTGATTAAACTCGCGAGCGTTTTTATTGTGATTCGTGTAAGTTAATGTGTCGATCGGTACTGTTTTAATGCAAATTGAACTATAGCCATTCCGTTTGCAGCACAACGCCGGTACTTTCCTACTCAAAAACTGCTCGAGTAGGCGCCTGCATGAGCATTTTTGATGTTAGAAATTCTCTATAAAGACTATTTATGCTTGCCTTAATTAAAAACTAAAGACCACTTTAGACCTTAATTAAAATGCGCAGATTTTACAAGAATGGCTGATTAATTAATTATATTTTAACACATTAATATGTCATAAAATATATCATTCAACTTCTAGAAACTGTTTTATACACAAAAAGCTATTACGGCTTTTTTAATATCCAAATATAAACGTACTTTTTTATTGGCTCGCCGCTCTACGTCACAAAACGGTAATATTTCTCATGATTAAACACGTTCAAATTACTTAAAACGAACGGTACAATAATTGTCATGGCACATCTGACCATCCTATTACTGTTGAGGAAAATTTTCTATATTCATAGAACGATAAATAAAATAACGAAAAGTTCAGAAACGAAACGATGTAAAGAAATTATTACAGTATCGATTTGTTGCATCCACTTGAGTAAATATTATAAAATTATTTTTACTCCAGGACTTTTTTACTTTTAACTAGTCTCAATCCTTTTAAAACGAGTAAAACGAGTAAAACCGGTGAATTTTTACAATCAGGTTTAAATCTAGGCATAATTAAAGGCCTCATTTCCTTACTTACAAAATTGAATTCGGTACGACGCGACTAGAATTGAAATCACACGCGAATCTTCGACATAAAACCGCTATAAACCTTTCGTGGCCGATGTTACGCAAGCGGGTACCTATGTACGTACACGAATGCACTTCCTAGCGACTGCGCCTGCGCATACAAAACGATACGCCCACTGTATGTGACTCACTTCGCGTCTACACGACAAGCGCTCGAAAACCTACTTATTATTGTAACTTACATATAACAACAATGATATTTATTACGACAAGTACGAAAATTACAGAAAAGACAGGATGTCTTTACTGTTTCTGTGAACGTTTTGTATTCTATTATTGGCAACGTTTGGGAATTCAAAGCCATTTCGCTACACAATCGCAAGTGCATCGACGTTTATGGATTTTATTCTAATGGAAATAAAGCGCGTAGGTTTCATGCTAACAACGGCGTTTCTCGTGTGACAACGTATGAAATGCTCAAATCGAATTAAATATTCACCCACTATTACGGTTATTCTTAAATATTTGATTAAGCCAGCCTAAAAAAATTGAGCCACATTAAGCTTTTTTATGTTTTAAATGCACCGGCCAAACTCGAGAAAAAATTAAACCCGAACCAAAAAAATATACTAAACTCGACATCATCACACCTGCATGCGCCGATAAAAACTTCACATTTCAAACGGTCCGTCAACCGTCAGATGTTTTACAAAGAGCAAAGGTAAAGGCCACAATATTATTAGGGGCAAACTCAAAAAAGGTTTGGTCTTTTTGTGTTGGTACAGGCGTCCCCTTCAATTTGCGTGATGTGACCTTCGGTACTAGAATCACGGCAACATTGTATCATTTATCTTCGTTACCTCGGACACTGCGCCGAGAGCATGCAGTTTCTTTGGCAATGCCAAAGGGCCGGTGTACAATTATTAAAACACATACCGCGGTTATTATTATATACTCTATCTCACGATATTATCGTTGACTCTACAAGGTATAATGTGCAGAAAACGAGCCTTGTCAAATAAGGAGACACATTTATTATGGCTAAATGAAAGTTACCCGTCTATTTTATCCATGGCACTTTTATTCGAGTGCTTCAAAGTGTCTACGAGCTCTAATTGCAATTTGCTTATCTTAAGCTCTCAACAGACTATATAAACTCTGTATTGAAGTTGTGAATGCGGTAAATAATTACTTCCTATATGGAAAAAAATCCAAAAGTATTTCGTCCATTTTCCTCAAATAGGCCGTGGACGGATTGTCTGAGCATTTTCCTGTTCTAGAGAGCAGGTGCGTCCCGGGCTCTCCGCAACCAGCCCTTTCAAGCGAGCGCTGTTTATCCCCATTGTGAATAGACGATGTTAATTTATCTACAAACATTTTGTAATTTATGTTCACTCTGACAAGACTGCATACAATTTAATATGAGAAAATTAGATTTACGAGATAAAAAGATATTCTATAGACAATGAGAAGATATAAAAATGTAACTAGTCAACTAAAACAAATTTCAGTATTAAAGGATTGTTAGATCACGAGCGGAATACACGGCGAGTTAAACAGCCGCCGAGATATTTCTTGGTATATTGATATTTCTTGCAAGCCCATGGTCTATACGGGTAAATACCATTAATAAAGGTCTTGTTTATCCTTTTATAGATATCCAAGCATTTTGAGACGGCAGCGTTCAACGGAGCGACATTTTACGATTTGAACTCGTGACTCATTGTACTTAAGAGGTTGCTTATGCGGGGACTAAATGTAAGGCTAATAGACAAAGGCTCCTTTTAGCGTGCTGCTGTGACCCAAAAACACACAGTGGCTATCAAATTTCTACCATAGAGACGAAGCGGAGAGCGAGTCGTGATCGCCCGGAGCACGATCGCCTATCGCTTTTTGTACCACAGTTGCTATTAAAATAATAATAGCCCCTTTACCGAAGCCCTTTAGAGTAATAAATGGTTATTCCGTACCTATATAATATGGCAAATATGAGTTATTGGCTCGTTCTGTTTCGTGATTGCGTGAGGACATCGACTCTGCGTAAATCAAAAGTGGTTCATGCAATTACCAATGGGTCTTTTAAAAAACGCATAAAACAGTTTCTATTGGAACTTAAACGAATTGAATTGCAAATAAAAAAGGAAAAATAAATAATACTGGCTTTTGTGTTTACGAGATGTACGATCAAAATAATTGTGAACCAGTTCCAGTGATGTGTGTAGATCGTCAGGTACTTACAAGTAAGTGATGTCGACTTATCTAAAGTCCGCGCCGATTGCAAATGCAAATTGCATTTTAACCCTTACATGGGCATAATAAGAATCTGGTTTCGAATGGTGACATTTGTTATAGAGATTTTATAGCACTATTCTAAAGACTGTCCCTTACCAAAGGCAGTGATAACGTGCCTGACGTGAACTTTCTTTGTTATAACAAATGCACAAGATTATCTAACAGCCACGTGCATTCATTACACGTTACGCTCGAGCAGATACGAGCAGCCAGCACGGCGATATTTACGAACCGGAGAACAATGACATGTGCAATTTTATTACAACATCGTAACAATGAATAAAAAGACGCACAGAACGTAGCGCGGACACACAGGCGGTGGCGACACGCGAGCGGCGGTACAAACACACCCGTAAACACTATACCTAATGATGCTAACACTGATTCTGTTATCACGTTTCGGTATAAAAATCGGTAAATGGTGTTGTGTGCGCGTGCGCAAGATCCCGCGCGGCCGCTGCGCCGGCCGTCCGTTCCGACAATGCGGTCCTATGTCGGCGTGCACTGCCTCCCCCATTCTCCATCCACATAGCCACCTCTCTCTTTGGAACGGTCCGCGGGCTGTACTCCGTATACTAGCTGTGCCTCCGGAAGCCGCACTCACAATACGATCGAAGCGTAGGACTCGCGGGCTGAATTCGATGCGTGCTTATCTCTGTTTTGATTGGTCGCTAATGAGGATTTAGTTAATTATCTGTCGCTAGCGACAGTTTATCAAAGACGAAATATTCGGGCTTAGAATGTTAATCTGTTCACATAAATACGTGTGTAGTTTAATGTTTTAAATTTTCCTGTTAATAACGAATATTTTAACAATAAAATATAGAGAAATCCTTTAAGAAATCTAAAATCCTTAGCCAGCTTAAATTTATCACACATAAAAATAGTAAGTGTATCGATAAAAATAATAAGCCTTTTCCTACATTTCAGATTACATTTCCGTTAGATATGTTTATTATCAAACTCGTTACACGCAAATGGAATTGCGAACATTAAATATTTAATGTCTTCAAACAAGAACTAATTGACAACCAATATTTTGATTTCACTGTAAATAATATAAGAGGTACCTTATGTTTCTAATTCGATAGCGTACAATAATATTTGTAAAGACAACAGCTAGGCTATTTTAAATTAAGAAATGGATACTTGACATCAAATTATGCTGTTTATTAACGACACAAATTCAATAGTTAATGTAGAGTATAGATGTTGGGGACAAAGAGCCGCCAATCAGAATAATGTAAATCATTTGTTATATGTAATTAGAATATGTGATAGCGATTACAATAAGAACACTCTTTTGAAATGTAAAATATTAAAGGGTGCCGGCGAATAAAAATGCCGTCCTGTGATTGGCCGAGGACGACTAGTTTTGTAAGGTGGCATGTATTAGAAGCGCGGAGCTTTGCGTACATGTGATTAATATAACTTTAAGAGCAATTAATCTAAGTGATGTATTTGACATTATACATATTCAATAATTATGATTTCATTTCATTTCGTTTGATATTATGAGTAATAAGTAAGAACCGGCGCGCGCGCTCGTCGCTGCATCGACACTCGTCGCATTTACCTAAACTCGGCGAACCGCCTGGCGTTTAAACCGTCTTAAGTAACGTGTACATTTGGCACTCGGTACGTCCCTGCCGAGGAAGCCACCAGCATAAGAAAATACATCTGTGAAAATGGAAAGAGGAGTTTTTATTTGAAATCAAGACCCAGTGACGCCACTCCCCAACAATAGGAATAGCACATAATATATAGAGTTAGCAGTGCAGTGATGGCCTCGAGGTTTGGGCGCGCGGTCGAGAATCTCGACGGTCGCGAGTTCGAACCCCAGGTACACACCTCTGACTTTTCGAAGTTATGTGTGTATTCACATTGAATCATCACTTGCTTTAACGGTGAAGGAAAACATCGTGATGAAACCTGCACACCTAATAGTTCTTAGGAATTTCTTAGGTGTGTAGTCCGCCAACCCGCACTAGGCCAGCGTGGTGGACTATGGCCTAAACCCTCTCAGTGGTAGAGGAGATCCGTGCTCAGCAGTGGGCGAAAATGGGTTGATGAAGAAGAAGATAGAGTTAGAATATTTTTGTTTTTTAATAATTCGGTCATTGACACCTATACGACGAACATAATTTTTACCATATATAATGACATAATGGTGTAAGCATGGCAAATACCACACATCTGTAATTCTTGAAGGGGTAGGTAGAGGTGCATTACTGCACTCATATACCGTCGGGTATATATCAGACCCAGGTAAAAGAGGTCGGTTGCGGTTCTATTACCTTTTTTTACAATTCCAATAACATTTTTAAACCGGGAATCGAAACCGGGACCTCCAGATCGCACGGCACTCTAAATAACCATTATATTCAATCACAATATCATAAACATCAATATGGGATTGAAGCTTTAAATCGATACGTTTATTCGTGTTGAATTTCCAAGGCGGAGTCCTAAACATGTAAGTGATTTAGTTCATTAGCGCAGTGCGTTTGAAATTATTGCATCAACATCGGGCCCGGCACACATCTATTACTCGTTCGAGCGCTTCATTAGGTTCACGCTCTTAGGCCATTCCATGCACTTGACCAATTAGTTTATTTGTAATATAAATTTAGCCTCATCACTACACGTCATTGGTGCGGACTTATCAAAACCCATGTTTTCACTTGTTTATGGAGGCTCGGCTTGTCGGCCGAATGTATAGCATTGGAATATAAACTAGTTGTGAATGTCTGAGATATATTTGTATTAAGTGTTCCGCTTTCTCTAAAACGATCATTTAAAAAATATATAAATAACTGTTATAAGTAGTTGTCGTAGACCTGTCAGTAAAATTGGATACTACACACACTCATTCATGAAATAAAATGATTTTACCTGAGGTTTCGAACGAAAATTGAAAGAATTTCGTCAATTAATCATCGGAGATTGGTTAAAAATCTATTTCTGTTACATGTGCTGTTCAAAACATGTATTAAAATCGTGATTGCCGCAATACTACTACTTTATGACAGACTGATAAAACCCAAACAAAACCCAGACAAAGGAGCTGCTTTGGCAATCAGATAATAACTACACAATAATCAAACGAATAAAATGCGATATCGAGTAAATCTTTAAGCGCAGCGGACGCGTGTACGTTGAATCGTAAACAAAATTGCATTCCTAGAGGATCCAATTCATGAAATAAGATGAATAAAGGGACAAAAACGAGCGTGTAGATGAAACATCCATGGTATTTGCTTGCTATGCGCAATTCTTACGAAATCCGTTTTAATATTGACATAAACATCGCTCGGGTCGCTGCAGTAAGACAAACAAAACGCTCGCGATCCGCAAGGGCATCGAACTAGACCGTAAATTGCACCGTCCACTATAAAACTGCAATGTAATTTAATATCCATAATATTTTGAACCGTCACATAGTCAAACATGTGAACCAATTGAGTAAGCATGTTTACATGTCTTTTATCGCTACAATCAGAGGGTATAGATAGTAAATGTATGCTTTCCTGGAAGAGGTAAATCGATTATCTTGTAATAGATGAGGTATTGGTAGACCCAGGTGTAGAAATACAACTCTACCTTTCCCTCCGTTGATAAAAATCTAATTGACAGCACGAAATTATATCGTAATTTTTTTATCGTCACTAAAACCCAGACCTCCATTCTGTATAACATTGATTAAATCATATCAAAATATTTCTTGGTAAAAAAAACAATTTGCTTCTTATCATTCGGTCTACTCTCAACTACAGCACTCGGGAATCTGCTAACTATTCGATTATAATCGATTGTACCGATTAGCTATGACTTAGGTATGCGATCGATAAGACTGCAATACTACGTGATATAAGTATACCTATAGAATATAGCAGGTTAACAGAATTTGATTTTTTGAGCATATGTGTGTATTAAAATTGTGTGTTTTAAAAATAAACTACCACGTACTTTTACGAACGTCGTGAGGAAACCTGCACATCTAAAAGTTCTCAGAAATTTCTTAGTTGTGTAATCTGCCAGCCCGCACTAGACCAACGAAGACTTAGTCCTCCCTCGGTTATAGAAAACCCACGCCCATTCGTGGGATGTACACGGACTGATATAAAAAAAAATAATTATAAAAAATTCTTTATTATAATCAAACAAATTTTGCATTACAAAAAGGCCTCCCTGACTTCTGCACTAGCAAAGGCTGTGTTGCAGAAGTCAAATATGATTAATGGGTTTGTCATCAATAAATTAACCCATTAGGTACCAACTTTTTTCTGTATTGTTTGACATATTTTTCAAAGAGTATATATAATAAGGAGCACATAAAAAAAATATAAAAAAAAAATAACAAAATAAATTTTTAGTCCATCAGTCCAATGTTCCCATTTGGGAACATAATAAATAAAGAAATTCAATAAGTACTGCCATCCATTGAATCAAATTACTAGTTACAAGCTATTATTTAGATGCTATTTGATATTATTTTACAATAATTATAAAATACTTACATCGAATTACAGAATAATCAAAATGGAAACAATTGAAAATTTCGAAACTTGTAAAAACTACGTTCTTTGATCAACAACACATAAATGACAATAATTTCAAGTGAATAATTGGCTTGATATTTAGCACCACACAGTGTAGAAACTAATGACATGAATAATTATTAAAACATTGCAGGTAGTTATGAATGAATCGACAAAAAGTGAGATGTCCCAAATGGGAACATTGGTACCTAATGGGTTAACGACAGCTTTCTCTCGAAAAAAGCGACATTGATTGGCAAAATTCTCTACGGCGAAACAATTATCTTATAATGTCATTTATTTGGCCGTACACTCTCAATATACTAAGTACAATGTAAGGCACTGAGCCAATGGTGTTATTGACTAAAATAGAGAGACATTTATTGGGCGTTTTGTAGCCAGGGATATTGGTGCAGATTCATTTACAATTAAACACGATGTTATTTATGTCACAACTACTGTTAATGCGCAAATTCAAATGAAGACAACAGCTGCAGTTGCGAAATTTCATATACATAATGAGTACCTCACATTAACACCAGTGTTGATAACATCGTTTAATTAAAATCGCAAGAAATACGTTTAAAATAATCTGGTATTACGTTTTGACAATATTATAAACATTTTTATTTTGTAATGTGCGTGTGGGATATTATTGTAAGACAGTGCCAGTCTTCAGAATTTTGGTTAATCACCGTCGACTTTATAACATCTACATAAAAAATTCTTCATTCGTATTACTAGCCAACGTTTTTTTGTCAATCTTATATTCTCGACTTTAAGTTTATCTATGACTGAGTTGATATAAGTAACAGTCATAATTACAATCCACGATTAAATAAACACTCATAGAATCGATTAAAATAAAACCCCCCGTTTTAGCTAGACTACGATTTCAGTGCTATGTTTTGGGATTAAAAATATTTTATCTTCAATTCCCAGTCTTCATAATAGTACCTGCATTGAATTTTATGTTACACAACGAGGCTTGCGTAAATAGATGGCAATAGTCTGACCCATCAAATTTCCATAGCGAGACTCACAAACAGGTGCTAATCAATAAGGTTGCCAGTCAACTTGAAGGTCCGAAAAAGGAGGAAATTGAAACTAACACGTAATTGGTTCCGAGATTCTATTTCCGATCGGCCATCGGACTAACTAAACTTCATTCTCTATTAATAGTTAAGAGAGAGTGGACACATAAACCAGAATATTGGTTTTCCGTTAAAACTACGACGGATACAATTAAAAGTATAGAATCTAAATTTAATAATAAAAGTTTAAACTCAAATAAATTTACTACATTCTCTGTTTTTATGTACTCAATAAAAAAAATAGACTCATGTAATCGTCACTTACATACTAATCTCAGATACCACAAGATCCAAGTTTTGTATCGTAAAAGTATCAAAAAATACGTGGGACATTGTCGTTAACAGCACCCAGACCCGAAACGATTAACTGCTCTTTGCATTTGTGTAAACTTAAATATTTGATGCAGCAATCAAAAATACACATCAATGTTAGTTAAATTAACATCGAATATACATGTAAACACAGTTAGCCTTTACAACATAAAATGAATAAATAATTTGCCATAAAACAACAATATTCCTTTCGTGTCGCTGAAATTTCATGACCATTTCGGAGAAAGGCAATGAACAGACTTTACCATGTGAGAGTCAAGTAATAAAATAGAGTAGATGTTTTTACAATTAGTCACAATTACTACACTGATTCAAGTACAATATAAGTTTCAATACCTAATATAATTCAATTGTTATAATAATATGTAGGCTATATATGTATATATATATATATATATATATATATATATATATATATATATATATATATATATATATATATATATATATATATGTGTGTTTTTCCTTTGATTTCTTAAAGTGTGCTTTCTTTATTCCAGGCTAATAGCCAGGAAACCTGAAAGTAAAACACCAAATGATCAAGTAGTTAATAATTTATTTGTATGAATAAATGCTTCTTTTTGGTGACAATAATACCTACTTATTATGCTTTTATTTTTACATAGCAATGCACATATGTTTCAATTTAGACAAATACATTAATAAAATATGCAATTAATGTCGAACAGCAACGAAAATAGCGCGGCAATCCACGCACGCTAACAAATCAAAAGAAAATTGTTAGAAATTGGAAGCAAGTCCATTAATCTTTTGTCTATTGATACATCACCACATAACAATAACTGCTGTGCACTGATCTCCTTACGGAAACTTTGTCAATATTAAACCAAAAATTGCTTAAACTATCATCCTCCTATGCCAGCCCTAACTGGGTAATATTCGTTCGGGGTCGCTTGAAGTAAATAATCGACAAATGCAGTGTGTAAACTGACGGTGTTTGGCGCAACGGCGGGCCGCGCGACTGTCTAAAACTCAAGGTTACACAGCACGCGGCGATTTTCAAAGAATCAATTATACGACACTTTACGAGCCGAGGGAATCGACTACACATACACACATGTGGTAAACTCTTAGCCCGGTCTTGAAAATACTGTTTTGCAATGTTTAGGACTTTAGGTAGAATAACTCAAGAATTAAAATGTTAACTTCGATCAATCACCCAATGATATAAATCTATAGTTGCTTTCGACCAACAATATAGTCTTTAATACAAAAGCGGGCTTTAAATGAATTTAAAGTATTTTGTGTTAACTCTGCACTGAGATTTCTTGGTAATGGAAAACTAAAAGAGCCTTTTCGATGTAACAAAAACCCAAATAGTGCAAAGCATTTTTTGTGAGTAGCACACACATTTTTCTCTGTGGAGGAAGTGATTATACGGTATTTTATTTCACAGCCTAGTCTTTGCACTTGCAATCTCGCGGACATATCTGTAACCTCAAAGAAAATAATCATGTTTCGACAGCTTTTAACTCCCAATAGAGGCGAAATATTCACCGTTTAGCGGCAACATTTCCATACTAAAAATTTCCTTACCGATAACCCTAAAATACTAATCGACTTGGAAATCTAACACTGCATTTTTACCTCACATACCGACTTATGTAACGAAGGCAGCAAGTCTTTAAATCTTCTATACAGTTCAACAATATCTTAGTAGCCTTTCGTACTCATGATAACGTGTTATGAAATTGTGTAGGACGACCGACTGTTGGTTGAACAGTTGTCTTGATAAAGGTAACAATCCGTTAGATAGAAGCTGGACTGGTCACACAGGTTTAGTGTGGAATAAAAATAATCTAACTATTTGTCGACAGAGTAACCGTCGCGCTTGTAATAAGCCCATCGTTAGTTCTGTGAATCGGGTATGAGTGACCGCGAAAGTATGAACGTCTCACTTTATATCCACAACTTTGTTGCTGATGAGTAAACATAAAGACAATTGCTGAGCATTGCCTGCGGATAAATAAGAATAAAAAACAGATCGACCGAAATATTGCACTTTACATTCTGCTTCAAACATCTTCGTATATCTTTTAAAAATGGAATAAAATATTTAGAAGGAGAAAATAATGAAATATTTCAATAACTTATTAACAATTAGTCGCAATTGGTTCGGGTTTAACTCGTTGCGCCTCCGGAAGTTATGCTAATTGAACAAAGCGAAACAGTATTGCTTCGGATTTCTCTAAAACAATGACATCACCTCTCTACATCAGACTTCACCACTTAAAGCTACGCCGTGATTTTACCGCTTAAAAAACCTAGGCTAACAATCTAAAAGTTTAACTAAACTTAAGTTTAACTAGCGAACTGGCAATATTGAGGTAGCTGAAATTTTATATTATCGTTTAGTGCGGACGACTGTGCATAGCTAGCTTACGTCATTCTAAATCCAACATGGCGGCGCACCCAAGATGGCCGACTGTTTGTGTTTAATGTACTTCTAAATATAGATATCCAATGAAATGGCTTACTTACAATAAAAAATCAAATTATTTCATACATTTTCATGACAAAGTTGTTGCACTGTCGTATACATCCTGTAATAGTGATAGAGGGCAAATTTTGTTATCAACGTCAAAAAATTCTTACATGTAGGTATAATTGTGGGAATTATCAAAATAATCGACTTCAAAACCCGTCAATTTTCAACAAGCCTCTTCTAAAATATCGACAAAGATAATGACGGCTTTTACTCTGAGCATAAGGTGGTCTCAACAAAACAAGAAAAAAGGAACCAGGATGTTACACTACTTTACCGTGATGTGAGTCGAAGCACCCAATAATATTAACTCCACGCCGCATACACAGCACGAGCGCCACTTACGAGGAAGTACATTGCACACAAGTCGCCTCGTAAACGTTTAAAATTAATTTTTTAACGCAATTAACAAGTTTTTTTTATCGAACACTACAGAGTTCGTGACTTTTACAAAGTACTAGAGTAGGTATTTAAGACGCGGCTTTAAGGATGTGTTCTGCGTTTTTGTACAGAGTAAGGATCTAAATATGTACGTAGAGAATGCAAAAGTAATGCACGCAGCGTCGGCTAGTGTAAAATCCGCCGTAAAGTTGAAGTTATGTTTATGAGAAAGCTATGAAGATTGCGCGATATAATGTCGTAAATTATAACGCAATATTATTTTCCGCGGAGTAAAGTTGTTATTTCTGCTCACATTTAAGGTCCTACTTATAAATCATAATTATTGAGTTTTCGCTAGTTAGGCAGCAATTTGTTTTGCCCTTGTGAATGACCCTTTGGTGATTGGAAATGGAACAATGAATGGCATGGCATGGAATGGCATACTTAACACTTAGTTTAATCTCGTGGAACGCATACCTACTTAATAATGTGATTGTTATTAACTGTCTCTTACGACGACGTTTTCCACCACCAGAAATCTTCTACACATATTTTCAAGCAAAGCGCGCCACAGCTTACGTAGAGCGTAAAAAATCTAAGTTTTGAGTTCCCACACCGTTTTCCTGTTACGTATCCCGGAGCTGCCATAAACACGACAGACAGACGATAAACGTGCGGCCAGCCCTCGCCAACGGTTGCAGAACCACAGTGCCGGCCATAAAACGTCCCGCACGGTGGAAACGAGCGTTTGCAGTTGGTGGAAAAATGAAAGACACGAGTAACTCCCCCACAATAATGTCATTAATCCTTTATGGGGGCTTCGACCCCGACTCCCGGGTGACAGACAATGGTGGCTGGTGGTAGCCGTGTTTGTGAGCTGAATTAATGTGTATGCACATTCAGGACTTACGTTCATATGTGGGATTTAGACCCCCTGTTATGTAAACTTTTCATAATAAATGTAACATAGATGTGTCAATTTTCATTTATTCAACCATCTTTAAATGTATGTTAGCACTACAAAATAAAAGATTCAGCACATTCTATTGCACAGCATTGACCAAACACAACGAAGATACTTACATCAGCGAAATTAAAATGTTTCGAGCAATTGCAATTAACATTGAACGGTATACGTTAGGCCAATGTCTAACCCACTTATCAACGGAAGCATGACTACAACAAACAGATACGTAGCGCTTGATACACGTAATAATGTTACTTTGATATTTCTTCATCTTTTTTTGCTACAATTTCACACGTGAAGCAAAAGACGATATATGAGTACCTATTAGTGTGTAGTGTCCATAGATGCCTTTATACCCTAATGTAATTCAAATTTGCATGAGTAGTACAGGCATTTGTTCCACCTCCTTGTAGTTATTATGTTCTGGTTACATGCCTGCACATGTGCAATGGGAAGCGAGCCTCGACCAGCCTTGAACTTCACACGCAGCTCTATGCAAGCGCTGAATGCGAAAGCAGTCGCCGTTTCTAGTCGCCAATCCACGTCATGTAGCGAGTACGTAAAGCCAACGCGCTTAGTTCCAATTACAACACGCACACAATGACAACAATATGTTTACAACAAGCGTAGAGGAGTCACGAACGACTTTTAAGAAGTTAGTAATAGCACAAAAAGAAAAGCATCTTTAAGCGTTACGCGTTAAGTGTGTAAAGTATAGTTTATAATTGTTGCGAGGTCAATAAATCCTCTCTTTTAAATAACTTTTTAAAGCTTAAAGATTAGTTTTCGCAATTTGGTAAGGTAAGCTATGAGGTGCTATTGAACATGTAACTCCTAAACGGATAAACTAGACTCACCGAGTAGAATATTTTTCACAAATTCAGGAAGAAAAAGTGCTTTAAATATGTATTGACAATTTTTCTGCATTTATTTGTTTGGTCGATTAAAAGCAAATAGGGACAATGATAAATGTTCGACAAAGGAGACAGTTCGGTGTGTAACAACCACAAATAGAATACTTATCCGTCTAAATGTACACAACACTAATTACATCCAATTAAACTGTGTACTCAAAGAGAATATTTATGAAACAATAAATTATTTCACGTATGCTCACGTGAATAGAATGCAATGAAAAGTGTAATCTACTGCAACATGCAAAACATTATGAGTGTTGGTCTATGAGTCACTGGTGTGTCCCCTCCATCAATTTGTTATCCCTTATTTTGTTGTTTATTTCATATGTCCGGTGACGGAGCAAACGGCTACTATTCGCCTTCCATAACCGATTATGAAACTCCAAAAACTAAGAATTGTTCCTATGCCATCAGAATAGTTCACTCAAAATGAAAAAGAGACGGAGGTAACTTCAAATCTACTCACAGATAGAAATCGGCTCTCCAATCACAATACAATATTGTTACTGCATAATTGTGTTCACTTAAAAGAGGTAATCGCAATCTCTACACAACTTAGCTTCACCACATAGAAATCTACTAGTTCCAGTGGCAATGCCAATTCCACACAAGTCCAAAATCTCAGCATACTCTACGCATTTTCAAATAATAATCCTCATCTTCATTTAATTAAAGCTATTTGACAAATCTATAAGAATATCCAAATCCTACAAAAAAAAAATATATATATATCAACCATTACACAATTGGCTCCTATTGAAATGCCGGCACTAGTTGTTGCTAAATTCTCTTGAATTTAATTGTTTTTAGTGTACAAGATTAGAAACGCAGACACAACAAACAAAATGGCTCGACAATTTGCTGGTATTTTAATCCGTGCCCGCTGTGCGCCGTGAAATATGTTAATTAAGAATAGATGACGCCGCTTCTAAGTGCATTCGCCAGATAAACACTAAACACGGACCACAACGCTTTTCGAGATACACCACTTAAAATGCAATTTTATTGGAACAAATGTATTTTACAATTCCTATAAAAGTAACATATTTTTATACGTCTAAAGTCTTAAACATTGATTTCGAATATATAGAAGCAGAAATTTTTTATATATTAGTTGGCAATGGAATAAAATGTGTGAATGTTTCGTTGTTTCCATGACATAAATATGTGTGATGGATAGATTTCTGGTTTAATTTAAGAGTTGCACTAATTCATAATATTTTTGCATGAGAGACTCAATACCAATCCGAAAAATTGCCACGATAGATGACGATAAACTCCATTTACGTGGAAATTAATCTAATTGTCAATGCAGATGTACCAATGAATGATAAGATGAGAAATTGCAGTGAAAACATATATAGCAGATGTTCATTAGTTGCATTGCTGTCTACGTTTATCCGCGCTAGTCTCCAAAACCCCGTGACTATTCTAAGCGCTACTTTCCTCTCAACGCGCGGCGAAGCATGCCTTCCATATCTGGTACATTAAAAAATTCACGCACATAACAAAATTCTCACATTTCTTCCAATATTTTAGTGCATTGTGTTTCTGAAACTACACTATTAATGCAGTTCTGACATCGCTATTGCTGTACTAATGTCAGAAATAAAGTCAAAATTTATCGTTTGTTCGTAAACAACTTGAGTGTAGTATATTTTTAAACATATTTTAGTCCGGGCGAATGCAAAACCGAAATACTATATAAATTAATTTAATACAAATGAATGTGTATTTAGATTAATGTGTATTTTTTCATAGTTAAATACTTTATGAATTTTGTAACGTCTGGAAGTGGCTGCATTTGAGTAAGGACATTAGTTAAGTGAGCGTGCTATACCGTTTCTATAGTGGCGACTATTTTTCCAAGTTTTTTTTATTTACAACAACATTCTTTTACAGCAGAACCAAGCATGCCAGTCAATCAACTTGCTGCGCCAATACAAAAAAGAAAATCAAATACACATCTCACAATACAGGGAAACGTGTAGCTATTCAAATTGGCCAATACATTTAACAACGAAAAATACAATCACGCTTCGGAAAAGGCATTCCGAAACAAAAAAAATAACAAAATTTCGCAGCAATCGCGGTGAGACGGTGCAAAACGCGAAATCCTCGAAGTTAGTGTTAATAAAACTCCTATGTGTTTTATACTAACGTTTGTGAGCGTATAAAAGTCAACGTGAGGGAAAATTATTGCCGCCGTATTAATGAGAATTTCCTCTCGGTACATTCAAATGTCTTTGTTAACAACATGGGTACCACACTCAAATAATTTACAGCGAATAGACAACAGATTGATATCGTGGTATAGGAATAAATTTTCTGCGACCAATAGAACATTAGTACTACTTGGAATATCTTCTTCGGTTTCATAGAATATGTTAGTTATAGATGCGGCACAGGGTTCACTCTGCCTTATGTACACTTATTACTGTATCCTTTAAAACTTAGGGAATCCTATCAGGTAGCTCTGGCTAGGCCAGATACTCCTTTACTATACTTCTCCTCTACAAAATCTTATACTATACTAAACCAACGATGTGTAGTATTTAAATCGTACTGAATAACTGTTTGTTTGAAGACATGGTGTGCGGACGCGGGGCTTCTCTACGGAAGTAAGCCCTTGTTCTGCCGACCTAGTGCGCTTCACTGGTCTTTACATACTCTGGCTCTACGCGTATACTACCAGTGCTAGGTATAAATCTCCTGTAGAACTTAGAGGTTCACTCGTAATTCCTTAGTCTGGACTAATGAAGATCAGTAGATCTGCCATTGAATTTAAAATAAATTACTAACTTAGCCTCACGGTGGTTTTCTTAAATATGTTTTTAGAGCGTTTTTTTAAAACTACCCAAATAGAAAGACAAGATAATCCCTAGTATGCCGTTAGTTACGTGTGGTTGAATTTGAAGACAATCATTACTATAACACACATATGCAAGTTTATGATTCAAACTTTGGGGACGTAGCCGCGTCTAACCTATCATTAACTTAGCTATCACTTACTTGTCTGAAATATAACTATTTTAAGTTTCACTACCATAAGTAAAACATTCTTACATAGTATTACTTCACTACAACGCAGCCTTAGTTGCCCTTTCGCGGAATATTTTTACTGTTACCATAACCGTACTTTACATTTTACGATCAGAAAACACGCCATCAATGTGTCCAGAGACAATTTATGTAACGCAATCTATCAAATGTCGTTTCGATTATATATTCCATTATCGATTATCGATTTGAATCGATTGAATGTTATATCGATTCTCTCGGCGCACAAGCGTGATAGTTATTTTCCAATCTCGCGAAATGTGCGGGATAAGTGAGCAGTAGGTTGCGGGGTCAACGGCCTGCACAACCGGTCGAACTTTAAGCTTTGCCGAGCTAACATAGAGGGACAAACTTGGCCCACATTACAGAACTATTGCGTCTATAACACCGGTACGAATATAATTATACCGTGGACGCTTTATTCATCATTTAAATTACTATAAATGGTTCGTCAGTGGGTAACAATCTTTTTGATTAAGTAGCAATACTTTATAAAGCACTTAAGGAAATAATACCAAGTCTTTATTTCAAACGTGTTGCCTAATCATTGATTTCAAGCATACACTGTAATTTTTAAATTATGTATGTGTAGGAGTAAACAATACGGAGCAATATTTAAAACCAATATCTTTGACGACAAAATCATGCTTTAATCATACCAAACCTCTTGGTTAATACAACGGACAGACATATTTCATTGTCAAATAAATTAACACGTTTTATATACATATGAAATAATAGTACGTATATTATGAAGTTTTTAGTCATATTACTACTTAATAAAAAAAAGCAAATCCCATTATTTCACCGTATATTTTTTCAATACGTACACATATCTTTAATATATTAGCATTACACGAATATATATAACAATGCAATTTGCAAAAGTGCTCAAAGTGGCATTATAAAGTGCGAATTTCCTCCACACATCTTCCTAGATATGACAGACAGCTCTGATGGCTTTAGAAATTGCGCTATGTATGAATTATGGGCGTATTAGAAAGTCTAATGGTATGTTTCCTAGTTAAACCTTTCCTTAACTACAGTAAAATGGCAGAAATATATTCTATATTGCTTATTACTTCAAGGTATCATTAAATATTCCAAGTTATTTCCGTTGAAGCAAGCGGCCGAGCTGCAGGTTACCGTTGTCCATGATCAGTTGGAAATGTCAGAAGGATGTGGTATTGCTGGGATCTTTAAATAGGTTGCAAAAGAGAAATAAATCTATTAAATGTATTTTATAGTATTTATCATTATGTGATGGAAAAATCATCTAGATGAGCAGCATATTAATTGAATACATAAACATTTTTTTTTATAATTCATAACCAGCTTTTATACAGCCCACTGCTGTGCACACGCCTCCTCTGCCATGGAAAGGGTTTAGGATATAGTCCACCACCACCAGATTACAAAATCTTACAACTTTAAGAAGAATCTTAGAGTGCAGGTTTTCCCGCGATCTTCATTAAAGTAAGAGTTGATTCATTCAAATACTTACATAACATTGAAAAGTCAGTACATATATAAAATAAATTGAATTCACCCTACACTAAACATACAAACTTTAGCTATTTCATGATGTTTTATGCTATAAATTGACTTATTCAACTAACATTGAATTTTTCCTTAAATTCCCTACGCTTAAGAAACTCTACGTAAGCTTTACAAATTATAAATGCTGCTAATAGCCGTAGCTGCTTCAAAGCCTGGTTTCAGCAACTCTACAAAATGTCAGTGCTTTACCTTTATTTCAAGTTGCATAGTTTCTAGGCGAGATACCTTTTGCAATTTTAACTATTGGAGATATAATGAGACAGACTATTTCTATTACCACCAGAATGCATTTTATTTTTGTCGAATCATAATTCCTTTGATGACAATTATACTGAGAATAAAGGTTACCAAAAATCATTAGTTTTGAAAATGCAAGGAAATTCCTTGCCCTCTTTTTCACAATTTATTTTTAAAATAAGAGTATCTAGGGGAGAGGAAAAGAGAAGTACAGTGTTATTTGAGAAAAGCAGTGGAGTACGTTGATGATGTTGATTCCTGAATCCTGGCCATACTTTTACATCAGCGGTTGATGTGGTAAACGAAATAAATAAAAAGGATAATTGCTTTCTGAATTTCGGCTGTATCATTGTGAAAATATAGTATTTTGAAGTCATATTATTTTAAAACATTATTGGTTAGATGTCGTAAAATCAACGCATTTGATTAGGATTTTAAATAGATGGGTAAAATAATGGTGATTGCACGTCCATAAGATGCAATTTTATAGACTTGACGTCATGAATGCATTGATCAATCGGGAGAATTCATATATACATGAAAGAACAATTTCACGCCTACTTCGCTACGCATTCTGATTATATGAAATATCCTCTTGTCTATTAAAATTTACGACTTTTAAAGTACTAAACTTTAAAATTATTACACGAATTCCTGAATTCGGGTTGCGTGCAATATCAAGACTTCTACAAATGTGTGAAAACCAAAAACAACTCTACTTTTTGTTCGAAATCTCTATCATTAGTCGTGTGATCGTATTAGAATGAACAGTTGACAGAATATGATGGTATTTTGTACAGAATACTGCCTGAAACAGGCCTTCTATCCTCATTCAAACTTCCCCAAGATTCTAGAAATTAATAGCACATAGTGAATACGGAAATTAACTGAACGATGATTATTATCGTTAAAAAATTATATATTTATACGTAATTAAATATGGGAGTACACTTTGATCGCTCATCGGCCTCGAGTAAAGGGGCTCGTAAATTTCGTAACTGTCGTCCGTTTCCTCTATGTCATAATTCCGGCTCAGTTCCCCGGAGTCTTCACAAGAGTTTTATTACGTTAATAGCATTGACACTCTTCCAACCGCAATTACTACGATGCCTTACTACTGTTTATTAATATTAGCGAACATAAAAACGTAAGCGGAGAATGTATCCCGCATTACAAATTCATTAAAGGTATTAACAAACAAATAAATACCCAACAGTCACATTATAGTTCTGACACTAGGTCTCGTTTCGCGGACATTTACGAGAGATTTTCGGTCTCACAAACCCGTAAATCCAAAACGAAATATTCATGCATAACACAAAAATGTATCTCATGATCCAACTAAGCGATTCATTTAGAAGCTTCTTCAAGCATTAAGCAACCCAAGATTGAAGGTCCTCGTCGAAGTACATACTATCTAAACTACTTGTAACAAGAATAGGACCATTTGAATGATATAAGCTGGCGAATGCTATGATGAATTACGACGGAATCATCGTCAACATGTTGTACAGGGGGTAGAGTTAGTAACGCGATCGGAGCGACAATCACGCTTGCCCGCAGCTGCACTCTATGCGCCTGCGCAGACTGGTTACATTAATCTCCCGTTTGCGGTTAGTGTGTCGAGTAACGGTAAAACGGCAGATGGAGCCCGCCGCGCCCACACACCGACACAGATCACTGCGCACGCTAAATAGACAGACAATATCATCTAGCTTCAACCAGGAACATGTATAACGTAATTTAAATCAAGTTATTGTATAAGAATTATGCTCTACCTCGCTTTATAGCCAGCGCTAAAAATGGTTCGATTCTTGGAAGAATTAATATAGTGGAAATATTGAATTTTAGCGTCAACGTTTGAAAAATACTTCAACATACAAACAAACATGCTAAATAATAAAGTAATGCTAGTAAAATTCGCACCCTACTTATGAAAGCATTATTTACAGATTTTATATTTAAGAACCGTCTAGAAGACATAATTGTTGGTAAAAATAATCACAAGTAACTATAATATAATTACTAAGACCATATCTTAAAACTTCTTATAAATTACAAAGATTAAATTTTTTATAGAATCCAGTCAAACGTGTTACGGCGATTTGATAAATGCGCATTAGATAATAAGATAAAGGTCAATGTCCGCTGTCGTAAAGTATTATTATTAAAACACATTAATACCAAAAACGTTGTTTTGTTTACATTCCACCTTAAGCATTTTATATTTATCTATTCAAGCCTATAAGTTTTCGAATAAAAATAAACGGGATACGTAAGGCACTGACCTATTAGAACGCAATTTAATTCACATAAAAAACAAGATTGGTTTTTATAAATATTCATAACCATACGAAACTCAGATTCGATGAAATGTATTAAAGAAAAAAGCGTTGTAGGAACGTAATTTTTTGAACCGATTCAAATACTTTTCGCGTGCTAATTGCGAATTATCGATACAGAAAAAAATCACTCCAATACATTTACCGGCGTAAAGTTTAAACATCCAACGCAAAAACTCTCTTAATGGTGCAAAACCATTTCCAATGCTCATCCACATAACGGTTTAGACGTTCAAAACTTGCCCAATTGACCATCTGCAAATAAAATGACTATCTTTGTCGGCTCACGCGATGCCAAAGTATTGAACTTGCTCGTTATATTGTGTCATGAGCAGTTATGCGATGCCTGTGACCCACTTCTCCATAATCGGACAGAAAAAACATCTCTGACCATTGTTCGCTGGTGATTGTTCCGAGTAATGTAATAGGCTTTGAAGTAGTCCTGTGCTGCGAGCCTAGTTACACACAACAGTTACTCTTGTACCGTAAAATCATATTAATTTACCAAAATAACGGCAATGTTTTATTGCTTTTGCTGAATGCAGCGGTGGAGCGACAAGATAATGTGCGTATGACGTGGCATTTTTGCCCGTTTTCACAGTCTCTTTGCGTTGTAATTGCATTAATTAGCATAAAAAGGCTGGAAATAATACCTCAGATATCTAATTAGTCACTCAAAAGAGAATAAAATATATAGAATTCATAATTTTAATATAAAGCATGATAAATTTTTTGTCATGTTTTTGTTACTCACAGGTGCAAATATTTAAAATGGCATGTGGAAATGTATAAGATCGGTAGGAAAAGATAGGCCATTCACGACAACAAAACCTGAGCAATCATCAGTCACTTTGATGACCATTTATACGTAATTATCCGCTCGTCACCATAAAACGAACATCTATTCCAATCAAACACGTCAAAAACACAAACAGTTACAATACATAAAGAGACTATTTACCGAGAAGAAAAAAAAGGTTCGATCACGAATCAAATGCACAACCCAGTTTTGGTTGTAATAAAAAAAATCTATACAGTTATCTATCGAATAATATCTACTTTGAGGCAGGACCGGACGGGTGGGTTCAACGACCGCCGCATCTCAAAAATTCGGTTTACTACTCGGAATTATAGACGTTTGAAGTGGTAGAAAAGAATGGCCGAATAAATAACTTTGTTCGACAATTTGGACATAATGAGACAGAGTTTGATAGCATCCACTGTACCGTAGTAAGCCTCGTAAAATAGCGGGGATATATCCAATTTAGATTTTATGGAAGCTTGTATTACTTTTTAAATACTTCGAACGCATTAAAATTTTTAACACGCTGATATATTACTTTAGATTTTTTCTTCTGCATATTCCTTATATCATCATCAAATTACATACGTCCCACTGCTAAGCATGGACCTCGTCTACAATTGAGAAGGTTTATGCCTTTGTCCACCATGTTGACCTCATTCAGGCTGGCGTGTAGTCCACACGCCTAAGAAATTCCTAAGATGTTTTAGGTGTGCTCGTTTCCTCACGATAATATAATTATGAGGACGTGGAAACTAATAGTGAATTGTTTACACATTGCTTATATAGGCTCGGTTTCCTTTATTTATCTGTCAAGCTGGCTCGTTGCAAGTTTTATATAATACCATTTACCGCTACTGATTTAATGAAGAGTTTACGTGCATAAATTAATAAGACCAAGAGTATCGCTATTACTGGTGCAATTCTATATCTGTAGATAGACGACAGGATGTAGTTTCACTATATTTAAAACGGCAGCTTTCACGCATCGCTGGTCACTGTGCCTAGAACTAGTAATAACAGCGTATTCGTACCTCAAGTGCATTATAACTAAACCATTTTTTCAAAAGCAATCATTACTGCAACACTTTCAGAAATATTACATAATTACTGGTCAAAGTCGAAGGGAGATTACATGTCACTGGCAATATGCAGTCGTCAAATGTATCTTATTGACTGACAACTTTTGTAATAACACTGATTATGTGCGTATACGGTTTTTTTGCAAAATTACAATCATCAGGAGAGGAAATTTGCAGACTTGGAGCGTCCATATGGCGACATAGCACGCAATCTCGCCACTTTCGGACACGCTGTCATGATATAAACAAAGAAATATTCTAGTAAGAAGAAATGTTAAGTGGATAAACCAACTGAGAATAATATACTTTTTGGAAAAAAAGAGGACAATGGAAATATAATAGGTGTAGCAAAAAGAAATCCATTATTTTTGCCTGAAATTAAACGCTTTAATTATTAGAATGATCCGATTCAGGTCAATTATGCACCGTTTTGTTCGATAACTCGTTGCCACTTTGAAGCTGATGTGCCTCTCTCAATTTTGATGGTGGTAAATTCACTTTAATATAGGCATTTGAAAACCGACTGTCTCAATTTTTTGCCAGTTGGGACAAGGGTTTCTATGAGAGAGGAATAAAACAGCTTATATTTGACCTAATTTGGATCTTTCAAACTGGTTGTTAAAGCCTTCAATTTCATTCAAAATAATGTATTTCTTTTTACTACTATTATTTGCGGAGAAAAAATTCAACGACTAAAGAGTCGCTCAAAGATGTAGTAGAAGCATAGTAAAATTGCAATAAATGTGCTACTACGGATGTTAAAATTGTACATAAAAGTGCAGGTCCGGTTGCGGTGACACAGAAACCCCGTGCACGGCCCTCGCTGACCGACAGCCGATGCGCTCTCACTGTAATTGCACACGGGGTGCAATGACCGCCAATCTCTTTCGGCCGATCGCGAAAACAAACATTACCTACTGCCTATTGTCAAGCCGAATGAATGTAGGTGGGCTCGCGAGACACTACACCAACTCGCACTCGAGATCGTTTAAACTGCCTTTGTTTAACTTGTTCCACGACACGACGCGTTTCTTATTAATTTCCGTTATTAAAACGCATGCTTCGGCGTCCAAGTCATTGACACGCGGATGTAGATGCAAATGGTGGAAATAATTTCATAAATAAGAATTCTTTTTCGAGCTATTTCACTCCTAAGTGGTGGCAGTGTGCCTGGGTTACGCACATTAAGGAAGCTAACCTGCCGCCTACCTGACGCCAGCTGCTACAAAGAACACGTCAATTCTAAGCGTATAATGTAGTTTGAATTAATACAGAACGCTAGATACTTAAGTTGAATCTGGGATAAGTCCATTTGCTACCATTTTAGATCAACAAGATCTACTTAACATGCACCAAATGCATTTAATTTGCATGTACAAACGAAAGCATTCATGTCAACAAAGTTTGTAAATTCCGCAGATCCCTTCTTTGATTTATTTCCTTTCAAATGAAACGTTTACCGTATTTCTACTTTATGTAGCGTTCTCTTATTCATCATGATTATGTCCGACAAAGTACTCAACGTAAAGGGGAAATGAAGCTAACGCGTTTTTTATGATAGCGTATGTATTGTGAATCACCTTGTAATTTGTATTTTCTATACACGGGGTACGGACATCGCTGAAATTATATTTCTGACATTATTGGGTATTATACATGAACTGATGGATTTTGGAGTATACTCGTACTTTTACTCCATGGCAATTATGAAAAAAAGAACTGAACAATTTCATCTTCGCGGTTTCGTACTCAGCTCAAAGATACATGACAAATGACGACAGCTGAGCTCGACAGCTCGACGAGCTACCTCAAGCACGAGATAATAAACACACAATTATCATAATATTATACAATCTGCACGTATTATGCGAGTTTCATGTACATTTTATTACATTACGGTACAAGCGAACAATGAAACGAGAACTTGGGAGAATTACCGCGCACGCCACGAAGGCAATAAATCAGGTATTTTAAAGTATTCTCGGTAGTTATTTTCCCGAATTGGGTAAAAAGGTGGTATTATTTCCCTCCCTGGTTATTAACTATTGCCACGAGTCGGGGCGAACACGTGATGCCATGGCGGTGTCGAATGGTCGGCATATCGATTTCCCGCCGACGATACGTCACGAAGAAATTTATTGCAGCGCCCTACAATACCTGTCAATGTGAGGCAGCCTCGAGCATTTCTGACGGCTATACCGAACGAGTATCAATGAGGGAATTATTCGAAAACATTGTACGTTTAAGAACGAAGAGTGCATCGATATTGCCGATTATTGGAAAAGAAAAAATGTCTGTGCTGCTCTTATCATAATCATTGTGACTTGAATTCTATTCTTCCAGACTATGTATTGTAAAAGTTATGCTGAATAGATTTGTTAGTTTAAATATATGGGATAAGATAATGCGGGTACACTTTGTACGTTGAAATGATTTAGGCTATTACAATTTACAAAAGATGTGAAACTATTATCGCTTCGAGAGTTTCAGAAATTTAATTTTAAAATCCTATGGAATATTAGACTCATAGTTTAATTATGCTTACATATAAGTTTTATGTTATAAAACGTTAAAATATTTATTAAGGAAAGGAATTTCCTTCCTAAGTTGTTTTACTCATTTGCTGATAGCTTCAAATCGTTTCATTTTTGCGAATATCGATGGCTAAGCGAAGTTTACGTTTAATAAAATATGCCCTTGTAATTTTTATCGTTACATGAACTGCCCACAATTAAATTAACATGAATTTACACAAACATATTTCAACTGTTATAAGATTCTTTAGCGACTATAAATAAATACGACGGATTATTAAGATTCCTTTAATAGGCCGCATATTTATGTTAGTACTTTAATTCGATGCTAAATTACGTAATTGTTGAGTTGATTAAAATATGGCTACTTTTTAGTACTTGAAATATATTTATTACATAACATGAAAGTGTAGTACATTCTAAGAAGAGTTACGACACTGTGATTATTAATTTATTTACTCTTTACAATTTGTTAATATAGACTTAACGCCAACGGCATCCTCATACAGTCAAAACTAATGAAATGAGGTGCAGAAATGAAATGAGGCAGGTATGTAAATGTTTTCCCATTTTTTTGCTTATCTTTTACCAGGGAACACAATTATTGTAATCTATTGATAACCGATTAATATCGTTATCAGGACCACCATGAAGGATTTACAAAACTCAAATATACTCATCATTACCTCATATACGTCTAGTGTTGCCCAAATGCAAGAACAAGACGAGACTTAGCCAATCTTGGTCTTGGTCTTGCGCCAATACACCTGGTCTTGGTCTTGGTCTTGGTCTTGCGCTCCCAGTCTTGGTCTTGGTCTTGGTCTTGCAGCAAGAGTCTTGCAAGTCTTGCAATTACCTATTAGTCTATTACTATTTAATAAAGTTTACTTTAAATCTTAGAAAAACGTATTAGAATTGGAACATTGTGAGCTTGAATTAACATAGCCATAGTAAAGATCAAGCAGATTAATAAATAACTGAAGATTTGATAAGAAATTCGAAAAATCAACTGACCTATATGTTGTTTTCCATGGAAGTAACTGTTTCTTAATAAACATTTATGATTTATAAGCTTACATTTGCTAAAACATGTAAAATAACAAATTAATTACAATAACTTGACTGTATTTTAAAGAACCTAAGAATATTTTAACCTACGCCCTGTGGCGGCAATCAAATAGTGTCAAATGTTGTGATTTCGGTGCGGCGGCAACGATTGTTGTATATGATTTCAAAAGAAGCCGCCGGCGCGTGTATCATAACCATGTACTTCCGAAAAGCGGCAAATTACTTTGAGAAGTAAGTACAAAACCTTTGATGCCGCATTATCAAAGTGCCGATGGTTAAAACATAACTGAGGCCTATAGAATCAAAACCAGCTAAACGCCAGTTGGAATCAAAGACAGTTAAATACAAATTTATTCAGTCTGTACTCAAATATTGTGGTATTTTTATAATTTAAAATTCTGATTTTTAGTGGTATTCACATTCTTTATAAATCTCTTTTAAAATATAAAATATCATAGCCACCTAAACAAAGTTATCGATTTTTGTAGATTACTGAATATTTGACTCACTTGGATGCCTTTGATTTTATAGGCCTCAACTATGCATGCACTCAGTTTCATTTTATTTTTTTATTCGCTATGTAGGTATGTTTATGGTATTAGTCGTAATGCGCATAGGTCACGTTTTTCATATTCTTTGATACAGTTTTTTGCGTCTCATAGAATTCCTAAGCGTACCTATACACCGAACTGTTACACCTAACTACTCTGTGAAATAGCGCTAAGTCCTAGTTGCAAGACGCAAGAGTCTTGCAGGCTATGTCTTGTTCTTGCTTAAGTCTTGCACGGTCAGTCTTGGTCTTGGTCTTGCTAAAAATACGCGGTCTTGTTCTTGGTCTTGGTCTTGCAAAAACGCAAGAACAAGACCAAGACTGCAAGACCAAGACTGAATTTGGGCAACACTATATACGTCCCACTGGTGGGCACAAACCTACTCTACAACTGAGAGGGTTTAAGCCTTACTCAATAAGACAGCCCCGTTGCGAAATTGGCTAGACACCAGCTTGAGAAACGAGAGGCCGCGGATTCGATCCCCGCGCCGAGACAAATGTTTGTGTAATCTACAAATATTTGTTTCGGATCTGGGTGTTAGACCGAAATGTCTCGCGTAGTTTCGGACACCCACGACATAGGACTTGTATTTATTTATATATATTTTTAGTCCATCTCGCTGGCTTAGATAGGAAACTTGGTTTGGACAGCCCCGTGGCGCAGTTGGCTAGACACCAGCTTGCGAAACGAGCGGCCGCGGGTGTTTGTGAGACCGAAAAGTCTCTCGTAGTTTCTGATACCCACGACACAGGGCTCGTATCTTAGTGAGGGGTCGGGATTATGTATGTGACTGTTGGGTGTATTTATTTATTTTGACTACACACCTAAGAAATGTCTAAGGTGAAATTCCTTTTAGGTTTCCTAACAAATATCCTCAATCATTGTCAATATCACTCATAAAGTTTACCTCGCCTGACAAGCTTTCTAATTCTGGCCGTTGTTCCCTTTAACTTCGAAACAGCCTTATCACATACTAAACCGCCAGTCTGTCTGTATGTTAGCATCAAATGTCAAATGTTGCTAACAGGAAATTTGGGTTTCATTTCCCAGTAGTGTCACCCTTCATTGTATCGGAAGTAGCGCGAAACCTTATTTGGCAACATAGAAGCGAAAGGGGTGGAAATTCGACGGAGAACACGACAACCATTCTGGTAGCGAGAGCTTAATTTAAATAGAACATGTATATTGTACAATCGTCATCACTCTTTGTATGATTTAACTTACCATTGACATAGGTTTTTAATATAACTTTATTTTCAACTATTTAAATACATACTTGAGAACATCTTTAAGCAAATTTGACGAAATATATTTCTTCATTAATTTATGCGTCATCTACAAAGTAAAAAGGCGGACTTGATGCCTTAGGCATTATCTACTAGTCAACCTTCCAAGGGTCTTCTGGTACAAGTATGCAAATACTTAAAAGAAGGCCCTAACACTGTATCATTTGTATTCTTTTGTATTTTAGTAATGAATGAATGAATAAATTATTAAATTATTATTATTAAACCTTGGGGAACCAATAATATTATTGATACACAATATAATGAATTAGCCATAAATGCCGGGTAATTTTCCAGCGTCCTGAAGCACTGTAATTATAGTAATTCGTAGTGGTTTCGCGATAGGACTATCGAGATCCCGTATTAGATCACGGGCCCATACCTTACTTTTTAAGGCATGTCCTAGAAATCCATAAGGATGTGAAGTACGCTAAAAAATATTTGGCGGGTAATGTGGACTATGGTCTACCTAGCAAAGGAGACGGAGCGACATATAATATAGGCCAAAACTCCATTATCATCTTTCTACAAAATATCTATGACATAAACATGATAATTTATGGTGGCTGGTAAAATGAACGAGAAACTGGTACTGATATTGTATCGAGAACCACAACTAAGTCTTAGAGACATGGTGTAGCCAAGTTGGTAAGCTGCGATTACCCATCCTTATGTCCAAAGTATTCCGTATTAATATTGTTACATAGTCGACCGTCGAATAATGGATACGATTTTTTGTCATCACTAGACAAATTTGCCGGTTCATCCTTGTAAACGAATACATTCAGTTTATATAAGAAGCAACTATTATTAAATTAGAATGATGAATCGTCCAGCTGTCTACGTGAAATGAAACAGATTGTGATAATACATTCAGTAATAAGGAAATAATATATAAACCTACTCACGTTTCGACATGTTGCTCCAACACGCTCAGCAGTCAGAACTGAACCTTAAACAAAAATATATTTCAAATACACAGTAATGATACAGACGACCATTCGAAACAGTGTATTTTGTGTGTGTGACAAATTATTTTGTGTCTACTGCGCACCAACGTGATCACCTAGACTGTTTTAAATATAATTATAATAATAACTGCAATTTTGATAATTTACTATCTGAATTATTTGAAGGTCTGTGTATCATGTAGCTCTAGAACAACACGGACCGATTTTGATTGCTACGAAACGACGTGATTAAATCATATATTATAGATATTTTTTTTATCGTTATGGGGACCTCTTTTTTACATACAAATATTCAATACTTCGCCAATATAGAGCAGTACAGGAATATTATGACCATTTAATATACTGAGTCTTTTGATGGTAAAACTAAGAAAATATCAAATCTCATTAGACATCGTTATAGGTACGTACATATTCGTTACGACCTAAAAAGATAATACGACAGTATAGATGTACTTCACTATCAGACATGTTTGAACTCATAATACCATTTTCTTTTGTTGACGGAACCATAAATAAGTGGCAAAATTAAGTTTTGTTTTGTTATCTTTCGTCGAAAGTCATAAAAAATAGACGAAAAAGACACAAGGTAGATTTTAAACTCTATCACACGACACATACGCCATTGAAACTCTTTTACATCAGAATCAAAGTAACTCAGAAAAAAGTCGATACAGAATAGAAAAGTGCATATGGTATAGATACATTACAACTGCAACGTTTTACACTAGTTTGTTCAATAATGTGACTACTCGAGAAATTTGAAACAAAGGCGTCAAAAGTTCTTAAAACTTTACTCAATGGAGTCTTGACTAACATTACCTAAAGCATTTCTTCTAATCCGCTGGGAGCGAGAGGTCGTGGAACAAACATAAAGGCAGGAAACAATTACACGACATTTTGTAACCTTCCTCACATTTTCTGTGCTACAGAGGCACCGTTGCACCCGTCGAGACTGTCTATTATAGTACAAACTGTCAGAAACATTCCTCTTCTTCTAACAGAAAATGCTTTGATTTTATTTTCAAACTTAACTGCCCGTCCTAGCTCTGCCTGGGTACGAATGATTTAGTCTATTACTTTTTTTTATTTAGGAAACACGACAATAAAATATTTAGCAGAATCGGTCCAGCTGTTTACAAGTGGTGTTGAGGGGAAATGGGGAGTTATTACTGCCTACCCCTTTGGAAAGTTACGGCTTGAGTGCGTATATGTAAGTCTAAAGGTCAATTTTACTTGAATGAACGTAAACAATGCGAACATTATCTCCAATATCACATCTAAATAACGCCACACATTTCCGTTTCGTATTAAATTTCTGTCGTTCATTGTAATGCGTGCATTATCAAATATCAATAATACGAGTGACCTTATATGCTTTGACATCATTTTCACTTCAATGTTTATCAACAAAATGAATAAACAGATAATATTTACTCATATATTCACAATAGAATGACACGGTAATTATGACATACATAAGACAAAAAAATCTTAAGCCCAGACTCAAAGTAAAATAAACTTAAGGAAAAGTGCAACAAAACATAGTGAAATGAACACTGCTCTTAATGTTAAGATCAGTGTAGTCCATGGATCTCATCTCCACTCGAGTCACATGCGGGCTAAGATTATAAGGACCCAAGATAATAGAAGGAGGAAACACGTGGGCTTAATAAAAGTCGATCGCGGTATCTATAAGTTCTGGGTTTGATACAGAGTTGCACCACTTCGCGCGAGATTCTATTGTATTCTCAAATGCCGACGTACGAAAATCAGTAAGGAATCGCTTAAAAATGGAATGGAGTCTATGTCATCTGTCCAAATGGACTCATACTCTTTATTTCCTATTTTATTTCTTTGCACATATATTTTAAACCTTATTTGAAATAAATTGAATCAATTTCTTTTTCAAATGTTGGAAAAAAAAGCACCAACGATGCCATTGAAACTCAAATAAAACTCGACCTGGGGTGGTTCTTGTAGCATACTTTTACCGAATGTGCACTCTACTCTAAGAGTTTTACGGTACATTTTCAATTGTTTGGTCTTAATAGGGGTGTTTACGTATTCGTCGTATAAAATTGATAACCTAAAACATTCCTAGAAAAAATATTGAACTCCTTGTGGGAAATAACAAAGATAAGAAACGAAAACACCAGCTAATTATAATTAAATATTTTGAACAATCGTGCTTTTATTTATGCGTCAATCATAATGTTAATAAGGTTAAATTGACTCAATATGAAAGGAGAAATGTATAGAGCTATATGACTTATTTATTTAGTCCATGAGTCTGTAAATCGCACTCGTTACACAATTGTGATATCATTCAAAATGGAACATTTTTTTATATTCAGCCATAACTAATGCGTTTAATTTCTATTACTGATTTTAAAAATAAAAGTATACCTAAAGTGCTTTACTAGTAAATTAACATTCACATTAATATTTCGAGTTTCAACATAATTTTATTACGATAGGACTTTCTACTAGGTTATTGCGTTTTATGACAAAAATATCGTGTGCATTATCAAGCGAGATTTAGAAGATAAAGTTTTATGTTAAGTTTCCGTGTCTTTCCCTTACATAAAACTCATGCAATTCGTGACTTTTAACTTTTGATAGTTATTTAAAAAGAATTGTTACGTATTCAGAAGTGAAGGATTACAATGCGGTTAAAAGTACATAGGTACATGTTTTAACTAAAAACAAATTTTGAATGGTCAGAGGCCTTCTTTTATGATACCAACATATCATCATCACCATCATTATCAGCCAAAGGATGTCCACTGCTGGACATAGGCCTCCCCCAGATACCAATAACGACCTACCTGAAGGTGTATGCTGAAATGTAGATCTACAATTAAGTTTGATTAACTAAGTTTTTTTTCAACAAAGTATATTTTCTTATTCTTAAAATCATAAGCCTGCTCATAACAGCCATCGGTCGTATTTAGTACATCGGAACGATTGTTTAAGTCGTCCGAATCATAACCGGTAAGTGCTCAAGATTGACAAAACCCTATTTATCCAACTTTTAATTCCAACTTAAATTTCAATTATATAATGTTGAAAACACCCCTATACTAGGAAAACGACGGACCTATTGGAACAGATGTTGACATCCAACGGCGAATACACATTCATTAGTACCATAAAGCATAACATTTAGATATCGATTTTGAGTTATTAGCGTTTACCTTGAAAACGGCCGACGTTTCACAAGAGCATATTTCAATGCGAAAATAACGTCACATAATATCCCTTTTGATGTATTGATTCATTATTTTATTATAGAAACTTGAAAGATTCAACACGCGATCATTTATGTCAATTAAACCGTCAAATGTTTTTCTTTTTCTGACAGAAACAGCCCAGATTTCCTACCGACCAGTATTATTATTAATTAAAAAAATATTTATGATAGATTATAAAAATAAAAATTTCGAGCTGAAGTGAGAATAAATAAATAAATTACTATTGTTTTACTTTAAGTACCACTCTAACAGCTCCACAGGGCCACATAAAATAATCTTGGGGATAAGATATGTTTTCAAGAGTAATTACCTACATAAACATTGCAAACGATCTAACTTTCCTTGTTTTATTATTCAGCTTACAGCAAATGGAATATAAATTCAAAGAGCAAGAGAAACATACGAGAGACTTTTCCTACTGCATAATATTAGTCTGTTTTAGTCAGTATTTTTTGAGTAGAAAAATTCATTATTCAAGAGATTTTAAGGATTTGGATTAAATTATTATACGTATAACCTATATATATATATCATAATATATATTAAAAAGGTTGTCAACTAAAGTTTACCAAATTATGTTTGTATAATGATATATGTATGACACCTTTGGACTGAAAAGGAATATATCGTGAGGAAACATCATGTCTATCAATTCTCCCTAGGCCAACCTGATGGCCCAACGGCTCTGCCCAAAAAACTTTTGGCGAGCCTTTTGTACGATATAGCAATATATTCGGTAAAGTTTGTTTCAATGAGAAATTACTTTTTGGGAGTTCGAAGCCATCGTCTGGATATTGATCGGACCGCTCGATTAGGCAGAACACGTGTATCACGAACGATAGCAGATGTAAATATTTTATGATCATAACTTACCTTTTATACACATTATAGCAAGGTCACCAATTTGTGCCTATTACACAAGTCTACACGTGAAAGTTGGGGTTTTATAGATGCAGGATATGGAAGAAAGTATTATGTAAACGTCTGGGTAGGAAAAGGTTGTATAAAGATTAAGAAGATGTATGCGATTTTTTTTGTCGAGTATGTTTGTAGATTAGTGAGCAAATAATTCTCCCAAAATAAGGATAATGAATTTGCGTTTGAATATGACTGAATATAGGAGTCAACACGAAATTTTCACATAGTTTAATAAAAACCATTTGTGTACATTTGATATTAGTGTAGGTACAGAATAGCTTGATTTCTTTCTGGAACGTATAATATAATTTGTTGAACCAGCACTTAGAATAAATACTGCAAAAAATGTATTTTACGCTTACCTTGTTTGTGGTAAATACAGATAAATGCTAGATCACATAAATTCCTTCGGAATCATAAAAACATTTTTAAAAAACGAGTCCGATGAATTCCGATTGATTTTTATTATAATAATTTTAAAAACACTAAATATAATTTACAATTTGTACTTATTGATTTTCAATCATAATTCTATTTACAATGTTTATTAACTTTGCAATATACAGTACTATTAAAATTACTGCATTGTATTATGACCACCGCATTTCCACTACGGCGTGTTGGTTGGAAAAACGCAACGCGCTTTACCCCTAAATTGTTTTGGCGCATGCGCGGGAATTTCGCTAGGTTATTGACACTCTCTTTTCATTTCTCTAGAGAGTGAAAGGGACGGCGCAATCGTAGGGAATCATGCGTAGTGTTATTGATGGAAATTTTGGCGGGAACTCGATAGCCGTACAAATAGGATATCGCACTACTAGGAGGTGTGCAGGAACTTAAAATTAAGATCGTTTTAAACAAGGAATGTCAATTTTGGAGATATACTATGAGATGCTTTGATTTAATTTGGAAGTATATTGATATACTTGTAAAATCAAACGCAGCTAGTTGATCGTCAAGAGTGGACAATATTGCATTTTTTTTACTATGTAAGTATTTGTACAAGTATTATGTAACAATACGAATAGCGTTTATAATAGGTGTGAGAAATAAGATTCCTTTGAGAAAATAAAGCCAGCAACTAAAATATTTTAAAAGTTTTATTATTATCAAATAACTTAATATTTCTAAAAATCCATACAATTGTAATTAAAACTACGTAGCAAACATTTAAAATTACTCTAAGAAATTAATAATATTCAAAACTTATAAAATGGCATAACAATTCAATCGTTAAATTGGTATAAATATAAACAGGAAAAAGCGCCATCTATATGCCGTCGCAGTGAGACCGGCCCGGGGGCACAGACGACTTGTAGTACGTCGGGTCGGGTTGCGGGCCCACGCGACTCTTCAAAGTTCTCGTTAGATGCCAGCACCGTCCAAACATTGGCTTCTCCTTCAGTTTACTGTCACCCAACCTCCAACCGTACATCCAACCAGATGTTTCCGCGAAGTAATACCTCTTTTCTGGCAATATTTTACCACGCTTCTCTATATACGCCATTCTACCAAACTCGGGTTTGGATTTATATATCACTTTTGTCAATTCTGGGTCGACGGGACGCATGATAGGGTCCATTGATAGGTCCGTATCGGGACGTGCTAGCTTAGGATCTATTTTGGGATCTCCGAGTCCAATATCTACGATTGAGTGGCCTTTTTTGAGGTCCTTTGTTCCTGGTATGAATACTCCGTCGCGAATTGGCGTCTTTCGTCTGTTGTACCCGGCTACTTGGTGGCTTATAGAGGCAGTATGCATTCCCGCGATCATGGGATGTGCTGTGACATCGGCTTCGAAGTAATTTGTAGGGGGCCTGGTCAATGTGGCCGCCTGTTGTATTTTCTCTCGATGTTGCGTGATCCAATTGAGTCGCAAACGGTTCTCTTTCTCATAGCTTTCGACGAGAAATATAATCACAGCTGGGTCACTTATATCCATTTTAAATTATGTTTATTTAACCGATTAAATAAAAAATCAAAGAGTAAAATTGTAGAGGAATTGACTTTTGTATTGATAGATTAATGTAATTGTGTCACATTGTTCTGTTTATGACCAGCCAGTGAGAAAAAGAAGTTTTCAATTTTAGTACTATAAAGTCTCAACCTAATTTTTTTAAGTATTAAGTGAGAGCCCCATGGCGCATTTCACTAGATATCAGCTTGTGAAACTTGAGGCCGCGGGTTTTCAAAGTCAAAGTCAAAGTCAAATTTCCTTTATTCAAATAGACTTTCACAAGCACTTTTGAATCGTCAATTTTTTATGCTATTTTTTAAAACTAGTGCCGCTTCGAAACGTGTTATCGCTGTGGAGAAGAAACGGCAAGAAACTCCCTCAGCAACACGAAATGTCATTTTTTTTACTGATACAAATATTTGTGTGATCACCGAAAAAAACTTGTGGTTTTTTATACCAACGACACAGGACTTGTGTACCGTGGTGGAGTCAGAACTTTTTATATCACAGTTAGGTGTATTTATTCATTTATTTATATGTAGCGATGCATATAACAGCTACAAAATAAATATCACGCAATCTACAGGGTGTATTTAGACCGTGATCGAAAACTGAGGCAGGTAATAGCGTTAGTGATTACAAACCTTTAATGTCAGGGACATTAAAGAAAATCCCGACAAAAAATAAAATTTTTGAGGTTTTCCATACAAATCACATACTTTAACACCGATGGTTGTATGGAAAACGTCGAAAATTTTTGTCGGGATTTTTAATATCGCCACTGGGTTTGTGATCACCCTCGCTATTACCTGCCTCAGTTTTCGATCACGGTCTAAATACATCCTGTATATTTCTAAATATAATAAAATCAAGAAACATTAATATCACTGATAGCCGAAAGGGAAACATGTTGATATTATATTCATTGGTCAATTAAACTAATAATTTAATTGATTTTATACCTTTATTAACAATGTCCTACCATCAGATAGGTCCTCCATAATTTTCACTCTTCGAAAGAAAAACAACAGCATTTATTCTTTACTTCGATTTTAGTCTTGTCTTTTGATAATGTAGTGATCATGCATGGCTATATAATATGTAACACACACTCCATAGGGATAAATATCTTGGGGACATTGAAAAACGATATCTATTTCAAAATTTGTTTAATCATAAATAAATAACATTTTTTGTTTGGAACAAAACAACCTCCATAATTATTCACACACCATACAGCTCGTCATTTAGTGAATTACAATTATTAATTTTCTAATTACCTTCTAATAATACTTACAGCAATCTTATATTAACGTTGTACACATTTTTATTACCACAATTGAGATTTTTCATTATGTAAATATCTAACTTTTATAGAGAGAATTGGAAAATATTTTTTATATACTTTTTATACCATGGGATTTATTTGGTCACATTTTTATTAGGAGTAAAATTACATACAATGTAATCTCCTACAATAATAAAATACAATATGCGTCAACGGTTATAAAATCCAGGTAACATAGCATCTGAATTTCGACACAAACACCGCAACATATTCTGTCAGACAGTAATTATTTCAATCCAATTATTGGTCAATAACTCGGCGATATAAATTACAAAATCAAACATATTATATTACAATAACCTGTCCGCTGTATGTTCCAGTAGACACTGGCGTAACAAATGCAATGCATACGTTGGAATAGGATCATTACAAGTCAAATGGCCGATGTGGATCGCGCTTAATTGACAATTGTGTTAATGAAACTTAGAATTAAGTAAGAATGGATACGACTGGAATGAATCGGCGGAAGCCGTAACTGACATTCTATTAAAATAATGCGAGGCGACAGTTCCTAAGCGGACCAAACATAATTTACTCATCGTACGTAGAACAGCAATTCGACAAAACCCGAACATATTCGTAAGTACTTACCAAAAATTACAACGTGTTAGTATTTATTTATAAAAAACAATATCGATTATTTACAAAATATGTTGTGCGAATAAAATGTACGATTCTTCAATATTATCGATATGATTTACCCCAAAGTTATTTGTATGCAAATTTTTATTTTAAATTTATAGTACAACTATAGGGTGTCCACGGAATTATTTTCATACTTCTCTAGATTAAAAGCAATATTCCCCAAACAGGGAGTTTTCAGTTAAAAATAGCGTCAAAAATCGAGAAGTTCATACATTGGCACATAAGGCGTATATTTTTTTAAATTTAAATATGAAATTTGAATTGTAATGGATTCGTGCATCGTCAGACGGGAGAGGGGGAAGAGAGGAGATTTTGGCATATTTAGGCGTCCGAGAATTCTTCACATCGAAATCCGAATACAGAGGTTGGATCCAAACAAATTTGTTATTTAATAATCGTCGTATGCCGATTTATTTAATCCGTGGACACCCCGAACTAATGTCTGTTTTTAAACAAAGTTACGCCAAACACTAAGGGTTACAATATTTTATGACGATGAACATCCACGACCGAAATAATAGATCTATACATTTTAGTACATTAACTACATGAAACTTTTTTGGTATCTTGGTCATATTTAAAAACTATGTGACGATCGTTAGGCCCTGTTACAAAACTTGTTTAGAGTATTCCGTCCAAAATATTATTTTCCTATTAGAAATCGAATACTTCGGCTACAATATAAGGTACGTATCCGTAATGATACACGATACGAGATACGAGACGATCTCGAGACACTCGCGTTAGGAATAGACGAATGAGGTAAAATTAAAAAAAAACATTACATTACCTACTTGTAATTTATCTCTTAATAGGTACGTAAAGCTACATAATGAAGTGTACAAAAATAGTGCCCGGGGTGGTCATGATACTTACTGTATATACGCCATGCGTTACATAAATTTCTCAAATTCGACTAAACCATCTATTCACTAAAAATATCACTCACTAGCGCCAACGAGTCCGCACTGTGACGCCACTTCCGACACCGACCGGAGACAACGCGCTCAGTTTGGGAAATGCAAACATCGTCGTAAGTTGAATATGAAAAGGTCGTATGTCGCCGGCGTATGCATTAGTTGAGCTCCGTGATGTGACAGAACTTGTCTCTGGGCAGCGCGAGCACGTTGTTGCACACGAGGCCCACGACGGGATTCTCGATGTTGTCGTACTTGGAGTTGGTCTCGGAGGAGAGCGAGAGCGCGCCGCTGCTGTCGGCCTCGTAGGTGTCGGTGTCGTCGGCGAGCTGCTCGCTGGCGCCGGAGCGGTCGGCGCGCTCGTCCCGCTCGGCCGCGTCGGGCCGCTCGCACGCGCGCTCGCCGCTGGCCAGCTCGATCCAGTGCAAGCGGTTGCTCTTCACCCGGTCCAGCATCGGCTGCAGCGCCGGGGAGAGTACCGCGAACGCCTGCAGGGGGGCACAAATTGTGTTTATTAGAAGAGTAGATATAGGTGACCTTGAAAAACGAAACAACTCCAAATTGAATTCTGCAAAATAAATTACTACTATGTGAAACAGACTACCTATATGTTGTTACTTTAATGCTAATTGAAATTACCTCATAAATAGGTAGACAGATGGTGTCGATAAACTTAACCTGCATAGCTGGAAGTTGATCTTCCTTGTCTCGATTCATTATGTCCTGAAATTTAAAAAATGTACCTTTAGCTTATTTGGTATAAAGTATGTGCGGCAAGAAGTGGGTGATCTGGCATGCGCAACGAGTAGAATGCTGAGTGCAGCGCGTAGTGTGACATTCGCAGCGTGTAATGTTTTATGTTCAATGTGTAGTGTGTGAATCGCAAAGTATAGAGTGGCGAGCGTAACATGTAGTGGATAATACGTTTCACGTAGTATGTGATACGCAGCGTGTAGTGGATCAAATGCATCGTTTAATGAATCATGCGCAGCCTACAGTCTGGCATGTGCAACGTGTAGTATGTCATGCTCAATATGTATATCACACTCACAATAAGCGTGAGGTTGTACAACGTGCACGGTATACTCACAATAGGCGTCAAGTTAAGGTTGTGCCGCTCCAGGTCTCCCTGGCGGAAGAACTCCCCGGCGACGAGTGCGGCGACGCGGCGCTCGACGGGCCACGGCTTGGTGATGGCGGCCAGGTCGCACGCCGTCATGAGCATGGCGCGCAGCAGCCCGCGCCGCGCGCCGCACGCGCCCCACCACGCCGCGCCGCCCGCGCCCGCCAGCGACACGGCGCCGCCCGCCTGCGCCACCTGCGGCGCCGGGGCCACCGCCGAGCTCGCGTCGCTCACCACCTCGATGAATGCTGAACGCTTGCTGCCATTCACAACGACACATTTATACATGACATTTCTTTTTACCACTTGGTGAAATACTTTATTATTGCTACAATATTATTTTTTTTAGAGAGGAAAACTAAATTATGACTCTACTTCCCGGCAGCCCTGGAGGAAGTGGGCGGGAAGCGTGTATGAGAGTCAACGGCCTTCCAGCCCGACATGCAGCCACGTCATGCCCGCGCGAATGTTAGTGCCGGGATGAGTCCCTAACCTCCCCTATCTACATACATCGGCATACTGACTAAAACCCCTAAAGTTTGGCGACCATGGGTATGTTAGCGAGAAGCGCCCACGGTTATCCTCAGCGGCCCGGTGCGCCTCATGATGGTGACATAATTGTCTCGGCGTACAACAATATTCAGTTACAAAGGAACTAATCACAACTATCGTCTATCACTCAAACAAACATACCTGAAGTAAACAGCCAAGTCGGTGGACAGTATAGCGTCTTCGAGCACTTTGACGACCTTCTCGTAGTCGTCTGAGGACAAATTTAGCAGGATCTGGTTGCCGGGCGAGTTGAGGATCATGAGGCACTGGTCGAAGTGGTGGTGCTCCATCGTCGACGTCGAGTACAACTGCGCCAACGGTGACGACGCCCTGGAATGCACATTGGTTGTTAGTTATTGACCATGAAGCTTTGCCATGTAAGAATGTTGAAAGGTGAAAAAAAAAGAAATACTAGGGTAATCAGTACAAATATGTGTATGTAACCATAATACATTGCCATAAAGACCTACTGCTTGAATGGTGGAAGAGAGAAATATTTGGATGAATCGGCACTAATATGTATGCTCAATAGGTATGAGAGAAAAATGTTATAAGACAATGCAAATTGATATCAATAGGACAAAGTTAGTTATCCTTTCTTGCTAGCTGACAATTTTTCGGGATACACTACATTTACCATTAAATGACAAGGAAGCACATTCAACAAGTAATAATTTTCTTGAATACTGCACCTAAGGAAGGGGTTATGATAAAAGTAAACTAACTTGATCTGAAAAGAATTATTGGTCCCCCGATGATCAAGGTCGTGGCACAAGCAGCCGATGATTAAAGCAAGACATTCAAGCTCGCCAAAAATCTTCCACCACTGTGTCTCCTGAAATGTGAATAAAGCATTCATTTAATTTTGGTCAGTTTGAGTATAATTTTGCCCTTTGGATATCTTCACAAAATCCATGTAAAAATCTAATAAAACCTATGGTGCAGTCTGGTGCATATCCCTGACTGAGTCAGCTATCTTTATAAATTTAGGGAGCGCTGATTATCCCCATTTCTCGCCTTATCTGGACGCTCATAACAGGATTAGAGTCTGTGCCAAAAATGAAGTTCCGTATGCTGTTGCCTATTTCACGATTAATTTTTGAAAAAACATTTATTTTTTAACCCAAAGCTGAGTCTTTGTTATATTTACTACATAAAATACTTACGTAAAGTGCTTACGTAAATAGGAGAATAACAGTAATTTGGAAATTGTACATATTGATACTGGTGATCAAATTATTCTACTGACATCGAAGCCAAGTTTGACGTCATTGTAATATAATACAGTATATGATTTGCGTGTGTAGGCGACGCGATAATTAGTTTGGCGCGATCTAAATAACTGATTGGAATCTCTGAATCATACATATTAAAGTTATCATCAGACATCTAATGAGTCTCTTATTTCAGCCCTTTGATCTGAAATATTCCGCGGTTCGCCGATGACACACTAATGTAGATTTCTATGATCGATAGATCTTCATTATAGAAAGATGTAATGACTTAATATAGCAAATACAATACCTAGAAAAAGAGTGTTACATACTTTTTATGATCCTAAAAGACTGGTGGGTTAAAGTAACAAAAACAAAATCCTCGATAATACTCACAGTTAATATAGCAAACATCATCTGCGCCACGTTGAAGGCGTGCCTCCAGTTGTGGTAGGTTACATTGCGGTAGTTCTTCTTCACACTGAGCAACCAGCGGCAGAGCACGCCGTAGTCGATGTGAAACCGCTCCACAAAGTCGAGGTCGAGAAACATACGCAGGCAGGCCCGCAGCGTGTCGTCATCAGACATGTCGATGTCATCGAACGCCAACTCGTGCAGACTGAAGTGGGCTGACGATGGTATCCTTAGCGACTGCAAAGAAGACTGTCACATTGATTGTATAACCTTGGATTCTAAGAAAGCAAATGAGAAACTGAAAAGAACAGGGATAAAGCAATACAAAGGAACCTTTAAAGTAGCAAAACCAATGGAGAAAGTTATAAATAGAATCACAAGGCTCGAGAGCGTGGTCGGTTATAATCAAACTTCAAGGGATCTATCAAAAGTTTCCTTTTTGGTTAGGCTGTTTTAAAGGGAAGAAACACACAAGACTGACGAAACGTCTGTTTTTTTTTTTAATATGGTTCGCTTGATGTGAACAAAACGTGACGTGAAGAGATTAATGAATGCATTAAGTCAGTAGCCGCTGAAGGTGAAGAAATAAATAAAAGAGATGGAAATAAAGTAACTAAAGAAACGATTTCCTAAATCGATTTTAAGTAAATGGATACCAAAAACACAAATCGTAAAGGCGAAAGGACACCATCAATAAACATCCCAATTTAGTTGCGAATTTTCTACTCCAGTAATTACGCATTAAAACTCGTGTTCCGTAAGACAAGTTCGTCTCGAACCGGCTTGATGTTGGCATGTTCATCACATTACAAGTTTGTTAATTATATTGTTGTTTGTGGCATCTCAAGACGCAAACTTTGAACAAAACAGCCGTACATCTCAGGTCATACATATTGGCTCGTGTGAACTTACCCGTAACCGCTGAGCGTCGTCTAATGAAGCTGATGCGTGGTAACTTAGTACCTGTAATGTGATAAGCAATATTGTATATCATTCTGGTAGAAACAAACTTTTAAATCGATTACACACATTGCAAATTGAACAAAAATGTAATAATATTCGACACTGCGTAACAGCCTTCAAAATAAATTGTAAATCTACCGAGACACGATCTCGCGTTTATGGATTAAAAGACAGACACATACTTAAAAAATATCCAAGACATTGAAGTATTGTTAATGGAAAACTGAAGAGTTAACGTATCGAATCAAGTTTTACTTCACCACACTATTACAGAGTTGTTTAGCTGATAAGGTTTGATATCTGTATATACCTACTCTATTAGGACAGCATTGTACTTGCCATCGGGTATTATGTTGTCACTTTGTCATAACAGAAAAAAAATCATAACAGACGAAGCGCACATCCGCTTGTGAGGCGTACATATATGGATAGAAGGTTTTGATTCAAATTACTAGCACCAAATATTATCAGTAGTAAAAAGGTGACAAACATCGCTAATCTAATTTACTAGTTCCTTAAATTATTTTATGTCACCTACTAATTTGGGTTAAAGATCCTAAACCGGAGTGATTTTATCACGTCATCTTGAAGTAAATCAATTTCTATCGTGACACATTTGAAAAGAGCGTCGAACATGAGTAGTTTTACTAATCCGCTTTATTAGCTTCTTCCGCGTAAAGTTGTGCTGGTAATCGGTTCAATTGTTCGCCGCGTCGCGTGACGCCATCACTCCAAGTACTCGTTGTATACTCACGTCAAGTGTGACACTCTGCTTGGCCATCGCTGTGATCGCCTTCTCATACATGTGCGTGTTGTGGATACCCATGCCGCAGAATATCGCGAAGGCCTCCACGAAATTTTCATCGTTCTTCGTAAACAGAAGGTCGTCGAACTTGTTAATGAGCTGGAATCAGATAAATCTAACGTTAGTCGCGTACAATTTGTTATTCGTGAGGAAATTTACGAAAATCGGGAGCAATTTTGTCACTGCCAGAGTTTTTTGGAACTTTCGATGACACTGATTAATGACGATTTCATCTCTAGCCTAAGTCTAACTCTGGAATACGCAATTAACGCATTTAATCCAATTGGCGACAGAGGGGATCGCGCTAAAAACATTAAAGTCTTAAAAGTTATCACTTAAATGAATGAAGTTTCCAGAGATAATACAGCGCTGGATGAGAGACATCTTAGCAGACAACGGTCTCTATGAATACCAAATGGATTGCCAAGTCGAGAAGATTATGTCTGAAAACGTGCACTTTAAGACATAGGATTTATAGAAGATGAAAATGAAACAATTTTTTTTTACATAAGCGTATGGTATGATGCTCTCTATCAAATAAGGATTATTTTTATGTAAGGATATTTAGATATAATTTAGTTTCATTTAATGTTTGAACGTGAGCAATACAATAATACAATGATAAACAACAGTCGCCTAAGGGCTATTAATTGTTTTTTCATTTCTATAAGAAATTATCATAAAGCAAAATTTTGTTTCAAACATATTTGGGATTAAAGTAGGAAATAAATATAGAAAATTCAATAGCAATAAAAAATCGTACGCAATCTATAGTATGGAGCACTTTTTATTTTATCATACCGTATTCATAGCTTTATGACTATCTTGAATAGACGTTGTTTAATGTCGTGTCTTCGAAAGCGTAATATACGTATAAAGAAAAATCGAACTCCTTGCAAGCTGCAGCGTTAATGAATTAACTTTATACAAAAGTTTTAAAAAATTCTCGACGCAGTGCGCAAGTTTGTGCATTAGTTAAAAATTTAAGAATAATAAATCTTCTTGAAAATCTTCGGCACGAATGAAAAAGACAGGTACAAATGAAACTTCAACGGTATTAAGTTCTAAAGTAAATTTTCGAACACCGATAGATAGGTCGACGCTTTTGTTAATGGTTCGCAAGCCTCTTGCTTCTATGTAGAAAGTAAATTTAATATTGTTTGATACATGATCGAAATATATTTTCAAATACTAATATAAAAAATATATCTAAAGTCTAACCAGTAAAAGAAAACACTCCAACTTCCGTGCCATGTTTAATATTCCTTTTTTAAATTTCAAAATGTATTTTCTTTGTTTTGTATTTTTATATTCTAATTCTAAACTCGGATGTTGTTTTAGATCAACAATCTGACGTCATTAACATATCACATTGCGGTGTTCGTAGCCAAAAAATACGAAGGATTTCCGCATCGGCATGGGAATAACAGTTTCCAATACTTGGTAATTTGTTTTAACCAACAAGTTTCACATCTGTCCCTTGTACATCCGCTGCCCTATTTCTCTCTCCGAAGGGTATCGTTCAAAAGTTTCTTTTATTGGCACATCTGTACATGTAACATTGTGTTTTATTTACGAATCAACATTTTTGCAAGTATATTTTTGTAGCTCGGATTAATTTTAAGGCTATTTAGGGGATCTAACAATAAGTGAACATGATTTTCTTGTTTTACAATCAATATGGAAAGTGGAAAAAGCACGAATACTTCTTCAATCAGTTACGAATCTCTAATATTCTTTTCTATTTTGACGTAAAAGACGTTTAACAGACAGCAGGATTAATATTCATCCATATCGAGTATTAAAGTAATGATGTTTTTTAAAGAGTATAATTATGTACCAAGCTTAACATTTTTTCCATACCGTTATTTTGCAAGCATAACACTAGATTTAAACTAAGATACTAAATATTAATAAGACTCGCCTTACGCAAGAATTTCCTAATGGAATTAACAAAATTACATTAATTAATTTCATTAGATTTTGCAGATGGTAGATAGTTGTTGCCAACCCGCACTAGGCCAGCGTGGTGGACTATGGCCTACACCCTCTCAATGGTAGAGGAGACTCGTGCTCAGCAGTGGGCGTATATGGGTTGAAGAAGAAGAAGAAAGATAGTTGTTAACGATACTGCGGGGTAGTAACACATCTCTATTGTTAATGTTATTCTGTTCACCGAATTCGTTCTAAATGTAGAGCAAGGCACGGGAAGTGGAATTATCTCTGTGCGATGTAAATGAGAAGATTAATTAGTGAAGCGCTCCACGCCCCGTGCGTAAGGCTGCTGTTATCGTGTCCAAGTTGCGAACGCCGAATGTCGCATACGGCCGCATTGCGCTACTACCTCTTTTTACCACACACATTCCGACCGTTTTGAATTTTTCATTAATGCCCACTGTCCGAGTTTAAAAAACAAGTATGTCGCATTATTTACAGTGCTTTACACAGCGGATTTGCTACGAGATTTGTTTCTGCGAATGTTCAACGCGATTAAAAATTCACTTGGGCAAAATGTTCATTTAAAAATCTGCGGTCGGTCTTTCGCAAACGGGCAATGGATTTAAATTTTTACGCTTACCTGAATTACTCCGATAATCCTGCCCTCTGAATTCTTAATGGCCATGCAGAGGATTGTGTTGTGCTTGAATCCGGTGCCCTCGTCGACTGAAGGATCAAAACGGGGGTCTAAATAGGCATCCGCTATGTTCACGGTCTGTTAAAGGAAAACAAAATGTTTAACAAACATTCATTGCCTTTTCTGGCAGTGTTATTATTTTCCCTCTTTTTATGTGGATTGCCATCACTAATGAAAATTAAAACATCTTTTAATCACATAAATACATATACAGATATTAGTATATTATAATATACGAAAATCGTAATACCAGTCTTATATTTTTCAAAAATCTTCTAGACATTTTGATTAAAATAAAATAAGATGATTCATTTACAAATAGAAAGTAAGTCTAAATCCTAGTAACACGTTGTAAGGTTTAAATCTCAACTTAATGTAAAAGGAGCATAGAGCTCGAAATTATTTAATACACTGGCGCTTTACCTAATTAAAATCATATTTCAACACGGCTCTTTGTCAATATTGTAACAAGCTTCACATATCAAAGAAACATATTTCGCTCATCAACGTAATGAAAAAGTTTTTACGATACATGTTATACATGTATGCATATATTTTTCATACGTTTCACATGTTCATTAAAGTTTCTTTGAATTATTTACAATTTATTTGTATATTGATATTGTTTTAATAAAGATACGCCACATAAATTTCAACGGCTCTTTAAGAATATTAATTAGAATGTACATAAACACAAAGGGAAACTCAAACCGTATTTTGTTTAATAACTTAAATGTTGTAATGAATTCTTCCTTTGATCTAATATAAGACATACATATGCTCTACATTGGTAGAGTGTAGACTAAAGTTGATAAAGAAAACTTCCTCAAGTTACGTCGCCTTAATTCGACAGTACCTTACTCATCGCAGAATATGGTATTGTCCTTGTCATATTGTATTTTATTCTATTCCACGAAAGTCTCTTTTATGGCATCAAAAATTATAACTTTTTCGTTTTTACACCAATGTCAGATATCTTTAGACACAGAATGCATCTAGTATGGTAAATGGAATAATTTATTGATACAAATGACATAAGATAATTCTCACCTCGCCTGTGGTGGCAACGTATCCTGTAATTCCTATATTGATGGGAAATCGACTCTCGTAAGGCGACGTCCTCGGTGGGTCAGGGTCTGTGTCGTCGCCGGCCTCCAGGTCGAAAACCCGCGAAAAACTTCCCTTCGATGCTTCGTGTACTAGTAGTACCTGAAAACAAAATATTTTTATTTAAAAATTGTAAGTAGGGAAAAGTAAAATAAAGATCGAAAAATATCAACCTGGTTTGGAGTATACATATTTCATCAAACTGAATTACAGCGTCATAGAAGCTTATTAACATTAAAAAACTGAGCACAAAAAAATTGTATTCCATTTATTTAAAGTAATTTTTTAATTTAAATAAATCTAATATACGACTTCCGCATAATATAATTACAATGATCATTAAAATGTACTAAACTATAGAGTATAGACAGATAAAGCTGTTTCCGCATAGCCAACAATTTGCTGTACAATATTTTAAACATTTGGTAATGACATTGAGCTTTTATGAATATAATGATCTTCTTGAGAATACCTTTAACCTGATCCCTGTTTAGTGAATTTATTTTTATGAACAAACTCTCAGAGGAATTCTCAGAAGCGCAATTTGAGCGAATGATTTTAATTGTTGTCCAAATATCAGTCGTTAAGAGATAGACCGAACTATGGATGAATTAAACGTCTTGGCCTTGGAGTCATTAATGTTTTCATTTTTTACATATTACATTATTGATTAGTGTACTATGTTGATTTTGCAGCACAGATTTTCTTATATGTGTTTTATACGTTCTTAGTTAGTTCCATATTAATTACTGCCGAAAGGAAGTCTCGAAGAAATTAAAAGTTTAGTTTCTAACACAAATGAAAGGTATTAAATTACATTTATTCATGATACAGCTACAGAATTTATGATATTTGAATACATCAAAACATTTAGTATATTTTAAAATTAACAAGATTAATGGAAATATATTTAAATATGTTTTTATTTATTAACATAACATTTAATCGTCTTAATAGTATTAGAGTATTTTAAATTAATGCGTCTCCGGAGGCGTAGATAAGGCGCACGACTGTCGTACTAAGTTCTAGTTCAAACATAGTAACGATCTCTATCGATAAAGGCAATGATCAAGAGAAAACCGGGACACACATATAGGTGATCGGATCCATGAAGAATTTCTTAGGTATTTGAAGTGAGTTCGACAAGTTCCATCGTTGGCATAAGAATCGTCTACAGTTAAGAAGGGTTACGACCTAGCCCACCATCATCATTCACTTGGCCTTATTCTAATTGGAAAATTTCACATACCCAAGAAAGTCCTTGATGTTTTACTTCACACTGAAAATGCATAAATAATTATGAGCATTGCGGTTGTTCATAACCAAGGTCTTGAACTTACAACGCAACTCCTTCGCTATAACTTCCGATAGTACTGCGTCACAAAGGATTTTTTTGCGCTTTTCTGATATTATTTTAACATATTTTATTTGTAAATACTACTTTGCGTAAGTTTATTTCTTAAATATTCCAATGTTATTACATTGTTTCGTTATTTTTAAATGTAACTTTGACCTGACTATACTGACTGTCATCAAAAATTGCATGCAAAAACAAAACGAACCATTGTTATGCACTTATAGGACAACAATGGTTTTGGTTACTGTCAAAACATAACATCTGAGTATCTTTGTTTTCTATTGTTTCATTCATATTTTCATCATCGTTACTAAAAATGTATTTGCACAGACACAAGAAAACGGAAGAAAATCTTTCATAACTTAAGTCAGACCACTCTTTAGATGAATATCTGAGTCGATCAGTTCACGGCCGAGTACAGCGACATGTCATGTGATGTGTATATAGATGGTACAAGGTATAACTGCTAGAGAACTTTGCATTAGTGAAACGTTCTATTAGGCAAAGAAGGTATACACATCCGTTCTAATCTACATTTATTCAAAAATAAGAACTGAGAGCATAAGGCTCCAATAGGAGAAGCCTTTTGAAATTTGCTCGGCACATTTTCAGATTCAGTGTTGCTACATAAAAAGGCATGTAAACGTGAGAGAGTCTAATAAACTACTAATGGCTATTACATAAAATAATTTGTAATTAAAGCACTTGAAACATAATTAAACTCCCAATATTTTCCCACAAACAGTAGCTAATAGGGAACCGAACAAAATTCATATCTCTCTGTGCACACTACACCGACCCAACTTAAACCGATTTCGAGACAGCCTATTAGAATGCTAATTTTATCGTAGATTGTATCGTCCTAAACAATTAACTAAGTAAACTTACTCCCCCTTGAAACACCTGTTACTAGTAAACTTTAAAGTTTTTATCGTAAAGTTTAGATATTATTGTTTACTCACTTAAGTACCTTCTAATAATATTAAAACATACATAGCAAAAAATAAATTTAATAATAAAGAAATAGATTTCAGATAAATTTAGATTTCTTCCATCAGGGCTAGGCAAGAAAAACATCAGACCACAAGCACTCGGTCTTAAAATTTATAGCTAACACAAAAAAGAAAACACTTATTGAGTTTACTTAATGATTGTCCGCGAGAGCGTACCAAAGTTCCATTAGAGGGCGCGAGTTATTTCTGCACATTGTCCCGTCATAATTAAGTTTTCCTTGGAAAATATCCAATAAAGTATTGCCCAAGGGATTCTTCTACTCGAACGGGCGCACGTCATACGTTCGTAGTCCGTTCATAGATAATCTCCGCACGATATAAGGAAATATACCAATCGAGGCTATTTGGCAGTATCTATTTTTGTTTGTTGCTTTTTCCTCTATTTATTTCACACCCTGAATAATTCTATGTACCATGTATTGAACTAGCGGCTGACACAGATTGCATCATAATGACAAATACACGGAACTGTCTTCGCTCACTAAATATTAAGATACGGATTGTGATAGGATAATTGCCACCGCATTACGACCACAGTATCTTTTTCATAACCGAAAAACTGGTCTTCACATAGGGGTCGAATTTGCGTATTCTTAATTCAACATCTTTTATAATAATAAATCCTTCTTTTTTCTTTAGATTACTAATCGTATATTAAGTTACTTGTCTGTTGTTTATAATTAATGAAATCCTTCTTTGATGACGAAACTTGGTTATAAAGATGAACTTGTAAAATAAGGTTTTGGTTTTATCTAAGCCTCATGATGCTTATACTATTCAACTGACTTAAATCTCATAACTCCAGCTCAGTAACTGCAAGAACTATTCACCTTGCTGAATTTTCACGTATTTCAAACTATTGGAGCATCAATAACCTTTTCGGGTATATTTCCCAAGGGCATATCTCGTGTGCCTGGTTTTATCGGTTTCCATTCTCATTAGGTGTCATTGCGAGCTTTTATCTTGATGTTGTGGCGTGTGCATGACACGTTTTTAATTTCGTTTATATCAGGAATTTGTTATGTTTGTACATGTTATTATTGGATGGACAAGTAATTAATAATTGTTGACATTATTGAAACACGCCTTTTTAACGACATCCCATAAATAACATCGGAATGTATCGCAAAATTCTAACATTAATGGTATTTTATTCGCTAAGAAGTACAATGTTATGTTTTATATAGATCAAGTTTTGCCGGTCAGATAGTTTTCTCAATGGGTAGAAATACACTAAAAGTATTTTTTTCACTGAACATTAGAGGTTTAAAATTAATTTCTTCACATATTTGCGTAACTAATTTAGAAATTTCTTCAAACCATAGCCCTAATTATGTAGCGTATGACTATATTACGACTTAATGTTTACATCACAGCAAATCCTGCAAAAAAGGGCTATAAAATGGGAAAAAATGTTTTCTAAATATTTAGACACATGCCAAATAACTCCAATACAGATAAGTTATTTTGTTTTGTTTATTGGAACGTATAAAGCAAATACATGAGAGAGATACATTTGCTCCAAAGATTCAACTCATGAGAATTTCTACAATATCGCATGGAAACTCGTCCACTTTGGCTTAATTCCAATAAAGTACACCCTATGATATGTACTACCGTAAAACATGATAAGAAACTGTGCCAGTGGACATCTGCTAAGTCTGTCATATTGTATAAACAAATAATCCGAAAAGGCGTATCTGTTATACAAAAAAGGAGCACTTAAGCCCTTTTTACCATACACATAAGTCGTTATAGGCATGGATTACGTGCTAAAAGCTTTCGATATTACACATTAGCGTTATCTTGTTTTGCACACATCACGACTGACAATACATGTTCGGTGTCCTTTATCTGAACAAACATAATCCGCTTGCATTATATTATTAATGAGTATGTACCTAGTGGTAATATTGGGAGGATGTACGTTGAATTGTAAAGGCTCCGACCGGCCCCACATGTGCAATGTCTTTGTTGTGAGACAATAAAGCAACTACTTGGTAAATTAGCCATCTCTCGCCACTTGCAAGTCTATTGGGACCTGTTCTGTACAATAAGATACAATACGTAGGTCAGCACTATGTACTAGAGATGAAACGGATAGTGGTTTGGCCGGATACCGGATACCGGATATTCGGCAAGCTACGAGGCCGGAGCGCCGGATATCCGGCAGCCGGATATTCGGCCCTTCATCGCGTGACATGACGCGACCAGTTTGATTTGAAATTGGCGCGGTGAAGGAGATCGGAAATGTTCGGGCGCTTTCGGTTGTTTTCGCACGGGAGCGGCGATCGCCAGTGTTCGCAACTTAGGGATTTTCCCCCTAGATTTAGGTGGTAAATAAGTGAGATGGGATTTTTTAGCGGTATTTCCAGGGATTTTTTGGAACAAAAATGGGCTATCTCACTTTATATCGTTGAACATGACACACTCACTAATTTGACAATACGACAATGGGGCCTGATGGAGCAGTGCATAAATTTTTTAAAACTATTTGAAAGAATCACCAAAATTACAAGTTCTGGCCTTTCCTGTATATCCGAGGTGATTCCGCATGTTTCTGCATTGAAGAAGTATTAAGACAAAAACGAGACTGCACAAAGAACTCCAGGCTTAGGTCGTATGAGAGCATGGGATTGTTTCAATGAAGTGGCAAAGGAAAATAATAGTGAATGTCGCGATCAAGTAAAACAAAATCCAATTGATAACGAGATTAACTTTTTCTTAAAGACACCTCGAATCAATCGCAATCACGACCCATACATTTGGTGGTCGTCTAACTTAAATCAGTACCCACAGTTGTCAAGGTTTGCTAGAATTTACCTTTCAGCACCTGGCAGTAGCGTTTACAGCGAAAGGCTATTTTCCGAAGCTGGTCTAGTATACGAAGCCAAACGGAGTCGCCTCTTACCAACAAATGCCGAAAGTTTGGTATTCATTCACCACAATTTGCCACTTGTGAATCTTGAATATTAATTAAGCTGTGATTATTAAAATAAACCGTGCCCATAACGTAATGTGGTATCATTTTCCTCGTGTAAAATAATGCGATTTTTTTGAATATTACTATCCGGTATCCGGCCGGATACTGAGGTACTATCCGGTATCCGGCCGGATAGTGAAAACAAGGCCGGATAGGCCGGATACCGGATAGTTACCGGATATCCGTTTCATCTCTACTATGTACTATACGTCCAAATAGTATAATTTTATATATAACATACATAGGTATATGTGAATAAGATAATGCATAGAAATGTATCGACTTTAAGGTCTTCTCTTTAAGGCTACTACGTATTTTTTTCATTGAAAAATTATGGGTACAATCTTATGTACCTCAATAAAATCCAAGAATGATACTGTCATTCATTTTATGGTATATGTCATTCCAACTGCAATTACATCAAATCTATAGTTGTATTTCATAGAAAAGGAGACAAAAATAGCTGAAACACCCATGATTTCAAAAGCGAAATACGGATAGTGGAAGTCGCGTGGGTGTTGCAGGGGCGAAAGTGAAAATGGATGTCAATATAAAAAAATAATTCCACAGAAGCGAAGTCGGCTCCACCAATACTTTTAAAGCTCATTACGTAACGTCTAATTTGTATGAATGAGATGTTAGATAGCAATAATTAAGACGATTAATTAATTTGTGTTGCTAAGGGCATATTTTTAATCATTTTGTATTTTTGTAATTTATCATCGATTCAAATATGTATACGTATGTATTTCCTAGTAGGTAACCTCCGCTACCCTGTTTGCGTGTGTCATGCGCCTAAGCTATAACTATACCTACTGTTTTATCTTATTAATCGGTAGGCTGATTAGAATATGCTACCTTACACGCATTTCTTTTTAATTGATTAAAAAAGGTTGTATTTTTTTGTATTTCATATTCCACGAGCGAAATAAACATGCTAATGATACATGAATCTCAATTAGCATTGAGTCGTTTACGTGATGACCGCGATAAGCCGGTCACTGGCGCCACTCACAGGCGACGTTTCAATCATCATTAGATAGCGTCGATTAAACATCTCAATTGCCCTCTATACGAAAATACAGTAAAGCAACCTCAATATTACCCTCGTAAAATCACCTATTAAATCCGCTAAGAGCTCTTTTATTACTTTACTGGTGAGACTTAACCATTTCGGATGTGTATCTTATCAGATCTTAACATATGTTCCAATTAGTAGTGTACGAGATTGTTTAATGTAAAATTATGTTTTTTTTTTTATTGATTACGTGTATAAGTGATAGAGCTCCTCTGGAATAAATTCAGTGAATACCATGCTTGGTATTCGCGAGACTGCTGTCTCCACTTGATATCTGTGTAATATTGCGCGTAAAAAAACTACGTGTGTTTTCTGGGACAGTACTCAAATTGGGTTTACGAGTTACGAGAACGACGTGGTTACGAACACAATAAATCATATTCTATAGCCGGTATAAAAGATGATTACATTATGGTTGAATATACTACTAGCATATACATTATCGATTAATAATATCTAAATTTACAGAGTAATAAATTTGCATGCGTCGCCAATATCTTGATAATTTGCATCGCCTTCGGGAATGGGACAAATAGCATAAATATGTATTACTGTTTCTATGCAGTATATTATCTAATCTCATCACAAGTAATAACAATTAATTTAAATAGTTTACAATATGTTTACTCCGCTGGTGAGCGTTAGGATTTATTTTATACCGATATATTAGTAAACAGCCTACTGTAATTATTTCAAGTACCACAACACAAAGTAACTTTCTAGCGATTAAAAATGAGATAAAATTTAATAATCCTTTTCCGTACTGTCCCTTTTAATGTTGCGTTGATGGCGTCGTATAGCCAGAGGAGTTATGGAGTCGACATACAAATCTAATATACTAATTGAAGGAACAGTTTCTAACAGCTACAATAACAGCGGCATGGTTCGAGGCAAGGTACGTCGACATATTTAGACCTCTATCACTACACACGACGGGAAATTAATGTGCTGTGTACAACTGACGGATACCTACAATATAAACTGCGATTACAGTTTGAATTACACTAGCTCGTTTATTGCTTAGGGCTTGTATAATAGACGTAAATCGCACTGACAGTCTCACAGACTTGGCTCTATAAAGAGATTAGTGAGATTGCCAGAAGTTGAACACGACTTGTTTTTTTTTTGTTTTTCTTTTACCAAACTCCCAGGCTTTTTGTTACCTAACGCTCATTTCTTAATTTCTTATTAAGAAAAATAGAAAACTACTCTCTTTCTGATACTGTGTTCTGATGATTGATGATTTTATGTACGTTTAAAGTTATAAAAATTTGTACTATTAAAAAGAATAGAAATACATAATAATCACGAAATGTTTAATATTTCGACCTCGAAAGCATTTCTATAAGATGAAACAAGGGATTAGCATCATAGAAATTATACTAATCTTGGCTTTCTTCTCACTGTAATGTTAAGCGGAATATTCTAAGCCTTTGTTGTGTTAACATCGGAGAGGGCGACTGCGCGCCAGATGAAAGCTGCGGTTGGGGCCCGACTAGAAAGGGAATTTCATTTATTGTGACATTAAAACGTATTTTCTCTTTCATACCAAGATAATTTTATAAGTATATTACTTAATAAAATATACGCCATTAAAACTAGTTTTTTATTTGCAATGCCAAGGTATGGCAGTGTAGTTTGATGGTTTGTACAGTCCGTTTCAAAGTCTTCAGAAAATCTCAGTCACGTTGCGAAAACTAAGGATAAAGTTTTTCACACTGAATTTATGTAAGACCGTGGTATACTGCCAGAAAATTCATACTTTATTCTAAATTGACTGCAGAGTGCTGTCACATCAAGCAACATTGTATATGAGATTTTTCCATATATTCCAAAAGGAATGACGTCAGGCGGGGAATCGTAAATCTTGAACCAAATCTTTTTGTGACATACATATGAAACGATGTAACCCCGAGTAGATTTGGCAAGGTAAGGAATATGAGTGTTAAGCTTATTATTATATTTGGACTACTTTTAAATACAACTGCTAATTTTGAAAAATTATCACGCTTTGAACCTCTAACAAACTTTCAGTTATATTTCTTTTCTGTGTTATTGTATGAATTTATGAAAAAATAATCTTTTGATAGTATGTAAGTCCGGACAGAAAACCAATGACTTTTCTACACTTTAAGGCATTAAAGATTTTTATACAACTGCCACTTTTAGCTTCACGAACATTCTGTTTGCTATCGGCAAAGGCAGATACTCTAACATTTTTATTATGCGTAGTGTGCGTGCCCAATTAACAACGTGATAGATTGGAACCGTTCTAAACAGAAAGCAAATAAACGATTCCGTTCATGCCGGCGCTGCGTTGGCGGTTATAATAAGGTTTACCATTAAATTCCAACCACGGCTTCATTAAGGAAAAACGTGACGTATTCTCATCTATTCTTGTATTGCCTTGTGCATTTCGAGTGGCGCCTAAAAGTTAGAAAGCCTTTCGGGTAAATAGGTGTTTCCCATATTTTGTTACTTAAAATTATCATCACGCTATCGCAAGACATTCACTCGTTGTATTTATGTATTCCAAATTATGACATATTAAACAATGCCATCAAATTAAATTATAAAGTTTCGGGAGCGTAAATTGAGCATATATTTACAAAATTAGAGTAAGCAGACTATCACACCTGTTGTTGCCTTTTATTACCCAAAAGATAACTATCTTTATAACCAAAGTAACTGAATGTAAATCACCAATCAAACAATGCGCCTTTAATATTGGTTTGCTAATATAGTATGAGATAACTTAATCAGGGTTCAGTGGCGCGCTCTTGAGAACCAATGAACCGAAGTAGGCAGATAATGATAATATTGTTGCAAAGTTTTCGAAATTAACACTCTAATATAATTTCTGCGTAGGCGGCACGTGCTACTGAGATAAAATTGATTACAGCATACACTACCGCCGGTATCCAAAGGCTCTATGTTTTTAAACATCTATTTCTACACCCACATATCGTCACATAATCGGGGGCTTACCTAATATCGTCTACCGGGTTATATTTTCAATCTCCGTGCTGAGAATGTTATGATAAGAAAAAACCTGATAACCCTTTTCGACCTGGAAATCGATTGCAGACATTTTCAATAGCGCCAGATTACCTACATATAATTTAAATACCGATAAATTAGACTAGCAACAACCACATAAACATAGCGCTGACTGCTGGCTTATATACATGTAGCTTTTAGATCTTAAACTCCGAGTCGTAGTCAAAATAATAATTATTAAAATAGACTTATATACTAGTAATTTGTGAATCAGATTAAATATATTACTGCCGCTTAGAGGACAGAATGTAGGCACCAAACACTAATTCTTTCATCAATGAGTGCAATCTTCCAACTGTACAGACATAATCTTAAAATCAAACCGCAACGAAGAACGTAGAAAGAAACGAGTAATCAATGCTTGTGGAAAACCAGCAGTACGTTCTAAGGAAACAATGGCTGAATCCACTTAGTTCTGTCTAATCAAAAATAAAGTGGAGCATACAAGATAGGTTTCAATTTACTCAATGCAGCTTTTCCCTTTTAACACGATCAAAGTAAAAAACACAGTACATTGCTGTACCACGCCATCATTTTACCACGAAGTACCTACTGCTTAACTCGGGGAATAAACGAAACAAGGAAAATGTTAAACTCATTGGCCCCGGCAACTCAGTACAAATTTCCACTCCACGCGAACGGAAATAGGAATAACACAATTTGCATTCACCTGCTTTATCTTTATAATAATTTCACCTACGCGGAATTCTGAACTTATCCGCATTATTATCTTCATGGAAAATGTTTCAAACAATATTCCTCACAGTTGCACTTCAACGAACGAATTATGAATGGGATTTAAATGAAAAATTTGCAAGAACTGAAACTTTATAATAGACAATAATATGACCTAGATTGAAAAACTTTTGGTTATAAGAATTTATCTTATAAAAAAGTTTATAAATATGAAAATGAAGTTAGTTGGAAGTAAAAATGTAAACATGACAGTGGCCTAAACCTTCTAAGTTTTAAAATAGGCCTGTACCTGGCAGCAAGACGTATAATGGCTGATGATGATACCTACTAGGAGTTTGTAATATTTTAAACAGTATAAAAAACTCACCTTTATTAGGCGCGAAGAGACTATCAGATATAAATTTACAATTCTATTTTATATTTTACGAAAATTATCTGAAAAATGAATATTCACAATAAAAAGTCCAAATTGAGTACATAGTTTGCGTCGACAAATAGCTGGGTCGTGGGGATCCATATCAATCTTGACGTCCAAAGCAAAAGCCTGGGGACGTGTTGCAAACTTATTTAGTTAAGGTATTTTATATTTTTTTACGTCACGCATACAAAACTCTTTCGAAACTGCGAAAAATGTTTTGTGTCTTGATAGACTACATTGTCGAACCCAGAAATAAATGCGGATATTAAAGTACTATCCTATAATTAATAGATGATACTTTGAAATCATTTTAATATTGAATACTAGAAGATCACCGTGAGCAGTTTTTTTTATTTTGATAATAATAACTTATTACAGACGACAGAGTAATTCACTGTATTTGTCTAAGTGAACCGATAATGTCACAGCAACAGAGAAATTTGGTAACTTGCTTGAACAGTTTCTAGTCAAATAGATTACAATATTGATACAAGCCTTTGATATCGAAACTGATTTAGTGAACAATACCAATAATCCAATCCACGAGGCCAATTCTGATAAGGCTTTGTATATGAGTTAAGCGGCATTAACCAACTAGGAAATTAAATCGCATAGAAGGCCCAGGCTTCTCTATAGAATTAAACCGTATTAATAGTTATAAAAGGTAAAATTGCTAGAAAATTGGAAGAAAAAATTTGTGGAACTCGAACAAATGAATTGACAAGCTCGTTCCAGTGGGTAATCATAAGGCAAAGTGGACCACGTATCTGCATTAAACTATCTTCGTGTTTGAAAAGAAAAATATATGAAATATTCAGTAAGAAATCACGTTGAAGCATAAGCTTATAGTTATAAAAACTAAGTTTATAATTATCGTCATCAGCCCGTATATATCCTCGCTGGCCCGGTTTGGGCTGATGGACTAGACACCTAAGACATTAAATTGATTAGAAAAGCAAAGTTTACCTGATGCCTAACATAATAAAACAACTTCGTTCAATCAATTGTAGATATATCTGCATACATATATGTACGTTCGTCTAGGCACAATTAATCCCGCATCTAAGACAGCTAAGTCGTGATTGAGTCGGGAGCGGTAGTATCATCATCCGATTAGATGTAATACTAGGAACTAGTGAATATGAATCAATTGCTAATACATAGAATATACATACATACATGCAACACGTTTTCTCTTAAACAAACTTTCACAAAGAATTAAGACTATTTAATTTGCCTATCTTACAAACACTTACAATATAAATTTTGGAACGAAAACTATTTTTGTAGCTAGAACTGTTTCAGAAACAAAAAATGGCTGAATAATTTGGAATAATGCGAATGCAATAACGTTTAAAACGAATACCAAATAAGTGTTTTGCAAAATGATGAATATTCAAAGGTATGAATGTTAATAATGCTGATGTAAATTTAACACCTCTCTCCGGCCCCTTTTTGACGTTTATTCACAAAGCCACCAGATTCGTTAGACTCGAAAAGGGATTAATTTTCATATATATGTATAAAGCGATGTCATACGTCTGAAGGGGTTATAATAAATTATTTTTTATCTGCTTTGTAGGTTCCAGTTTCATTTATTGCATCGAAAATTATATTATAGTAACCTTTTTAATTAACTAATCAAGAAGAAATTAAACGTTAAGTTGAAGCGTTTCTAAATTTAACTTATTCAGAACTTGTTTAAAGTAAGATAACATGTTTATTTAAACAAGAGTTTTTAACATCTAAATCGATTTTAAATTAATCAAAAACTTGTTTTAATTTTGAAAATCTATTTTAAGTTCGAGAGCGAGGAACAACAAAACTAACACTTATCGTTTCTAATTGGCTAATGCAAGGAAATGGCTTAGAGCATATTCAACAACTTATAAACAGTTGATTATAACAAGAATGAACCTTTGAGTAAATTGACAAAAATGTTTTATTTAGATTTCGTAAAATTCCTTTTGTCTTTAAATTTCGATACATTTTTTCATCCATGTGCACATAAATTACGACTTTTCCGTGACGTTCGTTTAATTTACGGATCACAGAATCTAAATTTACTTTATTTCCAGGTTCGTTTTTCGACCTTTCAGTTGAATATATTTGTTGGAGATGATTGATGGTTCATGAATTAATTCATCACTTTCCGCTAATAGAATTGGTTGTGAATCGCTTTTGATAGGTTTAAAAAAATGCGACATTTTGAAAAAAAAGACATGTTCATTAATTTCATTAAACCTAGATTTTTATGTTTTAATAACATACGACTGATTAAAAGTTCAAAGAAATATCTTCTTTTAAGTATGTTACTAAATTTAAAGTCTTAATTTTTTTCTCTCAAGCCATTAAATTTATAAAGTCACTGTACGTATCATTAATGTAACAACTCGCAATTAAAGAGAACCAACAAACTGATAGTGATCATAAGAGGCTGGTAGTTTCGAGTCACTTAATTGCAGGATGTGAGAACCAATAACATCTACATCATGAAGCAACGTCTACAAATTGTGCATTTATCAGGAGTTTATCAAACGAGGACTCATTTTTGGATCATCTGCTGGCGCCAGCTTCTGATATGGATATATATGAACCAGTTGAACTGCAAAACAAGAGGTGTTATACATATGAATAAAAGTAAATTTCAAGTTTACCTGTACTCGTTGGCAGCGTATTAAGCTCTGTGTGTGAGTTAGTATCCGTAAGACCATGTGCTCTATCGTGCTCTGCTCTTCGAACACCATCCGTGCGAGGTCGAGCAACACCTGATTCCTCTTAACCTCTAGCTGAGAGCGTTCATACAGCTGCGCGTTCCGCAACCCTATGCCGCAGAACTGTAGGTACGACGCGAACACTTTCTCGTCGTTCGCCGTGAAAGGTCCGTCGTTTTGTTTGTTTATCACCTGCAATTATTATAAGTGTTATATCATTTATGTCTATTAATATGTAATTATTTACTTAGACATCAGATAATTCTTTTTTATTTTTCTTAAGCACCCATACTGCATCTAATTCTAATATATTATAATTTGTTTTTGGTTAACAACCAAGACGTTCATAATTGCAAAATTGATATCGACCCAAATAAATTAGCACATAGATCACATATATGTAACGTTGTTTCTGGCAAGAGTATTATTAAACAAAATTGAAAATACAAAGCGCAAGATAATTCAAGCCGACTGCAAACAGATGTCTTGTAAATTAATTTTCAGTCTAGTGGCAATGCCGACAGGCAGATGTCAAAAGATAATTTCGAATCAACTCGCAGCCTGTGAAGCATTATTTTCATCGCGTTGTTAATTTTGTATACGTAATGGTTAAAATTGATAATTTTGTATATTTACTCGAATAAATTCCAAATTATATCGAGGTAGAATCATTCGACGAATAAATTGTAAGATTGAACCTTTATTGGGCTAGCAATAACAACACTAACTTGGGAGCCCTAACACCTTAAAAATGATTCGAATAGAAACATACATATCAATAAAACTATCAAGCAGATAGGTCTGGAATGGCAGGAAATCGTTAAGCGTTTCGCGTACCTGTGCAACACCAATCACCTCTCCATTGATGTCTTTTATCGGCATGCAGAGGAGCGATCTTGTTTTGTAGCCTGTTTGTTGATCAATATCGTGGTTGAACCTCTCGTCCTGTAACAAGCATGTACATTACGCCATTAATTCAAAAAGTAATATAACATAAACTTTATTCACTTCTTGTAACAAATAAATCTAACTTGTTTACATTATGTTATAAGATTAGGGGTTATGAGTATAGTCTGAAAATCTACTCAAAGAACGGCAATATGAGTATCTTCAGTTATGTTAAAATACAAACGATGTAAAATGGATGCAGTGATGCACTTTATCTACCCTTTCGTAAATACAGGCGTTGGTGTGTATATTACAAACATATTTACTTTTATATATTTTTGTAATTTCTAAATATTGAAACTCTAATCATGAACGTTAACTACTGAAGTGTTCAGTCAAAAACGAATTCTATCTTGGTTTAATTTCTTCGTTCGATATTAAATTAATTTTAATAAAGATACGGTTAATAAAATTTAACACCGCTCTGAGAATATTAATCGAAATACACAAGAACACAAAGGGAAATTCAAACAGAATTTTGCTTAATAACTTAAATTTCGCTGAAATATTTTCCGCTTTAAGAGTTTCATTTTGGTTTTAATGAAATACAATCATACTGCTAAAGCTTAATTGGCCAGCATTCAAAGAGTGTTTGTTAAAGTATGCTCTACAATATTTTTTGATAGCATCTAATTAGTAATGTGGCCAAGGTAAATGTAATTAATGCATTTTTGATGTCCAAGTTTAAAGTGCACTGATAATTAAATAAATAAATAAATAAATACACCCAACAGTCACATACATAGTCCTGACCCCACACTAAGATACGAGTCTTGTGTCGTGGGTATCAGAAACTACGAGAGACTTTTCGGTCTCACAAACACCCAGACCCGAAACAAATATTTGTGGATCACACAAACATTTGTCTCGGTGCGGGGATCGAACCCGCGGCCGCTCGTTTCACAAGCTGGTGTCTAGCCAACTGCGCCACGGGGCTGTCGAAACATTTAATTACAGAAACATTCAAACTAATTTCTATAAAATGACTGTCGAAATGTGTTTAAGGACAGCAGCATCACTATTACTAAGCCCAACTTTTAATCACTTTACTACAGGGTAAAATAGAGCCAGTTGGTAATCAAACAACAATAGGGAATGTGTTGAGACTGTAATCAGAGGAGTTACGGCGACCGCAACCGCAACTGTCCTCCACATCCAGCCTCCCACTATTATTACTTCTTTGACGACACATTCCACTACCAACTCAGTGTATTTACATTCGTATAAAACTGCCGTTTCGAACGCAGGCTCTATCACAGCTGGCATCAAGACTATTTGACTTATAAAACTCATTACAGTCTTTATGCAGACAATGACTTAAAGCAAGCGCAATCAACGTACACACATCTCGAATAAAGGCGTCCCACGCAATGTCTGCGTTCCCGACTTGAACATTGGTGTCAACAAAAATGCAATGTCGTTGGAACGTTTCCATACGTGAACTTTGCTGAAATACTAATATTTTTCGCCACAGAGAGCAATCCGAGAAATGCGGTGTATTGTTGAATTTACTACGGAATGAATGAACTTGTGCCACCGTAACGTATATTGCATTTATGAACGTGGACATTTCAGCGGGCAACCACATTGAGGTGTGTGGCTCCGTGCCAACACTGAAGTTACACATATCGAAAGTTACCGTTCATTACACACGCCTGTCAGCTGACCGGATTGGGTTTGGAGCCGATTGTTACTTTCGTACACAATTATTACAGCCAGGATGTAGCTTCTATTGACTAACGCAAGCAACTGTTCCAGATAAATCATTCGTTGAACATAGTTCTCTGCATTAGGTAAACTTATTCGATCTTAGTCCTACTTGCTGCTTTCAGCATTATCTGCTTGAGAGAGTTTATTGATTGCGTAATAAAATTTCGAATTGAAGTATTCTACCTTCGACGTCCTAGATTGCATTGACAATAATATTTCCATGAAAATCGAATGCACATAAAACGGCAGACATCAGAGAACATATGCTGACTCAACAGAAAGCTAGCAAAATTTTGTTCAATAGCAATTTAGATGATGCTTTTGCTTCGCAGTAAAATTCGTCTTCTTAATATAAAACAGAAAATTTTGGCTTACTCATTACGGTTTTTTATTGAACAACGTTACTCGATTTGAAATAACTCCATTATCCTAATGCAGAGAATATTCTCTTTATTGTGTTTAATATGCAATCGCAGACCACGTGCCGACTTTTATATAAACAAATTGTAAATGTTTTTAAACAGTGTACTTTGAACAATACTATAAAGCAAAAGAATTAGCAATGCAAAATTTAATTATTTTAACGCTATATTCATCCATTTTTAGTACAAGAAAGCCTTCAAATACCAGAATTCTAAAAATTTGCGATATTATAATCAAATAATTTATGTACACAATAAATGCAAATTTCGTTTAGATTTGAATACAATGCTTATAAAGTGCAATATGCGCGAACGTCAATATTGTTTCCAATGAGTAGTAAGTTTTAAGAATTCAATAGTCGTAAAACCAGTGCAAGCAATTGGGTCCTAAAACGAGTTTCCCGGTTGGGTCACACTACTTCTTATTAGAGGGAAGTAAATTTTCCTCGTAAACCCTATATAAGTTTCAACTACTCAGAAAAGAGATAGCAAATTTGAAAACGATATCAAAACTTATAATAATATAAAACTTTATTCTATAAAAATTGATGAGTAAAATTTAGTGAATTCAGTTGAGAGTTACGATAACATCTGTGATACAACAATTAACATATAAGTATAATATTATTACACATCCATTTTATTGTAAAACAAATATATATAAATATAAATTGGTTACACATATATAGAAAATTAAAAATACGACATTTCTTATTGTTGAGGGCGTTTCTTGCCGTTTCTTCAGTACAGCGATAACAAATTCCAAAGTGGCAATGGTTAAAAATACATACTTTAAATTGATGATTCAAAAGAACTTGTAGAAGTCTATTTGAACAAAGTATATTTTGGCTTTGACTTTAATAATATTGCAATAATATAACACAGACCTCGTGCTCCTCACAGGTACGTGAGAGCAGGAACCACGTGAAGAAATAAAACTTACGGCACGTAGGAGCTCTTCAATAAACGTAGAAGTAAAATTGCAACTCAACTTCACCCACGCCGATGTAACATCGACTGCCGTAAACGAAACACTTTACATACAAAACGACGTGCTATTTCACTTTCGGAGCTGAATTATTAATATTGTAAACATGATTATCTCTAATATTGCTTGCATTATTAAACTCGAATAATGAATATATTAAAGCGTGAACCGTAAACGTCAGCTTCCTGTAACCTTCAAGGTGTTAAATTGTTATGATAATACCTATAGTATTTTCCTTTTGCACCTACCCCAACAAAGGCAACGGCTTCACGATTATAATCAATTTAGAAGGCACACAAATATTAACATTTGAATATCTTTTGATATAATTTATCGCGGTTGCGGCGTCTGAAAATGCAATTAATGGTTTTGAAGATATTTTTACACAGAATGCTCAAAATTAATTCGTTATCGCAATTTTTTTATTTATCAATTAAAAATATAATCGCAGTGAAAAAATACCAACATAATTGTTGTGTGAAAGATCATAAAAAAAAAGATCATAAAAAAACCCAAACGGGGAGTGGAAAAGTAGAGCAAAGATGTGAATGTTAATTTTCCAACCAAGTTGGTAGACGGAGCGTGTGTCAACATAGCTCAACACTTTAACCGTCCCGGTCGATTCGCACAAAGCATATATGAATCCCGTCACCGCAGCTGCAGACAATTCTGTTTGCTATAACATATGCATAGAGTTGGGAATGGGCTTAACCCTATTGGTGTGGCGGTAGGTCCCTTGTATTGTACTATCTGTTTCGTGCCATCTCCGAGGGGTATTTGTATGCAAATTGTTTTCATAAACCGCGAGTACGTGAGCGCACACCAACTGCCGATCTTGGCAAGGTCACGGTTTTGGAGGCGGGCCAGGATGTGACGCCTCACTCATTCCGACGATACCATCTAACATAAAGCCATGGTGTATTAATCAGCAGATTCCTTTGTGATGAGCATGACCGTGAACCTGAGCCGGCAAACTAAGTCATTAATTATTTATAAAAAATAATGTCTTACAAAATCCGAATAAGAATGGGAAGACAAAGTCTCGGTCTAGAAAAATAAGACGAATCACGTCCATAATTTAAGCCCGAAGACTGGCTATAGAAAACTGTTTACTAGAATATTCATTGCCAGAGGCGTGTTCACCGAAACGCGCTTTGGTATTTCGATTTACCGTACGCACACACATATTGCCACTTACAAGAGAAACGAATACTGATTAATCATTCAAAAAGATTTGTTACACGCACCGCCTTTATCTTAACTATCATTTGTTATGAAGTGCTACGAACTTCTACAAATATTAAAAACTCTTGTACATATTATGTACCTACTTGAATTCTGGTATTAATCATATAAATCTTAATATTATATATTTTGGCATATCGTCTTCAGTCTAGTTTTAGCTTCAATATATTTCTAGACTATGCAACATTTTGATTTACAGAGTTTCCAATAAATAACATGTGATATACATATATTTGTACACGCTGGTATATTTCAAACTGTTTTATTATAAATATTGTAATGTATGTTTATTTTAGTTAATACAATAAATTCATGCAGTATACTGCGACGCGGCGATAAACATCTCTGGCCGATTGTACGATAACATTAACGTAATGAACGGAAGCGCTGTCTCTATAATTAAATACCACATCAGTAAGCATATTGAAGTACAAGTATTGAAGCAGTGATGGCCTCGAGGTTTGGGCGCGCGGTCGAGAATCTGCGGTCGCGGGTTCGAACCCCAGGCACACACCTCTGACTTTTCGAAGTTATGTGTGTATTCACATTGAATTATCACTTGCTTTAACGGTGAAGGAAAACATCGTGATGAAACCTGCACACCTAAGAGTTCTTAGGAATTTCTAAGATGTGTAGTCCGCCAACCCGCACTAGGCCAGCGTGGGGGACTATGGCCTAAACCCTCTCAATGGTAGAGGAGACCCGTGCTCAGCAGTGGGCGTATATATGGGTTGATGAAGAAGAAGAAGAAGAAATATTTGCATCATAACGCATTTACACATTCTGGTGTCAATTCGTAATGTCTTACCGGATGCACAAGTACTTCCATGTTATAAACTTTATAATAATATTTTGTTTTACATCTGGATGTTTGTAAGACTAAACAATCTGAGTTTTTATAATCTCGAAACAGGATATGGTTTAAATAGTTAACGATTTTATGTTCGAATATACTCCGACTTATAAATGAGAGTAAACATCTATATAGAACTAGGAGTCACAATAATACTTCCATGCCTAAATTGATTGATTTTTTTGTACAAACTTATACGAATCTAACTATAACCAATCACAAAAAAATACGTATCCAAGCTTTTATTTAAAAAGAGGAAATAGTACATAATGCTGACAAGTGGAAACTTTATTTCTGCAATAAAATTAAGTGTAGTCTATTACCCTACCATCAACTTATCTATAAACTTCATACTACTTCGAAAAATATATCAGCAACTAACTCATGCAACTCCGAAATATATTGAATAAAAACGATGCCAAAACTCAAGATACTCTATGAAGCCAAGAAGTCTCCACTTGTACAGCGTGTATAACATTTGTCTTCGCCTGATGAACGGCATAAGTGTGCCGATCCCGTGGCCAATACCGCGTGATAAATCCACGCCGCATCAGCAAATTCATGAAGTGAGTGAAGAGGGATAGCATTTTTAAGCGCACCATTTATCCGCTGGCGGGTAGTGTTTGGGCGAATAATTTATGTGCGCCCGTACTGACAAATCTCGACGCGGCACCATGCTCCCAGATTTGCCACGAGCGGACCACTAAACTAAGGAATTAAAATTTGTAACGTTATGCAATGAACATAGTTTTGCATAATTTGGCGTGTTGCAGAATGATCTATGTGGTTTAATACTAGAAACTATCCTAGTATTACTGGCACCATCAGCAGTTGATGATGTAAAGTATATACTAGTACAATGGATGTAGGTTTATACTAGGAGTTTAATGTTCAAAGTCAATATGAATTGAATAGTTACTGGATCATTTCAATTTAGGAGACATAACAGAAGAGATGGTAAGAGGAAATAATCAATTATAATTGGCTTTTCCACAGTGTTTCTCGTCAATACAATCGGGAGAGTAAAACTGATATTTCACTGGTTTTTGTAGGTTTTGGTTAATTTGCGTTGCCAATCCGCGCTCGGATTAAGCCAGACCGTTTGCGCTACGATTTACGTCATAGATAAAAGAATGGTCAAATCATTTTCTCTCGCCCGCTCTCGTGACAATAATCGCTTCTCAACTAAACTCAATTTGTATTCATGCTCTTTTCTGTTTAATTTTTAATAAAAGCCGCTAACTAAAGACCCTCCGAGATATAATCGTCTTCAACACGATAATTACATAATCTGTCTTGATTAAATCAATTATACACCAAGTTTAATCTACAGACCTAATTTGCGGGCGTCAAAGTAATTAAGTATTGAAAAAAAAATACCGAAAGGATCGAATAATTCGAGCAATGAATTAAGACATCAAATATTTTTTCTGTAACATAACTTTATTTCACCACCAAAATAAATACTATAGATGAAAAACCAGCAAGACATGTTTGACGTAAAATAAAAATAGCTTGGATATATATTTATCAAGAGTATCCTTAGTGATTACATGAAGGCACGGCGCTAATAGCGGGGCATTCCAATCATGCTTCTCGGAAATGTTGTGACGCGTTCGATGAATAAGAACTTTCTGATGTTTCTGAGGCCTTGCGAGATGTCCACACCTACGAATGAAGCTCACGCTCGAATGCTGATTGCTGACTAACGCTTATCCGGCCGGATGGACCGTCGGCCCGTTTGCCGACTGAAACATTTCGCACAAAACACTCGCATACATAAATCTTACTGGAGCCAAGTCTTAATAAAAATTCGAAGACAAAGAAACTATGTATTAAAGCGAGCAATACAAATACGACGGAGATTCATGTAAAATATTTATTATTAAAAATGCTTATTTTCAACTGGTTGTGTAACGTTTTCTGGGTTAACAGTTAAAATAATAATTTGAGCGTTGAAATCTTTTACTGTATCAAATTCGTCACAGGCAAGCTGTTTAGGACTTTCTTTTCAACAATTAAAAAATCCATTATCTCCACAGTTTCATTTCTCTGTTTTTATAAGCAATACCAAACTGAATTATCTTTAACTATATAATGAACAATTTCGAATTGCAGATTTCGAATCATCTCTATCATAAAATTACAATTTTCGTTATTGAAGTACGAATTCTCATATTACGAAGCCAAAAAGCGCAAAAAGTATGATACATTTTTCGACTTCTTCATAGCTTCATAACGAGTCATCGATAAATCACGAATTCGGTACTGTATTGAAAGCGAAACTATTCATAAGTTTGGACGCGGCAGGCCAAATGTATTTTTGTAATAAAAATGTGGAATGTGCCTAAAACGGATTTATTGCCAAACAGAAGAAAACCACGGAGATTATTTATTCAAACCACGTTTTCATGCCACCCACAAATCTTATTCATCACAAATTTTATCTATATTGTAGACACAAATATATATATTTTAATTCTTAAATATTTATCCTATGTCTCGTAGCAGTGAACATTTGAAATAAAATCGCTAATTTCAAAAAACACACACTATTTGATATTTTTATGCACTTCCAACTGATTTTAAAATAAGATCTTGTGCTGTTACCATTTTTTAAAGTATCGACGGTGTTCAATCTATGCATAATAATTACAAAACCTAAGAATAACATACGGTAGAAGGAAACAGCCCACATTCTAACTAGAGCACACTTCCATTACTACTAATGGCGTTTGATATCGCAGATTCCGTTCCGACTGAGAGTAATAGTCCAAAATTCAAGCTTGTTAATTCATCGTTTGCGCTGAAAATGCTTCATTAATGACCTGAAGACAGCACTGATTTTACGGGCAGAACATTTTGTTCCTATAGTTTAATGTTAATTTTACTAATTCCAGTGTATATTGTTTCATTTTTGTGAACTGGTCTGCGTGTGTACATATAATTTTATTTTTGTAAACGCGATCATGACATACGAAGACTGTGTTCACTTTAGTACTCAGTTTTAATAACAGTTAAAAGCATTAAAAAAACTCAGGGGAAACAACTAAAAATTATGTCGTAAATTATGCAATAATTATGTAAATAATATAATAATTATACTTTAATGATATGTGACGTGAGTAACTAATTATTATATTTTTTTACTTTAGGCATAAAATGAAAATATCCACATGTTTGTCCTATACAACGTTTACTCTAAAATAAGTACACGAATGTTTTCGGCTCGTCGCATCAAGTACCGAGCAAGTTTGCCAAATGGTCTCTCATTTTGGCTTTGATGTGCCCAAAACTAATTTTCCAACACACGTCATGTAAAGAAAACCTCCCACTGGCGGTTGCGTAACTTCTCAAGTAATAATATATTGTTGTAAACATAACTCGTAACTGAGAAATGTGGAACAATGACGACAGCAACTAGTTCGCGGCGGTTCACTGCGGTTGCTTCAAGTCAAATATAATAATTTTAACTACAAGAACAGTTCATGGATAAAAAAGTAAATATTTATGATCAGAGTTGAGTCAGTAATTAAAATAATAACAAGCCTTTAGTCGATGAATAATGCTACAGCGGAACTGCAATTCAAGAAAAATAAAGTGTCAAGTCTAGAGGTAATCACCGTGTTACATGTAACCTTTCAAATAATTGAACTTTTTTCAATGAGACATAAATTTAAAAAATGTCTACATTGACTATGACAATGTAACATGTTATCTACATCAGAAAAACAACAGTTGTACATGATGAAATCTAATAAACACAGAGAGAGAGAGACAGTCAACAATACCTTGACTGATTAAACTAGTGCCTCCCGTTGGTCTAACTACATTCTGTGCTCACTTGTCAATATAGCATATATGTATCAACAAATATCTAGATAGGGACATGTGTCTAAATAAATTAGGCCGGAATAGAAATTGCTATTGTGTGTACGCTACCTTTCTGAGGATTGTTAGCAACTGTAGCAATAACTTAAATTTGCAAAAGTTTAAAGATTGACAGTAATTTATGATTAATTTATGCTAAATTATGTATTTGCCGAAGTGTTTTGATCACAATTCATTTTATTGTCTATAATATATACAATGATTTGTCTGCCTAGTGATCTAGCGCCACAAGTATGTTCCGTAAGATGTAAAGGTCCAAATTAGATTCCAGGATCAGGCAAAGTGTTATTGTGTTTTTCTACTGCAAATTTTTCAGAATTAGCACGGATTTTGGAAATGTCCCCAAATAACGCCAGGAGGCTCCATCGAAGAATACAGGCGTGAGGATACATAACCTCATGTACCTATGTCGTCTACAACATTTTAAAGAAAGAGTTTAAATAAACGTTACTCCACTGTACATCTGCTTACAAACTTGCTTTAATTTCAAGAGCAATAAAAGATTTTACAGGTGCTTCCAAACTTTAAGACGACACAACACGTGCGCTCGTGCACCCTTTGTGAAACAGATCCATTGTTTAAACGCCACAATACGGAGCCGTCCGGAAGAACGAAACGAAATGCGATGTGGTTTGTGAAAAACAAAAAATTTAAAACTCGTAAAACATCCATTAAACATGACCTTGATAGCATTAGAAGGGAACATCGCAAACAATTACCGAATTTGGCAAAGGACAAAGTTGTGACAGGTAGCAGGCTGAAATTGATCTACGACGAAAGTTGGCGACGACCCGCGTTTCCAAGTTATTTGTCCAGTATGGATTTTATATTTGTATTTTTTGGTAATATTTCAATATTTTATTTAAGAAAAAATTACGAATTAATTTTGGAAGCGATTTTATTAAACGAGGTTATGGATTATCGATTTGTTAAAAAATGATAATTAAGCCAAAACAGAATTATTTTTCCAAGCTTGAGATTGCCCTGTAGCCTAAACCGAAACACGAGGAATGTTAACAAGTAAGAAATAAACAATACAATTTAATGAGATTTTTCCTACAAAACGTGAAAAGCGTAACACGTTTAAGAAGTGCGTTAATTAAAATGCAAACACCATTGCCAATAGTGGGGTTTGAAGTGATATAATACCTGACTTGAATGCATTAAATAACAAACTCTTATGACAATTTGTTGTTACACAAGGCATACAACTAGATTAGTGGGAATGGGGAGTTTTTAAAGAAATAATATAAAGTATTTAGCTGATATGACTTCTAAGGTTTGGTGTTGAGGATAAGGTTCTTCTAAAAGATTTACATGTTTTTACAACATTGGAATATAGTTTATGTATCTAATTTTGCAACTAAGAATAAAACATGTTTATTCACATACCAGATTAAACGTAAGTACGTCATCAAATTACATTTTCTCATAATAAATAACATGAATAAAAAAAAATGTTTATTGTTTTTTTATAATTCTATTGCTCTATTATCACACGTGCATATCCGTCTTTTGGTAGATGTGATTGTTATGATAAACTACTGCAAACATTAACTTAAATTAATCACACCCAAAATCCAATATTTGCCGGTATAGTCAATTCACGATATTTCTAGTTGTGTAAGTAGACCATTGAATAGTTTTTGAAACTCTCTACTAAACCAAGTCAAGAATTTCAACATAAATCAACATTGTAAATACTTAGATCTTGATTTTGCTTGGACATCAGAAAGAAAACTATAAATCATGGCTAACGGTTCAATAACCAATTGTTGCAGAGACCAATGTTCTCGTAATCCCAGTCTCCCATAGTTTCTGATAATCACGACACAAGACTTACAAGTAAGTGTGACTTTATGGATCTATGCGTTATGTAATTTTATGACTGTGTATACCGTTATGTAGACCTTTTACCTTAAAAGTCACGTTCATAAATAAGAAATCAGTCACCCATGAAGACGTAACGACTTTTTGAAAGCCCCCGACTTGTGTATCGGCATTATTTCCTTACCCATTTCGTTTGCTTCGAAATTGTCACATCTAAAGGTGATGTTAAAAGGGTATCTGATACATAAGCTGGTGAGTGAAGTGCGTACATGGTTCCTACCTTTTTTATCGGCATGATTGATAAATGATGAAGGTTGTTTTCCACAATATAAAATATGTCTTCAGATTTTGATTTAAAAAACTAATTGAACGATTGTATTCATATTAATGTTAATGTCTAATAAACATACCCCAAGATTTTTGATAACGATCCGTGTTAATCTTTATTAGAGGATAAGAGTTTTTTATTCTAAGATATTATATAAACATTTACATAACTTAAATAGTATTGCAAACCGTCCTCCAATAATAAAAATCTACAATAATACAAATCTTATAATATATCTTTTGTCCCTTTGAAAAATACCTAATTTGCTTTAATTAATCGATCCTATGAGAAAATAGTACACATCGCGTATAGAGTATTGAAGCTGATTACAACTTTAACCATCTATATCAGCGCAATCCGCCTCACTGCAGGGAGCGGAGCTCTTCTCTATAGTCCTATAATATTATTGTGTACTATATTGGTAGGGTATATTTAATAATAAATATGACGTAGTATATTAATACGCGATCCCGAGATTAAACCATCGGAATACTTCATTAAGCAGCAAAAAGCCCACATGCAAACAAGTACTCTACGAAATTACGAAACCACGCGATGAGTGGAGCACGTTCCGAATTTTTGCGATAACATGGACCGTAAAATTTGAAACGACATTTATATCTAACCCTAAAGTTTACGTGGACCGAATTAAATATCCACTCGTAGTCTAGTTTCAGTACCGTCTTTCAGCAATAAGGATCATAAAATATTCGGGCATGCGGGAGAAAATCCTAACCAGATTTTATATCATATTCAGAACCTAGCACACGTTATTTGAAACAAAAGTGGCGGAATCGAACCGAACGTTGAATTTTAATGAAATATTGAAGGGCACTCGACATGGCCGGTTAACTATGCAACGGTTGATATTGCAGACGAGAGACACGCAAGTTTGTCCTCATTAAGAAAACCAATAAGGGTGGCAGAATATTTCCGTGATCATTTCATATTTATTTAATTCAAAAAATATATTAACACGATTGAATTATTCAAACTAATATGAAGCAACCAGTAAAAATTACAATATCGCTGAAATGGCTTCATCAAGTCAGAATAAAACACCGGCCAACAATGCTGCCGGTAGGCAAGTTTACACGGGCGAACTTTTTCCCGAGGCTTTTGCGTTCATCGCAAACTGTTTGTATAATAGACGGGGAACTGTATAAGCCCCTGCTTCTGTCATTGTTTAATGACCAGCCGTAAACGGGTATTGCAGTTTCGCTTTTTGCTTTCGCCCGCCGTATATTTACAGAGCCGGGAGGTCCAGCGATGTACGAGAGGTATTGTTATAATTTAATACCAACGTCCGTAAAGGATTTTTTCTTTTTAGTAAATTCACCATTTAGCCAGTGTTTATTTTAAAAAAAATTGAAATAAGTCTGTTGAATTTTGTTGAACTTGGACCGAAACGATGCATCAATAATAACTGAAGGGAAATCAAGGTAGGTCTTTCATATTATATCAATAGGAATGGTTACTTTGATCCACATACTTTGTGAAAAAAGATATGAAAAATATCAAACGAGCCTACGATAAAAGTCTAGAAAATATATTAAATTGAACGCTACAGGGCAACTGGAAAGCAATAAAGGAATACCGAGTTTCCAAATTACTGTTATTTATAGAAATACCCAATAGGTAAAAGTAATGAAATTCTATTTTCGGAATGAGTATTTAATTGCGTACAGAAATTTAAAAGGCATACCTTCTGCAAAAGAAAAACAGAGAGAGTATATTATTGATTGCTGTACTCGTGTCAGATTTGTCAATTTGCTATATTCAATCTTGATCTGTGCCGCTGTTCTTATACAATTTATAATACGATAACCATACGATTTTCCTGGATGATAAATAACATAAGTGCCAAATTTTACGCAGATTTGTTTATTCATTTTACGTAGTTGATTGAGTAGTATTCATTGAGAGGGTTGGTGTAAGTAAGCTATCTGCTGCTACACGTTTTGAAATATCAGTCGATGCTACAATAATTTTATTAAATAGAAGACGACATCAACTAAAATGTTCGTTTCCTGATACGGCTGTAACACAGGTAGATGTCACATATCAGCAAAAGGAAAATATATTATGATGGGCTTCTTGGGACACGATGCGAACTCATTTTTCCACGTATCGAATTAGAGCTTCCGTTCAATTTCCCTATAGCAATCTGACTTACTTAGGCTTTCGGATAAATGCTGATTGTCGCATATGCTTCAATGCCACCATGGTAACTGCGGCGCCGCAAAATTTGTCGTGGTTTATTGTTTTACACAACAGTGCCCAGATCCAAGTAGTTGAAACTTAATATATAATGGAATTATGTGGATATAATTAACATAATTTGCTGTCTAAAATATTAGTCGTCTTTTTGACTCGTATCTTCAAATGACTCGGTTGCAACCTAGTGTGAGTAGTATGAATTGCCTTAGTATCAAGGGTTTGACGGTAGCGGAATTTAAGACATATTATATCGGACATTTTTGTGTGTGTATTAGCAGCGAATTAAGGTAAAGCGGAAGATAAAATATTAAGGAAAATTGCGCGTCAGAGATATCTCCAAGATAATCTCCAGAATATGCAAATTAGACCAGTTTCGACAATAAAAGTCTAAAGGCCTCATCTTCTTCTTCTTCTTCATCAACCCATATTCGCCCACTGCTGAGCACGGGTCTCCTCTACCATTGAGAGGGTTTAGGCCATAGTCCACCACGCTGGCCTAGTGCGGGTTGGCGGACTACACACCTAAGAAATTCCTAAGAACTCTTAGGTGTGCAGGTTTTATCACGATGTTTTCCTTCACCGTTAAAGCAAGTGATAATTCAATGTGAATACACACATAACTTCGAAAAGTCAGAGGTGTGTGCCTGGGGTTCGAACCCGCGACCGTCGAGATTCTCGACCGCGCGCCCAAACCTCGAGGCCATCACTGCTTGGCCTCATCAGCAAAGGGTTTCTATTATATTTTTCTACAATTCATAATTGATTTTAAACCAACAGACCACCCACCGATTTATGCTCGGAAAGACCGGCTAAATTTTCCCATAGCAAATGCGAGATTATGGATTTAAGCTACGGTAACCGACACACACGTATTCGGGATTTGAATATATGTCACTGAAGAAGCCACAAAATTCACAATATAAGAGACAGAAATCAGGATTGCCTTTTGTTTGCGAGATCACAGAACGTTTGTTTTGATTGTGGATGTTTTGAAATCGAATGTTCTCTGTAGACGACATAACATCGGTGTTAGTACTAGAAAGTCGGTTTATTTGTGTTTTGTTTTTATTTATTCTATTTATATGGGATGCTTAAATAGTAGAGTATATTGGTATATAAGTTATACCTACCTCTGTTTTATAATACAACATAAAGAAAACCATAGTTTTTTCATCATGCTTGTCTCCAAGTTAGTTACAACCCGCTCAATAGCAAATATATTAATATAATACAATAATAAGAAGTATTTCTATAGACGACGACGTAAGCCGATTACTGTACCCCTCTTTTGTAGTGAGCAGGACAGTAATAACGAAAATGGGCAAAAAAGGTTTTAGTTTAGTCACGTCGGGTCACGTCTAAATTTTATTTCGGCACAATTGTTTGCATACCCCACGTTTGCGTCTCGTGTTTGCGCGCCACGGTTTAATTAAAAAAATATCTCGCTATTAATAGCCGCCCACTAAAGGTCAGTATTTTTGCACTTCCGAGTTGAACTAAAAATAGTCTTGACACTATTTATAGAGCCCACAGTGATTTGATTATAATAAATTTATCAAATATAAATCGCTTAACATTTGTCTTTTCACGTTTCAATGTCAGCACAGGTTGCTATGCTACACTTCACACTTCGACCAGGTATACTGCTTATTGAATTTCCAGTGGACATTATCGACAGCCTCGTGGCACAGTTGTCTAGACACCAAAAACAAGAGGACCTGGGTTCGATCCCCACGTTTAGACTACTGATTGTGTGTTCTTCAAATTTTAGTTTCGGTTTTGGATGTTTGTAAGACCGAAATATTTCTCATAGTTCCACGACAGAAAACTTAATGTAGGGCCAGAACTAGGTGACTGTGTAGTGGTATTTATTTGTTTTTGAAATAAATTCCACACAGATTTCCTTCCCTGGCCTCTCGAAATGTTCTGTGACGAAAATCACCGTAAAAAAACTAAGATTTTTCATAACATTATCGTTACCTTATAAGCGTCAGGTATGTTGACGGGCTCGCCGCTCTCCGCGACGTAGCCGACGATGCCGCTGCCCCACGGTATCCTGATCTCCTCCAGCTGTTCCATCTGCTCCGGTGTCGACTTGGAGCATACGTCAAACAGCTTTGACACCAGACATCTACAGACAAAGAAAATGTGTTAAATTTCCTTGTTTTGATTCCATTAGCATATATGTATTATGTTTCAGAAAAAAAGTCAAGAACCTTTTATTCAGAAAAACATTGTAGGTGTTCATAGGTCAGTATTTACAATCTAAAGGACCACTCATTTAATTTTTAAAACAATATTGCGACGAAAAAAGTTCCACCATTCTATTGTAACTTTTAGCGTTTAAAATTTCCTCTTTCAGCTAAAAGTGCGTCTACCACAAACGAATAGTATACAGTGGCACCACATTTCATTACTATCAGCTAGAGACGAGGAAACAAGACAGCTATACGACAGGCATAATCGAATTCTCGCTGTCGTCGGTCCGGGGGAATTTTCCAATCGGCAAATAGGGTGGAGAATCCGTTTAATAAACCCCAGAGGGCCTCCATCTTACACTGAAACATTGAAACGCTTTACTGCCAAACAATAAATGTAACAGACAACAAATAAATGAACCCGGTGAATGCTTTGTCGACTCGTGGAATGTTGTATAATATATTAACATGTGAACTGTAATGCTCATAATAAAATGTTAGCTGTTAAAAGGCCTCAATACCAGTTGTATATTAATTTTTCGATATGTATATATCACCGCACTGATCATGAGCTTTAATTTCTTATGGCAAAGGTTAGTCCTTAGGCCATTACAATTACTCATGAATGTATCAATGAAGAAATATTTCGTTAATTCTATTATAGTATAGACCAACCAACAAATATTATTCTTACTATTTGGGCAATGACATCGGTCTGCTTAAAATCTAATACATATTATATATTAATATATCTAGCTACCAAATCGTACCGTTCTTGTTGGGATCATTACCTGTGTTGCTAACCCCCAAAGGAAGCTTACTATAATCGTTGACCTAAATATGAAAATCCATCCGTCATATGTAACGAGGATAATGTGAAAAAAGAAACAAGGTCACCATATACCATGTCCAAAATAAACATAAAATGAAAGGGTCCTCTCCATCATATCAGATCCTTGAAGACATATTATTATTCAAATTTTTAGGACACACGCCCAGCTAGAAAGGCATATTTGGGTCACCTGATATTGTGATATCGTATCTCGGTGTATATTGGTAGTGTATTATTGGACTCCGATATTTAATATTAAACCGAAATGTACCTGACATGCTGGTGTATTATATTCCGCATTTAAATTTAATTTCGTTACGTCTTTTGATTTTCAAGGTAGATAACGTAAAATGTTGAATGTATATAATTAAGCATTAAATATGACAGAAGCACTTTTGAGGGAAGCACACATACCTACTCAATTTTTTAAACGGAATATTTCAGTAGTATACCATGTTTTCCCGCATCATATATTTCAACAAACATCTTACAGCAATTTTAATGAACAAATATAAGAAAATTAGTTTTCAATAACCCGGCATTATCATCTCAATCAGACTGACCTATATGGACCTTGAGAATAAATACTTAATCAAGCAAAGAAATCGGCAATCAATCTTCAATCTATACTAATATTATAAAGAGGTAAAGTTTGTGAGTTTGTATGTTTGTATGTTTGTGACGTTGTAGAAAGTAAACTCGGGATCTACTGAACCGATTTTGAAAATTCTTTTACCAATAGAAAGCTACGTTCTTTGTGAGTGTCATAGGCTATATATTAGTCCGAAAAATGATAAGACTTTTTCGTTGTAGCAGGATCTGTGAAGTAAGTCGGAGAAAAAACGAGCGATCGAAACCGTTTTTTGCAAACGCTGCCTTTCTCATGGGAGATATATAGTTGAGTCCTAGAGAAAAATTGTAGAGCTTGATAATGTTTATAAAAAAGTCAGCGGTAGCATATGTCCAACTTTTAGGGTTGCTTCACTATAACCTCTTTTATGCTAACTAAATTTGTTATAAAATAAAGCATTGTTTGTGAAGGTATTTTTATAAAGATTATATTAATCCTTATCCAAATAAATGCGTTATTTAGTATAAGTATTTAATTTAAAAGAAATTTGCCCTTTACATCATTTGATTTCAATGAGTATCTTAGAAGATATCGCAGTTTCAAAATAATCATCAAGTGCACAATAATTATGTACAAGGCGCCGGCCGGCGCGTTACGCTTTCACGTGATTCGACCGATTTGTATGATTTTTGGTATGGGCATAAATAGGACTCTAAGGAGTAAAATAGACTATAACTTATTTTCTTTCTGGACTCAACCCTGTAGTCTACGCGGACGAAGTCGCGGGCAACAGCTAGTAGTGAATAAACCTAATAGTAGCCTTCTTACAGTCAGTTTTTTTTTCTATAAAAACTGAGTAGTGGTTGGTTAGCTTTAATGTAAGATCAGCGGTGAGTCGGCCGCCTCAGGACTCGGGGCCTTTAAGAGCTCACTCCAACTCAATAAAACGCCTGAAGCACGAGGCCTAAGTGACATAACACACGTAATAACTTCGTTTATGTTCATTGACGTTGAATAACTGGATATGAAAAATGTATTTCACAAAAAGAACGAGCTGTTTTTTGAAATTGAATGACACGGTTCATTAATTAATGTCATTATTGTGGAGACTTCTTTTTTTTCCAACCTTTGTCTGTATATTTTTTCTACCGCCTGGTAAGGCAAGACTGAATTTATCTACTAGGGTTAACTTCACGTTTTATTTTCATTTTGATAAATCGAAAATAACTTTACGACCCAAGGACACGAACACTCAGAAATATTTACCTCAAAAAGATCTGATTTGAATACCTAACTGATTCGATTCAGGGAAAGTTTTTTTCTAAAAATATCCGATCTCTCCAATTGGTTACATTTACCTCGTCCCGCGCTCTCCTAACGCTCCTTGGCCCAGAGACCTTGACCTCGACTCCATGGGGACACCAATGAAGTATTTCACTCAATTCACAGCTCGAGGGAAGTTTCAAGTGCCATTCTTCATTTACGATTCGGCCAATGCCGGGGGTTAGTTTGCCATTGTAAGAGCATCTGTCAGTGTTTTTTATGAGCACAGCTGCTTTGTGAACGAAAGTTTTTAGAGACAACTTAGGGAATTTAACAACAACTTTACGGTCTGCTGCTTAATACTGTACTAAATTCCTTTGAGAAATATTAATTGGTTACATAGCAAAATTATTTTCTTATCACACTTAAAAAACCTTGTAAATAAAATATTAATGCTTAATTTATCAATATTTTCTCTAGTAGTTGCTATATTTAAAATCATGTAAGGGAACGAATCAAATATATTTCAGGGTTTGTTCGCCGTGAAGCGTAACAGCTGGCGATCGCACGACCGTGTCGAAGGAAACCGCAGTTATGTATATCAAAAACTAGATTTACTTCGACACGTGTGACCTAGCATGGCTTTATAAATTCTTTTATGTATGAGTCTTTTTTCAAGGGAAATTGTCAGACTTAACCTGCTTCTTTAGCGTAGTATAAAGACGAAAGGTGCAAAGAGACGTGATGGAAGTGTCTTTTACCATTTGTCACATTAGAGATGGAGGTCATCTAAAATATATTCTGTAGCTTACTTACATTTTAGAATTAAGACAAATATGAAATGAAATCTTACGAGTAATCCCGATTTTATAGTAAGGTTTATTTTGTTGTCACTCTCGTTGCCATATTTCCCTTTGGAACTAAAGCATCTTTCTCAACATGCGATCCTCTGGCATAGATGTTGAGAGGCGTTGTCTTAACAGTGAAATACCAAATAAAAGCGAAATCTAAGAATTGTTCCTTGTTAACAAGAAATACTTTAGATATGCGTGGTTATTATGCAACCTCATATGTAAAATTCAAAAAAGATCTCTGCCTATTTGTTTATTCGTCACGACACGACGTTAAAATAGGACCTTAGATAAGGACTTGAGCTATTTTTTCTTAATACTATACGTGGGTAACGAAGACTAGTAGTAAACAAAAGGCCCATAACGAACTACTAATAAACAAAAAATGCTGCCTCAATGTTCTATAGGAAAATACATGGTGAATTTGCTGGCAAAATATACAATGAACAATTTCGTGTTTTTCGTATTGATCTTTTAACCTTCGTAACGTTCAAAGAAACGATTTGACGTGTCTGAAGTTCCATTTCACTGAATATATAGATTTAACATATAAAAAATATTTTTCTAAGTTATTTTTTGTAACGCATGTTTTGTGCTAAGTCACTACTTTTGATACTTTTAAATTATACGTCACGTGCAAAATGAGTTTAATCTACATGAAATAAATTATTTTTTAGTTCAACACGTCTTTTATATCCTGCACGTGCGAAGAAAAACATCATATACATAGTTCTATGTATCCAGTTACTTTGAATTTTGAATGAAGAAAATCTTCTTTTCATATTCATTTGTCAAATGCATTGCTTTTCGTATTCCTTGTTACTAGGCGCAAACAGTTTTCGTGTCATCCGACCTTCAAGATGTCAAGAGAATATATTTTATTTTTGATGTTTTCATTTAATCATATACCACGTTTTTTTATAATAATGTATTCCGGTGGCATTGCGTATCTGCCGTTAGAAAAATATTTATACATCTGACAGCACTCCAAAATGTGCCGAAAATAAACCCGACGAAAATTGATATTTGGTAAAACTTTTCCATTGTGGACTTGGTGCCAAACAAAAAAGGAATCTTGTCAATAAAAAATCGTATGTACCCGATAGACGCGCGTCTAACATTACACTTAAACAAATGAAATAAGTTGAGTAAACCATAACTGGAGAAATGTTTATCTACGTGACATAATGAAATGTCTTGTGAATATATTTGTCACGTCTTGTTTAGCTATATTTAGAATCAATTTATTTATATCTCGCACATATCATCAGTTCATCGCGTGTTCACTTTGAGCTATTACTGCTTAGAAAATAAATGTACTCTGCTAATACTATCGGGTAAAATTATCAAAGAATATATCAATACAAATACTGAACTTTTGATTCCACCAATTAGACATATACAAATCAAGTCTCACACTTGACCGACGTGCCATTATAGCTGTGAAACAGCGTGTGTAATCGAAGACAGATTGCCGGAGGGTCTCGTGTTGTGAGCCCTTTATACGATAGGCCAAACGCGTACATTATATGAGTTGGATTATCGCCAAAAGAAGGCACTATACCGCCATGAATAAAGAATTTGCAAATGAAACGTTTAGAAATTGTTCTTCGTGAATAGGCCATTTGTTGTTTGTACAAACTCCGCCGCGTAGGACCGAAAACTTTTTAAATATTAACATGAAATTGTTCTGATAGCCGAGTGCCGACCTACTGCTTTATTACATGCCAACTTTTGGGTGAGCTCGCCTCGCCAACTTTTTCATCATTCTTTATTGCGAATGAACAAATTAAGCATTGTTAACGTAAGAGAAATTCGTTACAATTTTTCAACTTGAAATTATACTAACTTCGTGTTAATACGCTGTAGTGGCAACTTTTTTTATAAGTGTCACATTATTTAGTGATCAATTGCGTGTCACAATGTTGTCAGAATATCTTGTGTCGTATTTTGTGTGTAAATACTACGAGGCCCGAGTAAACACAGACCTTTTATGGCAGCTTCCAATATGCCGACACTTGGAATGACAAATCGTAGCATGTTGCGCTTCATGCTTAGAGTATTTCCTCAATACATATGGGATATCAGCATCGATACTCCGAGCGGTTATCCCTGATTCTTTATACAAAAGTTTATATATTTGGAATAAAGCCAACATACAAGATAAAGTTATATAAGTAGTGCGGATATCTAGAATTACACTTTGGTAACATGATAGAATATATTAATACAACTAACGCTACTTAGTAACAATTTGAGCGTGTAAAGGAATTTACTTTCTTCTTTATAAAGGCCTTTAGAAATAAGGAATAATAGTAATGATTAGTATGTATTGAGAAATATAACACTCGTAACCACTACGCAGATTAGTAGTAGTTGAGTACTTGGATAATCAATTATACTTAAGTAAGCTGCATGTTTGCATGCATCGTCTTGCGTGTATATTAATTACTCGAAGTGCTCAAGCAACCGCTGGAATAATCCAACACTAGTTTTTTTTTTTCACCACAAAAGAACGCAAACGCCACCTGATGGAAATTTATCACTGGTATATATGTGCATTGAGAATAGCTTGCTTATACAAGAAAGTATTTCTTTATTGAATACTGAATAACTTTTTTATGCGTTAGGATATTCCCTTATTAAGACAATTCTTTGTATAAATGAAAAAAGTCCTTTTAAAACAAAAATTAAACGTATTTTTTTTATATTCACGATTTACACCATGATATTTTTAATAAATCGTCCGAATAGTTAATTCATGTTATTACCACAACAGTATATTATTCTAGACAATCTTATAACATCCGCAATATTTAAAAAAAATACTGAAGCTTTTGAATAAAGTAAACTCAGCTTCGCTTTTAACTTCCTAAATTTTCCGTCTTCAGCAGCACACGACATACAACGAGGCAAGAATATCGAACGTAGAGAGCACATAACGCTCCTTCCAGTAACAAAATAAAATATGCCTCGGGAATAAACGGTAATTTATGTATATTCTGCGGAGACACTGCAGTGCACCGCGCTCGTATTGTTATGAAAGCAAACTGTATCGGAAATAATATTGCCGATACAATGTCTGTATCAAACGTGAAAGAAAACACAGCTACGTGCCTCGGCAGGTGTATGTATCCTTTACATATACCGTGTACGATCTCGCCCAGAACGATAGCGGTGCAGCCATCTATATTTTTACGTACAGCGCATAGAAGCGATCGCCGAAACGAATTGTGAATGGAATACGTTCAGGTAAAATGTAGAGATCGCGATAAAGTATAGTATGTTATGAGAAAAATGTCTATAATTTTAGAGTATCTTATTAAAAATGAAAGAAATGATTAATAGTTGTACCTCCGACAAAGGATGGCTTTATATTGATATTTTAAATCCTTTTTGCCTATGTGAAGTCATAAAAGAAAGCGTTTCGCTTGATAGTCAGTGATCGGTTACTCTCGCGATAACCGAGTCTACAAGTACTGCTTTAACATCTTCGATAATATCACAGAAATAACCTTATTCTTCAATTTCCCTGAAAGAAAGAAAATTAGATCGAAAACACTAAGCGAACAGCTGCGAAAATACATCTTAATAGCGGTGCTCGTAAGTCATACAACTAGAATTAAACTCAGCACAAAGTGGGATAACATAAATAATATACTGGTCCGCAGTGCCATATTTGTTGTATTAATATATTATGCAAACAATATCGATATTTCACATTAAGCGACTGTTAACTATCGCTCGACGATAAATTGTTTATCGAGTGTATGAGTGCGCTCAAGGGCGACATTTCGCGTTAATATCACTCTCCTATGGGGAATATAAATTTATTGTGCCGGCCGACAGCTGGAGTTTAGCTAAAAGCATTTCTGAGCAAACTCTCGTTACTGTTAGCAGTTAATAAAATGATTTAAAACTTCTCTACACATTTTCACGCCGTACATTTTTATTACTGCCCTAGATGGAGAATCACCTTCGCCCACACCATATAGGCGAGCTACAATAATTAATTATTTTTGCTGTTTTTTTTATTACTTGGAATCGAAGATGCTACAGGTAAGTTGAAACTAAGAAAAATATTTAATGACACATTTTATGAAATCTGTCGGAATAAGGTGAGATATAGGTAGAGAAAGTAATTAACTTAAGTATAATTTTTAAATACTATTTCATTTACGCTTTAATAGCGTAACGGCGAAACCTGAGAATCAATCAAAACCTTGAGTTTGAGTATCTTTGAGAATTTTATTCCATAAGGAAAAGCTTTCATAGTGAAATATGAAAATGAATATGAATTTAATATGAAATGTAACTTTTTAATTATGAAAATACGGAAAAATAACTTTAGTATCTAAACTCTGTTAAAATAATAATTAGTGGAAGGGAATTATATTTCATAAAAAGTGCACACATAAACTAGAATCAATCAACAAACGTATACGGCGAAGTTATTATTGTGCATAAAACGAATGAAGTGGAAAAAGTGTGTGGGCCGCCTGGATAGGACATTTAATTATTAATACAAACAAGTCAATACTAAAGTAAAAAGATATAATTGTGCGCGTTAGATTTATAAATAGAAAAACTGAAGCTTATAAGAAAATTGTCGTGACTTATTTAAAATAATAACGTGCCTACGCCTCGATGAAGTTTCACACCAGGATAAATTGTAGTAATAAAATTATTTGTTGGCATTTTTAATACTATCTACGGATAAACGTATGAATGTATTATATTTGTAATAAACAAAGTATTTGTCGCCCTCCAGATATCAATCAAAGTAAGCAACATGTAAAAATGCTGCACTTTCATTCACAAGAAAAAAAATATCGTGAGATGGTGTCACCAATTTAGCCCAATAATATAGTGATGAAGTCCTGCTACAGTGTTGCTCTACTAATATGAAAAGTGGACTCAGCATTTATGAAGTGCAACCCTAATGAAAAACTAATCCTCTCCCAACAATTAAGCGTGCGATGACAGAGGGTGGCCTCATTTCGAGTACACAGTGTTCTTAAGCTAAGCCCTAAGTTAAACAAGAGCCAAGTTAACCAACACACAAATTAATTAAACTTAAGACACACACCAGTAGGCGTTTCGGGACGAATTGCGAAGGGAAACTTATTCTATTTTTAGCAAAGTACCTCTTCACAAATCTATATATGGATGTATGAACTCGCAGACTTTATTGAGTTTTATCTAGAGATTTGTTGACTGGAAAAAAACTGAGAGCGTGCAGTTCATATGTCAGAAAAATATTTATTTTTTAATAAGCACAAATTACCAACATTAATCTCGTAAAAATAAACAATGATCAACCGAGACAACATTTTGATACGATCGTAAAAACCTTCTTGGGTTTCGGTTAACAAACTGTCACTCTAAGAAAACCATTCATATGGTCAAGTATGACTTGCATTTTTAGACATAAAAGTCCACGTGTTATTTAAATATTATTATAAAGAACACTCGTCCAGGATGCAGAACATCATTTTTCAATATAACGTAAATGATATTGTGATTCCGCAAACACGGATATAATATAGAAATATTGGCAATACAATATGGTACTTATGGAACCGCGTCAACAAATGTACATACGTTAATGGTTTCCACAAGACGGAAACTGAACGAAAGTGGTTTGTTTATGTTGTAGTATATGACGACATTATTCCCCTTGTCACTGCCTTCAATCCCGGAAGCATGACGTGATCGGAATCGCAATGACACGAAATTTATCCCATCGATACCGAAAAATACGTCCAAAAGCGTCAATCCCGAGAAATTTATTGAGAGGCTAATGAATTCGGTAGACCGAATCGGCTACGGTTACCGTATTCCGCGTATTGGTAATTTTTTTTAATTACACACGTTTTATAAATAAACTAAACTCTTTTTTGAAACTAGTTCTTTTTTCCAAATGACGCAAATATATTACAATTGGGAATGTTATTTTATCTGAGTTACATTACATTGCAATAATGTCACGACACGATTATATCTGATTACTTACTTACGTAAATTTATATTTTAAACACCCGTAACAGGAATGTATAATTATTAAAAAAACTTAGGAGACCTTCGATCAAAAGAATGTTCATGTTTTTATACTATGATTTACTTACAATCAGGCATGTTATGAAGAGATATTTATAAACTTTTTAAATATTATTTTCTTATTCATATAAAACCTAAAGCATCGCTCGTATTGTATCTTCGACAAATGGGGATCATTTTTCAATTGCTATCGAAAATTTTCCTTTTCACCGAGAACGTAAAACGCATTGAATCTCACCGATATAATTTATTTAGTATAGAGGCATATCCATCCTTCTAATACGTGAAGAACTCCGTAATATATCCTCAATATATTTAAAAATAAATTTCAATGTGTTTCATTTCGCAGCAATCTCAAAGGGGCAAGGGTTGTGAACTGTGAAACTCAAGACAAAACCGTATGAATACGGGGAAATGTTGGGAATATTATAGGTGTGCCTTTGTGCGTTGCGTACATGGTGTAAGGAATGCAATGCAATTTTTATACCTCTTTATTTTTTTACTACGCCTAAACATATTGAAGCATACGTAAACTGCTGATGCTCATTCAACTTCATCATCAGACTGTGTCGTTCTAGTGCTTCATATGTAGGTCTTCCCATTGAATTCTGAATCTCAACTTTTCGCATCCCCTACCAGAATCCTTTTGAAGATTGTTTCCACTCGCAATATTAAGAACTATTTCTTTTACTTAGCCATGGTTTTAAATCACTGTTGCTGAGGCCGTCGAGCTCTGTTCTAGATTTTTGCGAATGTCACATTCAGAGTATTGACCCACCCCATTTTCTCCCAATATAATTTAACACGACAACGAACATTTATTATTCATAATACTAATCCCGACGAGACTGAGACAACTATTGTTAAAATATGTACATTCTATGAATAATGCATGATAAAATAGTTTACCCTCTTTTACGCAGTATCGGGTACAAAGTGCTACAAACGTGAATTTTCACAGTAATACTTTGTATTCTCTTTGACCTATATAGATGTATGCCGTCACGACATTAATTTTTTATTTGGTCACATCGAACAAAGTAAAATGGTATAACGCTTTTACTTAAACATTGGATTTCATTGACTGTGGATTTAGCGTCTTATTTGACTGTCAAGCCTGTATCTTCATATTTTTTGTGTAAATTAAATATTACAACAAACTACACTCACACAGAGCCTCACGCCTGTATTCTCCAAAGGGGTAGGCAGAGATCCATTTCTTCACCTACATTACGCCAGGTATCTATATCTAAGTTCCACGTAAGAGGGAGCGAGCCACTAATTAAATAAATGAAAAAATAATTTGTACACGTTTTCCTAAATTTCTGTTAACGAAGACATACTCATAACCAGACTTATGTATATACCCGAACATCTCTTAGTCCCGAAAATCACAGAATTCAGCCACACAGTTCTGGCAAAACCTTCCCGTAACAATTTCACCGCAACGTTTACAAATTGTAGTGACCGGGTTAAAGCTATCCGGGGTAGCTGCAACAATTTATATACTTATATAAGTTCTAAACTCAAAGGACCGCCTGCAGCCGCCCACGTATGTACTGGCCACTTGTATATGTGACATCGTTAAACGAGGAATATTGAGATGAATTATTTCCAACTTTGAATTTCCTTATTTATTGATACGTTTAAATAGAATAACAATGAAGATATAAAACAAACCATAGGAATAAAATAATATGCCTTCTTAGAAACAAAGGATGATTTCATTCATGTAAAAGACTTCATCACAAATACATTTATTTCATATTCATTCACAAGTTTTATAGTCGGATTACTAGGAAATACTTCATAAAGTTGTTTTATAATTCATAGAACAATTCACACCAGCCCGTGTAAACACAAAGAAAATTTCATAAGCCACGCGGCGGGAAACAAAAATTCGATATGCAAAGATCCTTCAAGTCCGAGATTAACGAGTTGGCGTAAACTTGTCCCGTGTCAACACACGTTTCGAATTCTTTCCCTTCGTGTCATTATTCATTCATGGACAGGGACGAGGTACAAAGCGGTCGCTTTCAGACGTCTCCGAGATTGTTGAAATTACACAAGCATCCGTCTCGTCGGCACAAACTCGTTTCTAAAGCAATAAATTCTGATTACAAACCGTCCCGGCTTGCATTCGAGTGCAAATTCTCGTTTCTTTTTGCACCTTTTTTATTGTGGTATTTCTATTCTCATTAGAAATAGATCCAAGCAAAGCAAATTCAACTAAAGCTGCTCCGAGTTGAAATAACGATACGCGGAATTTTTTGGATACAGAAAGTTTCATATTTAACTTTAATATCTAAAAATTTCATGAATTTTTAATATTACATTTAAACTTTTCAAGTAATTCTACATTATACGATAAGACTGTCGGAAGCAGCAAGATGTTATAAATATTATTAGGAAACAGCAGATTATTTGCAACCCACGAATAAATAAACAAATATTTCTTCAAAGAATTATAGAATTCGTGCTACATCAAGCAACAACATATACAAACAACCGAGTAACGCTCACTCACAATTCCGGAATTGTAATAAAGCAAATACATTTCCTCACAATCTCTCCAATCCGACAATAACAAAACAATTCCAGATGCTAAGACACAAGTACTTTAAAAGCGGAAACATCATGCGCGGGTCGAAGATAGGGCAAACTTTGTCAAACAGTGCGTACCAAATGGCAAATACTGATCCCTAGGGAGCCTCTCGTACAAACTGCAAGACAATCTGTGCTAGTGGCCCGTAGGGACCGCAAATGCGTTGGAGACATTCTGACTCAACATGCGAAGAGGCGAAAATTTGTCTGCCATTTTTACGTGTCTCCGAGGATATAACAAGCTTACGTTTTCAGTTTTACGTTGTTCCAGCACAATGTGGAGATAATCTAAAAATCAAGGGACGTGTTATACAAACCACTAGACAGTCTTTGTACTTGCAGAAAAATTATTTTGTGAGCTCCGAAATAAGATTTGAATTGTTGTTTTAACTTTTGTACGCAACGTTCTCTTTTACCGTGGGCACGTTTATATTCACAATACTACCAGTGACATAAAAATAGAAAAAAAAATGTAATATCATATCTGTGTATTTTCTTTAACGCAGAAATTTCATTCATTTAATCATAAAAATCTAAATTGAACTATTTTTATAAAATGATAACACCGACGACTCACCAACGTAATCGAATATTAAATACAGAGTGACGTCCACCCATCATAACTCGAGACAATGAAGGCATCCACCTAAATATTCTGGGAGACCGATTCAATTATTATTCAAACACTTCAACAAATCCAAAGAGAATACGTTTTTTTACTGAACTTATGATTATTTCCCTATAAAATACGATATATTACCAGGATTACTGACCTGCCATTCTGTGGATGAGGTGACGACGCTCTCTCCCCTTGCACCAAGAAGAGGGAGCCTCGATCGGCGTCTAGTAGAATTGACACGTTCTGTAGTATCTTGTGACATAAAACCCGTACTTCGAGCTCGTTACATATGTCCTTCACCTATAACAATATTGGAATTTGCATAACCACTGTGAATCAGCATCTTTTAATGTCGCACACAAATTATGTTAATGTTTTATTATTCTTAATTACATGGAGATGAACGATAACTAACTAGACTTATCTATCGCTGCTCGAAAATAATGCCGGTCGAACTACTTACTAGGTACTTCGAAACAACTTTTGGAGAGAAAAAGATTATTTCCATTAAATAAATACTCATTCCCAACTAAGATAAAACTCACTTAGTGTAGTCGTAATGAGAAATCGTACGCCGCTTGGTTAAATTATGTTACATAATTGATATAGCGAATGTGGTAATGTACTCTTCCAAGATTACGAAATGGGATTTACGCCAAAATCCAGTGATCGTTGGCGGGTAATGTTCGCTCTAGTTCTGCCCCGGCGATACTAAACAGCACACCAAATGTGATTCGTATTATAGCTATTTGGTGTTTATGTTCTAGTTCTGTTTTTTATTTTACACATAATGGAATAATTTCAATAAAAAATATTGTTTGCTTTGCACTTTAGAAGAATATCGGATATTAGCAGGGAATTTATAAAAGGAAGGATTTATTTCTAACCAAAATGAATTTAGAAATTAATAAGCAAGCTACAAAAATGTATACGTTTACGCCGATTTTCTGTTTGTTTTTATTAATTAAAAATGTGACAGTATAATAAAGAAAAAGTAAGTGATATGTCATTGCCATTCAAACACACCTATTTAAAATATGCAACAAGTTGATGAAAACTAGTAAAGCTTAGAGTTCGCGAACTTGGTCGCCGGCAGACAGCTATTTCGAACGCGAATGCAAAATCCATTTCGATGAACAAAAACGACAGAAGTAAGAGTTTCTATAAATAGACCGGTGCGCTTTATTCAAGACGTTGGAGTGACTTATCCCCGGCCCCTGAAACCCATCTGTCCACCCACACGGCTTAACGCGCCTGTGACATCCAAAACCCCGTCTCAACTCTGGAACATGATTTCCTAACTAATTTCCGCCAACATTCCGCTCATCGTTGAGTGTTTACTCTCACTAATATAATTCGCGACCAAATACTTGTATAATATACGTAGGTGGGCATGTTCTAATCAAATATCGTATTTCTTTTGCGTCAAATAAACAACAAATATGCTGTGTTCACGATTTTTTGTTGCTGCTTGTCACGCTTAATGTAAGAAAAGCTCAAATCGATACAAAACAGATTACTTAGTGTGTATTTAATAATGAATACATGCGTACTATAAATTAATATATGATCGATAAATGCATAGAATAATATGCCTTATATTACGCAGACATACCTCTGTCCCATTGCTTCCAGTCAATCTACGAGCACGATCAAGAGGCGCTTAGTTTATTAAAATTAGTTCTAGTGCACTTTGTATACTTTAAAACTTTAATTTGATTTTGCCGATCTTCTTGTAAAACAGTTTCAGTTTTTGGGGGGTCGTAGGATAGTCTTAATTGTACCTTAAAAATGTCTTTTATCGAAAACTTGCATGATTAATAATTAATTAAAGAGTGTTTACCAAGCAATCTGCAGCACGTGTATTGGTAGTTCGTGAACCAAACAATTCAACTATTACGCACTAAATATATTGTTGTTTACAATAAAGTGTGTTAAATGTTATGCACACAATCACACACCCACTATTGTGTATAAAAAACAACAAAGCTACGCATTAATATTATTATGCAATAATGTCTTTAGAGGTACCAGGCGGACTAGCGTTTCGACACGGGCATACTCAGCTATTCCCTTCATCCTGCCTGATTATGTTGCGTTCAGAACCCGTTTACGTTCACTACCCATGTACATACTTATGTTACAAACATACATAAACGCGACATAGAATATTCATTGGGGGTTTGTTAATTCACCGTACTCATTTATCACCGTCCCCGGTTAATACCGACACAAGATGATTAATTATCGACTATTTGGGTCGAACGTGGCGCCCCAGTGATCCGGGAAGCCTTAGCCAAACATTTGGGTTACGTTAGCTCATTTTCACCGTAGCAACCATACACCGCGAACGAAGTAATGTGTAAAGACAGACCTTAGTTCGGTACAAGGTCGCGTCTATTCGAGACTAATTGCAAAGCAAGACGCGTAATCACAATGTACGTCCCGAGCCCGAGGGGTTTTATGTTGCGAAGTGGAGCGTGATGCTCTTTGCGTGTGGAAAATGACGGTCGCAGTGCCGGTGGAAAGGTTACATCGCCGGTACGTGGTTATCTGTATTCTGTATTCCCCAGATAAACGGCTCTTTAGCAGACGTCAACCATCAATGAATGCGCTATGAATATTCACGGTCGCCCACGCACACTCGCGTGGCCGTACCGCCGTGTTTGTCTTGCTGTCCAGTCAATCGCCTCGTGACGACGACACATCAAAGACGTGTTTTCAAATGAATTCCCAAACGGGAACAAAAAGTTCTTGACGTCATACTGGACGTAAGTTATGCAAAAAATGCTAAAGTGAATATGATTGTACTTTGTATCAAAACGAATTGAACTATGACTAGCAAGATAACATAATAAGCAAAAAAGTTACTCAGAATTCATAGTTCTCGATGTAAAAAGGAAAATGAGTTTTAAAATGATAGACTAGAAAAAATTGTCTCTATGCGGGAAAGGGGCCGGAAGCTTTTCGTTTTATATCAGTTGGTAAAAACAGATTTTAAATAATTTTCCTATACATAAATAATTCATTATAAACATAAATCACAATATCTTCACGATTACCGAGCATAAACAAACAATACAACTAAAAATGTTTAGACGCGAACCGAGGTACCCATCCTCGCGAAACAATTTCAATAAAACTATTTAAACAAAACAATTTGAAACATTACAGTACATGTGTACCAACGTCGGATAGCGTCCTTTATCAAATGCGGGCAACTTGGCGGCACGCAGTGGCTCGCCACAGAGGTACATACTTACTGGAAACGCCAGGCGCAGGCGCAGTACGACTTACGAAACGCGAACGCGGTATGCATTAATCAAACATCGAACACGTTAAATTTCGCTTTGATTCACAAAAACGTACGTGACAAGTTTACATAGAGAAGATAGGCCGAAAAAATCGATCGGGTGAAACGAGACAGCGCGGCGGTCAAGCGACAGTTTTAATACAAGCGCCAAACATCGGAGAACAATAACGGCCTTCACTTTCCAGTGAGTCACAACTATTAGCTCGTCTGCAAATTATTTTATACATAAAGCCATTAAATAGAGTATGAATGGCATCCTTTTCATATGCCATTCAGTAACGTAGACACATGCTATGTATGAATATTTTGAAAGAATGTAGATATTTTGTTTCTTTTTTATGTTATCCGAAATTATACACACGCATCACGAATAGAATCATGCAATAAAATATTCATTTTATGATGATTGCGGGTTAACGTGCCTATATACTTAGTGCAAAAAAGCTCTTAGAAAATGCTGGATTTAAAATCCAGCTAGGTAATATGTGCTTTACTTATAATGTTGCTTAGATCTTTCTTTACTACAAAAAGATTCATTTTGCTTTTTTGTTGTGACATTAGAAAAGACGACACAAAAAATGTTTTAGTTGAAGAAATATTGAAAACACAAGAATGTAATACCGTAAATATTTCATTAGTTATTTAATAAGAATACAAAACACTTTTAATTACAAAGGAAAATCCCTAGACCAACAATCTTACAACAAAAGCAATCATTGATTCGCGGTTCGAATTCCATTCAGCTACGAAAGAAATAGAAAGGAGCAAAAACAATACTGGCGCGTCGAAGCGGAATAAATTTAATTAATCAGCAGCCCCTTCCACTGAGCTAATTGTGTTGGTGCGGACGATATGTTTACATGTAATTATCGGGACGGGTTGTTTTATCGACGCTGACCTGTGTGTGAGTGGCGGGCCGACAGAGGCCTAATTTAGGCACAATAATGTAAACCGACACCCGATCGTGGTTTGCAAATTGACTTTTGATGATGTTACCGAGGGTACTTGATTGGTCGTGAGTCGTGACGTACGTGGATCTGTGACGCGTGGACATCGTTCTCTGAACGAATTGACATTATAAAGAGCTACTGTTGGAGATTAAGTGCAAAATTGGTTTATTACGGGTAATTTCCTGAAAACGTTAGCAATGTAACAATAACCTACAACAAACTTTGCGGTTTTTCTGTGGTGACCTAAACTGAAATTACTTCGGTATACAGTATCTCTTTTAAAATATTGCACCATATTCTATGATACAGACTGTAATTTATTATCATCATATCTTAAGATCTACATTGTCAAATATACAACACGAATGAACAAGAACTGTCATATTGTCAATACATCATAACTATTTATAAGTAGTGATCTTGATTCTTAGACTATTGGGTTAAAGCCAAATTGATATAAGTTCGATACGAACGGTTGAAATATGAATTTCTGTTTTAATTTTACGTAAGAGTGCATCATAATAATAAAGTTTTGTAATTTCTATTATACTCACAAGTATAGTCACTGGAAAGGCTTCTATGGTAAGGAGAACAATAGTATATTATATATAATAGCTTATAGTATATAGTATAGTTTCCATATAACAAATGAGGGATTACAAAAAAGTGTAAAATAAATAAATAATTAAATATGTGTATATTCATTTCGTTGTCCCAGAAGCGCACAAAGCATGTTAGATAAATCATGGTTTCCGTGGTAACGACGTCGTTTACAATAAGTTTATATTTTATCCTGTTTTGTGGATTCATCGCAGAAAATACTATTCATATTTAATAAATCACATCACCGCAAACTGTTCGCGCCAATATATTGTACCTAGTTATCACGTACTAGCGACCCGCCCCGGCTTTGCACGGGTGCAATGCTGATATTTAATGGATGTTATCTATACTAATATTATAAAGCTGAAGAGTTTGTTTGTTTGTTTGAACGCTAGGATCTCAGGAACTACTGCTCCGATTAAAAAAATTCTTTCACTGTTAGATAGCACATTTATCGAGGAAGGTTATAGGCTATATATCATCAAGCTACGACCAATAGGAGCAGAGCAGCAATAAAGAATGTTTCAAAATCGGGGACATTTTTTTCTTTTTGTGAGCTTCCGCTGCGTGCGCTGCGGAAACGGTTAAAGTTTTGCTAAAATAATGTATGAGAGAAATGTTCCTCTTTAAAAGTTCTAAAAAAAAGTCCGCGACAGCAGATGTCTATTCTTTAAGGTTGGCTCACTATAACGTTTTTTATCCTAACCAAATTTATTTTAAAATAAAGTTTTATTTGTGAAGGTGTTTTTATAAATATGATATTAATCCTTATCCAAATAAATACGTTATTCTTTACAAGTATTTAATTTTAAATAAAATTGCCCTTTACATCATTTGATTTCACTGAGTATCTTAGAAGATATTGCAGTTTTAAAATATTGATCAAGCGCGCAATAATGATGCACAAGGCGCCGATCGACGCGTTACGGTTTCACGTTTGAACAATTTGACCGAATTGTATGATTTTTGGTATGCAGATAAATAGGACTCAGAGAAGTAAAATAGACTATAACTTATTTTCCTTCTGAACTCAACCCTGTAGTCTACGCGGACGGAGTCGCGAGCAAAAGCTATCATACATATAAACCTTCCTCTTCAATCACTCTATCTATTAAAAAAAACCGCATCAAAATCCGTTGCGTAGTTTCAAAGATTTAAGCATACAAAGGGACAGAGAAAGCGACTTTGTTTTATAGTATGTAGTGATTTAATATTGTTTTACCATAAATAGTGTTTTACACATCCAGTTTCGTCTCAAAGTATTTTATATTGTTTCAGCTTTTCAGAACAATGTTGCTCAACAGATAGATTGGAAGATAACGGTAACAAAGATTTTCTCTAATAATTAATTTCGCTATGTGAAGTATTGCAACACTGTTGTTGCACAACGGTTTTCATAGAGACAGTGCCAACACTTCGATCAAATCAGCCTGTTTCCACCTCCGACTCATTTAAGTATAGCGTAGCTCTAGTATCTACAAAACTTACATTAATTATTACGTATCGTTGAAGTTAACTAGTCAATAATAATTATTTACCATTGTCTAAGCCATTTGTTCGTTGCCAGAAACTACGTCATTAAAAAGAAAAATAAAGACTGTAGAAGTAAAAACAAAGGACGGTGCACTAAGGCGGTTACATTCGATATAGATTAAATAAGCTTTTACCCGTCGCGTCGGTTAATTGCAACAAAACGTTATGCCCCTTACTCCCTGGACCCCGGCCAACAGTGCAAGTTATGAGGCGTGGTAACAATAAAAATGGGGGTATTTAAAAGCAGGTACGCTATTAACTTGATATAAGTGTTACCCGCCTCGTTGCTTCTAAGTTATTATTAAGTATGAAATGAGAATAGTTGGAATAAATAGCCGAGTGATCACTGCTTGCAACAGGTCATGTTAGATTTTTTAATAAATAAGCTATTCAATTGTTTGACAGCCCCGTGGCGCAGTTAGCTAGACACCAGCTTGCGAAACGTGCGGCCGCGGGTTCGATTCCCGCACCGAGACAATTGTGATCCACAAATATTTGTTTTGGGTCTGGGTGTTTGTGAGACCGAAAAGTCTCTCGTAGTTTCTGATACCCACGACACAAGACTCGTATCTTAGTGTGGGGTCAGGACTATGTATGTGACTGTTGGGTGTATTTATTATTATTAATTTTATAGCTGAATAAATTGTACTGATAATTGCAACACTAACTTTTTCTTATATCACGAATTGTTGTGAAAAACACCAAATAAAAAAGTAAAACGTGTTCGATGATTTAATAAATACTTAACGTTTTAATTAACCTTCGAATTCTTGAAAAGGGCAGGTATTAAAATTAAATTATAATACGCTTACACGGCAGGGCAATGCGAACAAGAGCCATATTGAAACATGAAGCCAGTTAGCGTTAAAGGAAAATGGAAATATCAGTATGAGGTCTGCGAAATTAAATTTCCATCAAACGAGTCTCGTAGCTAATTAACAAAATATGCCGAGTTTCCGTGGACTGTTTCACTTTATTCACATTTCATTTCTTAACGTTTCACTTGGCTCGACGAGTGATGCCTTTTTAATTGCAAAATTTATCTTCCTGTTGTATAACATCTTTACATTTTAAAATAAAACGGCTTTACTTCGCCTATCCTTTCTTACGTTTACAATCCGAGATCGCAGTTGTGTAATACTATTTGAGCAGTAAATTTCAGTAAAGTCTCATGTAGCTAAATAAATTCGTATGTTACATTTGTTACAATATGCATGCGCTATGAATAACTCAAGAGTTTCGGGGGACTTAATAAGTTCTGCGAGCGGCAGTAAATTTTACAACCAAAAACCGCAACGCCCAACCATAAGCAACGTATTGCATTTCTCAAAAACTACTGGTGCAATTTCGTTCATATCGATTGGGAATGAAGGAGAATCTCAAGTTTCATCGTTTTACGAGTATAGCATACGTATATGGTTCAAAAATGGACGTTTCAGCAAACATATTCCTACGGTATGGTTTCAAAACGTGGATATGTATCGACCCTTTTTACTTACTTACTTTTTAATAGGTTAAATTAAAGCGACTACAACATATTATGTGATTGTTAAAAAAAAATAAAAAATATATTTTATTTTATACTTTACAACAAAGCATTGGGCTGGACTTTACCGCCCGTTCTACCACTTCATCTATGGAGGTTAGACACTATAGACTGTCACATGTCACGATCTTTATTATCTACACTCTACAAACATCTTGGAATCTATTAATTAAATTCTAAAAATAAAAAAAACGTAGTTATAAAGAGAAAACAACAACAAACAACGTACAAATTACTCACTAGTTCGAATATGAGCTCTTTCTCGTCGAGTTGTCTGAGCTCGTGCCTCGACCGCCGCTGCGGCCTGGACGGCGTGGCGTGTGGCGGCTGGTCCCCCAGGAACGTAGGGGTGCCGTCCACCGTCGTCACCAACGGCTTCAGAAGACCACCGCGCTCGAACTCGTGCGCTGAGATCTTCCTGTCGATTAATTATAGCGTTTAGTTATTGTTACATGAACATAGCAATATTTTTTCAAACATAATAACTTTTTTGCTGGCTGTTATTTTTCTTTTTTTTCTCTTTGTATGTATTCTTGGTGTACAACAAATTATATAAATAATAATAAATATTATGTTTGAAATGCGTTCATGCGGCACTCATTTGTTTTTTCTAATTAGTGCTCTAAGAGGGCGTTTTATTATATGTACATTCACAGATTCTATACAACACAAAACAACATTGGCAACTAACGCTTTAGCCTTTGAGAACGCACCAAAATTCCAACTTTGAAAACACAATGTATAAAGGGATTTTTTTATCTGTATCGTACTTGTATGGTGAAATGAAATGAAATGAAATGAAATAATATTTATTGAATCCATAAAATGTCAAATACATCACTTAGATTCAGTCATTTCAAAATTTACCACCCTGTTCGGAAGGCAGTCATCACTAGAGAAGAACGGGCAAGAAACTCTAGTGTTGCTCTTTTCCAATCAAGAGATAGTTTACAATACAGATACAAAGACTCAATTTCCCGAATTAGAGCAGCTCATTAATACAATATCAGAATTTTGTATATAAGAACAACATAGTCATCTTAAATGGAGACTCTGACATCTAACCAGGTTAAAATTTCATTAATGGAAATAAGCAAATCAGGCAGACCAGTCCCCACAAACAGCACCCGTTCACGAGTATGACGCATGTGCCAGCCATCGGCCTCCTCAACCATTTCATAGGGAAGTGACCGACCCGGCACACGACGCCGCCGTAAGCACAGACATTTCTGCGAGCATGACATACCTGATTGCTTACAAGTTACTAAAATAATAATAAACTATGTACAGCCATGTCCATTAAAGTAGACCCAGTCAAGCCCGGGATTACAATAACATTTTACTTATACCCAGGCTTCGTTATCTTCCATATATTCTGATATTGTATAGTAGGCTTTGTTACATAGATGTCTCTTAGTAATTTCTTTAAATTTATGATACTTTAAAGCCTTAATATGACTAGGGACTTTATTGTAGAAGTGTATACAGTAACCCTTAAAAGATTTGCTGATCTTGTGGAGCCTGGTTTTATAAGTTACTAACTTATTTTTATTACGAGTATTTCTATCATGTATGTCAGAAAACTTTTTAAATTTATGAATATTCTTATGGACATACATAAGATTTGCGTGTATGTATTGCGATGCTACTGTCAAAATACCAATTTCCTTAAACTTTTCTCTTAGAGAATATCTAGAGCTAAGAGAATATATACATCTGATGGCTCGTTTTTGTAGTAAAAATATGGTATTTATGTCAGCGGCACCACCCCAGAGTAGAATTCCATAACTCATCAAACTATGAAAGTAAGCAAAATACACTAACCTAGCTGTATCAATGTCTGTCAACTGACGTATTTTGCTCACTGCAAAGACTGCTGCACTCAGTTTTTGAGCTAATACTGTTATGTGGGGACCCCATTGAAGTTTGGGGTCTAATGTGATTCCCAAAAACTTAGTATTATCCACAAGGCTCAGCTTATCTCCATTCATTAAAACGTCGGCATTGGCATATTTTACATTAGGTGTTATAAACCTAATACATTTAGTTTTTTTACTATTTAATAATAGGTTATTAATATTAAACCAATGCACGATTTTAGTGAGAGTGCAGTTTACATCGTCAAGAGTGGATTGATTGCGTTTAACTTTAAATACTAAAGAAGTGTCGTCAGCAAACAGCACTACATCACAATCGTCCCTTATATAATAAGGCAAGTCATTAATATAAATCAAAAAAAGAAAGGGTCCAAGAATCGAGCCTTGTGGAACTCCCATAGTAACAACAGACCCAGGAGATCTTTTTCCATTTACATCAACAACCTGGATTCTATTACTTAAATACGACTTAAACAACTCTAGTGCCATACCGTTAACTCCATAATGGCTTAGTTTCCCGATAAGAATGTCAAAATGTCATGGTAAAAAAGAATTGATAATACACAGGCACGACCACTTACATTTAACAAAGTTTTTGCTCGAGCGGGACTTTCCTATGAACGTAGTCGTGGTTACATCATCACTTTAAAGTTCGGGAGTCATTATCAAGTAGCCCCGTATTAGGTGAATACAAAGTCTGTTCTTATGAAAAGAAAGTAAAAGTTGATGTCCGTAAGAAAACTTGTTCGAACAGAACGCCAAGTTTTCAAAGATAATGAAAGGAGGGTACTTTGAGTTGATACCCGCTTGTTTTTACACCATCGTAGATATTTTTGGTTTAATGATGTCGGTACAAAGAGCCGCCTGTCGACACTGGCCTTTGCGTGTCGGAAGCGTATTACGCATAATTTAAAAAGAGTGTCATTAAAATGAAGATCACGATTTTTGTGATTCACACCGGGTAGATGAGGCGACAAGAGTCTGCCAAGAACTTCCAGCATACTCGTGTATTGTCGCGGCATTCATTGTTTCTCCTTGATCCATATCCCAAGGCTCTTTACAATATTGTTTTATAAAATAAATAAAAAATACAAACTAGTTTCAACACTCCTATATATATTAAATAAGTTGCCAATAGGGAAGGAATTTAAGGATTCAAGGAGTCTCTCCTGTGTATTATAGAACCTACATGGGCGATTAAAGTTACTGACACTACCCTATTAATGACTTGAGCATTAATAGTATTTACAATATACAAACATACGAGTATTGAACGTGACACAAACTCTTTTAAATAAATATAAATCCTTTTTCCTTCTCACACGACAACACGTGCTGCAAGCATGCAGATCAGCTAATATATAACAAGCGTTCTACACAGCAAGAAAAGTCCTCGTAATCTATTCAAAGGAGGGTTCTTATGCCATTGGATGGTAAGTATGAACAAGACTGCGACGCAAGATTGATGGAGGCACTCACGTTTCCGCTTCTTGGATAAGGGAAATTTATTGAAGCTCCAATATTTTGCTTGAACTATACACTTTAATAATTCTAGCGTAATTTCTTAATATTGACAAATAGTTATTAACTTAAGCAGAACAAATACGACGACGATACGTTACAAAAGGTAAAAAAATGAAGTAAGGTGTGTGAATATAAAAATCTGATGATAGTGGTTCTGTATGAACGAAATAACTAAATTAGTAATGTCTGCTAGCTTTTGCAGTACACACGTAAATCGCTGAACCGATTTTGAAGAAATATGCCGCTAAAGTTGGCAAATATGGAAAAGTGAATAAATAATAAATGAAATTTGCCTGTCTGACTAAATCAATAGGTAAGTCTATGTTGCGAAACGAATTAATTTTTTCTGAAGTATATAAAACTTCATATTGAAACTTTCAAATATTACGTTTAACAATATAATAGTTATGCTACGCATTTAATAAGCACATATCACACTATATATGTAATCAAAAATTTGAATTTCCTATCTAAATAACTCAAGATTGCTCACCCCATGATAATAATTTCCCGATTTTAACACCTCCGCCCCAATCCCTACCAACGTAAGGGTTAATTATTTCGCTTATCGTGTGAAAATGACTCACACGAGCATATCAGTGACTTGGTTAGCTTGGCATTTTTTAATATGAATATAAGCAATGTTAGTCACGGCATAAATGTTTTTTTTAAAACAATCATTGTTCAAAGTTCTCTTTTCTGTGTAAATCACATCTTTATATTCTATGTGCTTACAGACATCTTTAATTTAGAGATAATATGCAAGATGGCTCTATAAAAATACAACTCCTCTCTTAATTCGGAATTTGTTATAAACAAAAAACTCGTAGAATAGGATACCTTCGTCAAAAAACAGTAGAATAATGATATTTTATTTACTTTTTTGTCATCGACGGTTGTCTCTCTATTTCCTTCTATTATTACAGATAAATCGTAGAAACATATTTATCTCTACTACCCATATTTTTCTTAGTAAATTTTATAAACTATCCGACCAGCAAAGACGATAAATAAATTCCTAGCAATCGAAATCATTGTAGTGCGTCGCAGTGTAAATTGCGATTAGTTGGCTAAACAACGCGTTTGCTTAAATTAATTGCAGTTGACGCGAGCGGTGTCAAGGCTGGTCTCGCCGTACCAATTAATAAACCTACTGCCAACCGAGATAGAATGTAACTTACGATTATTCCCTCAATTAGTAACAAGTCCTTTGTATTACGTATGCTCATTCAATAAAATGTATCTATCTACGATTGATATGTGCGAAGCAAGCAGTAGAAAACATTTACAGGTTAGCTGAGATACATTTCTATGTTCGAGCGATTTTATGTTGCCACAATTCCAGATGGAAAAAACAAGTAGCAACCTAGAAATCGATTCTAGGGCTTCAAAATTGCACGCTGCATACTCACCACTCAACAAGGCGGGCCACTCAATCTTTAAGATTTTTTTTCATATTTGCTTTATTCATCAAAAATATTTAGCGATATCAAAGCGAGGTTATATGTATATACCTGGCGAAACATGGATACATAGATAAATTTCTGCCTGTGCCTTTCGGTAATACAGGTGCAGAGATATGTTAATTATGTTGGTGGGACGACTTGAGAAGGGTGGCGGGTAACGGATGGGTGAGAGTCGCTCAAGACTTGTATGTTTGGCGCTTACTTGGAGGGGCCTACGTTCAGCAGTGGACGGCGATAGGCTGAGTGTATACAAGCTTATCATCTAAATGAGGATACATACCTAGCGCAACATGGGTGCACAGATGAATTTCTACCCATGCCTTTCGAAGCCTTCTTTCTAAATGTGCGAAGTAATGGTAAGTGATAATTACCTGACAGGTGTGGTGGCCCCGGAGCCCGAGCCGGCGCGGGAGGGCGACGCTAGTTCGGCGCTCGGCGGCGTCGCGTGCGACACCAGCCACGCGTCCACCACTTGCCGCGTCGCCTTCCTGTGTACAAACAACACTATGTTTAATTTCATGTGTCTGCTTAACACCTGATAATGAGGGTCTATTAAAGATATTGATATATAATTCAATACTGGTGTAACATAAATTATTATTGAATAGATTCATCAAATTAGTAACAACTACGTAAAAGTTTTGAAAAAATACAACGTTAACATAAATAATTAATTATACAAAGATTACGATGATATCAATATCATTGACGCTAAATTAAGTTCCGAAAAATTTATGTTTTCCTATTGTATGGAAATTAAACAACGTATATGGTAATTAGAATTTTTCAAACAAAAATATTTTCAGTCACGGTGTTTTTTTACATATTGTAAATAAAATTAATATGACGAGGCAGATTTAAAAACCGACTGGATCTTTATACGAATAAAAGGTTTTATTTAAATTTTGATGATTATGTTTCTTAATCGCGGGGCGTAATCTTGTTTAAAAGCATCTAAGCTAAAAACAAATAATTGTCAGCCTAGATTTCGGAGTCGTCGGCATATCGCAGTTTGCCATTCATCTTGATATGAATACCAACCAAAGCTTTTATTTGGAGGGAAAAGTAAACATTTCGGGTTATCCAATCGATCGCTAATTCTTTACACAATTATACTTAAGTAAATAACGAGTTGGCGGACTACACCTATTATTATTACGTGTTCAGCAGTGGGCGTATATGGGTTGATGAAGAAGAAGAAATAACGAGTATCACAACATCGATAAGGACAATGGCTATACCAATGCAGCTTTCTAAGTACCTAATTCAATATAATGAAAATGCAAATTGCTAAAAATCAAAAAAGATTAACACCAGAATTTACCAACATATTCTAGAAAAAATACAAACAAAAACTTAATAAACGATGTCTCCTTTGAATTCCTAATATTTTATCAAATATTCAATCAGACTTTACATTTTTTTACTTTCATTTTTCTTAAAACTCTAGATGTCATATTTTCTCATACTGTTTTCTATACGGCAGCAAAAAATCTTTCTACGCATAAATAATAAATTTCATCGCATAAATAACACTCAGTATTTATATTAAATATCAGAACGAGATATCTCATTGTAGAAAACAATTAAGAAGTCTTAACGATTGACCTGTCTCAACAAACCATTTGAAGTCTCGGCTGTTCTGAAAACTTCCAGACGAATGACCTTTTGTTTCGACGTCACAACTGTACTGCGATCTTCCATCAATATTTATAACTCTATTGTATTAGTGTCTGTGGAATCATTAACCAGGTTACTTTAATATTTCGAAGAAAAAGAGCTACTGTTTTTCTAATAATGAATTTTATGGCATGTGACGGCGAATGTTTAAAAATTTAGAGCCCTATCTGCAGATTTTGTATGCCTATCTAATAATTTCCTTGTATTTGAAATTGAAACACGGTGGCCTATCGCGGAGAACACACGGTTCCTTCATTTTGGTATGTTTCCTTTGCTTCCATATAGAAACCCCAACTCCTAGACTTATATACCCTATAACTTACTATGTCACAACATTAAGATATTTCTCAGCGGATTAGATCAAGCTAAAATATTGAAACATTTGCATACTCCTTTAAATAATTTAACATACTCGATATAATAAAGAGTGCAATCTTCATAAGGGCACTAATTAAGAATGGAACGAAACACGGATTAAGCTAATTAAAGCATTACTCGTTGCAAGAGTGAAAAAAATACTTCTTGAAACTAAAGGCACGTGTATGAATAGATTGCGTAGCCAAAGACTGAATGAAACAAGAAAACAACTGAATCTTTTTATGTAAATGTATTTCACAAAAAGTATACGAGAGGTATTCACTGGCATTTTACATTTAAATAATAAATTGATTAGCCTGAATAAAAAAATAATAGGAGCTTTTGAATTGTATGGGAATGGAATGCACAGTTCGTGGTCACAGGTTAAACAAAGGATTTGAAACAGTAGGATTATAAAAATATAATACCTTGTGGAAGGCTATAAAAATATGTGTGTGTTGCTAAAGCTTGTAAAAATATGGGAGTGCAGTGATAGGTCAATGCTGGTTAGAGTGCAATTGCATTTGACCTTAAATTGAATAATGGATTTCTTTAAAAACGGGTCCCATGTAAATGTATAGTCTACTAAAATCAACGGTTCAAAAGTTTATACTACTTATATAACTCTTAGTGAATTATATTTCGCCTAATACCATAACCCTTAAATCGCGTAAAATACGTTCCGAGTTGCCAATAAATCTTCAGATACAAATGCCAATAACCGAGACCGATAGCTCAAGGTCTAGTGCGCGGCAAACATAGCACCTTTTAGCAATAACACCAATGAAGTCATATTTCATATCTAACTCGTAAAATAACTGCTCGGACATATTACGCAAGCCACATCGTTTTCCTCCGAAAAAGTGATCCGAACATCAACTAGATCGACGAGTAATTTTCATGATAATCTGAAACCACTGTATTCCACTGGTGTGTGCGATAAAATGGTATAAACCAAATTACTCATTGTTTACGGCTTGCAGTAAAAGTGTTGATATCCTCCTGTCCATTTTCAGGACGTCGAACCGGGCGGGTTGAATGGAAATTCTCGGATGTGACATTTGCACGCAAATAGGCGAAGGGAACATTGGTGCCGAGTTCAAAACACTGATGTTATAACTAACTGTCATGTTTATACTCCTGGCGTTGTTGGCCACTTTGTTGTCGCGATATTGTGAAGTTGGAAACAAACACAATACTAATATGTATTACATTATTTGACTAGTGATTTTATTAAAGATATTGACTACTTAGAATTTTAGTTTTTACATTTTTCTTCTTTGGTGCCATAGTAGGTAAAAGGTAGCTGCGAAACAAGTTCTAATCTTCTTCTTCTTCTTCATCAACCCATATACGCCCACTGTTGAGCACGGGTCTCCTCTACCATTGAGAGGGTTTAGGCCATAGTCCACCACGCTGGCCTAGTGCGGGTTGGCGGACTACACACCTAAGAAATTCCTAAGAACTTTTAGGTGTGCAGGTTTCATCACGATGTTTTCCTTCACCGTTATAGCAAGTGATAATTCAATTTGAATACACACATAACTTCGAAAAGTCAGAGGTGTGTGCCTGGGGTTCGAACCCGCGACCGCCGAGATTCTCGACCGCGCGCCTAAACCTCGAGGCCATCACTGCTTTTTTTAAGTTCTAATCATGAGGTTATAATTGGCACGAGATATTCTTTATGTAAGGACTTATATTCTATACTAAAATAAGTTATATCAAATGTCATAAGAGGTGAATATAAGGAAAATTAGTTGTAATTTAACTGCAAGATTATATGTTATTATTATTATCGGTCATACGGCCGTACAATCTACAGGCCAGAAATATTATGTCCAACAGGAAAATATTTTCTTCAGAAGACCACTACAACAAAAGCAAAAGCTGGTTGCATCTAAAGCAACTTTGATCAATGGGTTCAGTTGATTGGGGCGTTTTTTCACGGAAAACAAGTAGAGGTAAATTCAATTCGCACGTTGTGTTCCTGTGTTGAACTAAACATATACCAACCCTAACTAATAGACCAAAATATAGGAATGTAGGAACGATGTCTTTGTTCATGAAACCTTCATTATTCTTATTGCTAGTCCGCCATTCATTCGGTATTCAAACAGAGTTGATTTTCTACAACATAACTGTCAATATTTGAAATAATTTCACACGTCACACTTTAAAAGATTCCATAAATAGTTAAACATTTATTTATAGAAGTGTAATAGAATTTTATTAACAATACATCGACAAATATATTTCAAACCCATGTGTGAAATTGTGTTAATGCGTTTATATTTACACTATTTATGATGCATTCAGTAAAGTTATCAGATGATTCCTTTGTCACACCACTTTAGACATAAATTTCTCGGCTAGTTGCTATTTTATAAAATAGATTTTAGTATACGACCAATCTATTAAAAAGAATAGTATAATTTCACAATTTTCGCATTTAGATGTAAGCTAGAGAAATGTTTCTTAATTAAGATTTCTGGCGATGGTATTAAAGCTCTCTTATACCTATGAATCCTATCAGGATACATAACTATAAATATGAGATATTGCTCGTGAAACAACATTCGCCTCACCGTCGAGTGTAGCATTCATTTATACAATTATTAGCTAGCCGTGATAGCAAAGTTTTATGGGCAGTATACAAACAGCCGCAATTATTTTAACTGCTTGGTGTAATTCCATCCAGAATAAGTCGGTCCCCATCAAGTTAGGTTTCATGTTGTGAACCGGCGCAGTCTGCCATGCACCGGACAAAGGTTATTTCCGCCGGTATATTCATAACTTTATAACTAGTTTATGTGACAGTTACGAGCATCAGTAAGTTTCCAGCCGGCCAGCTTCCTTATTGCAAGTTTCCATTTTATGTTTGGTTTGCCCGGAAATTATTAAAAACACAAAATTTATTGCACATTTACGAAGCACACCTTGAGATGAACTATGATATGAGAGAAAATTAAATCAATTAAATGTATGAAATAAATAAACGTTTTATTATTTAGCATTCACAGTGCTGTCACTTTTATTACATTAATAACTCTTTTTAGGAGGAATTAGAATTTTTAGAAGAATTATCACTGGACTGATTATTATGATCGTTGAATAATTATTAAAATTCAAATTTTACGTGACATTGGAAGAGTCGAAATCATGCATATTTGTGGGCTTTATGCTGTCCCATCACAGCGAGATGCGATAACAGCGAACCGAGTGTCCGACCTCAATGATTACTGAACCTCACTTTTTCATTAGTGGAATTTTGCTACGCTCCCTGTGTAGTGAACTAATTTCTTTCAACTACGGTCGACTACACTCTGTTTGCATACGAACTACATATAATTTAATTAAAAATAGAAAACTTGACGACATGGGTAGACACTGCCACATTTTGCGAACACAACGTACGCGTATAAGACCCGTGAACTACATAAGCTTTTGAATCATCAAATGTACTACATAAATCACATTTACCGATAACATAATCGCAATAAGTATACATTTAGCTAAAATATCAATAACAAAATAGATGTAGTACAATTTGCATGTGATAGGATAGAATTCAAACATGGCAAGTTTCGTAAACATCATTAAAGTGTACCACGCAACCTAAATAAACTGAAGTTTGACGATAAAGCCGAAGGTTCTAAACAATGAGGACAGTAATTAACAGTCCTAAACAAAAACCATTTTCGCTGCTGAAAAGCAAATACAAAATTCCTCCCTTGATAGCTAACATAAAATATCCGGAGCTGTTACACATTTCGCTCGTGCGAAATTTTAACAGAAAACATTCACAAACTGTACAGTCAAACAATGGAATTACCAAACGTAACAGTGCAGTGGCACAACATGTATTCGCGCGGATACAGTTCGAACTGTGGAAAACAAGGCGAAATGTACTTAAATAAAAGCGCTAGGAATTTAACTAAGATTACTAAATTTTGGACCAACGGAGTTAGAAATAATTGTGGACTCATGTTGAAGTTGACATAGAGCCTAACGAGTGCCAAGTTGCTAATTTGATGCAGAGAAATTTTGCATGGTCCGGCGAAACAATGGACTTGCCAGAACGTAATGGCACTGCTCCAAGTTTGCTAAAGGAATTAGTTTTATTGAAATCATGAATTTCTCTAAGCGTGAAAATGGCGCCAAATCCACAAAGAAGTAATTTGAATCCAATTAAAATACTTAATTATGTTAACAACAAATTAGAAGCCTACTGCTCGAGGCCATAAGGAAGTAACTAAGAAATTGATTTATTACTTTATATTTAATTCAATTTAGCTCAGACAGAATTTGATCAGGTTAGCGTATAGTGTAGTAAGTAGTTAATATATCTAACCATCTCACAAAAGAACTGCACTAATATAATGATAGTAACCAAACAATACATGGTTTCAATAGGTGAATTATGTAGAGCTAAATTTACTGCAAATGATACATGTAGAAAAATATTGTGCCTAACGGCGGCTTCAAAATCTAAAGTAATAAAATACTTACAGCATTAATTAATGGTGTTTAATAATTGTACGTTTAAATAACTGAAAATGTTTACCGCGATCAAAATTCAAAATTGATCAGGAAACTTAATCCTTCGTCTGAGGTAAGTACAGCGCCAACAGCAGTGGACGAAACTACGGAGTTCCCGTTATCAACGTTGCTTCAATTAGGAACTCAGCGGAAAACCCGAGTCTAATGGCTGTAATTTTCATTAAGACAGCATTCACGGCCTCACAGCATTATTCACAAAATTGTAGATTTTATGCTCTGTTCATTCGAAAAACGTAGGGTGAAAAGGTACTAAGCTTCAAATATACCACTTCAGGTATATTGTAATTCCCAGTGCCAAAAATATGAGGGTGGAAAAGTTTCGCCTCGTCACCTCTCGCGGGGCCCGTGTCACTCGTCTGCGATGTGTAATAGATGTCGCCGACCTACTTGGCACTTGCTAATGTTTTAGCGGTATCGTTTCTACATTCAGTCATCTACAGTACATCTGTCATCTTGTCGTTAAGTTCACTAGAGAGTTAATAAGCAACACGATGATTTGTTCGTTTGAAAACACTAAAGCTGTTAATGTATTGAATATAATGACCAAGTATACGACTTCATATAACTGTATATTTGTAAACAGAACACAAATCTTAGACAAAGGCTTTCAACAGAATGATTCATTCGGTAGTATGACCCTGTTCTATTGTAAAAGGTACTTGACAGCTTTAACAGAAAACGACGTTTATATTGTACGCCTATTTTATTGTATAAACATAATATTTATCTATAATTAACTTGCTACCAACGAATTAACTGTTATTTAAGTACGTCGAAATTGTTTTAGTATTTAAATAAGCGGTGCTGTATCTCTGGCGCCTGTTTTCATAGATAAGACATCCAAGGTTATATATAATTTAACTAGATTCATAAATCATGTTAACATATTAACGTCGGCCCTACATTGTTCAAATAATAACAAGTTAAAGCCATACATATAGTAATGGTCGTAATGTTAGTCGTGAATGTAAAGCTAAATGAACAATCGTGGACCAAGAGAATACATAACCAAACACATTTTCACGTCATATAAACTGCTGGATTATGCGGAGCGAGGGCATTTAATGTGGAAACGTGTTCATCGTAACAAACGCATAATCCCTCAATCAATTCGGATTTCAGTAGAGCGAATTGTTAGTAACAAGTTGCGCGGTTCTGTGAACAGTTTCGTGTGCGATCGGCGACCGCCGCTCGCTCGGATAATTAACACCACCTAGATTTATTGCAACTGGATTTTCGGTGTCTCTGACCCCGTAACATACTGAGCTTTGCGTGAATCATCCGTCATGTGATTATGTTTTTTATGGTTTATTTATTTTCGGTTCTTACGCGGAAGGTAAAGAGCTTCTTTACGTTTAAACGTCGCATTTGAGTTAAGTCGTGACGCCCTCCTTATGAGATATAAAAGTAATGCAGTTGTCTAGTTCAACGAAATATATCCGACGATTAAACGGTGAACTTTTTCTCACTTAGACGACAAGTAAATTTTTAATTCTTGATGCGAGTTACGATAGATAAATTAGGTTAGTTAAATTCGACATTAACAGACGACGTATATTCGTAATTTTACATAAATATTTAGTAAACAGTAAGTAAGTAAAGTAGGAAAACAAAAATCTTAAAAAAATATACCGCTATTGTAAAGTAGGATTCACTCAATTACGGCCTGAATTCACAGACCAGAAACAAGACATTGTTCACGCGCTAATATTTTTCGGTGCGACAGTTTTTGTACCGTGACATGACCGATTTAGAATAACAAACGTACACGGTCACTTTAGTGTTATAACGTTTTGTTATTTAAACGGCTACGCCTAGCAAAAAAAATACTTCAAAAGAACACTCATAATTATACCCGTAAGCCTGACATAAATATGCCGACTGGTCAATCATACTCATAATTGTCTACCATTAATATTATATTGCCATTTCTGTACCAGTGCCTTCATTTTGCGGTGCAATTATATAAAATAAATTTCTCTTCAAGCGCATGGTTATACAGGGCTCATAGATGTATCAGTTTTAAATAATTGTATGTATTAAGAGTCATAACATTTCATCCTGTTTATTTTTCTGTTCTGCTACAATTATAAATATATTTTTTGCATTAATATTAACACAAATATATCACGCCAGTAATCAGTGATTGGGCCGGTCAATACCATTGAAAATATAAATATTTGACGTGTTCCGTTTAAACAGCTGGCACGTAATAAAATGAAAAGAAAAAAAGAATGATTTGATTTAGCGTGCCCGTTGCCATGGAAACGTGATGTACCCACCTCAAGAAGTAGTCATGCACAAACTCCTGGTTCTCGTCGAGCCAAGCCTCTGTGCGTGCGCACTCCGCGTCGTAGCAGGTGGGCGCGGGCATGCCGCCGCCCGCGCCACCCGCCGGCTCTTCTATGCTCCGCAATTGAAGACCTGCAACAATACAAAAAGCCCGTGAGTATCGAACAAACGATGATAAAGAGAGTATGGCGTCTAATTTTTTTAGAAAAGCAGTCATCGGAAAAAAATTCACGGACAATGCCAGACCATTATGTGCCTTCAGGTTATAAGTTATAACACTACCTAGATATGATCAGGGCTGATATGTGAGAACCTATAAAACATTAGGCGAATATATTTATAACACTCCTAAATAAAAAAAGTATTTTTGCCAACTCATAATATTAAAAAAAAATATTACAAAACAAGTTACAGGATGAACATAATCAGAATGCAGCATATTATGTGATATTATGTGGTTTAATGGATACGTTTCAACGTCCAAACCAACATATTCTATAAGTATGAATATGGAGCGAAGATCGATACGGTGTGAAGAATTTTATACAACGTATCGATCATCGCTTTGTGCACCTCATGTAGTTTATCCGCGGGGAATTTTAATAATCACGATACAAAATTCCTACGCTCCTTTGTCCACATCGCATCATACGCCTTTTAATAAAAACTATTTGAGATAAGAGTAACTAAACAATCTACGTATAGACGTACATGGATACGCAAGCATTCCAAAATAGTTATAACATGACTACGATATTTTATAATCTGTAAAAAATGCGTTTATGTTTGACCTGGAAAATATCGATCAAACATTTTAATTGAACAAATTTTTTATCAGTCCCTCGTAACATTTCCAAAAACATTATCTAATGTTCATAAAAGCAGTACATAAAATACTTTCTATACACATTATTAGCTTCGTATTTTTTCGTACAACCCAAACCACGAAAGGGCCGAAATAGCAATATATTACAATTAACCACTCGTAAAATGCGAAAATAAAAGCGCGTGTTAAATAGAGAGCGATATCAATTCTACGCAACAAAATATGAGGGTCAAAGCGGTGTACTAGCCATGACGACAAACCAGAGGTTTTAAGAGCTGCGTATTTCGATCTAACCTTTTTTTCTACCATATTAAAAAGTTTTGTATTTTAGTATAAATTTGCTAAGCCTGCCTGCCAGTTCATGTCTACGTTGCCTATGTTTATTTTAAATAAAGAACTATTGATTCATGAGTCCTGACGTCTGACATAATCACGCCCATATTCCCTGAAAGAGCAGGTAAAGGGGCATTTCTGCACCCACATGTCGTTAGATATGTACCAGTAATAGGGAGCGAGCCTAAAACCGTTTCCGGGCATATTTCCAGACTCCGTGCTCCTGCTGAGAATTTTCTAATGGAAAAACCCAAAATCATTACCCGAACTGAAAATCGTGTCAGTCTTTATCGCATGGCACATACTTGTGATGCTAGGCCACGAAGCAATCATTATTAATAATTAGGTACTTCTGGGCAATTGAAGTAAATAAAACATTATAATTTCCGAAGAATACAATATTGCCGCTGCGAGTATGCAAAAATTATAAACCTAACGTAATTTACGCTATGATTAGCGCATAAATTAATAAATATTTACTACCGAATACATCTGACGCCTTTTCCCAGAGATAACAACAGCCGCAAAAATTTAAACTCATTCAGAAAATATATCAAACTGTAATCACAATAATATTTATCAATAGTGTCAGCAAAAGTCATTTCATATCTTTTTTACGAGCCGTTCGCGAATTACTAAAAAGTTTTGATACACAACAAATAAATAATGCAGTAGATTGATTTACGCATCACAGCGAAGCAGAATTCATATCAGATGTGAAAAATGCAATTGCTCAAATAAACTTTTAAAAATTTAAAACAGATTGGCGTGTCAACTCTAGAATGAAGTTGCTGGATTTTAAATATTTAAGCGTGAAATGAATTCCATTTATCACGTAAATGTTGCGATGAAAGTAGTTCTGCGTATATAATAATGTCACTTTCCTAGCAACTTTATAGTTATATACCCTTGGAGTCCACTTATCGCTCATAGATTACTCCATGTCATGTCAATATTATTGTAACATATACTTACATAACTCTAATAATGAGCAATGCGGCCTCGTTCATTACCATTAATTACAATTTGACCTTTTACTTGTGTTTCCTTCAAAACAATCGAACGTGATTGACTTATATATTTGGTGAGTACGTGCTTAGATTCACGACCTCCTTCAGACGTTTGGTGATCACCTGTGTATTGTTTAACTATGCGTAGCCTTCTTTATCCAAATAAAGACCGCTTATTGTGACTGCACGCTATCATTGTCACCGAAACTAATGGTGTTGAAATTGGTTCGACAATTATTCTCTTGGCATCGTTCTCATTCATTTATACATTGAAAAAAGGTAAAGAACACTAAGAATTATAAGAAAAAATTAGAAATAAAACACTATTAATTAATTCAAGCGATAGTAAGTATAATGAAATTTAATGTATTTATACACAAAAAAATGTCTGAACAGTTTAATTGTCTATTATTTAAACATATACAGTCTGATTTACATATTAAGCATCTTCAATTAAACTCGGTGAGAACTGGCTAAGTAAAACGTACTATCCGGCTTCTGTGAACGATTTACATAGCCATCATGAGACAACTGGCACAAAACAAATACTTGGAGCTACAGCAAGCGGCCTTATTTATAAACGTTGTTATTTTCTCTCACTTCGCTAATACGTCACTCCAAAGAGCAAGACAAAACATGTTTAAGTTCATAGAAACCTTAGCGACCTTTAAAAGCAAGGCCGTAAATACCTCATATTAGCCATACTTCCAAAGATAAAATGAAAATGTTACCAACAACTTTGTCGTGTTTCGTTCTGCAAGTGAAATTTTCGCAAAGTTCGACTGTACTCTCCTTTAATATTGAGCATAACATTGAACTTAGAATGTATGGAACAAAGAATGACCTACATCGATTGTCACAATGCAGGTGCTGTTTAGTTCTATCAGTGAAGTGAAACCCAATGGCATCTCAATCCTTTGCTATATGGTATAAAAAAGTATAGACTATACCCACTCTGAATCCTGTAAATCCACTAGTACAACAAACAAAGTAGCTTTGTTCGTTTTTCGTACACAACAGTGAAAAAATTCCGCTCGCTGTTTGCTGCTGCTATATTCAAAAAATACAAAATAATAGACTCGTGGAAAACCGCGTAGATTATTCAAGCTTGGGATATGAATACTCCAAATGAACGTCGACGCCTGCATTTTTTAGAGTTAACTTGATTGTGATTTACTTCTAATTTATTAAAAAAAGACCAGAATTCGAATGATACAAAACATTCAGTTCATACATACAATTGGTAATGCTCATTGGCCCATTAAAGACAACACGAAATAACAACTACAATAAGTCCTTAATTGCAATAGACATGGCCGATGGCTATCACATCATAGATGTTGATATCATCGCGTGTTGTTAATTAAACCCAGCAAGGATAAATGTTTGCTTTCGCCTAATTGAAATTGACACAAGGTGGCTCGCCGAGTGTACAGTCGTAATTGGAGATCGGCTGGGTAATTTTATGTAGATTCGATGATAACAAGTATTATTCGATTACGCGGACATGAGTGTAGAGATGATTAAAGCGAAGTTGATTTTATGAGCACTTGTACATATTTATGTGGCTCAGCGCAGATCAATAAAGATACATAAAACAGATCGCTTCATTGCTTTTCTTGCAAATGGAAATAAACAAACATAGCAACACGACAAAATTAAAATATAATAGTACTTATTTCTCTTTTAGACAGCTTTATACTGTTTTTCTTGTAGTAATTAAACTTCAAATAGTAAATAACGCCTTTCGAAGTGAATATTTGAAAAAGAATTGTCTTTTGAAAATCATTATTTGCAACAACCAACTACTCCAGCATTCATTTTTCTTTTAATACTATTGAAAAAAATGTACGGCCATTAGACGATACTCAGTATCCAATGCAATCCATCTTAAGCATTTTTAATAGAATTTTATTCTTCACAACTAACTTTAGTTTAGAACTATACATTAGTATTATTATAGAATTTTATTTACACCTAGTTATTTATATTTGGTTATAGCTTAAAAATTCCTGTTCTCTAAACTATTGCTTATTATTCTTGATTTGATTACTTTAAAATTCATTCAATTAAAATTGCACTTTGCTGAATTAACTAAATCGATAGTGACAAGCGCTTAACAAACGAGTCTGTTAAACTCTTTCATATTAATGAAATTTCCATATCGTTCAAAAATATAATATTCGCGCACTATTTGCATATTCATTATTTAAATAACCATCTTGTATGCATTCAAATTTGATTCAGGGATTTAAAAAAATATTGGCATAAAATAAATCCATAAATAGATTTAAAACGAAATCGAATTAATAAAAGCTTGAATCGCACCCATAAAGTTGACATATAATTGACATTCTTAGATACGCCGACTTAATAGTCGGAACGAACAAATATAATTCTTTCATTTAGCCATTATTATGATATTTCTGCAATTTTTTGTCATAAAATAAAATTATTACTACCCATTCACTTCAGAATAACAGTTAACAGTGATCCAGGGACCCATGCTACATAATATACTATCTATGTAGCAAGATGGATTGATATCTATTTTTACATTAAAATCAGATTTTAGCTTACACATTTATTTTAGCTTTTGGAGGTCATTAGGGCAGGCCTATGTCCAGCAGTGGACTAAGATTGGCTGATGATGATAATGATGATGATTTAGCTTAAACCAAAATTGTATTGGATTTCTTGTATGTGACACAAAATAAATTAAGTAGTCAATATTTAAAGCAAATACTGATAACAATAGAATAATAACTATAGTTTTTAAATTTAATATTATTTTATATAACTGCTTTACGTCATTGAATTATGTAATAAAATTATATTTACCATAGTATAATTGTTCACAGAAATAGCAGTATTCAAGTATTCACGCTTCATGGAAATGTGGGACCTACGCGCGTCGGATTTCCTCAGATATGCAAACGTCATAACATTCCCGGAATAGTAGGCGGTTACTCTCATAACTGGAACTCGTTTTATTAGCTCTAGGAAATTCTACTGATTACATGAATTATGATGTAGATTGCAGGCGATTACGGCTGTTATTCAGCCAGGCAAAAACTCGTATGAAGACTAGTGAAAACGTTATTGTATGCAAATTTTATATTGAATCTTACATATTTATAAATGTAGTAAGTTTTTCTTGTAAGGAATAAATTCTAAGGTCGTGGGTAAGACTTATTTATCGTCGCCGTCTTATTACGTTAAGATAATAAAATGCTAAATTATCATATTCAGATGTTTCATTAACTGCTATTTAGTAAATTACTCAATAAATAAAACTCAAAAGCATATTATACTCAAATCTAATTTTTAATTAATGATAGTTTTAAAGCAATTTATTTTGGAAGAGTTGACACTTACGCCGTGCAGCGGTCATAAAATGACTTGACTTTTACGATCTTGGATTCCTTTTGATATTTAACCCATCATTCTATATATATTTGATGTCATACAATCTAGCAGTAAATTTTATTCCTTTGCACCTAAAACTTGTGTCTTGCGGTATGAAACATTTGCTAACAGAGCGAATACCATAAATACTGAAATAGTTAAACTTGTAGAATCCTTATGTCAGAAGGGGAATTTCAACGAACCGGAGGTCGAGTTAAATGCCTTCTCCAACCCTAGTGTTATGTAAATGTTAGCAATTGTGCCCCCTCATTGCTGAGGGCGTTATGCAAACAACTCCAAACTTTACCAACAACTATTTTATGTATGCACGCAATGTTGTTCTAAAGATTTTGATGCTGTGTTTCTCTCTAATTCGAAATATTTACAATACATTTATTTTAACAAGCCCATTTGGAAGACGTTCCGCTGTAACTATGCGAGCACTTAGCGAGATTGTCCCGTATGAAATTATGGACGAAACGCGGAACATTCTCGCGTAATACAATATTCACAGACCGCTGTACAATGTAGTGAGATTATATTGAACTTATACATACATTTAGGCGACAAGTATTGCGGAAGAATTTTACAAATACAAACAATAAATTCCACGAAACTTTGTTAAAAGCTTTTTGCTAGAGCTAAATATACTTGCGGAGTTTTTATCGAAGAAAAGAAGCGGGCGTTCATTTGTCTAAATAATAAAGGCACGGGTTAGTCAGTCTGATGTGTTTTGTACAATAATAGCCTCTTAGATCCTATTACATGATTGTACACAACAAAGAAGAATGAAGGTAGTAATTTATTTTCCATTAAAGCTCAGTGGCGAATGAAAAGAGTTCATACACGCACAGCCATACTGGTACTTTTTGTTCAGTTTTATGCAAGATATCAAATATCAGTGACGCAAAAGTGTGTGGGGCTTACTCACCGGGGAAATACATATCCTCACGACTTGTTAACGCGATGAAAATGTACGCCGCATAAGTTTTGAAAACTTTACACTGTTGCGTGAATTGCATAATAGCATATTTACATAATATATGTGGATTTAATTATATAACTGTGCATGAGTATTGTAATAATTTTATGCTATGCAGGTGGTGACGTCAAACAAACGACACGTCATTAACTCTATGTTAAAGCTCGTAAAATATGCAACGAAATTGCATAGAGACAATTCCAATAATAAAATTAGTCAAGTGGTTTTGAATTTTAAATATTGAAGTTTTGAATTTTTATTTCAAAGACCTATTTCCTATTTCCTATAGCGAAATTAAAAAATAATTGTAAGTTAATAAATGTTATTACTCAATTTATTTAGATAATAGTAAAGTACGTCATTTATACTTTTTACACCATTAGCAAAGTTCAAAACCCGATTACAACAAATTATTTTGTAAGGCTTTAAGAACTATGAACCTCATCGCATTATATTTAAACCTGTTAGGCTAGTAACTTGAGGACATCTGTGGAAGTATCTATATAACAAAACTTAATGAAAATGTAGACTATTTAGTAAAACGTAATAGACTACTATACATGGTAAAGTCAACTATCTTAAATTATTCCCAACATCAACACATGATTCATCATATTAATCCGTTGTTAAAACAATTGGTACAACTTCACAATTGAAATGTTTACTATGATAATTTACGTTCGCAAATGATATACGGAAGTAGTAAACAAAAATATTAAAATCATGGAGCTTCGTGTTGAAATAACAATTGTTTGTAAGTAACAACTGTATTATACACGGAAATTTAAATAAATCGCATGTAACAATGGGTGAAACTATTGTATATTGGTTTGAGTATACCCTATATGTCTGATACAGTGAAATGTGTTACGGTGATATCAACCTAAATTAAAGATTTTCTTACTTGCCTTCGGGAAATGCTACGTATCTAAATTTTAACCAAGATAGTAAACCTAAACAATTTATGGACAGACACCATCTCAGAATGGAAATGAGCTTTAAAACACCCAATTTGCATTATTTAAGAATAAGTGTAATGGCAACCATATAGATTGTACACTGTACAAGTATGATGTATAATGTCTGAACAAGATCGCTATTCTCCTTAAAAATTTGAATATAAAAACTTAATAAAAATGTAACACAAGCAATTGAATAAGCTGCTCATTTTCCGGGCATTGGCAACAAAAAAATATGTGGATACAACTGCAGCTACGTAGTATTTTATATAAAAAAAGTACACAATACGTTTCACATATCATTATGTTCACAAGTGTTATTCACAATTGTTCTTAACAGGTATGAATGTTCTAGTAAATAATTATCATCATCAGCCCACAGTCGTCCCACTGCGAGGCATGGGCCTCCTCTACTATTGAGGATACGTACCAGGTAGAGTAGTATGGGAAGAAATATTAATGAATCCTACTTTCGGTATCCTCTGACCGTCAATAGTCTGTGTCGGCGGAGTCTCTGTTATAACGTTAATCTACTTTGATGAAGCTCTTAAATTTTCCCTCGCAATATTATTAATGTCCACATTTTATCAAAGAATATACACGACATAAATACCGTTTTATGTAATTTGTGACGCGGTTTGTATCGTCCAGCCCGCCCACTTATTGACGTAGATGTACAAGTGTTTGCTCACAACAATCCTTTAACGTGGTAATTTGTTACTTACATACAATACACGCCATTATGGTGCGTATATGAAAATGTTTTAATGGTAGAACTTTTCTGATTGTTTTTATTATTTATCCTTGGGCGAAAGTCACCCCAGTCTTTTAAAATATAGGTACATTTGACATGCATGATCCTAACAAGTTTGCCGATCCCCCAGAAACTCGAAAGATACATTTTTATGGGTAACTATAGGAAATCGAATATTTTAACTCTAAAGCATTATAAATGTTGGTAGTGTTTACAATAGTAAAATCAAAAAAGTTGATAAACAATATGCAAGATGTACTATTTTTTATAAGAGTCCAAAATTTATCAAAGAATTTTCCCCTGCTCTGAAGTGATATTGTATCTTTATTACTTATCGTACTTTATTTTAATACAGCTGTTATTTAATTATTCATCAAAACAGTAACATCATAAAATATGCCAAAAAATTTCGCCGTATTTAAGAAAAGAAACATTAACATATGCATGCTTTACATAGCTGACACGTGTAAAATATATACGTCAATTTAGTATAATTTAAATAATGTTAAATCAATTTACATAAACTTTCGCGAACGACTGTCTATTCGAGTTGGAAATAACGGAAATCCTTACTGCTGTGAGAGACTAAATCAAGGGCTTTTCTCCATAGTTCGTCTTTTTTTGAGCTAAAGACGCTATCTCCGTTGATGTATTACATCGTCACCCAAAGCGAGTACTACAAATGATAAGTAATATCAGTTACAAACTTGAGGTACATTGACCTATACGGAACAACTGGCAAAAAAGTATTACCGCATGATATTCATAGTGAGCATGGTGACTATCAAACACCCAGCCCCCAAGAAAACAGATAAAACAAACGTTGACACCCAAATGTATACATAAAAAGTACGACGCAGGCCGAACGGCAAGTCATTATTGTCATTCCTTCAGTCATAGATAAAAAGTTAGTCGGGCTGTGTGACCAATGTAATCTGTTTGTATTGTAACTGTTGAGCGCACGTGAGCCGGCGATAGCTTATCAATCCCCAACAAGAGTACTGGCCTGATAACCTCATGCTCAAATATATGACATCGTAAACTGTAGCCTGTTTTATTCATCATAAAACTTCGTTCAATAGAGGAAATTAAGTTGACCGTAAAAGCAGTATCTAAAAGTGAACCAAATGGTATTTTTAAGCCGCCTTTAGCTCGAACCTGAGAAAATATAGCCTCGTAAAAATGTACCAGCATCTGTATTTTAAACGTTAAATAAAACCGTGAGTTATGTGAACGAGCGCACAGAAGCGTGACGATAACATAAATTATAACTAAATAATACGCCATTGAGAGCAACTTACAATTTCCTACATTTATCAACAAACGGTCTTTGTTATTTGTTTATACGCATGTCACTAATCTTAATTCAGAGTCAAAAGTCAAAATATTCTAGGTCCGATATAAATACATGTTAATACTTAGATCACCACAAAATGGCTTATAAACGAGTTGAGACGATTGTTCCATTTACATAATTTATTGTATATTAATGAACTTTATAAAAAAATCTGTAGAAGGTGAGACGATACTAAAAATGAAAGTGAAACAGAGCAAGTTCACACAAAAGGAAAAAATAATAATGATGCTTATAATTTTATGCACGGTAAACCAGAAATGTGAAGCTTACGAGTCGCGAAACCCACAAAGGAGCACACACTCATACAAGTACACAAGTATATTGTTTTAGTTACTTTAAATTATAAATCACTGAGTTTTGGATTTATAGCAAAACTGCATTAAAATAATATAATGTACTTACTTGGTCCATATTTTAAAAAAGATCGATAATCTTGTTTCGGATATATGAACATATCTTACAGTTGGCTAATAAGTTAGGAGTCATCATAGAAAAGAGGCACAGTATTTTCAAATAAAATATAAATAATTTTCTAAACAGCTTTAGGGCCTATTTTGTTATAAAAAATATGAATAGAAATTATGGACTATAAATGAAAATATCGTAAAAAACCCGTATTGATGTTTTACCACCCCGATATATACAGAGGAATAAGTTATAGCGAATGAGAAAATGAATTGTGTTTAAAACGAACGGTACACCGAAAACGTCCCTACATAATCGTACGTATCTGCAAGTTCATATCGTGTATTAAATTATATATCGTTGGAGCGAAAGGTCAACGATTCCCCGCGGTACGGCGTCCAACAACGAAACGTTCTGTTCTTTGCAAAAATAGTTTTTATTAACAATATTGTGTAAGAATCTTAAAAGTTCGTCGTAACTTACGAGACCAAGAGCTCTGTTGTAATTCAATTCTGTGTGAGTGCACCACAAAATAAAGTTAGCTGAAGTTGAGTGAAATGAAAATATTTTGCCATCCCCGAAATACTGATTACATTATGAACTATGACACAAAATTTAAATGCATGAAAAATTCCAATTCAAGTCGCGTCTGACCATACAATATCGAAATGAAGACGCTGCATCTAAATTTTTGTTTACATTTGGGTGCATAATGTCTCAGTTGCTAAAACTAAACTCGATGCATATGTAATGAATGAGTAACACACATAGCAAATGCACTTCAAGACTCTCCCATCTAATAAGATAATATAAGGAAACAAGCTTAGAAAAGATAAACATTTGGAAAAACATTTTGCTTCTCAAAATTCAATCTTCATCGTCAAAAGTTCGTTCTGAAGTTCACAACGTAACAATAATTAGAATTATAATTGAAACTGGATTATCCTTATTCCACTACAAAGGACTAATTATTATTTAATCCAGCTTTATCAACGTAATTATCAAAATGTTTTAGCTCTATAAACAATACAATTTAGTGATGAACTAATATTTATGAATTTAAGTAGCTTACAGTTGTTTTGAATTTAATACGAGGCAGATTCAGCAAAATATAAATAAAATATACGCTTATTATTGAAGTAATGAACTGCTTTACGTGACTTATAAAAATGTATGTATTTAAAATTGTAAATGAATTTATTAACTATTTCTTAGAAGCCAAAAGGCATTTATTACCCTACACTAAAGTAACGCAAAAGTTACAGAACTCAGCTACTTTCTTAAGCTTCAAAGAAATAGATGAGAATCTATCCGTCATATAATCGCCTTGACATAGTATTGCGGGCGTCACATCAGTCTTAAAGTTGGAAAGGGAGCTAGCAAATTTCTCAATAAACAAGATAGACATTTAGGGCAGCAAGAATTTTCAATGTACTTGTTAACTTTGCTTTGTTTGCTTTATAAAATATTACGTTATGATATTAAATCCTGACCCCATTAAGATACAAGCCTTGTGTCGTGGGTATCAGAAACTACGAGAGACTTTTCGGTCTCACAAACACCCAGACCCGAAACAAATATTTGTAGATCACACAAACATTTGTCTCAGTACGGGGATCGAACCCGCTGCCGCTCGTTTCGCAAGCTGGTGTCTAGCCAACTGTATGTTCCGCAATGATTTCTAAAACTGATACATTCGAGCTGTATGGCACACGTGCAAAACACGAATGTTTCTAAACGTTGCAAACTCACAGCTGGACAGATGAAACATCAACGCTAATTTAACTGGATACGTCGGGGGCAATTTGTTTCTCAAGTTTAAATTGCTTTGTGGCGAGGCGACCGTTCCAGAACAGGTGGGAGTTATCAACCCCGCGCCCGTCGACCTCTATTACGGCTTTTCAATTCCATTAACTGTTCACTAATGAGATACCGCACACTGATATCGGCTCAAAACATTTCTAATTGTGGAACAACAACAATTTGTGGAAAGTTGTGTCGTTTGTTGCAACCCGTGATGAACGAGTTAATTTAACCAATGGATACACTCTAAACAATTGGCGTTTAAGATTATTGGAACGATAATGTACTTGTGAATAATTTATTACTTGGGGAAGTATAGATACATCTTTTAATTGAATCGAGTTAAAGCCGACAGTACAAGATATTAACACTTGATTTATAGGCATACATTATAATTATCACGTCAATGCAAATGATCGGAAGTAATTTCTAGTAGATTGAAATCAACAAATACATTTTCAGGAAATCATTATCTTTATACAGCAGAATGACAAGAGAAAATCGAATAGGTATTTGTATCACTTAAAACGGTTATCTAGTCCGTACAAGATCTCGAAACACGTAATGGCTTGTAGGCTTTTTACGAGTCTGTCATAAAACCTCGCTAAAGGAAATCCCAAGCCACCCGACTTTAACATTACCAAGACATTAAGACACAAAAGCGGAAAATGTCACAGTTACGGTTTCACTTTAATGGAAAGGGGCGAACGCGTTGAATACAAATAAAGCAAAAAGTTGTTTTTCTATAAAAGTATGAAAAATGCGATGGGACGATTTTAAATTTTAAACACAAAAACTCAACCAACCCAAGCAAAAAGGAGAGACGTTGCGAAATTTCAGAGTTTTTTTAACAAGTTTTACTTCTGTATCTTGGAGTGAACTCGCAATTTAATATTCTAAGCACGTATTTTGAAAAACGCTTTCTTCCACATCATACCCGAAGATATATTGTTTCGGGGCGCAGTGTTTTGTTTCTTTTAACAGTTAATACAAAACATATAGCAAACAACGACCCCATCAAGTAAAAACGATTTATTGAAAACGTGTGAGACAATCGAATCAATTTAAGCCACTTGACTATAGACCTCTTATTCAATCTTTCAATATCATTTTAAAATGACTGTTTGTATGAAAGCTTTTGAAGGCAATGTAGTGGTCCCATATTAAAACTTTAATATGCGTAAATAGGAGATAAACATATCTGATGTAATACACCACCGACGTAACCATTTAAGCGTCAAACAGAAACTCCCGAAGAATGTTTAATAAAACACCATAAAGCAAGTATTACTACACCAGTAAAGAAATTCCCTACTTCTTTCTATTATTCGGTTTCTATAATGTAATATTAAGAAATTGTTAAGGGTGTGTATGTGATATAAAGTGATGGGTTCTATTCAGGATGCTATTTCACAACTTGTTATCGTTATTTGTACGTTCAGCCATCGTACCTCGCAGAAATTTTAAAACACTTAACCTAATCATTTGTCAAAATTTGATTGGAGTCGTTCCGTAAAGTATGGATTGAGTAAACCCCGTAATATGAAAACACTCAAACGTGTTGAGTAGGGATGTTGCGAATATTCGCATCCGCATCCGCATATGCGGAACATTCGCATCGATTTGGACATCCGCATCCGCATCCGCATCCGCATAAATCGCTGCGGAGCTGATGCGGTTGCGGATGTGTAGCAGATCGCGAAAAGAAAGAAAGGGGTGAGGGGCGGCGAGGTGCGCGTGTCGGTCTCGAGTGTCGAGTGGTTGACCGCACGTGCTGATTGACCAATAGGAAAGCAATAACATTTTATACAAATCAACCAATCGATCAATTTTATACAGATCCGCATCCGCATCCGCATCCGCGGATGTGAGCCTCTTAAAATCCGCATCCGCATCCGCATCCGCGGATGTGAAAAAAATTGAATCCGCAACATCCCTAGTGTTGAGTTCCTGACATGTAGTATGTAACACAAAGTATTTAGAACAGGCATAATTTTGTTAGCTGTGCATTTTTTGCTAGTTCACGCTTTATTCGTAGCGCTATACTTATCATCAGATGAACATATTATGGTCACGTTACACTACTGGTATGTAAAAACCCTAGTATGCCGACATACGCCGACTCATATAAAAGTAGTAGGAAGACTGTTAAAGGTACTTTACAATACCATATTCCAACGGAATATATTAAAATGAATACTATTTTTTCATTAAAATTTGCATCTACATATGGCGATGATTTTTAGAGCGTACTATGTAAAACAGGTCATTGAAAAATAAATTCTAGCCAGAAAAAATGGTGCCAAATATGTCAAGGACGGAAGTAATGTTACCATGGCACGTTTTCTCATAATCATAAAATATTAGAACGTATACATCAAACATATAAGGAAATATAGAGAAACTTGTTTACAAAATTTAATTTACTGCTATTACGCTTCGTTTCCCTGCTTGAATTTTTTACTTTTATGGGTCATCCAATTAGCATCGAACCACGAATGATATAGTTAATTTCACTAATAAGGAAGTGGGCACAACGCGTGCACGCGTCTGGCAATAAACTCTTCCGATTATAGATCACTGTTTTACAACGCAATAAACTTGATCTACCCACGTGCTCTCGTAAAACGTGATCTGAAAAAGCAGTACATCACGAGGTGCGATAAATTCATAGTTCAAGACAAAATATTGTCTTTACTGACTTACCTAGGTGAAAACCGAGCAAAAATAATTCTATCCAGTCAACATTATTTATACTTTTTGACATACGACGTCTCTTACTTGATTTAACTCACAGACTACGAATACGGCATGAGAAATATCAGTCTGTTTTGGATTGATTTATACACATCCAATTATATTATAGGTTCCGAAACCACTTTAAATTTAAATCCACTTGGAGAATTTAATCAAATCTGCTACAGTGCAAAATAGGGGCGACTGAAGATATACGTTTCGCGTATTTTCATCGTGTAGCTAAAAATAGCTCACATTCATTCCGTCAAGCGTCATGATGAGAATTCCAAAAGGATTTATTCAACAATAGAAAATACGGCGGAATCATCTATCTTGGGATGTCAACGTTTGCTCTTCGCATGGCGAAAACTTACTCGGATTTCGTATCAGGAACGTTCCAACTATTTTTAGACTGTAAAACCTTCTTAACATCTATTGTAAAAGATGGAAAGACCACGACAATTTGATTTTGTCACTAAAGATGCAAATCCAAACTGTATCTACTGAATACTTAGGACCTACGGGAGAAATACTTATCTGGTAAACAAGGCACAGGTATTAGGGATAAACATCATTGAATGTTTGTGTGAAAATATTCTTATCAAAAACATAGTAGGTACATGTAACAAATATTTTTCCTATTAATAAAAGAGTTCTTTTATCATTTAAAATTTTAAAAAATTGTACTTATCGCATGTAGTTGAAAGGGATAGCACATATACAAGTGGTACCTACGAGTATAACCCATTTGTAGTGCGATATCCTATTGGCCCATCGTTCCGTACGACCAGAGTTTATTGCCTATTCAATAGTGTGAGATAACCAACTCATTACTGCAGCAACCGGCTTTAGTAAACATGGATTACTGGGTATTAAAAAAGCGATATGTGGAATATATGGACGTGTTTCTAAACGAAAGACTTTCGGGAATTTTTATTACGGACGGACATGTCAAAGCATTCTTTTTGAGCGACGGACGAATTGTTAAATAAGGAATTTATATTACGACAGTGTTTAGGTATAGCGACAGAACAAAATATATTACATTATGATGCTACTTTAAACTATTATCAGCCTGTAATTGCTAAATAATCAGTCTTCTTCAATAAATAAGATTAACAAACTGATTTATTTTACCAATACTGTATAACCAAAGGGGACTCAAAAGGCCTTTAAATTATTTACATAAGTAACTAATAATCATGTTATAAATGTAACAAAGAGACAATAAAGAAAAATATTTAGCATTTCATACAAAAATATCTCTTGTTATGTTGCTGCATGGAAACTATTAAACTTCGCTATATTAAAAGATGGTGTATGATATTGGATATTAAGGCGTCATGATTCTGGAGAGATTATTTTGAATTATCTCGACCTTAAGTCTGAGACGTTGCACACCTGTTCAGTAATTAGAGCGATTCGAGATCCATGTGTTTTTATTTCGAAGTTAACCTTGGCCGTTTCGTCGGGATTTTCTTTCAGAACTGCTTGCTCACGATGATAGACATCGTTCGCAATATTTGTCTTTTCTATATTCCTTTTTCATTATGTTGTTCGACTTATTTCTCTGATTTATACCACGTTTAAGATATTAAATAAAATCGAAACAAAAAATCTATATTTAAAACACATTATATAAATATGTTACCTTTTCTTTTAAGTAGTAAATACTAACAAAACTTAACAACACTCAGCTAAAGAGTCAAAAAACATCAAAGAATTAAATGTTTTACGAAGAATGCTTAGTAATTTGAACAGCTGGAATCAGTTACGTTGTGTAAAAAGAAACTGGGACCATAAACTAGCCATCATTGTTCAGATCTTTAATGACAAAGACGATATAACATTTCCTTTGATTTTTAAGATTGACTGTCGACTACAAATGTCTTTGAAGGTGAAACGACTAAAAGATCAGAAGCAGTTGGCAACAACATAAAAGGGGAATTAGCTGCAACATAAATTATGAGGAAAACGGAAACAAACAATGTCTGACCAAAGCTTACCAAAACAGCAAAATTGTTCCGTAATTACTGCTAAATACATTTTTTACAACTTTAGAAAATAAATAACTTTTCTATTACAAATTGATACTACGATTTCTGTAAAGATGAACTCGATATTAAAGCAAACATTCAGTGGAAACTATTTCTATGCTTTGAGAAGGTGGCCGTATTCAATCCAATGATTAAAATAGCGACATTGTCTCAAGAATTAACTCAGGAAATATTCACCAAACTCTTATACTTGAACAAATAAGAAAATAAGAAGAAATGTAGCATCTGTACATGTAGCGCTGACCAAATTTTAATGCCGTACATCAAAGAAAAAAAAAACAAAGAAAGGAAAAAAGTTATAATTAATGTAACCTTGGCATTAACATGGCTGAATGGAAGATTCCTTGTCGTGGATAACTAAGTACGAATTATTTAATAAAGATCGAGACCACGCGACCGGCGGGACACTCATACAATTCAAATGTTATGTAATGCTATTACAATCGCCTCATAAATTGACCGGCATTATGCTGATTGAAATCCATGAAACAATCGCATTGCATCAAGCACTACTCACGTTATTGAGAGGGCAATAAAGTGTTCTTCAGGTCTTTAACATTTCTTTGTAGCAATAAACTCTCATAATCCTACATTGAAAAGACAAAGCAACCCGTCAAATAATAATAACATTGTTGTTATTTGATAAAAACATTGTTGGATCTACTCTGTAAAAAACGAATAGTATTTTTAAAATTTACGATTGCATTTAGAGAAAATATTCGGCCGCACAACACGATGCCCAATTACAGAACACGCGAAATCAAATTTTACCTATAATATTTTTTAAAACGATGCCGATTTATTTAAAAAGATTTAAACGTGTGAATAAAACAAGTTAAGAACAAGCTTAGATGGAAAGAAAAAAACTTATGTTACAATTTCTATGATACATTTACAAAAATTGTACCAAAGGAGTAAACTGAAGAACAAAATGCATAAACACGTAGTAAATGTACACGTACTACGATGTGGTATACGGCGACACGTGTTGAAGCAAGCATACAACATAGTTACATGTATACGTACTTTTCTTGTGGTGAAGACATGATCCGTGCAGGCGACACATGCTCGCCGTTTGCCCCATGCGGGCGCTACCTTGCTCTAGTCGCCATCAGCGCGCCAGGACTCGGCGCCGCCACCTCTTTACATTTCGATATTCCTTCAACGACACTCCATTTGTTTGCACTTCACTGGGCCACCACTTTCTTTCACCTTACTAATGTGAACACTTATGACGTCTCGGTTGATTTACGACACCGGCACAGCTGTGTTACGATTGTAAATACTCGTAATTCAAAACGTTATCTGTGGAATCGAGTGCACACCTTATCTTTAAGTGTTTCTGTATTGCTTAGACAATCGGTCGATATTTATCGGAGAATCTCAGTTCTGATAAATTGTATAAATAAAACGTTTAAGCCGTCGCACAGTGCGTAATTTTCATGATCTAGGTGGACAAAAGTCTTAAAATGAGATGGTCAAGTTTAATACGTGATAAAACGTGTTGGACTTCATTGAAAAACATTGTCAAGGTTTTAAATATACAATTATCGTATTTTACATCACACAAAAACATATATACTCAAAAAACACTTAATTAATCGAACATACAAAAATAAAAATAGTTGAAAGAATCGAATGTAGGTATAGATTAATTACTTCCTAGCTAGGAACAAGAAGGAACTTAGTCAGAATCATCATCATCATCATCAACAGCCAATCGAAGTCCACCGCTGGACATAGGCCTCACCCAATGACTTTAGTATTCTTCAATTTCGCTTTCAGTATCAGATTCTCCAAAATCTGAATGACCTGACTGAATTTCCTCTTGCTCGGTGTGAGGAGTTCTATATTCTAAGAGCTCTAACACTTCAGGGGTTATTTTGCCTCGTTTGGTTTTAGAAGCAGCAAGTAAGCTAGCAATATAGGGGTCTGACGTAATAAGTAGCCTATTTATTAAGTCCGTATTTGTGTCCACCCTTAACGTCTTTCGCAAAGATAATTCTCTGAATTTTCTATTATCTTTATTTCTGGCTTCGTGTACTTCTTCCGAAAGTTGCCCAATTGGAAGAACACAAGAACCAATTATGTCTTTTCCGTGGTAAAGTATTTTATTCACGCTTCCTAAATACTTCCGCGCTTTTTTTATAACTGTACCTCTTCTTGGTGAAAATTGACAAAGCTATTTAACGATTACTGCTGAATCCTTTTTTGCGGAGATGTATTTCAGTTGCCATCAATATCTCTTCCAGACTCGATGTTTCAACGAGATATTGAATTCGCCGTTTTTTCAAATAATTTCAAAGAGATTTCCAGGTCTTCCAATCGAACTTCTTGATTTAAGAAGTAAAACACCTTCATCCGCTTGAGTAACATATTTAGGTAACAGTATGTTTCCTTCTTACCACGCTAAGTTAGTGTTTAAAAACGATCTCGATGTCTACCCGACTTACGCCATTAATCTTCGATTTATTGACAAAAACTTCCAATACTTATTTTCAAACGTTTTATAATGTCATCTGTAAACGACGAATTACCAAGTTCTTGCAATATATGATGTATCGAGGCATCCGTTCTTATATCTTTTGCGTTAGCAAACGAAACGTCGAAAAATTGTCTACGCGAAATTTGCGAAGGCGTTCTGAAAATAAAGAAAAGTTGTATGGGTGTCGCAAATATGCGCAGACAAACGTACGTGTTCCCTTTAGCTAACAAATACGCCTTTTGATTAAATATAATATCAGGCCGGTATAATCCCGTATAATAAACTAAAACTCAAGTTCAAAATGACTTATTAGTATTTTTGTGTAAAATTTAAGTCTCTCTGTTTCTATAGTACTTGTGATTACGTTTTAAAATATATTAACAGGAAAATATTTAAAAACTTATCTTAAGACTCCCAGAAAGCCAATAACAACACAAAATCACTATTAAGGCACAGGCAGGCAGTATATTCAACGAGAGAACTCAGGCGAAAAATGCGATCATTTTGAGCGCATCATCGGTAAACTCATATAGTTGACTTTCGACCATTTTTATCTATTGTGGGGTGAGGGTTCTTAGAAAATAAACTTTAATATCATATAATATAGTTTATCTTCTTTGAATATAAGTAACTTTTTTATAAGTTTAGACTAGTGTAGAATTTGACTTTTGTCCACCTAGATTATGAAAATTACGCACTGTGCGTCGATGATATAGCGACGTAATTTCTAAATCGCAATCCTAAGACGACATTATCGTAATACATTTAATGCTGCGACCAATACTTATCTCAAAGTTATGTTGTTATAAACGTCGCTTCGCCGAGGGAGAAAACTTGTTTCTTTTCAATAAGTTCCTTAATGTACACATGCCGGATCTATCGCAATGTTGTACTTTCGTATTCGTGTAACATATTTTAAAATTACTTTTGCTTCTGTTTTAATCTATTGAAATAGATTTATTTAAAAGATTTACATTTTAAATATGCACATAAACTTTAAATGATAATTGTTCAAATGACTTATGTGGGGCTATAAATTCCTTTAAGGAATAGATTTATATGTATAATATCTTCTTTGCCATTTGTTTTAGAGTGATTTGTATATATATTACTATATTAACTTTTGTTGCATAATTTATTTTTTGATGCTGCATGAAAAGTTGATCAAATCACTGAGCATAGAAAAATATGGCTACATATTCTGCGCGAATGAAAAAGTGTGTCGTAAAATGTTAACATCCAGGAGGCTACAAAAACTTGGTCCAAACACACCGATACAACACTGGCATCAGTTATGCAGATTTTAATCTCCTTAAAAGCGTGAGCGAGATACGGTGTGCGGAGTAATGTATGGTCTCTTAGTTTAAATGTTACTGCGAGCTAAGCGTCCATTAAAGCGCCACTTGCTTCATTTAAACGTATTTTCAACAATTACAAAATTCACAGAGCTAGTTTGTTGTTCTAGTTATGATGACTTTTAAAGTTTTAATAATTCTGGCAACGGTCCTAAGCAGTACACCACAAATTATGTAATATAACACATTTAACTTAAATTTAACCATTTTTTAGTATCATAGTACTACATGATAAATTAAAACTACAATTTAAGGATAACAATAAAGTGATACTATCAAATTTTCAACACAATGTACATTGTTGAACTAAGTAGAGCATTACTATACGCCATCAAAAATACAAAATTGCAAACTTTAGTACAAAGCCCCAGGGGCTTTAATAATCTTACATTATAAAATCTTAGGTATTAAGGTCTCAAAAGTGTAAAGGGATCCGTCCTGAATTTCGTGTAATAAATTGCCGTCGTTATTAAAATTTATTTATATTATACCCTGACATTTATTGGTCCATTTGACAGGAATCGTTGTCTGTTTTGATTTATTTTGCCCGTCAGCGGAGCCTTGTAAAAGCTAAAGGCATTATAACAGTAATGCTGAATCGATCCAAAATATTTGTAATTTACCTTTTTTAATCTATTTATTACATTGTACTGATCAGAATCTAACTTTGACATCGTAACATTTATTTGTGGGTTACTAGAAAACTACATAACGTCATGGTCCTATTTGGCAAATATATGAGATAAAAGGCAAGTTTTTTCCAAATTAATCCAATACCGAAGGAACCATTCAATTTGAATACAATTATATCGCGCCCTCTGTGGGCAACAGCAGTATCTGACTGTAGACTTTGTCGCTGTTGCTACGCCGTAATATTATTCTTACGAATTATAATTTCATGACCAAGCAATGATATGAAAACTTACACATATTATGACAAAAAAAATCATAGTTTCTATCAAATCATATATTATTTTAATTGCAAGACATTAACATTCGTCAAGCTGAAGCAGAAATATTGTTTCGCCTTTTATAAACGAATATCATAAAAACATTATTTAGCTGGAAACTTTCAAATTAACTAATTATATGCTTTATATACCGGCAATGTATGACGCAAAATCTTTCATGGCATTTTTATATGGGCTTTTTTGGATTTCCAAAAAAAATAAAAGCAAAATATATAACATTTTTTTATGATTTCATGATTTTGTAGTTTTTTAAGAGGTATTGCTACTTTAAGTCTTTAGTATGACGAGTGATGTGAGTCTTATGTATATGCTACAAATCAGACCCATGGTCAGTCAATGTGACTATAGGTAAGAAAACTTTGATCATCCTTATAATCGAAGTTTTGTGTCGTTGATAATAATAGCATAATTTTACAATCATACTCTTTTATTATGCAATAAGTTTTTAATAGGTAGCTACAAGAATTACGTAAGATGAAACAAAAAAAGAAGTTTCGAAAATAAAGTTTTAACATAAAATAAATGTGTATTTAATGGCATTTAATATAAAAAATACAACGTTTCGAAAATAACAAAACATTTTGAATTCATAAATTCTTCTAGAAGACTATAAAGCGCATATTCATAAGACATTTTTTTTTTCAAAATTTAATTTTAATAAAATAAGAATTAAATTATACTCCATCAAATGAGAATTTTACTTCAAGCTAGCAAATATTGAGCATATGTTCATAACCGTAAAACCATAAAATAGACACCGATTTTACGCTGAGGTTTTGATGTACGTAAGAATCCAATACGGTCATATTAATAGGTTGGAGCTCGTCTCTTAGCGTAGGGCATTAAGGACGCCTGGTACATTTAGGGCAACGCGTGGGCCCGGCTAAATTGTCGCTACGTCTGCCTCCGTGACTGCACTGCAATTGTAATTAATGACTTCTTTAGAGGTTACAACGGTTGTTTTTATTAATGCCCACACACTATTACATAGCCCTCATTTGTATCGAATCACCTCTTTGCTTCTAAATACTTTACGATAGTATTTACTTATTTGTAAATACGATTACGAATATGCGTTTTTTTTCTACTTTTCACGTGAATACATCAATTTTTGATATCATAAATATACTCTCGGGTTTTTATGCCTCAAGGGGTAAGCGAAGTTAAAAGTTTCGTAAGGCACTCAACACAGCTAAGTGGAGGACTGTTTCGAACGCCGACTCGGAAGGCCAGAGACCCCGACATACCCCCTTCGTCCTCCTTTTGGCTGCCAGAAGAAGAACTTAAGGCGCTTTCCTCTCATAAAAAAGCAAAATCAAGGGGACAGGGATATTGCCATATTCCAAATTCATAACAGGTACAGCTGATATATTTCTCATTGAAAAAACCCAACACTGGCCGAATAAGGACTGGAACCTGATGACTCTCTACCGTATACATATTACAATATCAACGAAATACTAAATGAAGACTTTAAATTGGGTCATTGTGGTGGAATTTGACCTAGTTTATATTCGAATCGCGTCTTTGATTGTTGAAATATGAATTAGTATCAATAGCATGTATTAAGAAAAAACCTCTTGTCATCATTATTTACATTGGATGTCATTTCATTCGGACATCGTCATAAGATTCGTGTTTGCTATATAACCTTACGCGAATTTCATATTACGAGGCACATAATTCTTTTTTATTTAAAATATTTGAGTTGTTGCTATGTTCGCCACTTTTGCTCATAAAAACCCCATGTACATTGACTTTTAGGGTTTGTTTAACCATCCAGGACGAAATCAATTTACAAATGTTTTTGTATGTTTTCTTTTAAACTTACTTTCTTTTGAGGCATTTATTTATTCAATATCATAAAATTCATCCAAAAATCGCTATTTTCTGACCATAAACCTCATATGAGAAACTATGTACGAGCTCTTCACTATACTTATATTTTTTGTCGCGAAATACTTATCCAACATATTGTTTATTTTACATTATTTCCAATACTCATCGGCAAGACCCACGCTGATGGAACAATGGATATTTAATACTACCTATATGTAACGTAGTATCGCTTTTTACGTGATATAATCCTTTACAATCCTGTGTTTCCTCATCTATTAACAACAATGTAAAGTCTAGCAGCGCGTTAAAAATTGTAGAACGGAACTACTGACCCAGTGGTTATGGTTTTCAAACTAGACTTCACTTACTGCATGTAAAATGTATTTATAATAATGTTTACGTAAAATTTCAATACTAAACAAAGTTGCTAACGGTTGCTGGCAGAAAACAACACATATCTCAGCTTTAAATCTAGACAATAACTAATATCGGCCACATTACTATAGTGATTGTTTAACTTTTATAGTTCTACTACTTCAAAGTAATCTTACCTATAGCAAAAGTACTCGATCTTTAATGACTAAACACATTAAACTAATCGAACATCAAAAACAACACTCGACTACACAACTCCGTGTTGCACCCAACTTCACGTTAATTAATCTGGGGAAGTTCACCTTTGTTGACGGAAAATTGGAAAGCTGATAACAGCTAATTAGAGCGCGTCGATAACGCAACGAAAGTCGATATTACGCGCGTGTCAAATTGTATTGTACGTGCACGTGCGTGCGTACACTCCAACGAACAAATTCACTTTTCTATAGAACCTAATGCCACTTGTAATTTATTTCGCTCCGAAGTACTTTATCACCTAGAGCTAAATGAGGTTTGCTTCACGAATTTTCCTAGAAATGTGATTTTATCTAGCAAATTGGACAACTATCGGCTAATAAAAAAAACTGGAATTAAATTCAGATTTCTCGAAGAAATCATTTTACACTAGATTTCAGAAGGTCTGGGGGTATTTTAAAAACGGTCATTACACATGCATATACATAGATTTGCTCAAATTTTGGGTATAGTCATACCACTACAGAAATCATATTTAACACAAATATGCAACATGTAGGTACTTATTCTTAAATGATTCAACATCCTAACTAGACAGAATTTTTGTTAGACCTTAGAAAGCTCGCTAGGATATTCTATTGCCGTTTTAGTGCATAAAAACAGGCAATAGAAAAACAAAGGAATAATTTCTATGGAAGTTGTGAAAGAGATACTTTTTACACATCCACGTCAAGCGAATCCACAGCCATAAGCTAGCTTTTGTATATTAAGATATGTAAAAACTTATGCACCTTTATACAAAACCGATTTCACTTTCAATCATATATGAAATAAACTTCATTTTCAATATTCTCGTTCAAAAATACAGCATTAGCGCTACTAATTGAAACACAAATCACTCAATTCAAAACTGGATTTTATTTAGTGTGTAATAAAATTAGTTTTACCTAGACTAAGGTCGTCCAGTTTTTGCGATGAGTCGTGTCAAACCTAAATAAAATATGCTAATTTAATGCGCTTGCATAATCTTTAAAATAAAAAAGCAACCTAGTTCATATTGTACAATATTCAAGTTTCCGTAAACTGTATTATATGTGTGGCATTAGGTCGCGACTCTGCTAAAGTTAAATTTCGTCGACCAATGTTCTAAAATATCTGTTTATAATTGTTTTGGTTTGAAATACGGTTGTATTAATTTGAGGCTATGAAAAAGAAACATAATATATCTACATATCCATTAAAGTATGGATTTATATATGTGATCCACAAATATTTGTTTCCGGTCTTTTGTGAGACCGAAAAGTCTCTCGTAGTTTCTGATAACCACGACACAAGACTCGTACCTTAGTGTGGGGTCAGGACTTTGTATGTGACTGTTGGGTGTATTTATTTATTTATAGTTTTATAAGATGTTAACTGAAGAAAAAAACGAAAATACTATTTGTATTTATTACATTGCATTATCCACATTTTTCAAGTTTTTTTTTTTAAGATTTAAGTATCTCATGTTGAAAAATCCTTGCATAAAATGTCAGTAGCAAAATAGGAATATATGATACTTTACCAAAACGACGGCATTCGTAAGGTTTATCAATTATTCCTAACACTGAAACAATCAAAGCGTAATATTATTTGCAAGTACCCCGATTGTTCAATCGAGCACATGAGCTGCATCAAATAATTTGCAGAAGGCAGTTGCAAAAGAAGTTTTATTTTCATTTTGCCATCAACAAAGTCGCTGACAGCGAACCATGGGACGCTCATGGAAGCCCCGTGGTAGTAATTCACCCCCAGGCGTTATAATATGCATTGCGAGATGATGCGACAAGGTAACGCAATCTTGGGGCCCTGGGTGGAATACTAAGTAAACGTAATGTATTCATCCGGGAAAAATCGTGGCCTGCACGCTTCGGCTATACGCGGCTTGCATTATGCCACTAAACAACAAACCGGTTTGTATTGACTGACGGATGGGAGAACACGAAATGATATCACACCTAATTGAATAAAACATTCATTATGATATTTGAATACAGAAATTACTGCGAATGTAATAAACCTTTTTTATTCCGACGAGGCAAAGAACACAAGAGATTGAGATAGAGAATTCGAGATTTTTTATCTGTGATGACATTAAACGATCATCGCCACAATCGGAAAGTTACAGTTTCAGAGAAATCAAGATGACGAGGCACTAAAATACTTTTGTAGGAAAGTACCTAGCACTTTAGAAACGCTTCTTTTTCACAATCAACGCCAGAAAAACGTCGCAGAAAAACTATACAAAATTACTTAAAAAGGAAGAAGACCCAACCACATTCAACTCTAAAGACAAAGCTATGCCCAAGACTGGACCGTATAAAGTCCAATGACAACAACAGAAAAACATTAAAATGGTAAGAATAAAAGAACACTTAAAAATAAACGAAACAACGAAAAATAAATAAAAAAAACACTGGTATCATAAGGATTTACAGAAAAATGTTTTATTTGCAGTCAAAATTTCAAAATTTCTAAGAATACCTTAATAATTACATGTTTACCAGTGGATAAATGCAGGGAGGGGGGCCACAATATTCACTGAGATTTACAGAAATGTCAACGACCCACAATTCTAAGAGCACGCAAACATATTTCGTATTCTGGAACTTATGTCTAACTTCTTGCAATTGACCTTAATAACAATGGGCTTATAAAATATGTCAGGGATGCTACAACTACATTTTTACATTTTTAATAACAGAACTCACTCAAACCGGGAACGAATATCCACTATACGAACATACAATATATGTATATTGTTTTCAAGTATCATAATATTTTATGTCGTATTCAAGTACTTAACACCAGTTGCTCGTTAGCAGATTTAATTGATCTTCCAGGTATCTAACTTATTTATGTTGACAAAGCTATTAGGTACTGTAATGTCCAATTAGTGCCTCGACTGGCCAGAAACGATCACGAATAAGTCCCATCACTCACCTCTGCACCATTTAAGCTGTCCGTATGTGCATTCCGACGATAAATGGCAATTTTTGAATGGATTTTTTTTTCATTTACTGTATATATTTTATCAATACAAGTTTATGATCTCACCGTACTAATAAAGAATGCAAAGAAAATAACATTTATTCAGCCTGAATATTATGTCAACACGTAATTTGATGGAGTCACGCGGAGGAACCAATTTCCGTTTGTGTTTGTTTACCAATGGTCAGATCAGAAACTCATTTTATGTACAAATATCGAACATGTGCTCTTTTCCCGGAGGGAACTGTGAATAGGTAAATTTTGTTGGGTATGTAAGCAAATGTTTTTCACCTTGAATATATTCAAAATGTTAATATCATTTACGTAGAAGGAACTAGATTTTTGGCGGATTTTGTTTTTTAAATTTTCGACGACAAACGCAAAATTCTATATTTTTGAAAATTATTGAGTCAAAACTTCCATAATTATACCTCGAGCATATCATTAAATAGCTTTGCAGATTGATTAAAAACGAATTAGTTTTTCATTTAACTTCATACCGCTATCACCACAAATTACTAATTCTTTTTGTATCCAGGAAAAAATGGCGACTGCAATTTGCTACCAAGAAATACCGCGGAGGCGAGCAAATTACGTACAGTTGTAAATCCCAGAAGATACCACTCTTGGCGCCAACGGCAATAAATTTTGCAAGCGAAAACATTAAAATCTCGTTAAAAGCCTTTCCGACATTGGCAATGGTGTCTGTGCTTGTTATTACAGACACCATACAAGTACACTTGAAATATCGGAGAAGGAATTATACAAAACACTAATGCAATAACGTAGTAAATTAAACCTTATTTAAAGACTTGAAATTGCTGTTACTAAATCCTCTGGTAGCGCCGAGACAAATGAGACTTTCTGGGACAGTTTCATTACTTGGTGTTATTGCAAGGGTGCTACGCCTCTCACTCGCAGGGGTTACAACAGCTACCCCGACACTAATTGCTCAAAGAAAGACTGAAATTAAAATGAAAGAAGAAAAGTGGGGAATTACTTAAACAATAAAAGTTGTACGATTGCTATATCCCAGTAGCTATGTGTTTCATTGTGTATGTAACAACCCTAGTGGAAACTCGTCAGGGCTGTGGTTAATGTATCGTAATGAAACGAGCGACAACTCGTCGGATGGACACAGACACGACGGCATCTATGCCAAACGCAACAAGTGATCTTATACAATAAATCGCTCGACGTGTCGCCTTAACGTATAAGCAGATTATGGGAACGAAATAAATAATTTGTTGCCAGTAATCTTCAAACTTATATCCATTATCAACTGTCATATTTTAACCTACTTATGTGAAGCATTATTTTCTTTTTTTTATAAAATATGCGTAATAGACCGTAAAATATTTATGTAAATAAAAGTCTAGCTCGCAAAATTTTGCCTAGGATGCCTTTTACGTAACCGCTGTTACACTCGACCGTTGCGTTGCAATTTAATTGAGAACGACTACTTAGAAAATAATTATACTTTACTGCATTTAAAATGCAAGTGGTACACGAGTACCTATTCACATTCCGTCGCGGAACTCTGCAAATCGAAGCATGACTCACGTCTCGAACTCGAATCGAGTTTCAACTCATTTTTTGTTTGCGGTCGGCCCGCTAAGGTAACTCGGATATATCCACCGACTGGTCTTAAAAAACTGAACTCGATGTTAATATCGATAAATCTTTTCTATGTATTCAACTTCCTAAACATAATTATAATGAACTGTGTCATTGTCTGCATTCAATTTGCTGTAACAATGAACAATCAGAACCGTTTTGAACACACTGGCATTCTATGCAAACGTTCTGGAAATATCAAACAGCTTATAATGGTTATTGTGAAAATAATTTATTAAGTAATTAAAAAACAAGTCCGAATGGGTACATGCTTACTAATTTTCTACAATTTCATTTTTGCATATCATCTTCGTTTGGCATAAAAATCAAGTCGTTGCTAACCTAACGCCAATGAAATCGACAACTTATTATGTAATAGATATTTTTTATTATCCTTCTTAATTCAAATTCAAGAAGGTTCGTACAAAAAGTCTTTGGTTGGAGATTTTAAAATGATATGCAGTACAAGTGGCAACATCCACTCATCTGCGGATTAAAGCGGCGTCGATCAGTTGTGCCAGCAGTCGATCAGTTAATCGAGACGGCGGAGGAATGCCGCCGCAAGGTCGGGTACGTTCATCGGCCGTGGATCGTCACTGATTTCCATTGCACAAACTTAATGGATCATCGAGCTTCGTTACTGGACATAATTTATACGTAAATATTACTGCTGGTTCATTCAAATGAATTGTTACTCAAACCTTATGAGAATAAAACACATTTTACTGTGTACTAATTATTACAAGGAAACTAAAAAAGATAGCATACATATAATACAGAAATATAATGTACAAATGTCAATACGAATCAATATCAAACTTTAATAGTATTATAGAGGAAAAATACAAAATTGAAAATGAATAAAAGTATATTCCAGTTTGTCCGAGAATCTTGCAATAAGGAGATTGTGTTCTTTCGTTCTTACTCGTCAATTCCTACCAAAATAACCTAAATAATAGTTGATCGAAGTAAATAATGTTCTATTGCGTATAGTAATATTTTATTATCTTAAAAATGAGAGCATTATTTCAATATTCGTTTTCAAGAATATTCTTCTATCATCAAATGCTTGGCAAAGTTGTCTTGCTAGGTAAGATTAATACGGGTCAAATCTCAGATCATTGACGGACTGACTTTGAAAAAAAGGAATCTTGTACTGTTCAATTGGAAAAAATAGTAATAAATGTATTTAAAGTGAACTATTAAATTTTTAATAATTGTTTTTATTCCTCATCGAAAATATTAGTTATAAACGTTAAATTAAGAAGCGATCATAACTTGAATAGTTAATTGTTAATATAACTGGTCCCATCTTTGTTATGGCGTTGGAGTAGAAAAGTTTAGAAAACAATGGTACTGCTTCAGACAAACCTAAGCTATCCAAACAATAAAAAATATGGAAAGAAACTGACAAAAATATAGAAAATAAATGCAAAAGAATAACTGACCATTTAAATACCAAAAGTGCAAATATTGGCAGGGGTTTTTAAATTGATTGACATAATACGGTTATACTTTGAAGTTGAATAAACTAACACACCACAGTATATGCATTTCAATCGAATTTATTACGAATAAATGAACGAAATTTAATTAAAACAAAAAAGTGGTATACGGCGTAGAGATGATTTTAAACTCACAATTGGAACTTCTCAAAGGAATTACTAAAGTACTTTGTATTATCTTATCAGTATTTGCTTTTCGTCTGTGATTTAATATAATAAACATTGATAAGATTACTTTCGATGTTTAGTAGATTTTAATGTGTTTTCACTGAGCCAGTAATTCAAATTTATTAATTAACACACACTGGCACATATGGCAAGTAGATTAAATAATGCATTTAGGAAATGGAACCAAAAAAAAAACAAATAAGAAAAATTTAAACAAAAATAAAAAAATACTGTACCAAAACATTTTCTAACGAGTGGGCAATTCATCAAGTACTTCCAGGGCGTATGCGGGGCTTGCTTCTTCTTCTTACAGCCCCTATGGGGGTGGGGATGGTGGCACCGCTCAGCGGCCTTGCCGTGCTTCGTAAACATTCCGGGCGCACCCTGACGCTTCCATAGACTGTCACATCACTGGCACCACTGACAACACTAACCACACTGGCAATGGCCGACAAGCTATCTCGCGAGTCGCCAACCACTCACTAGCACGAATCACAAAAACAAACCACTAAATCAAGGTCATCCGTAGCCATCACCGCTCGAGCGAAAGACTACATGGGCGAGGCCCCGTGCAATAGTAACTGAAAAGAAAAAAAAGAAAACTGTAGTTTAAGGCCCCTCCCCTAGGCAGACGAAACAAAAATAATAGGAACATGAAATTAGACGCCATCTCGACTAAAGTGGGGCGGAGACATATTGAATAGTTCGAGCTGAGTGCTCCATAATCTACGGTTGTTTCCGTTGTCGGTCATCACGAAAGATCGGAACAAAAAATCCATTTGTTAGACGATTCAGTGTTTTTGCGCCGTTATAATATGAAAGTGGAAGTCTTCAAAGTTGTACGATCATTACGCTGACAGGACTAGTTTTGTTATAGTAAGCGAAATCTATATTATGAAAGAAAAAAATGTTGACAAGTATCGAGTGAACTGAATGGAAATCGAGAACATGTTTACACAACCGGTCTAGCGTGACATTAGCTTGTACGTTTTGACTGTTTAATAGGTCATATAAGTGATAAATTTGTACTAGTAAAGCACTACAACAAGCGCCTTTTGGAAATGAGAAATTTCATATAACAAGGTAAAGACCTATCCAACATATAGCTTAACTTGTATCTATTCTTGCGGTCCGAGTTCTATGGTATGAAAATACAGCTCGTAAGAAGTCATACTCATGTCACTGCTAGTATTCTGGTAAATGGCCCTCTCGAATTGAATCACAAAGAAATATTTTTTCTATACTCAAAAAACTTATAAAAACGACGTACTGGTATTGTCTGCGAAATACACCCAAAATGTGTGTCCACTGTGTTGTATCAGGTGTCTTTACGCCCATGAAAAAAAACCTGTTCCAATCTTTTTAATACAAATTGTACAAAATCTCGAGGCCAAGTATGTTTAAAACAAGATCCACTGGAGTGTAATTAATAATATTACTTCCTACATGATTCTCTTTTTTAGAAATCATAAGAAATCGATAAAGATGCATAAAAATATGATCTATGGTAATTAAATAAAATTTATGTTTTATTTGCATAGTGACAACAATTATAAATTTAAGATATATTATTTTATAATAAATAAAGTTCAGAGAATTAAGGAGGATAAATGATACATTGAGTAAATTTCACGCAATACGTGTAGCACGTTGCACTTCCGTAAGTTTTCCAAGTAGCATTATCTCAGTATCGTTTTGCTTTCATAAAGTAAACGGAAGAGCGATAAGGCTGTCCTTGTTTAAAGATACATGCCTACACTTGTGCGGATTAACGTAGGTGTATGTGTGTATGGAAATGCCTTGACCTTCCACAGCCGGTCTGTGACCGCACACTAAACAAAGAATACGATTTCACTAAGCGTTGGTTATGGATTACATATGTTCTAGGCAAAAACAACACGTTAAGGTAGAAATACCATTTGCATGATTAGCACATTCAATGCTATTTAAATTACTAATAAAACAAGGACTAAGCAAAGTACATGAACATTTAAAATTATATTCCAATGTCGATTTCCTCACGTTGTTTTCCTGCTTCGTAACAGTTATAAAATAACACAATTTGTTACTAAATCTTAATTGTTATTCACCGAGACAAGACACTAAAAATTATATTTAAAATAATAAATTAATTAGTGTGGGGTCAGGACTATGTATGTGACTGTTGGGTGTATTTATTTAAATTAATTAATTTTTAAAAATTTCCGCTCATATCATTACACGTAATTTGTTTATACGCTTTTATCAATTTTAAAACGTTTAACATGTTTTACAAATTACGTCAAATTGTTTAGTGCTCTTTAAAATGTAACTTACAGCGTTGTTAGGGTCACTTTGGTTTGTCTTATTATGTTATTAATATAATAGTAAGAAAGAAATAAACAAAAAGCGGAGCGGCCAGCTCGACCGTGGTGCTACCACTGTTTTACAGAAAACTGACAAGCAGTTATTTCATTACATAAGTTTACTAGAGACCTAAAGGATGATAGAATATTCGTGTCCGGACGGCATATGTACAATGTACATAAAGTGTAACGCTCGCTATAGTAAGTAAGAATGCAACATTCCAGGTTCGGTTTGCATTTATGGGATAACGAATAGACCGGCATGATTGTGTAGACTAGTGAGGGATACTAGTTTCTCGTCGGTGCTCTATTCGGACCGCACTACACTTACCATCAGATGCTAGTACATTGCGTTGCCAGTACAAAAAAGATGTTTATAAATCTACTCTTAGGACAAAGCTCGTGTGTTCCGCGTCGTACGTGTGTGAGTCGCGTGCAGCCTTTACAGCGAAGCTATCAAATGGACAGTTACGTCCGCTCACTTCATAGAAGCGTCATGTGTTCGTGTGAGGAGCCGATGTGGAATGATTTCCACGAAGCTGTTGCCGTTTTAGGGAGCCGCCACGTCGCCACGTCACTGCGCCCCGTGCCACAAACTTGCTTTACTTCTTTTGTCAAGATTTATTACTATTTATTTTTAAAAGCCTACCATAAGTTATTGCAGAAGGTATTTTACAGCCATACAAGAACATATGTTTTACTGATTACGGATTTTAATAATTTATATCTGCTTTCAAGTTAAACCAAATAAATCGACAAAAATGGAACGGACAAAATTCGAATATCACTAAGAAACCAATACTCTTTAAGGATAAGTTTACACATGTGCTTTAAAAAAAATATTCTACAATAATTTTGCTTAATGAAATCCTTTGTTTGCTTTGTCAATAACTCAGACCGTTCAATGACCAATAGTTCAATATTAAATTCGTTGTGCACAACAGGCCCGGGCAACACAAAGTAAACTGCGCGCAGTGCCACTATACTGAAAGTTTAGAATCAATAAAGAAAATATGAATGTATGCAACAAAGGAAAAGTCCGCCTTCCGAGCGTCTGCCCACATGACAGATGGGTATGTCTGTGAGGTTACTCAACGTTCATCTATCAATGCTTGCCTTGCTCAAATCGATTTTGTTACACTTAACATGCCACTAGAAACGGACAGACACTCCAATGCACATTTTTGTGAGTTTCTGGTGTCATCGTGAATATTGAAAACTAAAACAATAGTATTCAGTACAGTTACATTTTCCGTGAATCCAGATAGGTGGAATGTATATTTCTACTTCAGATCAGAAATGTCATTAGAACAACGTCTTAACACAAAAGAAATTTTCGAGGTTTCCAAAAGACGAAGTACCCATACTTGGTAACATCAACAATTTTCTTTTGCTATCAATATTGTAATGTAAAACAAAAGCAGCTGACGCAGGCGGTCGATGACATGAACACATTCGTGAAGACAAATACTTTGCGGTTTATTATATACGGGATTGCTAAAATTATAGGTTTTTATAAAAGGTATGTCTATATGTTTTGCCTTTTACAACGTTTTTCAAATACATTTTACAGTTTTACAGCTGTACGTCCTTAATATAGGAAGCGAGTTAAATATATTTATCAGTACCTTAAACAATTTACGAGATTATTGACCTATTTCGCGCCAATATCTGATATAGAATGCATCTCGAAGAACTGTACAATACGTCGACATACATGATATAAAACATAAGACCATCGGTGTGCTAAGGTTCTTAACTCGAGTTCACCTTTTGCACACAACTACACCGATGAGTCACTGGTGACCAAACATGGCAGTCGGCGTCTGACCGAGACCCCTAACGTATACGGAGTGGCAACCGGCAACATATTCAATGTTGCACTTATAACTGACCATTTCTGGTTTAACTCAATACACTGCGATAAAGTAACATCGACGTTATTCTGCTTATTAAAATAAACGATCGGACAGAATATATTCTAAATTATACAGCAGCCTTTTTTTTTTTTTTTTTTTTTTTTTTTGTTCTCGGGAGGAAAGCTGTTTATGGCTCTACTTCCCGCCAGCCCGGGGGAGGGGGGCGGGAAGCGTATGTCGGGGTCACCGGTCTTCCAGCCCGGCGCGCGGCGACGTCATATCCGCGCAGATGTTAGTGCCGGGCTGGGTCCCTAACAAAATCCCTAAACCGGCATACCGACCAAAACCCCCCGGTGGCCATCTTCGCGCCGAGTGGGACGACCACGGTACGCGGGCGAGAAGCGCCCACCGTCATCCGCAGCCGCCCGGTGCGCCTCCGAGACGTAAATGTCTCGGCCGTCTCGGAGTTTTAGGGGGCACAGATGCACCCCCACTATCTTGGTTCGGGCGCCCTGGTTGTGGATGGGCGCCCGCGACGTACACAGGCCACAGTGCCGCCGCCCCTCTCGGGGTCACATTCAGTGAGGACGCGCTGCCCCCACAGCACGTCCAGCGACCCCAAGGGCCCCTTTAAGTCGCCTTTTACGACAGGCAGGGGATACCGTGGTGGTATTCTTACCCCCCTTACCACAGGGCAAAATTATACAGCAGCCTGTGGTTTCAAAATTGGATAAATACATACATATACTCAAGCCTATATTACTCCAAGGAGAAGGCAGAAGTAAGAATTAACAAAATTTCTTACAAGAAAACCCTTTTTGAGATGTATAAAATTTCCCATCCAAATTCCACCGCGTCCGTTTCACAAACATTTGCAATTTGGAAAAAACAAAAGATTGAACGCATCAAAACATCGTTACCGAAATAGCGTTTGTCAACATTTTGTTTTCTCATTATTCGAGAGCTTTTGGATTTGCGAAAACACTGTCCGAGGGAAAGTGAATTCGACACTGAACGACAGATGTTTCGGTGGCCATATTAAAGCTCATCGTTTGTGTAAAACTGACCGTAGGGAGGGGTTGGGTGGTTGGGGACATCAGGGGGATGTTCATTCATCTGAAGCATGACGTCACATGCGAGGTTATGCCCTCGGGAACAGAAGCGACAAAAACTAACTGAATATCAACATGACCTTTCAGGTAAGTGTAGTTGACAATGCGGTCTCGTTCCGATTGAGGCCATAACTGTACTTCATAAGGTTAGCTTATGCAGCGTACGATCGCAATAAACATCTTCGCTCTTTGTTTTTTTCTTATTTGTTTTGCTATGGTCATCAAACATTAAGTCGAGCTTTAAATATTTCGTCTGTCATTCTTGGTGCCGAATTCAACAGATCCGCCGCTAATGTACTACAGGAAGAAAAAATAATAATTAAAGTAGTAAAAATATAGCTGTAAAATTAACACCATTTTTCTTAATTATAGTATCACCATCGATATTAATTAAATGACATCCATAAATTCGAATATGTATTCAAATTAAGTGTCACAATTGTCAATACTGATCGTTATCATAAGTCAAAAATTCAATTTATTACTTCATGTTTTAGTTAAATCTTATATTAGCATTTTTTTTAACATATCGGCAGGCATTCCGTTAGAGTCCAACGTAGTGTCTCTAGATACATCCGTAGAAAAAAATAATATTCAAGACAACATTTAGTAAAAAATATAACATACCGTATACGACAATAAAACTAAAAAATATATATCGCCAAACTCTCCAGAGTGCGTAGCATTGTCAGATATTGTTGAAAAATACAGAGGTATAATGTGCTCATATTGTATTGGACAATTCGTGTTCCATAACAAAGTCATATTAAATTGAGTATTCCATTGGAAACCCCTTTCAAGTAAAAGTACAATGAAGATCTATAGAAATACTGGCAAAGTGCTCTTCGAACGTGATATAAGACATGTTCGAGGTACTTTTATCACCCTAATGCATTTATAATGTTCTTTAAATGCAAATATCTACGGACACGGCTCAGAACCAGTTCAATTGTACCAAATAGCACACACAAACGGTTTTTAATATCAAACGTAAGGAGTCTTTACTACATGCAAAAACCTCAAACGTGTCGTATGCTGTTGATAGTCATGAAGGTAAACCGTACATTTAAGGAGCTGGTTTGCACCATACACGCACAGCCGGAGACATAGCATCTGAACTTAACCGGTTTTCCACAGCAATAAAGTAGTGTATAGTGTTAGCTACATAATGTTTTAGTGAGGGCGTATCGATTGCATTAATGAGATGTGGGCGCACGTGTGGTCCGTGTGTAGAATAGTATATACGGTACCAAACGGCCCGGCTTATCGTTTTAAGGACGTTTTATGGCCCCTTTATGATTTAGAAACAATAGTAGCTTGATCTTTTGTAACGTTTTATGGTCACGATATTCGATAAGTTTGAACTAATGCGCAGTTTTTGCTTGCCAAATTTTTATACGCGCGCCATAAAATCTGTAGCGTGTATGTATAATTTTGAGCTCTGATTAGGAAGCGGTCGGCCGGTGAATTTGCTCTGACAGTGTGTTGATGACACCGTTGTCCTCCTGATCTCCATAGGGACTTAATGCCGCAGGTAAATAGCGCTGTCAGGTTAAACAAATCCGCTCTGTGAGAGTGGAGAAAATTTATTCGCCGCGGATATTTTTCACTACCAAAACAAATATTGGCTTTTAAAATACGTCAATCGGTATTAGTGATACCAGAGAATGTCAATCTATCCATGTTATTTTTTACGTTTCACACAGCGTCGTGTGCAGCTGTGTTTCCGCGCAAAATATTAATGTAGTTTGAAACTTTATTGCTTCTCAAAAAGGCAATGCGAATTACTAATTTGTTTCATTCGGACCACCCGCAAGTTATTATTGTATTGTTACTTTGTTAGTAGTGGTACCTATTTAACTGTGTTTACTAACACAGTTGGCAATGAACTTTTGCCATGTTAAATAACATTGAACTTGCTATTCATTTCTTTTTAATTGTATTATTGGTAAAATAACTAAAAGTTTAATGCACTCGAATTTTAAATTCCTAACAAGCACATTTAATAGGAAAAATCCTAAGTAACGGAAGTAATAGCCACCTCTAACAAGACTTTAGGTTGTTTTTGAGGAGAGACTATCAGATACTAATGGAAGCCAGAAGAAATTTCATGCTTCATTTCTTGTTCATTCAACAAACGTTTTCAAAATTTTTGTTACTTAAAAGAGTGCAACCTGTTAGTAACATTGTTTTCCATTCAGGAAAGCACTGTTTCTAATACATGTATTTCTAAAATTATTACAAATTCCACATGAATTGTATACAAAATCTCTTAATACATATACTTAAGGTGATATAAAAAATTATATAGAAAAAATATAGAGTATAAAATATATTTGCATACTACGTATATTCATTAACACTCCACACCTCCTTGCGTGTTGGCTCGAAACTTCTTGTTGAAAACTTCAGCGCAACTAAATTTTGCAGCAAAAACTTACTTGTTATTTTATTGAAAAGAGAAAAAAGTACTAGTATACTTCAACGCGCTCTTTTCTCATGAAAAAATGTTTGAATAAATTACTCGGCAATAAAGGAACAATATTCATTACAGTTTGAGTGTAAACATTTTAGTGTAATAGTACAAACAGTAGAAACGTTATTTATTATATTTTACTATGACATATAAGTCTTGTTATCCATTCCCATATGTACAAAATAGAAGAAGGAAAAATCGCCAATCAGGAAAATACGCCCATGTGACACTAATTTGCGGTATAATTCACAATTTAATGTAAAATAAAGCGTAACAGCTACCGAAGAAAACGTCATCGGGAGAATACTGATAAGAGATAACTTGACTGGCAGTAAGTACACTATGACGGTGGAGGCTTGCCACGATAACACGAGGTCAAACATACAACTGTAACGTACAACGATGTATTCATGAATATAATTTACCTTCCCCCGAGCACATTTAAATTGAACCCTCTTTTATTTTTATACAGTATTTGCAATTGAATTAATAACGAGTACTTTTCAATTGCTATGGAAAGAGCTAATTCAGATTATTGGGATGTTGAATTTTAATTGACTGCCTCGTTACTACCTTGGCATAAGAGCATGCGGGTTCGATTACAGGGGTGAATACAGCGTTGTTTCTGTTATTTTATAATATCAATAATTTAATAAAATCTCAGTAAAACTCATAGTTTTGAAATGAGTCCAAACGGACATCATGTTCATCCCTTTATTATGAAAATAGAAAAACTGCTACAGAAACTAGACCTGTGACACTTTTCCGGGATATACATATGTGTGTGACTAACTATCCACAACGATAAGGAACAATTATGACTGAAGAAACATCTGAGGCAATTAATGCTACTAATGAATGGTCGATCATTTACAAAATGGACGACCTGGTAAAGGTCGCGAACCGCCTTCAATAGGAAGTTCTTAGCATGAGTGTTATATTCCGAAGTGAACGTTACGTCTGTGGTGGAATCTTACTTTTAATATAAATTACTTTTTCTGTCATTAAACGGACTAAACAATTATGATAAACTCACACAAACTACTTTGTATTACTTAAAATGTATTACTTCTGTGAGATTAACAAAAAACAAACTACAGGACGTATATTTTGCAGGTAATTAAAATGCACACATTTTTCATTTCTCTCTGGACTCGGTTTTGAAGTCCACACAAATAACGGGCAAAAGCTATTTAAAATACAAACCAAATACACAAATGTTCAAATGACTGAACCACAAATAATACCGCAACAAATAATACGAGGTAAAATCCTTTGTAAATATGAATTTTAAAATATGTCCTTCGGGAATACATAATTATATAAGGCAAAATAAATCATAAATTGTTATGAGTTATAACCAACTTGGTATATGTTGTAACATTTGGGTAAACGATAATGGCTTGCGGACTAATGTCACATAAACTGAGTGCTTATTTACGGCTCATAATCAAGACAACTAGTAGCAGACATTGAAGTTACAAAAAACACAAAATGACAATACAAAGAGAGAGAATATAATTTATTCCAACGAACATCTTAAATTGTATGTACCGCAATAATTTGAAGTAATTACCACAAAAACATTACATCAAACTCTAATACGCCTATTGTCAAGGTAATGGAAAAACACTAACCGGCTAATTTGAATTTTTGGAAGTTTCCTCAATTCGCTGTGATTTATGTGGTCATTGACTCAAAACAGTGAAACCTAGCAAAGTTTTCAAAGCAACAATAATAATTACTATTCCAGACGAGATGCCTTCGAGAACGTCGAAGGTTATTCACCCGTTAAAGAATTAATGGCACGTCTTACTAAAGCCTTAGTGGTACTTAATCTTGGTTTCCTCGAGGGATTTCGCGTAAATAATATTAAAACGTTTGATGTGTGGCCATTTTATTTAAACATCTTAACTCAAGCTTAACACCATGACCGATTGCGTTGGCAGTAGTTGATAGTGGCCTGAGCCAAATGTCACACCATACGTGATATCGATCGGTCAAACAATACATTGAATGAATCCGAGCATGTTAAGCTGGAGCTTTGTAAACAGATCAGATAAGTTTTGGATCTCGCAGACCGAAATATAAACGATCGATAAAATGTGTTTACTCACAGAACGGACATATTGTAAATATCTGTAAATTATTCCAAAAAGGACAACACGTTTATACACTGTCGCGAAACGTTCTATACCTGCCTACCTGTTCTAGAACTGCCGACCAATATACCAACAAAGATGTCAACAAACTAGAGGCAACAACTTTTGCCGGTAGCTACCATAATTATGTGTGCCTTTTTCCTTGTACAAAGTCGTCACGACGTATCTATCATACAATGATCACAGAGATATGAAGAGTAAAGCACGTGTTTAGTGTTTACTTTTACATGCAATAGATATGTGTTATTGCGTATCGAAGCAGCCGGTGGGAGCGGGCGCGACGGAGCACGCGAACTGATAATAATTATTAGTTTGTGGCAATTAAGAGGCGCCAGATATACGCCATGGACGAGATAGCGGCACGGTTAAAAGAAATTACGAGCCCGGTTAGCTAGATCAACTATGTCATAATATGATTACATTTAAATACTAGCTGCGTTTTCATTTCATTTTTGACAAAATAATCATGCAGTTAGAGATGACAAATATGGCTAGGTGTTATTTTATCACGGAAATACATCAATTATGAAATACGTCCTTCTTTACAGTCAAACGAAAACAAATAACTACTATTCTAGGAATATTGTTTGTTATGTGCAATATAATATGTTCCATGAAATCCCATATTGAATCAAATGGGAAACCAAACACAGACCAAACTGCACGTATTTAAGCCGCGGGACATACAAGGCGAGCTGTTATTTATAAACTTGGTCAACTATTACAATAGTTTTACATAATTATATTAACAACTTTAGACGATAAATAAAAATAGGGTTTTCCTTATAGCTTTTACAAAACCCTTTTTTTAATAATATTTTTCTAAAGCTTGATTTTTTATAGAAATTTGGATAACAGAAGAGCCCTAAGGCAAAGATCATGTGTCGTCCAATCTCATATAATTATTAAACTGAGTGGTCGCGAGAGCGTTTAGAGAACAAGTAAACAATTTCCTCTGTGGAAAATTTAACACGAAGTAATGTTAACAGTTACGCAGCTCGCGTGACTACAGACATTACAGCTTGTCTGTTACCACCAAGTATGATTATTAGAATGGTTTTTCTGTATTATTAAACAGAAAACGTGTTGACATCACATGCTCGCACTTAAACAGGGGAAAGTTTATAACTGCTTATTAATATTCATAGGCAGTCCTTGTACACCAAAGAATATTCGTGCCTAAAGCGGCTTTGACGCCATAATGATGTTACTACGTGATAGCAATCTCACTTACTTTAAAAACAAAAAGTATTAACTAGAATGAAGCCTATGTACTTATGTACATTGAGTTGTATGCTAATATTGATGTAACATGAGAAACGTTACATTAAAATTGCCAATGATAATAAACTAAATGGAATGCCACACTTTTTTACGCTTGAAAGTGCAGCAAAAATACGAACTAGATGTTTGAATATGTCACCAGTTAATTGTTGTTGCGAAATTACGTGTTCGATAAAATTGCGATTTCTATACTTACCTACATAGGAGTAATCTTTGACCTTTTATAAAAAGATATTATGTTTAAATAAGTAATATTTTGTATAGTACATAATCAATAAATTAAGACAATTTTACTACTAAGTAAAATCAACAATGCCATCAAATAATTCAGAGGCATCAGGAATCGCTCAAGAGTAATAGAAAAGACATCAACAATACATTTGACTAGGGACAAGCGAATAACGCTTCTATCAATATTTACAACGATATTTTGCGCAATAAAACTTAATCGTCCAGTCAATTAAACGAGGGCCCGAGTTAAATTGACAATTATCGGTGGTGCCACATCGTCTTACACAGTAAACACGCGCCAACGAACCATTTCAATTGAAACGTTCATTCAAAATTCGTAAACGCTTTTGGTAAATTTGCTCACAAACGGTAAACTTTGCCTTAATACAATTTACTACGTTAGGCAATTAAATGGAAGTCTAATGCTTCATATACAACTCCACGGGGAATTCTCATAGCCCATCGTTACGGAAAGTACCTACATTTAAGATTTCCAATTAATCACTTATATTAATCTAGTCTGAAGCGTAATCTAATTAGTAATCAGCCTGGTAACCTTTGATACGAACATTATGTAAATTACAAAATCGCTTATCGGTCATTGATTAAACATCGGACTGGTCAGTTAAAAGCCCGTATTTTTATATTTAATTTAGAATTATAGTCTATAACGGTTAATACATTGACCGTTTGACGCATATTATGAAAATGTTCCATACAAATATCGTGTTAACCTTTTGATATTATACTGAAAACCGATATCGAATTTAGTGTGTTTGCGGTTACGCTTGCGTTAATGATTCGAGAATGCCCCATACCTCCTGTATTTAATAAGCCTACTTTACTAATAAATGATAAAAGGTACATTAATTATGGTTGTATAGTAGGTGTCATTTTAGGTAGTCAACTAACGCTACCATAGCTACACCTAATATTTCTAAATTCTTTTACTAATAATTATCAGCTACCCAGAAACTGTCCCAAGAAGGAATAGGAAGTTTTTCTGTTATCACAATGCTACTAACAAATTCCGTATTACGTTGAAAAATTTCACGTCAATTTCATTTTTTTGTGACTTACCTATCTCCCACTTCAATATTATAATATTTAACTTGCAAATTCTACGATAAGCGCACAGAATAATCTCGGTATCCTTAATTTTCTTGGAGATGTTCTCAATTTTTTTTCTTACTTACAGAGGTAATGTTGTGCCGCACCAATTTCCCGTATAATGTGATTTAAAAATAGAACTCGATCCAATCGCCCTGATTATACCATCCTCAAATCAGACTTGATTAATCTTTATTGATATGAAAATGTTCATGCTTAAGAGAGTTATACATAATTGCCACAAAAATACCACAGCAGCAAAAATATTTTATAAACGTAGGCTTAAAAAACAACACTGAAGCAAAACATTGATTTTTTAATAAATCTTTAAAACTACCAAAACGTTTTACTATCGCAGTTGAGAGACACATAAACGTCGGCAGTAATAATAAAGAGCGAAAAGTGATCACATTTTCGCTTTCCAGATACCTACCAGAAACAAAGTGAATTTCAAAGAATCACCGTCTTTTTTGCTTTCTACACCAGACATAAAGTACATAATTCATTACATAAAGATAATAAAATTTGAAATCTTCTGTTACGTATTAAAATTTGAAAATGTAAATAAAACAACATTCAAATGACCTTGTGTCGATAAGGGGAATTTTGAAGTTTCTCGTTTTAAATAAATAAACGAGTTCTTTTTATTATAAATTTGATTTTTTTTTTGTTTTTTAAAACTCGTAGTTAGATGATAATTTTTAGAGATGCGCCGAGTTACACTTTTGCCGAGTAACGAGTACCGAGTTTTACTCGGTTAAATTTTTTTTCAACCGAGTACTCGGCCGAGTAACTCGGTTCAATTAAATTTCCAATTCGCGCGTGGTACATTAGAATTTAAATAGCCTGTTTTCGGAGGCCGGTAACGTCTACGAAGAATAGAGGAATAGGCTGTTACCAGAACGTGCAGCGAGGCTTGTGTTCCTGCATCATAACTTCATCATCAACCCATATACGCCTACTGCTGAGCACGGGTCTCCTCTACCATTGAGAGGGTTTAGGCCATAGTCCACCACGCTGGCCTAGTGCGAGTTGACGGACTACACACCTAAGAAATTCCTAAGAACTCTTAGGTGTGCAGGTTTCATCACGATGTTTTCCTTCACCGTTAAAGCAAGTGATAATTCAATATGAATACACACATAACTTCGAAAAGTCAGAGGTATGTGCCTGGGGTTCGAACCCGCGACCGTCGAGATTTTCGACCGCGCGCCCAAACCTCGAGGCCTTCACTGCATCATAACTTAGCTTTATCCAATTTTAAATATTAATTATTTTTATTATGTACTATAATTTTGATTTTATTAATTGAGATTTTCAAAGATTTCCTAAATTACTAAATAATTTTTGATTAACACAGTTGTTTACGAAATGAAATAAAATAATATTTATTGAATCTATAAAATGTTTAATACATCGCTTAAATTCAGTCATTTCAAATTTTACCACCCTGTTCACGACCTTGTCAAGGTCGCGGGACGTCGCTGGCTGCAGGAGGCTTCCGACCAAACCCGGTGGAAGTCATTGGGGGAGGCCTATGTCCAGCAGTGGACTTCCATTGGCTAATGATGATGATGATGACTGTTGTTTAAATTATATCTACCGAAATATATTGCATTTCTTAAACAGAGTATACTCGGCATTCAAACCGAGTTATTCGGCCGAGTACGAGTATCAAAAAACCCGCCGAGTACGCCGAGTACCGAGTATCAACCGAGTACTCGGCCCATCTCTAATAATTTTTAAAACTCGTATAATTATGTTTATTTATTTATCAAAATTCGAATTAAATTGTAATGGCAAATGAATTAGATGAAATCGATAAAATTCCCAATAAAGAATAAGGACCGTTAAAGAACAGTAAAGGAATATCTACACGCCTAAGAGTTTTTAATAATTTCTTAGGTGTGTAGTCCGCCATTACGTACTAGGCCAGCGTAGTGGACTAAGGCCTATACCCGTCTAATTGTAGATGGTTTTATTTATCAAACTAAAAAATAGCATAACATACAACTTATTTTGATTTTCAACGCTGTTGATGAATGAAAAGCAACGTTTGATACAAAGTCTGAAGATCGATTTTCCTATTGTTTTAGTAATCTGTAAGCAATTAGGTATGTCATGTTCGCTGAAACGCCTGTGCTTACGGCGGCGTCGTATGCCGGGTCGGTCACTTCCCTATGAAATGGTTGAGGAGGCCGATGGCTGGCACATGCGTCATACTCGTGAACGGGTGCTGTTTGTGTAGACTGGTCTACCTGATTTGCTTATTTCCATTCATGAAATTTTAACTTGGTTAGATGACAGTCTCTCCATTTAAGATGACTATGCTGTTCTAATATGCAACACAACATTCTGATATTGTATCAATGAGCTGCTCTAATTCGGAAAATTAAGTCTTTGTAACAATATTGCAAGCTATCTCTTGATTGGAAAAGAGCAACACTAGAGTTTCTTGCCCGTTCTTCTCTAGTGATGACTGCCTTCCGAACAGGGTGGTAAAATTTGAAATGACTGAATCTAAGTGATGTATTTGACATTTTATAGATTTAATAAATATTACTTCATTTCATTTCATTTCATTTATTCAACAATCGATTTATGGTACCGATAGATCTAAAATATGAGCAATATTAGTTATCATTTGAATGATTACCGGTTTAATTAGTTTTTACGATTCGTGAGAGAGATGTGACAATCCATTCATGTAGTATCTGACACGCACGACCTCGAAGGGAGGCAGGGTCCAACCAGCTGCGATGTTAACACAACTCTACGTTCGCCTGTGTGTGTGTGTGTGTGTGTATAAACTACTGATAAACCGCGAAACATTACGCGTTAGAATGGAATTGTTTGGGTTAGTTCGTCGTTCATACTAACATAATATTTAGATAGTGTAATGGGTAACGTCAGTTATAAGATAAAGAACATGTACATACATATTATGTTGTATTTGATACATTTTATTTATTTTGAATTGTTTATTACGCGGAATATGCTGACGATTTGTATTACATGTTATTGCACGAGCTTGTCAATGAAAACGTGGAATCTCTACTTCAGTAAACAACGAGAAAAGTTCATTAACAGTAACCAGATCATTCTAGTAACTAACAATTCTCATATTTGTTCTATACCAATGTTTTTATTCTGCGGCAATGCGTTCAAATGTAAAAACTCAGAATATTTGCACCTTTTATAGATAATAACACAATTAAGATTTAAACTAAAAATTACGATGTATCGAAAAGCAATGGCTGATTTCAGTTTAGTATTACTTGCAAGACTTTATATTGAATTCAAAAAATGTCCGCAAAATAGATTGCCTACCTAGAAATTGCAATTAAGCACCTATTTCCAACACCTTCAAAACAAATTTTCAAGGGAGCAGTATACCATGCTCTTGACAACGCGTATAGAAACAGCTTGAACCAGCTAGCCCCGACTCATGACGAAGACATTGCTCATGATACTTAATGCTCTTAGTGCAAAATCTCCCTATACTTTTAATGCCGATATATTTGTTGCGCGTTAACATAAATTTGGTTAAGCCAAAGTTTAAAAAAACTTCAGCCATAGTATAATATTAACGAAATAATAAGTAGTGTAAAGCCGTCAATCACAATTCTTACTTTCGATTTTAATAGTAAACATGGAACAACTTAGACTTTTTGCAGGATCTTAGAAAAACACGTTTCTTACAATACTTTAACAAAGCTCAATAATATAAACCGTAAAAAACCACGAGTAGCCAGCTACCTTCACATATATCTTCTTCTTCTTCTTCATCAACCCATATACGCCCACTACTGAGCACGGGTCTCCTTTACCATTGAGAGGGGATACCATTCACATATATATACATGAGAAAACAAGAACAAAGTACTTCTGTATTTTTTTCTTTCATGCAGCATTAAAGTCACAACCACGCGAGACACAGTTGCATACAAGAAAGTTGGAACGGTTTTTTCTGAATTACACACACGGACAATATGGTAATGATGACCTTTATAAAACCGCGGATATAGTGAATAAATTGAACACCCACCCATTTCTTTTCACGATTCCAGCGAATAACCTTTTCAGTGTGACAGCCGGATAACTAATTTGCATTTTACCGTAGGTGTAAAATTACCGTGACGATACAAAGTTAACTTTTTGCGGGACGCTGGCGGCCAAGAAAAAAGATTTAAACCGATAAACACATAAAATACCTTTGTACTTTAGATTCCGTTTTTGTTTGAAAGACCATGGTGTTGTTTCATTACAAAACGGGTATTTTCAATCGGCATTGTTGTAATTACAAAAAAGCTTTATAATATGTAGTAAAGTAAGACCTCAAATAGCATTAACGAATGTTTTGCTAACAGAAAACGTAAGATCCGATCCCAGTGACAATGAAACTCGATAGAAAATCTGCGTTTCGGATTTTTTTACTGTTTTTTTGGTAAAATGTAAATCCACAATGAGAAAAAAACAACGAATACATTGATATCGTTGCTTATTCCTGTGTCACGAAATTAGTAGTAAGAAGTTCGATTTTGATTTATTATTTATTTACTATTTTATACTTATGTGTCAAAGAAAATAGTATCCATTATTACCTAGGTATTTGAAATAATTTAGTTCGGAGTTTCGGGTTTATTCGTTCGCTACCAAAACTCTTTTTTTTATGTCCCATTATAAGAATCTGATGCCGGTTTTTAAAATTATAGGTTACTGACATCAATGATTAGTGTTCAACAGGTAAGACACTTGCTTGCCTTTGTGGTATAATTAATATTTAGCTACGAACTATTAGCTCGTACAATAATTATCCATACGCATACTCTACATCTATGGGTGTCCAATTAGTAAACAGTAAGTAGGCAGTTTTAATTTGAGACCATTTAATGTATTTCTGACATCTTTTATTTCTTATGGTTTATTTAAATATTTATTGTAAATGTATTAAACATAGAGCTAAAAAATGTTTCTATATCTGAATAGTGAAATTCATTGAATTTTTGTGGAAAAACCTTTAATATTCTTTAAGTGGCAACATTTTCACACTATATGTTTTAAAAAAATCATGACCGTGGCTACCGTGGAAAAGATTTGATGAACTGTTTAGCAAAATTATTATTCAATAATTTAATTATATAAAATAGAAATCCATATCAAGAACTGAGAATCTCCGATCGTAAGTGTTTTAGACTATAAATCGCTGTAAATCACAAAGTGTGTAATTAAGTAAATACGGATTGTATTAATAAAAGATTTATTTTCATACTTTTACTTATTGCAAATATTGTATGCGATTTTTATTATGACTACTGACTGTGTGAGTAACCTCAAATTATCTCCCTTGCTTAACAAATTATACCTTTTAACGAGTACACGATAAAGATTTTTATTAGTAGTCAATGACAAATTCGAAACAGTCACATAAATATATCATTAGATTTAATTTTTTTTCTGCAGTCATTTAATAGAACGAATCATAGGGTTCACCACATTGCTATATTTTATATAATGCAAATACCTTGAGTGTGACCTTTTTATCACAGCTAGGTATTTATTACATGAAACTAATGGAAAACTGTTCTACATTATATGTATATGGAAATCAACACATGAATTGAACTGAAATTACCGACTTAGGCCAAGCTATGATAAAATTCCAAATCTCGTTATCACAAATTTTGCTATTATCGTTTTCATTGTTTTACTTACGCAAATAAAGGCATCATATAGATTCAAATTAATGCAGAGAGGGATGCGCACGAACACTATGAGTTTAACTGAAGTTTCTTCCATCTCAGAACAGTGTTTATACAATTATGCAGAACAGTCAATGCAATTATGCATAAAGGTTCACGTAATGCTTGATTATATTTGTATGGGACGCAATACACAACACACCAGTACGCTTCGCACATATTTATGTGCGGCTGTGTGCGATACACATACGAGTAATTTGTATATCTACATGGACTCGCTCAACACACGTATGTGCCACGATACCAATGTGGTTTTGTTTTTTACTAAAACATGAAAGTATTCGATATCTCGCGCTTCAGTTGGCACATGTAAACTGTGCACTATCTATAGTGTTTTGAGAGTTGTCTCTCGTACATAGGTGATGTCGCCACAGTTACAATTAAACAGCTAAACTGGTATCGTAAATCAGCCGGGGTCATACTTACAGATAACGTTTCTCAGCTATAGCCGTGGAGGTTAACAACAAAATTCCGTCAACAAAACACAAGAGACTTGATGCAGTCGTACTGCATACGCTGCGGCCGTTCACCCGGCTCCGGCGAGCTGCGTTTCGAAAACTTCGCGGCGAAGCGTTTAGAGAATATTCAAAAATAGACCGACAGACTCGTGTGTACGCGCAACCGTGTTCGCTCGCACGTTGTACTTCACAACGCGACTCGAAATTGATAAGGAAATGGACGCGCGACCGACGAATCCTTCTGAAATCGCTTTGAAAAGTTTCCAGTGCACAAAGTTAGGATCGCGAGTGAGGGCTCTACGCGGCGAGAGCGCGGCAGCCCCGTGGCGCTCAGAACTCAACTGGCGGCGCCGAGTGCCGACACCGACCGCGCTCCGCCGTCCGCCGTCCGCCGCGCCTCGCGCCGACAGGAACACGCACACACGCACACACACACACGCGCGCGCCACATACCAAGCGCACACACGCGCGCCACACACTGATAAACACCACAAAAACACAACATCACTCTGCAACTGCACATATAAACATACTACGGTTTCCTCATGCCGCGCCGCCGCCCGCTCCCAATGCTGCCCAGAAAGCAATGCCACCATACGCCACCTACAGACCACACAAACACTAAACATTAACATCTAGAGAATTAAAATTTTATTGATGACTAACCACAACACGTGCGAAACAATAACATGGTGATTTTACAACAGGTTTTTTGGTAGATATTATAATATCGTGGATATAGGAATTTGAATAATATACTTAGCGCGGTCGAGCCAGAAAAACGTGTACAATAAAACAGAGAGGTCATTTGTAAAGACAATACGAACTCGCTCTTTCACGTTTAGACGAAGCATTGTGCTCTCGGAAAAGTCATGACAACAAAGACTAGTGTATTGATTAATTATATCTGCGAATATTTTGTGCATACTAAGGTAAATAAATCACTGCAATTATTGACATTTTTACTATTTTTTTTATAATTGAGATATATTTAGATGCTTTGAAATTGCGGAAAATCTACTATCTATGAACTACCTATCTAAGATAATAAAATTTAATCACTGTTAAGATTGCACAAAAATGTGATATTATTGTATTTTTTGTGTAATTCATTTGCAATTTAATTTCGCATTTGGTCATTCACGATACTTTTCATCGAATGTTGACATTGAATTCAGCAACCTCGGCTTATGACAATTGAACACAAGATAAAAGTCCACATTTCTGGCATATGAGACGGAAATTACCTGAAATGAAAAAGGTCTAGGATAACAAGTATGTAACATTTATTACACCGGTTCTTCCGAGTGGATTTTGATCCATATCAACACCTCAAAACGAGTATACAATTGATACAACGTTAATTATAAATTGTCTCATTAAAAGTATATAAATTTTTTATTAACATGTCTTGTATACAAATTCTTGATTTGGTATTTGTTTAACAGATTTTCGGAATTTTGATGGCTCGGCATCAAAATATTAACGAGGTCTCTTAAATAGCCTTTTATGTAATTTTAATCTGAGACTTAATATTTGTTGCGAAAATATAAAAGTTAAAAGTAAAAAAAAAAGTAAAAAATTTAAAAGTTATTTTAAGGTAAATATTTTCAAGTACATTTCGCGTCTAACATTAATTGAGGAAACTGATAAGAATCTCTTTACGGCAACGTTCACCTTTACCGAATTCTAGACTAATTATAAAACTAAATTTGAGTGTGATGGCGCATATTATCAGTTTGATATAAAAAATAGTAACAGATTTTCACACACACACTCACACTCTCGCCCGATAATGGGTTTGCCATTGTTTTTCAGGTTCCACGTAATAAAAGACCATTCTTTTGCTGTTTCTCGGACAAATTTACGGACTTCGTGCTTCAAATCAGAATTTTCTTATAGAAAACATAACTTTGCCCGACTCGAAACCGAGCTTGGAACCTCTGGATCGATCACTAGTGCCGTAAGATGACGAGGCAATTAAGAAGAGATGTTCAAAAATTCTAGAAAGATTGTAGCTAGATATGTTTAAATAATATAATAAAAGAAGAAGGCATACCGTTGAATCCCGGATAATCAAATAAATATAAATAGTGTATATATCGGGCGTAAATCTTGACATTCAATAACAATAGCTGCAATCTGAGTATCGCTGTTATCGTTATTTGCACTGACTAATCATGGGTAGGTTTCGGTAGGAAAAATATGGAATGATCGACAGAGCATGCATAATTTCTTACTGCAATTAAGCAGTGTATTGTATTAATAAAACCGTTAAATCTATGGCTTTTCGGTTCCGCCATTATCCTTTGATAATTATTATGTACCTAATATAAATTGACACTTTTAAACATATCCAAACTAGAAGTAAAGCATTAATGTACACAATTTTACATCTATGTATCGTAGCAAGAACAAAATATAAGAAAGCATGTAATGGCCATGACAATGACGTTGTCTGATTTTAAGTAATCATATCAAATTGAACGATAATAATAAAATCAAACCATGATAAGCACGATAGAGCAATATCTAAATTTCGAATTTCGATCGGAATTTCAATTTTTCATCTTTTATCTTTACCTTTTTATCAGTAAAATACTTATTGATTATATCATTGGAAGAGATATATATTGTTTAGCCAAACTGTGTGCTTCTAGCAAGAATAATAAATCAACATCAAAGATTTCTTGTGTGGAGCAGCGCCGCGGAGGCCTCTACGTGAAACGTTTCCATTTAGAGTGTCACATTCAGAAATCCAATTTGAACATTCACAAAAATCTATTTGTGTTTCGACACACGTCCACGGATAAAAATAGTGTTGAAAATTGATTTATCCTACAAGTACATTCTTCGTATCCAGTCTGTTACGAAACGTTACGTTCAATATAAATCGCCTGTTAAATATTTTACACTGTTTGAGTGATTTATTGTACTCTTATTGAAATCAACTGCTTTAAAAATATATAGAATTAGCAGATTAATTGATCATCCGTCCATGGTTTTAATTGTTTTAATTGGTGATTTTCATTTATGTTCTATTGAATTCATCATGTCATTAGTCAACACCTTTTTTCCGTTGAATATATTCCAAAACATATATTATATACCTAATTAAGGGTTTTCCGTATTATTAGGTTTATCTATTCGGATTAAATGGTAAAACCCCGTTTAAATTAAACTAATGTCGTAATTAATTTGATGGTGAACCTCTTCAATCAAATTACTAAATAATATATTTGAAGACAAATGCCAATATTAACATATTTATGTTGATGACAGTATTCGTAGAGATATCTGTAAAAAATATCGTGCTTTGCGAAAGGGAAAGTTTAGAACAAACACGAAACGCTTAGAGTATGTGAATTTGTTCATCCATCAATCAGACGTGTATTATAAATTACTAGGTACGGCATATAGATGCACCACTTACCAATCATTAATCAATTAACTAGGTGAAATATTTTTTCTGACACACATTTCTTTAATATTAATTGACTGTTCAATGAGGACGATGTTACGACTAGTTCCTTCACTTTCGTTCATCGAAAAACAACCATACTGAGTATAGGTAAACGACAAACGATCGATATTATCTCACCACTCAAATGTGTCATGAACTTCATTTGCTTAACTTATGGAGAATAAAAGTTTTCTGTATTTTTTGTATTAACAGTATGGTACATATGTAATTTTTTATTACTTCTCTAAAAACAAAAGCATTGAAGACAGAACAGTAGAAATACATTTACTTCTATTGCAATCTATAACACAAACATAAAACATATAAAAAACACTTTAAGCTATATTTTAGACACATAATTTTTTTTTTCGACTTAAAGAAACAAATGCAAGCTTTAACAAACCAAATCTAATTACTGCCATCAGTATAATTAGCAGTAGCGTTAATTTCTAGAGATATTTGAACTAATCATAATTAACACTCGCATGCTGTTCAGTATTTCAGAATTTTTAACGCCTGGTAAAGTTCAACATATATATGTAGCTTGATATATTCCTAAAGTTTTAATTAGGTTTGGTCTCGTTTAAAAATATAATAAAGAATACAATATTTTTTATAAATTAAAAGTAAGTTTAGAAAATAGCTGTAGTGAAAATGTAACAGTAGAGGATCATCATAAATAATGTTTATGCATGCATATATGAATAAGAACCAAGTCTTGTTAAGACACAGTACGATTAAAAACCATAGATTTCCAGTGTAGGTACCCGAGTACGCAAAATTTTAATGGAACATATCAAGTACTGCCTAATGCAGAATCGATCTTAAAATTCAATTAAAATCTGGTACAGATTGAGGCAAACGTATTGCATAACAGAACGTATGACGATGTGACTTGGCAACGACTCCGAAACTTTGGAGTAGTCGTCTAAACGATTTGAACGCTTTTTATTACCTGTCAAAATTTCTAATATCAATTCTCTTTAGTGTGCAAATCTAATAAAACACATAAACAGTTCAAGTGAACACTATTCCGTTGACAAAACAAATTAGCATATTTGCATAAAGTAAAACGTTTTCCCTAAGTAAAACCCATTTAAATACTTATGAAGAGTGGAGTGCAAAGACCTTTAGTTAAATGGACTTTCGAGGGATCAATGTTTGCTACAACAAGAGGAAAGACAACAAAGAAAATTTAACACAACATTAAAAAGTGAAAATACAGTCTTGTACGTAACAACTTACTGGGAATATTAAGTTCACTTGGGAAAGTCTGGGGAAAGTCAACCGTCTCAGTGCTAATATGCAAAGATAAAAAAAAACAAATTATACACTGATTTTTTTCATAAACAATTAATTTATTTTAGGAATCTTATGCTACGTCTCCTGGTCTGCAAAAAGTTTCAAATACAGTATCGATCTGAGGAAAACGATCACCGTAAACAAGTCGATACAATGATTTGCCGCTCTTTTCAAAGTCTCACTTACGATTGGGTGTGGTAAGTTAACAAGCATCGATTTGAAGAAAGCAATCATCGCTCACCAATCTATACAATTTGCCGGCGATTTCAAAACTATGCTTACCATCAGGTGTGGTATAAAAAATATGTTATGTCCCGGAAACCGACACACTTGCGTAAAACACAATGGCGGGTTTTACACGGTGGCCACTCTTGGGACGAATACACATGTCCTATCGCTAGCATCCCACTCACGTTAACATACGCTATATTAATGCAAGACATTTTGGTGCAAAAATTTGCTGAAACAAAGCAAAATTTGTAACTATCCAATATGCGATGGATTTTTATAGCTCTAAGTGTAAGTTTAGTTGATTTCTTGGCAAGAGATTCTTTTTGGCAACTTGAAATCAGTGTTATCGAATTAGAAAAGTAGGTCAGTCTGAAACAAAGTGTTTTTTTTTGTAACCTTCTTCAACGCTTTTGTATCTGCCAAGAAACATAGACGGGAAACAAACACAGGTTTACTGCTAGCATGCTTATCATTTATCATGTCTGCCCCAAGAGTGGAGCCAACGTTGCCACGATTCCTATCTCGCATTCATAAGTACCTTGTATGTAGGTTAGGGTGTCCCAAAAAAATCAAAGTCTTTTTTTGTCAACGCATACCCTCTAATTATTTTCGAATGGTGTTAAAACACTTATAAATAAAATTTCATGAACTTAGGACCACTGCAACCCGTGCCGACTTGCATTCATGTATTTCAGTACTTACATACTTTGTATGAACTTCGGCGCGTCGCAATATTCGCATGGAAGTTTCGTGGTTGCTTGTTTATTGTATTGGTAAACGCCTCTTTTTGTTTAATCAATATGTCAGATTAAGATTTCAAAGGCAAATTTTAATAGGGGGTGCAAAACATTAAAATAACGGCTTAAAACTTCTCTGTAAAGAGCAAATATTGGCAGTTCTGTTTAATAAAATTCGTGAAGTAAAATTGAATTTTGTAAATCGCAAATCTAACTATTCGAGATTAATTATTTTTTGTTAAAGGGCTTATATGCCTATTTAAGCTTTAATAAACTAATTTTAAGAAATAAGTTGCCTTATACCGACTCTGAAGAGATCAACAAATAATGCGGAAAAATCGCAACATGTGTTCGTACAGTGTCGTCAAGAGTTTGTTACAAGCTTGGACTACTTTTTGTATATTGCACACGCCAGTGCCCTTTAATTGATAAAAATAAATCTAGATAATAGATATAGTTATACAAATAGATATACATTGTTTTATCGGACAGAATTATGAAGGAAATTTAAGGGTTGGCTATCAAAAATTAACAGTTATGGCTATAATCATATTCTTTGGTGGTGATACGGAAAGAAAATTGACTATTCGATCTCCAAGTTCTATGTACCAGACACCATGATGGCCGAAGCAATTAATTGATTAAAAATGTCGTAACTTATTTTTTAATTGTAAATTACTAATAAAAAGTCGCACTATTAGACATCTAGATTTGCATCGCTATATACCATGTTAAGGCTTGGATGCATTGTATATTATCAGTGACGGCACCTTACCACGACTTATGTTTGCTTAATACTTTGAAACCCTGGGAAACTGTCAATAAAATTAACTCAGAAATGACTATACAGAATATTTTTCAGCATTTTTGGTCTTTGGTTCATGAAGTAGCTGTCTTGTCTCTATATCACTATGATGGAGACCAGGAACCAAAAATGATAATATTTTAAAGCTTAACTAAAGAGGATCCATCAATTCATATATCCCCTGGGAAGATATCTGCGTGATTTACTTTTTTAGAAAGATATAAACAACTTTATTTCGATCAAAAACTAGTCTTGCTTTTCTTCAATCGTTTTAAAAATTTTGACACTTTTCTCAATGAGTTGCTTACTTCACAGACTAGTTATACTTCTTTTCAAGCAGTTAAGAAATAAATAATGACACTAAAAGTCGCTAGTGATACTGCAAATTGCAGTTATACTGATACAACATTTGCGTGAAAAAGTCACCTTTAAAGGGAAACTAAAGCAATTTTTCCTGTGATTTATCCTAACAGTAAAATGAAAACTTTAAAATTAAAATATCACAAATATTCCTGTTTTAATAATAAATATATAATACCGGTGAAATAGGATATAATTTTGAAAATAAAAATTGAGTTTTTATATGTGCTCTACAATTACCATACAATTTTTTTCTTAAAACTTTGCCATTAAGTCGGCACGGGTTACCGCTATCCAATTTCGATAATATTTCGTATTTGAGTTATTAGGGTCAATTAGAAAAAATATAGAGGGTATGCGTATCTAATTTCGAGAAAAAAAAAATCGCCCTACTAAGCTGGGACACCCTAATGTAGGTATAGAAAAACAAGATTTACGCTAAGAAACATTTCAACTTAAGCCTTTCTCGAAAAATAAAATAACATTAAAAAACATATGAAATTATAATATTTAAAGCAATTTCAAGACGTATTTTATTACCATCAAAACTCAAACATGAAAAAGATTCGCCGCATTTTAACAAACGTTTTTCTCTAATAAATTCCAAGTAGAGTTCCAAGGGAGATATTTAATAAAGGTCCAAAATAAATAACGACTAACACTGTCTACTCGTTTTACAAGACGATCCTGAAAAGACACTTTAGAAATAATATCGTTTAAATAAATTAGTCTCATTTATCTGGGCTCCGCGCCATGCGTCTTCGTTGGAGGCTTAATAAATTATCACGCGATATTTTCCCAACTTACCTACACAATGTAAAGTGAAGGACAGTTTACAGAAGCGGTTCATATTTTTGCAACTAGGAAGGATTTTTTAATTTAATTTGGTTAATTAAATTTTAACACTTCAGTTTGGGTCCGTATATTTATTGTGCCACCAATAATATGTTTATTTTTTCCTAATTCTGCTTAGCACGGATATTCTAAGAACCGAATGAAATGAAAGTTGCATAGCCTAACTAACATTCTTTTCAGTGAGGCACTGATATGGCACCGCGGTCTAAGCGGACTTTTCAGTGGCTTTACCACTCACAATACCTATACTAATCGTATGAGTCAATTATATGATGTAGCCTTAGTTTAACAGAAACTTTCGCTGTTTCTGATACTATATATTTTTCTTGATTTAATAAAAGAACATGTAAGGTAAGAATATGTATGTAAGGGTTAAGTTTATTTGCCACTTTGCTTCAGTGGACGCAGCCGTACATCGCCTTATAAAAAAGTTATAATGTGGATTAAAGGGTAGCGTTTTATAAAATGCCGAGTTTCGGGTGACTACTACTGCTTGTAAACGATTCTGTCGCAGCAGAGATATCGATCAGCTGTTTGTTTGGATTGCGCCACTGAGGTCGGCAACCTACAGTCCCACATGCGTGCCGATGACACCATTCCTAACTGTACGCCAAAAATACGTTCGTGAATGAACAGATTCCGCCAATGCCGAACAATCCTGAAGCTGCCGTGGAAAATTTCGCATCCGGCATACGTTACAATCGACATGGAAAATTAACCTCTAACACTAAGTGTCAAAGTCCTATTATTGTCCGCCTGTAGTTGTAGTTTTGCTCTCGTGTATTAAAAATTGGCTAAGCACACGTACGGACCTGATCAAAAATACAACATAAAAATATCAGCTTGAAAACTAGATTTCAATCGCCAAGCTTCGTGCACATTTGGCATTAAATTTATGAAATGTCAATGTGCATGTGCTTTGTTTATTTTGTCATAAAATTGATTATGAACTTACATAAAAATATACCAAAGTGCTCGACTTTAGAGAAGAGCTCTGACTTTTTCAAGTTACTTGAATATCAATTCTAATTTTCAAGAAAAAAAAAGAAACGACTAGCGAAAAGACTAACAATAGAAAAAATCTTTGTAAGAACGTAATTCAGAATTTTCTATAAAATAGAAGCCTGCAAAAATGAATACAAAAATGTGAAAAACGTAAACTTGATATCACATAGCTAATTTCACGTAATGGCGCTTAAATAATTTTGATTTTCGGACGAGACGCGTTTGTAAAGCGGCACAATAGAGCACCCAGTAATTTAGGCGCCGATGGCACCCGCAAATGCTAATAATTTGCGAACCACCGCTCGCTTGTCACGATGAGCTATTTAATCTACAACTGGACATTCTCTCAAGTCGGAAAGGTTGAAAGCTTTAACTCGCCGTACGCACGCCCGCTTCGTTAATTAACACGAATGGTTATTTTTATTGAGGTTTGAAAACTCTCTTTAAACATTTTTGAAAGTGAGGTTTTTGAGTTTAATATTTTGGACGATACAGTTAATGTGTATAAAAAATAAACGATTCGGGTATAATAACCTCCCGTAGTGTTTGCAAGTACATAGAAGTTTTGTATAGGTGAAAAAAGAAGAGAAGTCCTGGTAAATACGAGTGTGAGATATAAATATAAGTAGATAGGAATCAAAGGGTGATGACAGGCATCCAGTGGAAAAGTAATGCACACATTCAAAGCTAGTACTAGCCAATAATATTTTAGAAGCTACCCTTGAAATTAAAACTTAACACGTTTCCTTTTTATTACTTCTCTCGCGCGTCTTCTTTGCTCGCCACAACACACAGAGCATACATTAATATTTTTAACGGTATACATTATACATGCAAATATGATTTTCTGCCGCCGCATTGCGACAACACATAAATTTATATTACATTTAAAATAGACAGACATATAATAAACAGCTCGACGATCTTGGGTTCTAAAGATCTCAGTTTAGTCAATCGTAAAAGTGCAAGTATAAGTTTACTCCAGCATGTGTAAAAATCATCTAACGCTTAGTAAAAATTGTAACAATATTATGATTATATATTTAGGTACAAATAAATAAGTAGTAAATAAATACACTAAACAGTCACATACATAGATGGTTCTGACCTCACACTAGGATACTCGTCTTGTGTCGAGGGTATCAGAAACTACGAGCGAGTTTTCGGCCAAGTAAACTCGAAAATGGATGAGAGGAACCTTCGCAAAAGCAAAAATACGCTTACAATAACTACGCTTCATAAGCATGATTAATTGTGACCTAAACTTAACAGGCCACTCTTTACCTACTCAATAGAGCAAGACTAAACATTTCTTAGTTGTAAAAAAATCTTACCAGGATCTATAAGTAAGGAACCTTTTTGTTTACTACATGAGCGAACTAAGTAGATCATTCAACTTTATTTTTTATAATTGGTTATAATTAAAGAAGAAAAGAAAACATTCATCACAGACAAAGAGAAAAGTAAATAGATTCTTTTAAACAATAATCGAGAGTAAATGTATAAAACCTGTTTTGTATATTTGATCAATTTATATTTTAGAATTCACGTAAAACTTAAATAAATGCATGCGAGCTTTAACAAATGTTAGAAATCAAAAGAATACACAGAACTGTTAAATATAAATTAATGTAATAAGCACAACATAAATATTTCCCATCCGACTGGTTTCAAAGACGCCTAGGAAGCTATATTTTATATTAACAATGCATCATTTAATCTAGATCTAACGTTTTTTTTATGGTAATATGATACTAATTAAGTGCAAGATAAAGCAGAATACACCGTATAATGTAGACAATGGGGCGATTGTTATTATGTCAACCTACTATCATCGCCATCGGATCTGGTCGTTAGTATTGCTTATCTATACTATGGTGGCTTTTCGAACGGAAAGAAATATTCCGTTATCAGAAAATTTTGCCACCAGCAGTTTCACGCCGAACGAACCGCAGCTGTATTCTCGTTTCTTTTCTTTAAGGAAGTTGTACCTCCGCAGTCGAAATGACCTATTCCTACCGCTATTTGATTACGGCATTTTCCATCACTATAAGGGGTAGTCATAGATAGGGCGATCGATAAGGACGTAGACTTCTTTTTTATAATATTGCGCACGAGTGAAAGGAGAAACCGCGTATACTATGCGTAAGTGAATTAGTCAGTTACGCTTTCATGCTGAAACCGATAAAATATTTTAGGAAACTTTCTATCCCGGAAAAATGAGCCGTTACTGATATATTCCATTGATAACGCAGTTCGACCGAATCTGTTTATGAGTAATGAGAGCAAAAACTAGTTTATTATGGAACGGAATAGGAGTTCATTATCACAACCCACTTAAAAGTTGCAAGATAAAGATAAAAATTTGCGAACCGTGACATGGCCATCAAGTTGTGACTTGGTCATTCGTACCCAACGTTTTTCCTTTACAGACTAAAGAGGATTAAATAGGAAACACTTAGCCTTCTCCTTTTTGTTTTGTCGGTGTTCATAGTAACACCATAATTTATTTATTTACACTTCATACATTAAGTATAGGTGGACTTTATGCCAATGGCATTCTCTTACAGTCGAACCTAGGGTGATGCAGAGATGAAGTTAGGCAGGTGTGTAAATATAATTAATAATAATTAATTTAATTGTTTTAGTTTCTCCTCGCTCCAAATCACAGAATACTTTTAAAAATATATTATACAAAACGGAAGAGATGATTATACTGCCTTAATATACAACTAACATTGTCGTCATTGAATGAAAATCTAAGCCAATCATCTCTTTCCTTCATAGTAATGAAAGCAGATGATTTATTTGAACCTGTTGAGGAAAACCTTATCAGGTCCGAATCGAGAAAACTCAATCCGGTACTGATAAGATTTTCCCAATTGGGACCCGATAAGGTTTTCCTCATCAGGAACAAACAAATCTCTATCAGATCCTGATAAGGTTTTCTGATTTGCATCTGATAGTGTTTTCCTCATCGGGTACAAGCCAATCATCAGCTTTTTATGCCTTGATTAGTAGAGGTAGATGATGATAGATAGATGGTGCAAGCATTGTTAGTCATTCTTGTCACAACCGTGCCGTTTCACTATTAGCCATATATGCAAACCAGGGGCAGAGATGTGAGCAGTATTTCAGTGTTGGCCACGTCTTCGCTTTATGTAAGTAAAACTGAAGAGACGTGAGAAACCTGCGAAACATTAGACTTATAAAGAAATAAACATACCCTACAAAATACATACCTACTGCTTCCAACTCGGCAACATACTAAAAAGATAACTAATATAGGAACTTAGTCACGTGACAATACAATGATTCTTGTTGGGTGAAGCTACAAACGGAGTAGAAAAACAGATATCCAATATCTCAATGAACGGCTGCGTGGTGGGAGAAGAGCCGTGTGAAAACAAACGTACCCGTCTAAATATGAATGCGTCGGTGTAGAAGTTTGTGTTTGGGTTGGATGCGTCGCCGCGTTGGTGCTTCTCGCCAGACGTCATCTGGAATAATACCGTAACAAACAACACAGGGCCCTGCTGTGCGTCCACCCGGCCACACTGTGTACGCGTGTTCGCCTCTTTACGAGAACCATGTGCAAAGTTACGCATTTCCATCGATATAAAAACTTCATATTAAAATTAGCCAATTCATTTGCAATAACTTTATATTTACCTCCATTCTATGCGACGAGGTTAGACTTCTAGTGGATGTAAATAGCCGCTAGCTTGTTTGTATCCGAAACAGTTATGATCTAACTTTTACTTTTCGAATGTATATAATCAAACCGTCGATTTATGTAAAAAAAGAAACGCTGAGTTTCTATTCAAAAATAAACAATATTTTTAACTGTTTTACACATATTGACAACTATATATTTTTATGTTTAGTGTCCAAAAACAAACAACTTCTATTTTATTCTAATAAAATTCAGACTGGTTTTAAAACTAAACTGAATAATTAATAATTTCTTCAAGGAAAAAAATATATATTAATCGTATGCAAGAATGCTACAACAGTTTATGGTAGCACATTAAGACCCTCGGTGGCTTGTTGATATAAAATATACATCTAGCTCTATTATAACACATGAACCCCATCCCAATTATTATTCTGTAAATGTACAAACTTTATACTTCACAAAAAGGAGACAGCTATTAATCTTTCAATTGGCAAATTAAAGGAGTTATGCGCTTCATAAAAGAACATTGAGCTTTCATGTTTTCGTTGAACACTATTGTTGGCATATTCTTTTGCATAATAATGCGATGTTAGCTTCGTATCTCTTGGAAGGGTAAAAAGAAAACTCTACAACGAAAACACAGTGTCTGTGAATAATCGCCCGTCAATAACATAAAAGCGGTCAATAACTCACTATATGAATGTACATAAAACGTGTTACATTAGATGAATATTAAATTGCATGTGATTACATTATTGGCAAAAGGATAACACACAGACGAACAGTTGTAATTTATGTTGGAATGCCATTGAAAAACGCAAAACGCCTATGTTAACAGATAACGTTCATAATAAAATATATTCGGGTCACCTTTGTCCACACATTTGGAATCAAGGCTGTGAACATACACACAAAGATAAAGAGGCACGTGAAAGCATATACAACGCTACGTGCTGTTTGCTTAATTCTGATGATTGAACTTATGTATTTGCGCACTTTCTCTTCCTTGTTTGCTTTTGTTCGAATTATCTACGCAATTGCAACATTTTAAATCGACTTCGTAGAGAAACCTGCAGACCCAAAATTTCTAAGGAATTTGTTAGGTTCCTAGTTTCTACCTGCACTACGCTAGTAGTGTGGTAAACAAAGACTTTAATCCTCTTAATTGTAGAGAAGGCCCATCCCCAGTAGTGGGACATAAGGGAGACATAAGGACATAAGGACATTAAATAGTAATAAAAACCTTTTTTAAGTTTTTATTAAAATGCTTATTAAAACATAAACAACACTTTGTTAGCCTTTGCGTCTCACAGTTGGGCAAAGGTCACAATACGTCCGAGGAACTATATTTTAGTTTACCATATACCCCGATTTGAATTGATGGGTTTCGCGGGTCTAACAAGCAGTCTCTACACTTGACGGAATGACTAGAAGAAGTGTGTCAATGTATCATTCATCATATTAGCTTTCCACCTAGACACCGCTTAATGTTCACGGAAACGGAAAACTTCGCGAGAATACTTAATAACAAAACTAGGTGGTTCAGGGAACCTACAGAACTTTACTAAAACCTAATTTGGTTTCGAATTAGGGTTAGAGGAAGTCTAGAAAGGTCGCGGTTTGATCTACAAACATTTGAATAAATTTTTTGTTGTGAACACGCCCACTGTATAGAATAAATTAATTTGTGGGGCAACATTCATTTAAAAATAAAATAAAGGATGTCTATAGCTCGTAGTCGCAAAATAAATGGTAACAGCGACTTTCAAATGCAAATGAATTAAATTCCAACGTATACCAAAATATTTTTTCGCAGCCGAGAAGACCTCAAACATTATTTATTGCACAGGTTTGCAGGATGTGCGGAGTTGCTACAGAGCATTTCACAAAAGCTATCGCTATCACACTTGGAACGTGTACTTGTAATAATGATTGCCTTTAGGTTTGGGCGCGCGGCCGAGAACCACGGTCGTCACGGGTTCCAGACCCAGACACAAAACTCTGTACTGTCACTCTTAACCGTCCGGTCAATGACCGGGTACCCGGGTATCCATTTTAACTTCGCAGATAGAATTTAATAACTTTTTCTTAAAAAATTTACAGAACCGTCTGGATCCCCAAAATTTAAGTAGTTTAAGACCCAATTATTGTTAAAAATAATTATAATTAATTATGTAATAATAGTAATTAACATCCAAACTTGATACCTCCTTCGTTCAATGACCAGGCACCCGGGTACCCACTGAAACTATAACGCATGAATGTCGATAATACACAGTAAAGAAACTAATTGTTTAAAGAATTTTAGTAATTTGACTTTATAAATAAATAACAAATAATATAGTATAGTTTATAATTTATTTTATTCAAACATTATTTTTTATGAGCAATAGCAAAAACAGTAACGAAAAAACACATAATTTCCGTCATATTGATATTAGTATGATTTTATTTTATTATTTATTTATTTATATTGTTTTTTTTTATAATGATATACTGCTACTCGGAAATAAGAGAAATTTTTATCATGACGCATACCCAACACATGTTCGTCACAAATAGGGTTCTCATATACTGAACATATTTTTCTTGTTTTCGCGACGTTTTTGTTATAATTCTCTTAAAAGTACTGGGATCTTGATTATCTAGTTGTTATCGTTTGCGCATATGGATTAATAGCGCGGCCAGGAAAAGTTTTATTCGCCATTTTTGTTGAGAAATGCCTCAAAATTTGAGGATTCTACGAACGATTTATAACGAAAGGAGTACGCAGTTCTTTGCCCAATGGCCGATAAAATAATCGTCGCTCATACCATTTTTTAACAGGCATTTATGATTTTCACTATTCAGAAGATATGGTGAAAGTCAGATGACATCGAGAATATTATAGATATACGCTAGAGGCCATCTATGCGTTCCATTATATCAACCAAGCATTTTCTCTATAGTGTCCACTCCAGCTTTTGAAAGTCATAAAATTCAATAATTGCGGGTTGTTTCTTTGCACCAATACAAATTTTTGCTTCGTGATTCATTAACGATAATATAATTAGTACCTTTTTGGCACATAACTGCACATAGTTATGTTTTTTATGGAAATTAAACGCAGTAAATAATGGCCACACGCGTTTTCGATGGAGCTATTGCTGGTGGAATAAATGCCTTATTTTTCATCAAAATGCCAACAATCGTCTAGATCACGATAGTAAACATTTTACCAATGGAAGAGTAGTAAAATAATTATCCAATAATAATGGTATCCTAGTAATGTTTCTTCTCGATTTTTTATATGGAGTCACCAAGTTTGACAATTCTTTCACCAAGGTTTTTTCACGTTACATATTTATTAATATTTGTATATATATATATTTACTATAACAGTAGATTTTAAACGTGATTGGCAATAAGTTAAGGTAGTACTGACATGTAACGTCTGTTCACTGGGGTTCTAAAATTATTGTTTGGACTGAAGGGCCGATTAGTCCCAAATAGGTCCCAGAAAGGTCTAGAACCTTCTATGGGGTCTATACACTGTGAATATTGTCCATAGTTATTTAACATGCCACGTAGATAGCTTACTAATAACTTTTCTACCGTAACATTATATGTGGGTACCCGGGTACCCGGTTATTGAACGAATGGTGAAAGTTTGGTCATTGACCGGAAGGTTAATCCATATATTGATTCATTAAGCACTTTCACAGTGAAGTAAAATAAAAAATCTGCTAACCCAAAAAGTTCTTAAGTGTGTAGCCACGCACTTGGCCGAAACCCTTTAAGTTCTAATGGGAGCTCGTGATCCACTGTGGGACTGATAATGTTAATATATGTATGAGTGAAGGAATCTTATTTGAAAAAAAAATAACCGACTTAAGAGTTAAACCAGGCAAAGATCTATGGCATGCGCCTATTGATGTCACGCGATCGGCGTTGTAGTTTTTAAAGCGAAAATATATTGACATAAATACTCGTTTACAGAATTAAATTTCGATGTATAAATTACAAAAAAAAAATTTTCAATATTCAACAGACCGCTTGAAGGTACCATTCATAGATTAGTCTAAAATATATATAGTTAGTTACCTAGCAAACAAAGTTCCAAACCTACCAAAAAATATAACGTGCGCAAATATACATTAATCAACTCTCTGCACATACTAAGATTTCAGCGATTCAAAACGCATGTTTTTCGATGTTTTTACAAGGCGGACGTAAGAGGCAGGGATATTGTTGTTTTTCGAACAAATGCTTATAAGAAAGCGTAATAAAAATACCCATTAACATTGCCCAAATTAAGAACCCTGAATTTCTTTTTCGCACTGTGTAACATGAGATAGTCTAATAGGATAAGAATGTAATTCTTAATCTACAGTCTTTTTTAAAAAAGAACACTGATGTATGTATTCCAAAAATAATGAAATTTTATATTTAAAAAATAAAGTAATGTTATATTCATAAATTCAAATTTAACCTAAAGATGTCGATTTCGAATGTTTATAAACAGCGTTAAACAAGTTATGGTCTAGAAGACAGTGTTGATTTTAAAGATTACATAAATATTTAAGTCAAGAACCTGATTAATATTATAAGGTGAACACACCAAACTTTCATTTTCTAGCATATTTTATTTTAGCATTTATACATTCATTTATTTATTTGCAGTTTGGTAGTTAGTAGTTTTTTATTAAACCTGTATAATTAAAATTATAGACTGTTGCGTCTAGAATTCTTTAACGATGTCTTTGTAGATAAAAAAGGACAATCTTGTTTTTAATCATATAAGAAAGGCAAGCGAACGAATCCGTGGGAAACGACTTTGAATCAATTTACTGTTAATATACATACGTTTACTATGACAATTGATATTTGGAACTAATTCATGAACTATCGGCAAAATTGAATAATTTACGTTCCATTAGAAAATTCTCAGTTACAGCACGGAGTCTAGAATTATGGTCGAAAAACTGCAATAGGCTCGTCCTTAATTAATTACGCGGGACTGATTTCTGATCCATACCTGACGAAATAAGTCTGCAGCAATGCACGTTTGCCTTTCTTCTTTCGGAGAATACAGGAGTGATGTTATGTATTTTATACACAGGAGAAAAATTTCAGCGAATTTCAGCAGTAGCACGGTATCGTTTTCTTACAATTTGTCATCGGCCCTATAATATCACGATAATAAATCATTTACGCGATCATGATCCTATGCTAAATGATTTTGTTCGAAAAAAGCGACGACTCCTTATATGAAAAATGTGACTCCTGACAACTACTTAGAATATAAGCATTTAGAGGCTGGACATTGAAATATTGCTCTATATCTTTCCGATATGGCATTGAGAGGTCTTAGATGTAGAATATCATATTTCGTGCCGAACTGAAATACGACAGAATATACGGGAGTTAATCGTAGCGTACAGCAATGATAAAACCTTGTCTTATAATAATCATACTTATCAATTGCGCTGAAGCTCAGACCAATCTAATTAAGCTATAAAAAAAGATTATTTTCTACTTTAACTTCTTTAAGAACACAAAAAGATTATGTATATTACAGTTAAAAATGTATATGAAAGCGTTAATAGAAAGTGTTAAGAGTATAGTAGTAATAATCAACTGGGTGCAAACTACATAATCATATCGTCACCTATACGACTACCAACTACAAACATTTATCTCGATCCAACACAGTATTCGAAGGATAAACTCAAACCAATAAACATAAATGCATCAGGAAACATAAATAAATAGACCAAACTCAACCTTCAGATGACGAAAGTTCTCTGACATGAGTATAAAGTACAATATCCCCATTGAGACACAATACACATTTAGTAAGTACATGGTAACTCAATTGTACGTTAAAGTTAGCGTCGCTCGGTTACATTTACATAAGGTGTTTATAATTTGATTACTTTTCTACATGTACAAAATGGTTCGTAACACCCTATATAGCGACGGCACGTAGGCGTACGTGCTACTTACTAATCGAATCCACATTTGAGAATATCAATTTGATGTAGATGATATATGTACATACATATTGTTCCCTTGTGTATTTCAGGTGAAAATATACCATACGCAGATGTTATTAGTTGGAGCTTAGCAACATGCCGTTTTCAATTTCGATAACAGATATATGAGCCTTTTCGATTATGACAGCAGCGTCTAAAAAATAAATTATGTCAGAACGTATTTTGTTAGACTCGCCAACCAATGAGCTAAGATCGTTAAAGTACTACTTATCATTATCTCTACTTCTCTAACAATTAAATCCATTAACCGTAACTATAATTGAGTGATATTGATGGTACTCATTAGGAAAGAACATGATTTACTATCAAGTGAACTACTTAAGCGGAAAAATAACACTTATTAAGCATCGTTCGAACATTGGGCCTCTTAGCTGTAGGCTGTAATCTTAAGATATAAGGAAAAATTTCTCTTAGATCTAAAGAAATTATAATATTAATAAAAAAACAAAAATAACTTCTACAATATGAATAACCTTCAAATACAGATTAAGGTACCTACTATTAACATGATGTGACGAATACTATGGAAAAATGCTCTACATTATAATCAAATAAAACAAAACGCTCAAATAATAAATACTCCCAACAGCCACATGCATATCGAACTAAAGATATGCTTAATAATAATTAAGTTGTAAAATTTATAGTAAGCCGCGGCGTTGTACATCTTTATGATGAACTATAAATAACGGAATATTCAATTCCGATCAGAACGACGTAACCATTTATATGTTGAAATAAAAGCCAGTAATAGCGACGGCCTTGAGTCGCATCTCGCAAAGCTAAATCCTACATAAAAATAAGAAAAATCTAAGATGATGAATTGAAGCGGGATTAACATAATCCCGTCTCACTCAATCCCTCAGGGAACAAAACCTCTTTGGTCCATTGTGCGTGAGATAACCGAGTAATTTATTATCCGTGGTTACTCACCGTGTTGCCGGTGAGTTTTGCACTGGCCTACATTAATCATTAGAACTAACGAAATTAATTACTAAAGAGGAAAGCCCCTCTTGCTCCCAAAACACCGCGCCAACATCTTGAATATATTTGAATTGTTAACAATGCTGAATACATTAACGCGGTTGTTGAAGATATTTGGGGTCTACCGCCGGTAGCCGACTGCGTTCCTTCAGTGTTTGAATAAAATATTTGAACGTAAAACCTTTTAACGTCAACGCCTTTAAAAATTAAATAAAAAAGTTTGTTTCTGGTGGATCAGATCGACAAGAATGATAAAGTAACTTCCCTGTTGTTTCGTGGTGTGTCTTCGTGTGGTTTAGACAACTAATGAGAGTAATCGGGATTGTCGAGTGTGCTACGGGGGACGTGCGCCTTTACAGGAAACCGATATATACGGCAGAGCATATGGCCTTGTGAATAACGCATACGCTTAAACCATATGAGCGACCAATAGGGCCAACCGAGAAACATCTGAAATTCCTGTATCGCAGAAGAGCCCACATTTGTACAGTTCGTCGGGCAGTAACGGGAAACAATTAAAGGCGCCTATCATCTTGTATGTATTTATCGTACCATTTAAAATGCGCAAGGCAGCTATAGACAGGTTTTAGTCAATATACCGGCGAAGAAATTTTGGTTATGAAAATTCAACTCGACCAAGAGAACAATAGTTCCACTCGGTGAGTTGGAAGGCGACCTCTACATACCCATCTCGGTCTCCTCCCAGGTACTGAACAATGGGAGCTTATGGCGCTTTCTTCTTGTAAAAAATAGTAGAGTATAGAAACAAACCATTGAGGTAAATCGCTAAGATAAATTTCTAAAACACCCTCCTGTTGTTGGGAACCAGTATGAACGATTAAAACGTCATGAACGTCTTATTTATTGGAAAATGTTATAAATTGAATTTCAATTTGCTTTGTACAAATGCGTACAAAGCAAATTGAAATTCAATTTAAAACATTTTCAAATAAATAAGACGCAGTCCACATGTTACAAAATCAAGGCTCCCCCAAAAACACCTCGATTGTTACTTTGTAGTATATGATCGTTATGAAATTTAAGAATCTTGGTGTCATTTTCTTCAAGGTCAAAGCTTTAATACGCTTGTCAGGGTCAAAGCCTTAAAATATATTCCGAACTCACACAGCAGTTGTAGCATATAAGAGGACATCTTTTTTTGATACTGTAGCATACTATCCTAAATTAAATTGTTTAATATTGTAATTGTGCAGTGCTTTAGAAAATTGTAGATGCTGAATCTCTATGTTGTATGAGATCTGGGTACATATTATAAAGGGCTCCTGTAAGCTTTCCACAAACAATTTATCATAAGAAAATCAGAACATAATCATTTGTTTAAAAACTAGATAACTAGAATTTTAACACAAGATACATTATCCGAAATATATAGTCGAGAAAACATTATCCTCAACAGCCTCATTATGATTTCTAAAGCGAGCAAAATCCATCATTCATATTGATGCATTTAAATAAAATGTAAATGCTTTGACGCCATCAGCTTGAAGCAAATTTTTATTATAACTATTTCAGTACATTACGATTGTTTTCTAAATAAAATTATAAAAATCAAACAATCCAGCTAAGACTTTATTAACATGCGTCCGGTAGGGGCGTTAAGAAATTATACGTCTGTTTAGGAAAGTTATTGTCTCGCAGTTTTATTGCGCCTTTTATAATAATTATGAATTTATAATAGTTTCTTCTTCTACAATGAAAGAATCCCTTTCATCGCAGAACCAAATGCATTGCCTTGAGGCTTAATAGTTTCCTGATTTTCTGAATAAACTATTAGAAAAGGTAATCTTTGCAATAAATTTTACTCGGTCCTTTGTAACGTCTTTAGATTATGTAAACCGGCTCAATCAAGTAATTTTCACATTTTTCATTAATGATCTATTTGGACAGCAGCCCGCACAACATAAAGCATTTTCGATTTATCATGGTGCATTTCAATATAAAAAAAACAATTTGAGTAACCAATAATGCTCGCAATATTTGATTAACCGTCTATTTACACATGCCACTTTTATTTTATTACGTCGCAGCTGTACATATAAAAAGTGAATATTCCAGAAAACGTGGAATTTTCCAATAGCCATGAAGGAATATAGATAAAATTCATAGTGTAATTTTACAACGAACTGCGGTATAAAAAGTCTGAATTCAGCATAAATTATATCAAAGTCTTGTTTATTAATGTCTAGAAGCTACTTGAAATGCATTTGCACCAAGCATAGGCAACAAAAAGAACTGCGTTAATTTTAATTAAACAAACAACATAGCTAACGTGGTTATTTACTGTCGATAAACGATCATTAATCTCCTGAAGAATAATTTTAATGGAAAATTTAAAGATCGTAGCTCTATTTCAAGTCGAGTCAAGGAATTCGCGTTTAGAAATTAATGAACAATCAGAACTTTTCTAACGCCCCACTAAAACCCAAGTATATCGACAAGCAATTAATCGTCACGGACCACGGTGCGCTAAACCGCCGCTCTTTCATCCAGTATATATGTATGTATAACAAATTATTGTTAATTATAGCAAGAAATGTAGCAAATAACATAATTGTAATTATTATATGCGATTTAATTGCCTAACATAAATACAAAGTTACTTACGTCAAACAAAGCATTTTGTACTAATATGAAAAGTTTCTTTGTAATGCGCTCAATTACCTACTTTATGATTTTTGGCAAAGACAAATAAGACGAAAGTAGACAGCGTGTTATTTAGAAATTTTGTAAAATTCTTGAAAGATTGTCATGCAATAAGAAATCAATATTTTGGGGAGAGAAACCACAGAAAACCTCGGTTTCAACGTAAATAATAAATCAACACTCAACAATTACATTCACATTTGATCAAGTCACAAGAATATGAACAACTATGAGGTTCAACCTGGTCTCAATAACACTCAGACCTTAATTCTAATATTTGTGGATAGCACATATGTATTAGTGACAGAATTGATTCATGAATACTATTTTCTGGACTGACTGAATAGCGTTCTGTCCAACTGCGCCAAGAAGGCCGTCAACATGCGCATATAACTCGTAGTAATAATCGACGGCCAGTAACTACACACTTTGTAGTTAAGGAAACGAGGAAGGCAAGTCACGTAAGTGAAGTAAACGACTAAGGATCACGCACCGTCCGTTGAATCGTCGCACGTTAACTACCCTTAGGATAGTTACGATACTAGAATATAATTAAGCGATGTTATCCGCTAAATGGGAAGCCATTTGTGTCAAATAAAGCCAGTTGTAGTTTTACATGCGAGTTGTGCTATATACACGAGGTTGTCAGTAAGCCGGTGGTAAACAAATTAAGTGAAAGGCGATGGATACAGAAAGGGCATGAGTTAAAGATGCAAAAATATATGGTATATAACATTACAAGAGACCCGATGTGCCTAACACGTTCACGTTCTTTTTTAACATTACTCGTGTACGTGTGAATATATGTTTATTTTATGAGTATATTGATTGTATTTAAGTCATAGTTATTTTATTATTTATAAATCATTAAGAATTTTGACAGAACAAAATATTTAATTTCAAAGGGCACAAAGGCGCAACCCTATACAATGTTAACCCGACGTAGTTGAATATTTTATAGAAAAGTTTTCGTATTGGGGTACTTTAAAGTTCAAGCTTGTTACACAGAATCAACAGTGAAGTTGTAAAACTGTTCTGCCATGCAAAACTCTTAGAACGTCTTAGAGATACGCGCATTGAAATTGAGGAGCGAGTAAGATTTAAATTTCAAAAGACAAGCATGAAAATTTTAGATAAAACTTAGCCATTTAAATCTAGCAACTGTAATGAAAACTTGTTTTCTGTTCCTTTTTAATAGGAACCGATATTACCAAAGTTAATGGAACGCAATAATATGCTGTTAAATGCATTTGTTAGTACGTAAATCATAAACATGGTAAATATATGACTATGACAGCCCCGTGGCGCAGTTGACTAGACACCAGCTTGCGAAACGAGCGGCCGCGGGTTCGATCCCCGCACCGAGACAAATGTTTGTGTGATCCACAAATGTTTGTTCCGGGTCTGGGTGTTTGTGAGACCGAAAAGTCTCTCGTAGTTTCTGATACCACGACACAAGACTCGTATCTTAGTGTGGAGTCAGGACTATGTATGTGACTGTTGGGTGTATATATATATGTATATATAACAGGCACAAATAAGATCGCTTCAGATGCGCATACGAAGCTATCAAAACGCATAATAATCTTCAACCATAAATAAGGTTTTTATGATTCATGAAACGTTCCTAGAGGAAATCGTTCCCTGAATGGCTTTACGAGTATATTTATCACATCATCATTTCTCAGGAATCGTAAAATGAATCAGTTAGACACGAGATATGTAGTTTATATAATAGCTATTTTCAATACCAACGAACATGCGAAAAGCGATTACGCGCATGCTAATTGAAACAGTTCACGTGATTTTCGTAGTTCTCCAAACTTTCCATTTTTACACACGAGGTTGTTGTTGAATCTATTTGTGGTACCTATTTTTTTTAAGTTTTTAGAAATATTTACTAGCATGATTCACAACTGTTTTTTTATGTTAAACATCCTATAGAGCATTTGAAAGCTGCAATATAAACAAAGCGATAGAAATACTCGTAGTTACGTAGTGACTAACATTTTCTCACACTAAACTACAGTAGAAAACGGATTCGGAGTAGACACAGACGCTACTCTTATCAAACTCAAATCTACACTCTAATAATATACAATGTAATCAACATGTCAATTGTACCTAGTCCGCATTTAAATAATGATCAAGTCATCCCTTTCGAGTACATAATTGAAGTTTGTAGCCGATTAAGTGTGCGCACTTGACGGCGCCATCATTATCTCGCAAATCATTGAGGTAGTGCGTTGTAGTTAGAGTTGCCAACCGTATTATATTTTTTTCTTTCATTAATTTTGGAAGTATAACAAATTTTGCCTTTACGATCGCTAGCGTCCGATACTATTCTAACCATCGAAAAGTAACATTAAAATATATGTGCAAGTGTAGTTTAAAATGAACAAATTAGAACTCTTGGCGAGTTTTTTTTTGTTATGTAGTTTTTACTATGTGGTCAAACGGAACTTAAAAATCTTACTATAATTTCAAATTTTACACTGCAGTAAATATAAATTATTTCGAATACAAGTTTTGGCAACTCTGATCGAAGTATACCTATAATTTCCACTCATGCTATCTTCAATCGTATTAATTACCGCTATAATATTCATTTGCGGCTCCCCATAAAATATTAATACGTTGGCATGTTAACATCAACATTAAAGCGATAATCAATGCTGTAGAGAATAAACTGTCGCACTGATGACGTACTAAAGCGAGCAATGCGATGTTAATAGTTATGTATGTAATTACCTTTACCTGGTTTTCTGCGCATGCGCCACTGCACCGGCGGCGGCGCCGGGCTGCCGGGGCCCGACGATGCCAGCTTGATGCCGTCACCTGCAACGCAAATAGTTTCCATGTAACAAAAGTATGCCATTATTTTGTAATCACATTATAATTATAATGGTGAAAGTGTGTTACTTCTTCACGTTTGAACTAATTCAATAACTTAATAATAATCTTTGAAAAAATCAATCATAGACATTTTTTTATCTATGCGAGTTATACCGTCGGGCATATACTGAAAGTGATTGGGGGAGGTTTCAGTCTGTTCGAAGAATTGTAGTTGATCGAAAATAATGAATGTCTTCCGCTTAAAAGAATGTACCTAACAGTTATTCGCAACAACTATAGCCAAAAATACTATCCTGGCCCATTCTCATATTCACATATGTAAATAAGAATATTTGATGATTATAAGAGGACACCACATGTGTCAAGAACCTTGAATTAAAAAGTAGGTACCTATATTTATTTCTATTTTTTGCGTTCAAATTTAAACTAACAATTGGGCGACTATTTACATTTTATGCAAATTAAACCATTAAAACTTGACTTAGATTATCTTAATATTATACATGGATCTATATAACAAACATAATCTTTAAACTACATTGGCATAAAATTGTAAATCATGAATAAATTTAAAACAAAATGAATAAATATTCAGTTACTCGTACCGTTTACCGGTACCGTTAGAATTCGTAACAAGAGGTTCTGAATACTATATTAAATCTGATAAACATTGTTTCATAAATTAAATTTAATAATTAAGAATAAACAAACCTAAAAAAACTAAAACACATTTTATCAAAATATAGTCATAGCGACATCTGTTGGCATCTGGCAAAACTAAAACTTCGCAGTGCTAGAATGGGAAGAGGTTACTCAAACAAGCGAACACGTTCTATAGCTTCTACATTAGTAGATTCGCCGGCCGCTAGATGCCACTCTAAGCAAATGTGCAAATTCAAAACATCTTTATCAGTAACATTTTATTTATTTTGAATTTTCATATACCGTTGAAAATTTAGCTGAATAAAGAATATAAATATTGCTAAATTTAAAATTGAAACAGTTTTTCGCGGCAAAAAGAACCATGAAACCACATTTACTAGTAAAGTAACTTTAACATAAATATACGAAACGACAGACAATAAAAATTAGAAAACCATTTCATTCGCAATTCAATAAAGCGCCACGCTTTTAATGGGTCAATAAATTGCAAACAAAAGGGTAATTTGAATTTCAATTGCCTGTGCATCTACATAATTAGGACTGGAATTATAAATGTATTTAAAATAGCTAAATGTTGAGAAAATGAAAAAGAAAACAGAAGAATGTTACTTTTTCCATTCAAACTTGGAAGAAAATAAGTCTAACAAGCGACTGGCAAAGATCTTTAATAAAAAGCAACATTGTAAGACACTTGTTGTGCCCTTTATTTCTCTAAGTTTTGTGTGATTCCTAAGTGTGGTAACACGGGTTCTTTATCTTAAACACTTTTGCTTCAAACGTGATCGAATTGGCAAGACTTTTTGAATTTAATATCAAACAAGACGTCTCCTTTACTGACTCTTCTGACATTTTTCTAGTGTGGTGTGTGTAGTGTGAAGTAGCAATGTGTGGCGTTAGTGGACCTTTCCTATTTCCTTTACAAGCAAAATGAACATGAGTACATTGTTGTACATGCGTATTTTTTCATATACGGGATGCAATAAGTTAAACAACGAAATTAGTGATTGACAAGCTATTATTGGGCTCCGTTTATTAATCTAGATTTTTTTTAAAAAAGTGTTGGTGCTGTTGTCATTTTATTTTATGCCAGTCGGCGAAATTAAAGCAATTTTCATTTTTTTAAAATGGGAAGGGTTAAATAGGCCTACGAATAATCCAATAAATTATTTTCATATACCTATTGATTTTCTATATTGTTATTAATTGGAGTTTCTCTTAAATCAAATCGTTTTACATTGGTTCAATATGTCATGTTTGCCAGAATTTCAGTACGTGTTTGGGCCACACAAACTGATTGTAGCGATCTAAGGTTTAACCCTCTCAACCTTAAAAAATAACTGCCTCAAAAGAAAATGTTGTTATAAAATATAAGAAGAGGTATGCCCATTACCATTTACTTCAATAGTGTTGCTGAGATTTTTTTATTCATAACCAAGTAACGTTTAAACCGACTTCAGAATCCAACACGGGTCTTTGGTCACACGTCATGCATTACTGAATAACCTCGACGAACGAGTTTAAAAGATATTTCACACCTAACGTTAGAAATTTAACTGCAACCTTGGCGATAGTAATGGTGTTTTAAAACAACAATAAACGATAAGGAATTATGGCCCGGCTACGACGAATAAACCGTATCGCAGTCGTATTACAGCTGCGTTCCAGCTGCATAAATAAACTGAATGGACATTTCGAACCAGTCGTTCCGGGTGTGCATATTCACAATTACAAGGGAAATTCATGCATGTATATTTGTGAACTAATGCCAAAATTATAACAATACCTCGTGTCGTTGGTTTAACGGAAAAGTAATAAACACCAAATTCGAGACATCACATTTTAGGCTCGTAGTCTTGCACAAATGATTTTAACATCCGCATAACAACACTTGAGAAAGGTGGCGGGCAACGGATGGATGAGGGCTGTAGAAGACCGGGATGGTTGGCGTTTTCTTAGGGAGGCCTACGTTCAGCAGTGGACGACGATAGGCTGAGTATATAACAACACTTCAATTGAGGTAGTGTTCACACCTTCCAGTCTTTATAGCTGTATTTAAGACGCGAATGCTTCTCTTTAATCGTCGGCTCATGTGTCGATATGTATACAAGTTCTCAGAACATTATAAAAATGGCAGCCAAGTCATGGGACCGCGTAATATTAGACATATACCGTTTCTAGCAAGTGATTGCCATAAAAGACGAAACTAATTACTCTTTAATGAGATCCGATACTGGTTGATAACGGCTCTCATGTAAATTAGATTTTTTAATTTACGTAAAAGCGGCGTTCCCATTGTAATTGTGTTAAGTCGTTCCAAATGAACGCTTAATTTCGAATTAAATAGTTTAGGGACATTTGATGTACTCAAAGGCATTCCAGTTCTTTGCAAGGAAATAGATGTTTTGTAAGATAATCATTAGTCACGGGATAGGTATTCTAAGGGATAGTAAAGCTAAAATTCGTAACTTATACCAAGCCTACAATGGATCTCCCACTGATGGGCAAAGGCTTCTCTCTTCTTCTTCTACTCCCTCTGTCTTTTGCCAAGTTACGCCATTTCTTATCAAAGGCGACGAAATTCATAACTACTCATAAAAAATAAGTGTTGAAATAAATGAAAATGTAAGAACATGGGACTTCTGAGCCTACGATAATTCTACTAACAGACCAGCCTACTGGCCTATTGTGTAGTAGTGTAGTCAAGTAATTGTGTAGTCAAGCAGCTTAAACTATAAAGCTTTTCAGATGAATTTTCAGTATAAATTAGCCATAATTTATTTTTATACTATAACACTACAGTATAGATATGAATGATTACTTTTGTTGTGATACAACATATTGAATTAAAACAATAATATTATTTAAATTATTGAATGCCATTTTTTTCTTGAAAACTCTGTTTATATTTCTAGGCATCAAAGCAAATTAGGCTAATTGAAAGTATTTTGTGCCTAAATAGCTAACACCACAGTGCGAAAATCATAAATAAGAAAAAGAGACAGGCTCTTGTGACAGATGACACTCGGAAAAAGAGAAGTGTTATCTAAAAGCATTGCTTTTATGAAGAAATATTCAGAACATAGTATAAAAAAAGTTTGAGCAAATGTGGAAAAGAATAAAATTGCCGAGTGCTTACATAAAGGAGCTTTACTATAAGTATGAAAGCTATCGAGCCCTCTTGAGGACACTGAATTATAAGTAAATGATATATTACAAAATAGTTCTTTCTTCATTCACCAAAAAAGTTTTACGTTTTGTACATATAAGAACATCAAAAAAACTTTAAAACAAAGACAAGTTAAAGTTGACTTCCTACATTGCAAAGTAAGTAATGATTTGGAATCGGTGTGTTCACATGCAAGAAAAATACATCTAATATTTCCTTTCCTTTACATTTAAGTGAAAAGCGCTGACAAGATACAACCTCGAGTTTGATTTATGCATCTCTCCATCTTCGAACGTGCCGATACGTCGCATGTACACGCGTAAGTCAATAAGCACGCTCAAAGGTTGAAGTTCATCCAGCCCACATGTTCATCTTGTTATCAACAAATGAATCAGGTTATGGACATATTCCAAATGCATTAAGAAACGTAAACAACTCTATCTATAAGCCACATTTTTTTGCTGTTAGTCTACAGATTCCGACTTCTCTCTTTATGATGGCCACTTTAACTACTACGTTTCATACATAATTTTGAAATTATACTAATATTTTCCGAATTTTCTTATACAAAGTCAAATCATCGTGTCTCTGTACATAAACGGAAGGCAATGTTGTATTTCTGCATCTGTTTTTTGAGCCGAATAGCACTTAACTCGAATCGGAATCGAACTCGGAAACTCTAAATTGCGGTATCACAGTATAGCACCATGAGACTATAAACAAGTATTGTTTTATTCGAAACAAGCGAATTCGAACAAGCAGAGCGTTAAATTTTCGCCACAAAACGGATTTTAGGCAAAATGCGGTCGACGGTCACTTTACTAGCAATTATATTATAAATACCACTTGCTGGCCATTACCACGAATTTTCGCCTATAACAAATATTGGAATTTACAGGCAAGTGGCCAAGTTTTATACTTTGCTAATACATATGAATAATTTATAGTCTTTGAACATAACGTGACTCAAAATACTACTTTACCAATACTTGTTTTGTGATTTGATATAAGCGCTGTGGTGTGTACCGTGCTGTGTGATATTTTTTAATAGATAAACAAAACTAGTATAATGCTCTATGCTTTTTACTTTTCAATTGTCATAGATTTTAACATCGCATTCAAATTCTATTAAAGTATTATATATTTCCCGATCCTAACAAATACAGAGCGATCCACACCGATACGCAATCAAGTGTCGTCTCCTTTAATCGAAGTTTTAATCGGCAATGTAAGCGGAATTCGCTCGTCATTAATCCCCGCATTGCACAGTAAGTGATCCTACTGACGTGTTGGCGATGGAAATAGCTTACATTCTTCCAACTCCTTGATGTAGATTATCTAGACGATATACTGATATGAAGGTATGTTATTACCAACAATTGTGCAAATTGCTTGCTGCAATTGCAATATGTTATATTAAATACATTGAGATTTGAGACGTATCATTCTCATGTGCGTGACTAAACTCATCATAAATGACTGGACCGATTGACCATATTTTTGTGGGCACGAGTGGATTATTTTGTCCCATATTTAAATGCAATAGTTGGAGCTTCAAACGAGGCCCAGATATTATGTTTCCTACCTCAGAACTCGCAATATAGTAAATAAAGAAATAAACTCTCTCTCTTATCTTTCTCTAAATGTGCTTATACATATTATATTGAAGCAGTAGTGTTCTTCTATTAGTTTTTTCCTGAAAATAGAATTGTACTAAAACTAGATTTTTAGCTTTTAATATACGCACTAGCTTAAAACGTATGTAACCTATACCTCATTCACGATAAGTTGATTCTTTTGGCAGATGTCAATTTTTCTGAGACATGACTTTAAAACAAAAAACGTATTATTTTATTATTTTAATGATTTGATAAATATAAAAAATACATGCAATACAAAAGTCCCTAAAGATATAAGCGTTATCCGAGAATTTTGAGACTTTATTGCTTCAAAGTAAAAATAAAATAGGAACATTGAAACTAATTGACGTTTGTATAATGTTACATCGGTCGGACGGAAAGGGACGTAACATCGTTCATATCGATATCCACGTCGATAATTTTATTGAAAAAGAAATAATAATTAAAGTTAGAGATGATGACACAAGCCCCGACGACTTCGGTGATGATGATGATCTTGTCTGTGCTCCAGTTTCTTAATAAAAACTGTTTTAAAGATAAAACTATTTAATTTTTCAACGTAAATTTTTACATTTTGCGTTATTTTTGGACCTCCTGTCAACATAAAATTGGTGATTTAGACCATGAAACTAAACAACGTTTCCAAAGAAACATGAGTCGAAACGTGATAAATAATTCGACCCTCTCATAGAAAACTGCTCACATGGTCGATTTCGTGTAGAAGGTCTGAATTTTATTCACTTTTCGACCCGTGTTTCTTCGGGGAAATTGTTTACTTTCGTGGTCTCAAACACCTATTTAAATTTGGCGGGAGGTCTAAAAATAACCCTGTTATATTAAATAGGTACTAATTATGACCCAACATCGCTTATCTACATAATGTTTTACATGTCGAAAGTAATAAAGAATTTCACACATAATGCAGTATTTTAAAACGCAATATTTTTGAACTACTCGATATTTTCTGTTTCCCATCATTAGTCGATATGCCAAAAGAATCAACTTATCGTGAATGAGATATAGTAGAGATGTAAGTGCATAATAATGAGCAAAAGCAAGACTTGGTATATTTTAGGGACCTTGCCAAAGTTTTAATGATGAAAACGAAAGTAAGAAGGTAAGAATAACTATTGTGTTCCGACTAGCAGTGATTGAACTAAATAAATAAATGTAAAAACGAAAATAGCAGTTCACGTTATGTGTTAGAAAACGATACGGTTCTTGTCCAATAAATTCATTCAATTAGTATTTGATTATATTATGTTTATTTATCTATTTTCCGTTATTTTTTACTGCTGTAAAATCAAGATGTTTACAAAAAATCGACGATAGTGATATAATCACGTAATAAAATTTACGATCTTTACTATAGTTCTATTTTTTTTTCTATGATGCAAATTCTGTTTTGTGCGATAAATTTATAGATACAATCTTTTACCGATACATAATCTATTTCATATTCAAATTAAAATACTATGCAAAAATTCCATAAGATGGTATTAAATTGTATGCAAAAAATATTGGAAAAAAAGAAATTGTTATGCACCAGTTGGTCGCTTTTTATCTTTCATCTTATCTTTAACCTCCATCTTAGAAATTAGATCCTAATATTAAATAATTATCGACATATTAAGGAATTTTTTGCTGTGATATTCTTCTCGCTGCATTAAATTACGCAGTTAAGCTTGACTTCATATCTAATTTAAAGCCTATCTAGTTACATTATTTGGAAAGTGGTAATCAAAGAATCTTATGAGTCTAAATATTTTAAATGTTATTAATATCTGGTTTTATTTTTGTCATTATTTTTAATATGCTTATGAAAAGTATAAAAGTGTATAAAACTACAGCAGATAATGATACTGGGAATATAATTTGAAATATAAAAATAACAGACGAAGGATTAAATAATTTATTAAATGCACAGTTCATCGAACTAGTAACACCGACTTTTTATTGCCATTGCTGAGAAAATAAAAGGGTAGACAAATGTGCATTTCTGAGCGGCACTAGTTTTAAAAAACAGTATTAAAAATAGTTTTAAAATGACGATTCAAAAGTACTTGCAAAAGTCTAATTGAATAAAGATGATTTGACTTTGCACCCACATTTCGCCTGGTATCAGTGTATCAGTTCCTATTGTCATTTATCGGGGACCTTTTCAATGTGTCCTGCTACTCCGAATTCTCTAGCAGAAACGCCCATAGCACCTTTCGCAACTTCGGAATCGAACCCTTGGACCTCGCACGGCATATACATTAATATGCCTTACACAGTGGATTTAATTAAGCATTTATAAGAAGGAGAGACAGATTCAAGAATGTGAATTTTAATTTGATAAATTGACATTTGGTCGTTTATCAGTGTCTTCTGTCTGGACGACCTAAAGGTAGTAGTAACCTATTATCATATTCAATGTTATTAATTATAACGATGTCCGTGCTCACAACACTGTGAGCATTAAAGAGATAATAGAGCGGAACGGAGGCTCCAAAGTGTTTGCAAGAGACTTGTCTATTGGGCAAAGACAGTTGTCTAGACTGAAGACGGAGGGCGGCCGCGTAGTGTCGACGAAGGCAGAGGTTTTAAGGGAGATCGAGAGGTTCTACGGACAGATTTACACCTCGGTTGCCAAGCCCGCTGTTCGCTCGGCCGAAGACCCGAGAGCCAAGTTGATCCGCCACTTCAGTGATGATATCCCGGACATCAGCCTGTGTGAGATTGAGATGGCCCTGAAGCAACTTAAGAACAACAAGGCGCCGGGTGAGGACGGAATCACTTCAGAGCTTCTGAAAGCGGGCGGAACGCCGGTACTTAAAGTCCTTCAGAGGCTCTTTAATTCCGTTCTCCTCGAGGGCTCAACGCCAGAGGCATGGAGCAGGAGCGTGGTGGTACTGTTCTTCAAAAAAGGTGACAACACCTTGCTGAAGAATTACAGGCCCATCTCGCTCCTGAGCCATGTCTATAAATTGTTTTCGAGGGTCATCACAAATCGTCTCGAACGCAGGTTTGATGACATCCAGCCGCCCGAACAAGCTGGTTTCCGAAAAGGCTTTAGCACCATAGACCACATCCATACGCTTCGGCAAGATATCCAGAAAACCGAGGAATACAACTTGCCGCTTTGTTTAGCGTTTGTGGACTATGAGAAAGCCTTTGATTCGATCGAGACGTGGGCGGTGCTAGAGTCTCTCCAGCGGTGCCACATTGACTGTCGGTACATCGAGGTGTTGAAAAGCATATACAGAAACGACACCATGTCGGTCCGAGTACAAGATCAGAGCACGAAGGCTATTCCACTACAGAGAGACGTGAGACAGGGAGATGTTATATCTCCGAAACTGTTCACTGCCGCGCTGGAAAACGCCTTCAAGCTCTTGGAGTGGAAAGGATTCGGCATCAACATCAACGGCGAGTATATCACACACCTTCGGTTTGCCGACGATATTGTAGTCATGGCAGAATCGCTGGAGGACCTTAGCACTATGCTCGAAGACCTCAATCGAGTCTCCCAACAGGTGGGTCTTAAAATGAACATGGACAAGACGAAAATCATGTCGAATGTCCATGTTGTGCCAACCCCAATCGCAGTTGGGGGCTCGACTCTCGAAGTTGTAGACGAATATGTCTATTTGGGACAAGTGGTCCGGTTAGGCAGGTCCAACTTCGAGAGAGAGGTCAATCGTCGAATCCAACTCGGTTGGGCAGCGTTCGGAAAGTTAGGAGACGTCTTCTCGTCCAATATACCTCAGTGCCTGAAGACGAAAGTCTTCAATAGTTGTGTGTTACCAGTGATGACATATGGCACTGAGACGTGGCCTCTCACTAAAGGCGTCATGGGTCGGCTCAGGGTCACTCAACGAGCTATGGAGAGGGCTATGCTCGGGGTTTCCCTACGTGATCGAATCAGAAATGAGGAGATCCGTAGGAGAACTAAAGTAACCGACATAGCCCAACGAATTAGCTCGTTGAAGTGGCAATGGGCCGGCCACATGGCGCGGAGAACTGATGGCCGATGGGGCCAGAAAGTTCTCCAGTGGAGGCCACGTACTGGAAAGCGCAGCGTGGGACGTCCCCCGACAAGGTGGTCCGACGACCTTGTCAAGGTCGCGGGACGTCGCTGGCTGCAGGCGGCTTCCGACCGATCCCGGTGGAAGTCATTGGGGGAGGCCTATGTCCAGCAGTGGACCACGATTGGCTGACATGATGATGATGATGATGAATTATGACTAAATAAATAAGCTACTCTGATTTGAATGTTGTTGCTAACATTCTTTTGAAAAAAGGAGTAGTAATTACTGCCCTTGAAACTGGATTACACGATAAACGATTTTTATTTCATTTTGTTTTAATCAACTTTTTGTAACGCAGAGAATCAAAGAAAAATACTGTGGTTTCCTGTTTTAACATGTTTATTTTATTTGTTTATAATTATATTAAAATATCGTTGGATTGGATTAAAATGATGATAACGCTAATAAAAATATTCAAGTGTAATTATTAGTAAAAAAATATGAGTATTATTTATTTAACAGAGTTAAATCTCTAACCTCGTTCCGGCAACTAATTTAGGATTCCGACGCTGTGGGAGACAAGAGTGTTTAGGTGAGCTTCGTGCTGCTAATAAGAAGTTCAATATTGTAATTCTGAAACATTTGTTCGACCCAGGGAATCGAATGTGGCAATTCTATTTTGCTAGTGATAATTGGCGTAATCATAATGTGAAGTTGGTCTATTAAATTTAGTTTCATATTTCGCCGAACTTTTAATATCGGGAATAATTTTTACGCAATCGATAGCATATTCAAGTTAATATACGCCGTCCCCGTTATATGTCTCGCATGATTTACAGACTGGATGTTATCTGTGAGTGAATTACACAACTTCTCGGGGTTAGCTTTACTGTGACTTGGAATACCGATATGCGTTATTACGTTACCCAAAGACTTTGACCCCTTTAAGTTCATTTATAGTAGCCGCTGTTGTATTTGTTTTTACGTGAAGACATTACAATTGCGTTTTGTTTAATGATTTGTGCAGACTGAATATTTTTATTCCTTTTCAAGCATAAAAATAAAAAAGCATAATTCAGACAACAAAGCGTCTAACCGATTTCGAGCGCCGGAAATAAATTTAATGCAATCAAATGAGAAACATCGTCGTTTGTCGGACGTAAAACGTAGACCTTATTTAGATTATTACTGTAATGTCGTATGACTTTGGCCCTAGGGGGTGACTTTGGCCCAAAATTGGTAAAAGTTTGGAATTCGCGCCACACTTCTCCTGCAGTCTGTTTCGAAAAAGTACGCATTAAAATCAGCAGACACCAAGCACAAGTTGTCAGTAAAACAGTGTTTCGAGCTTGTGGTCTCTACTTTGATTGGTTGATTTAGCTGTTTTCGAAAAGTTTGTTTATGGAGCAAAATTTTGTAGTGCAAACTTTCGTCTATAACTAATAATTCGGGTGAGTTTCCTTCTAAATATTTGGTTAAAAATGTGGTACTTATGTCAGTGACCCTCGGCATCGCACTTTTTTTTATCATGAAATTCAACTATTTTTGTGATATTGCGAAAAAGTGATTTGGTCAGAATTTTAATCAATTTTTGTTTCACTTTGGCCCATGGGAAAGTTGGAGCAAGCACGAAATGGAAGCTGCCTAGATCAAAAAAATTGCTAAAAAAGAAACTGAACGTCCTTGCTGATCTTTACTATAGTTCTATTTTTTTTTCTATGATGCAAATTCTGTTTTGTGCGATAAATTTATAGATACAATCTTTTACCGATACATAATCTATTTCATATTCAAATTAAAATACTATGCAAAAATTCCATAAGATGGTATTAAATTGTATGCAAAAAATATTGGAAAAAAAGAAATTGTTATGCACCAGTTGGTCGCTTTTTATCTTTCATCTTATCTTTAACCTCCATCTTAGAAATTAGATCCTAATATTAAATAATTATCGACATATTAAGGAATTTTTTGCTGTGATATTCTTCTCGCTGCATTAAATTACGCAGTTAAGCTTGACTTCATATCTAATTTAAAGCCTATCTAGTTACATTATTTGGAAAGTGGTAATCAAAGAATCTTATGAGTCTAAATATTTTAAATGTTATTAATATCTGGTTTTATTTTTGTCATTATTTTTAATATGCTTATGAAAAGTATAAAAGTGTATAAAACTACAGCAGATAATGATACTGGGAATATAATTTGAAATATAAAAATAACAGACGAAGGATTAAATAATTTATTAAATGCACAGTTCATCGAACTAGTAACACCGACTTTTTATTGCCATTGCTGAGAAAATAAAAGGGTAGACAAATGTGCATTTCTGAGCGGCACTAGTTTTAAAAAACAGTATTAAAAATAGTTTTAAAATGACGATTCAAAAGTACTTGCAAAAGTCTAATTGAATAAAGATGATTTGACTTTGCACCCACATTTCGCCTGGTATCAGTGTATCAGTTCCTATTGTCATTTATCGGGGACCTTTTCAATGTGTCCTGCTACTCCGAATTCTCTAGCAGAAACGCCCATAGCACCTTTCGCAACTTCGGAATCGAACCCTTGGACCTCGCACGGCATATACATTAATATGCCTTACACAGTGGATTTAATTAAGCATTTATAAGAAGGAGAGACAGATTCAAGAATGTGAATTTTAATTTGATAAATTGACATTTGGTCGTTTATCAGTGTCTTCTGTCTGGACGACCTAAAGGTAGTAGTAACCTATTATCATATTCAATGTTATTAATTATAACGATGTCCGTGCTCACAACACTGTGAGCATTAAAGAGATAATAGAGCGGAACGGAGGCTCCAAAGTGTTTGCAAGAGACTTGTCTATTGGGCAAAGACAGTTGTCTAGACTGAAGACGGAGGGCGGCCGCGTAGTGTCGACGAAGGCAGAGGTTTTAAGGGAGATCGAGAGGTTCTACGGACAGATTTACACCTCGGTTGCCAAGCCCGCTGTTCGCTCGGCCGAAGACCCGAGAGCCAAGTTGATCCGCCACTTCAGTGATGATATCCCGGACATCAGCCTGTGTGAGATTGAGATGGCCCTGAAGCAACTTAAGAACAACAAGGCGCCGGGTGAGGACGGAATCACTTCAGAGCTTCTGAAAGCGGGCGGAACGCCGGTACTTAAAGTCCTTCAGAGGCTCTTTAATTCCGTTCTCCTCGAGGGCTCAACGCCAGAGGCATGGAGCAGGAGCGTGGTGGTACTGTTCTTCAAAAAAGGTGACAACACCTTGCTGAAGAATTACAGGCCCATCTCGCTCCTGAGCCATGTCTATAAATTGTTTTCGAGGGTCATCACAAATCGTCTCGAACGCAGGTTTGATGACATCCAGCCGCCCGAACAAGCTGGTTTCCGAAAAGGCTTTAGCACCATAGACCACATCCATACGCTTCGGCAAGATATCCAGAAAACCGAGGAATACAACTTGCCGCTTTGTTTAGCGTTTGTGGACTATGAGAAAGCCTTTGATTCGATCGAGACGTGGGCGGTGCTAGAGTCTCTCCAGCGGTGCCACATTGACTGTCGGTACATCGAGGTGTTGAAAAGCATATACAGAAACGACACCATGTCGGTCCGAGTACAAGATCAGAGCACGAAGGCTATTCCACTACAGAGAGACGTGAGACAGGGAGATGTTATATCTCCGAAACTGTTCACTGCCGCGCTGGAAAACGCCTTCAAGCTCTTGGAGTGGAAAGGATTCGGCATCAACATCAACGGCGAGTATATCACACACCTTCGGTTTGCCGACGATATTGTAGTCATGGCAGAATCGCTGGAGGACCTTAGCACTATGCTCGAAGACCTCAATCGAGTCTCCCAACAGGTGGGTCTTAAAATGAACATGGACAAGACGAAAATCATGTCGAATGTCCATGTTGTGCCAACCCCAATCGCAGTTGGGGGCTCGACTCTCGAAGTTGTAGACGAATATGTCTATTTGGGACAAGTGGTCCGGTTAGGCAGGTCCAACTTCGAGAGAGAGGTCAATCGTCGAATCCAACTCGGTTGGGCAGCGTTCGGAAAGTTAGGAGACGTCTTCTCGTCCAATATACCTCAGTGCCTGAAGACGAAAGTCTTCAATAGTTGTGTGTTACCAGTGATGACATATGGCACTGAGACGTGGCCTCTCACTAAAGGCGTCATGGGTCGGCTCAGGGTCACTCAACGAGCTATGGAGAGGGCTATGCTCGGGGTTTCCCTACGTGATCGAATCAGAAATGAGGAGATCCGTAGGAGAACTAAAGTAACCGACATAGCCCAACGAATTAGCTCGTTGAAGTGGCAATGGGCCGGCCACATGGCGCGGAGAACTGATGGCCGATGGGGCCAGAAAGTTCTCCAGTGGAGGCCACGTACTGGAAAGCGCAGCGTGGGACGTCCCCCGACAAGGTGGTCCGACGACCTTGTCAAGGTCGCGGGACGTCGCTGGCTGCAGGCGGCTTCCGACCGATCCCGGTGGAAGTCATTGGGGGAGGCCTATGTCCAGCAGTGGACCACGATTGGCTGACATGATGATGATGATGATGAATTATGACTAAATAAATAAGCTACTCTGATTTGAATGTTGTTGCTAACATTCTTTTGAAAAAAGGAGTAGTAATTACTGCCCTTGAAACTGGATTACACGATAAACGATTTTTATTTCATTTTGTTTTAATCAACTTTTTGTAACGCAGAGAATCAAAGAAAAATACTGTGGTTTCCTGTTTTAACATGTTTATTTTATTTGTTTATAATTATATTAAAATATCGTTGGATTGGATTAAAATGATGATAACGCTAATAAAAATATTCAAGTGTAATTATTAGTAAAAAAATATGAGTATTATTTATTTAACAGAGTTAAATCTCTAACCTCGTTCCGGCAACTAATTTAGGATTCCGACGCTGTGGGAGACAAGAGTGTTTAGGTGAGCTTCGTGCTGCTAATAAGAAGTTCAATATTGTAATTCTGAAACATTTGTTCGACCCAGGGAATCGAATGTGGCAATTCTATTTTGCTAGTGATAATTGGCGTAATCATAATGTGAAGTTGGTCTATTAAATTTAGTTTCATATTTCGCCGAACTTTTAATATCGGGAATAATTTTTACGCAATCGATAGCATATTCAAGTTAATATACGCCGTCCCCGTTATATGTCTCGCATGATTTACAGACTGGATGTTATCTGTGAGTGAATTACACAACTTCTCGGGGTTAGCTTTACTGTGACTTGGAATACCGATATGCGTTATTACGTTACCCAAAGACTTTGACCCCTTTAAGTTCATTTATAGTAGCCGCTGTTGTATTTGTTTTTACGTGAAGACATTACAATTGCGTTTTGTTTAATGATTTGTGCAGACTGAATATTTTTATTCCTTTTCAAGCATAAAAATAAAAAAGCATAATTCAGACAACAAAGCGTCTAACCGATTTCGAGCGCCGGAAATAAATTTAATGCAATCAAATGAGAAACATCGTCGTTTGTCGGACGTAAAACGTAGACCTTATTTAGATTATTACTGTAATGTCGTATGACTTTGGCCCTAGGGGGTGACTTTGGCCCAAAATTGGTAAAAGTTTGGAATTCGCGCCACACTTCTCCTGCAGTCTGTTTCGAAAAAGTACGCATTAAAATCAGCAGACACCAAGCACAAGTTGTCAGTAAAACAGTGTTTCGAGCTTGTGGTCTCTACTTTGATTGGTTGATTTAGCTGTTTTCGAAAAGTTTGTTTATGGAGCAAAATTTTGTAGTGCAAACTTTCGTCTATAACTAATAATTCGGGTGAGTTTCCTTCTAAATATTTGGTTAAAAATGTGGTACTTATGTCAGTGACCCTCGGCATCGCACTTTTTTTTATCATGAAATTCAACTATTTTTGTGATATTGCGAAAAAGTGATTTGGTCAGAATTTTAATCAATTTTTGTTTCACTTTGGCCCATGGGAAAGTTGGAGCAAGCACGAAATGGAAGCTGCCTAGATCAAAAAAATTGCTAAAAAAGAAACTGAACGTCCTTGCTGGTCAGTCAATTAGTGCACCAGCCATTGCAGAAGCAACTTCATCAGGCTCGACGCTCAAACCACTCGCCAAGCCTAAGAAACGACGACAACAAAGCCGTGACTCTATTACAAGTTGTAGCTCTTGGATGAGCGATGTCTCGTCTACTCAAGAATTACCTGATCGAATCGTCGAGGTCGAAGATGGATCACAAATTAAAATGGACATGACCCCCACAATACTATAAGTCTATAACTAACAATGCTATAGTTTTATGGTATTTTGATCAGTATTATTTTCTTATCTACTCTTCATGTCAATTGTAACAAATAATAATACTGTAACAAATAACAAAATCTTGTAACAATAACGTTAAAATTACCTTGTAAGTGCTTTATGAAGCAGTTTTTTTCTTTGTATTCCCATTTTGATTTTTCTATTGAAAGACTGTTAAGAGCACGGTAAAATAAAACGCATTTGTTAACATAATATAAAAATATTTAACTAAAGAAAAAAAAAGTTGCTCTATTTGATGTGGATTTGTATTTTCTCACCAGTAGATATATTTCATGGAGTTTAGTTTGTCCCAGCAGCAACAATCTTGCGATTTCACAACAAGAAAATGAGTGGGCCAAAGTCACCCAAGCCCTAGGATGAGTTTGGCCCAAAGTTTGACAAAAAATATATATACTAAATCTTTTAAATGGCTACCAAATATTTGTGTGTATAGTTTCCTTAAATCCCCAATAATGCATTTAATTCAATAAAATAAAAATATAGACAAACCCCTTTCAACTGTATGGTGAAAATGAAAATATTGCTGAATATTGGGCCAAAGTCATACGACTCTACGGTACCTTTACAAAAAATGGCAGTATTTAACTATTATTTTCATAACAAAATTCCAGAAAAACCCTAAGATCCGGTATAGCTGCTTCATCGCCAATACCACTTAGTAATATACACAATAAAAGTTTATTGTTGTTGGTCTACGATGTATAAGAGAAGAACTTCGCTCACCAACTGATAAGTATTTCATATTTATATTTTTTACGTTCGACCAGAATAAGAAGAAATACCTTCATTTACATTTTAATTTAAAAAAGATATAACATTTGCATAGTTTTATAATATTTTTATAGTGTGTACTGTGTATGCATAACATAAATAATAATAAACTAAAACATATTTAGAAAGTGCTATAATCGTAGGATCGGTAAATTTTGTTTTTTATAGTTATGATAATCCGTGTAGACAATTAAATAATCTAGATTTTTTAGTCTGTGCTAGTTGGCATGTGCGCAATGTTTTGTCCGTATTGTGTACGCTACGTATATAGCTCGTGACTTCCTCTGAATATTCAGTACGCTACCATAACTTAACACAATGTGTAACATATTGTACATGACAATCTGTACCGGTAGTGAACACCTGGCTGCCGAAACGGGCTCTAAACGTCATACATTTAAAAAATTACAAAGCATCGAACACAAGGACGCCTAAATAAACTTGGAATAAGAAGCAGCAAAAATATCTATACATGCACTTTTACATTGGAAAGGTGCCAGTAAGTAGTACAATAAGAAATAAAAAATAATAATATAAATAGTTGACTGTAATGTAAAAAAATAGGTAAGTTACAAAAAATATATCGTAAACGTAGTACCCAAAAATTGAAGTCAGCTTCATATTTGGTCTAAATAATGTTATCAAAACAACTATAAAAAAACTTCGTTATTTTTAACGTGAAATATTTTTCTAACAGTCGAATACCTCAGCCTAAAAAAAAAACTTTCACGGATAATATTTCTGTGTCACTTTTTTATAGCACCAATTCGGCAACTTAGTAAGCGGGTCACTCGGTTGTAATAAGGCAGCGTTGACAGGTTTTTAGGCATACACGCACTATATCAACATTGGCACTTGAAGGTTATTCCTTATATTGTACATCAAGCGTGTTATCTCAGACTACCTAACACACAGATTTAAAATTATACATGAATGCAAAGTTCCTATGTCTTACTTAAACTGCGCATTCGTTTCTATGTAAGTTTGTAGCCTTGCCGAGGACTGTAAGTTGTAACCAATCTTGCGATACTAAATAGTAAGCATGATACATAACGAGTCAACGGTTCCTGCGGGAGAAAGAGTTAGTCTTGGATGAATACCGTTAAAAAGAAAGTTCAGAAATAATTAAACCTCTCTCGCTATACTTGTATCACATCACGCTAACCTAATCAAAGTGTCAATTCTGCTCCAATCTGTTTCATCAAAACTCATTTAAATTGTAATTAAAATTTAACTTTTATAGCATTTTTTAGTTTTGCTAATGATTAAACCAAGTAGAAAAAAATATGTTTATGGATGTTTTATATGTGTCGTTCGTTAGACGCTGCATAAATTATGCAATCATAATATGTAAACAAATGATATATATACTAAGTTATGCAAATTATCTTACACATTTCTAAATTAGAACGATTTGATTACTTGAATCGGAAGATGAATATATTGATCATGAGAATATTTTTATGTTCTTATTTATATATTCTTTATGAATTTAAAAACTTTAGTCTTCTACATCGTATATTAATAAAATTATGTAAATGTGTTTTAAATTAGGTATAATTATAAAATTTGATATAAATTATATTTTTGGACTAAAATTTTGCACTGTTAATTTATGTATAAGAAAAGATGGATTTTCAAACCCTATAGTCTTCGTGGATTACAAAAAAGTACTTGTTATTATTATGTTAGTTTTATATAATACCATGGTCATGACTTATTCATCATGGTCGAGGGTAAACCGACGATAGAGCAATTTCCCTTTAGACGCTTTTTCACTTCCTGCGCACTCAACAATGTTTTAACACATTCACCGTATTCCATTGTTCTTTATCTCCCTTTCATTCAGACGCTAAAACCCGGTGAAAAATCGCCCATTATTTTTAGCTCGGAAAAGTTTATTGGACAATGGATTTGCCTGTAAAAATTCTTTAAAATGGAAAGTTCCATAAATTTATTCTAGAGTCCTTCACGACAAAAAAAAAACTATGCTACCGGGGCGGAGATCGAACATTTATACGTACCTTCCACATCGTTTCAAAATACAATAATCGCAGTTTGAAGCAATTTTCTGTATATTGAAATACATTCAAGATAAAAAAAAAATACATAAAAATGACAGTTCTTTTAATCATAATTTTCAAATTTATGGTTATTAAAAATTAACATCGCAAATGGAAAGATATGAATATAACTTAGTGCAGTTCATCTGGGGTAATGTCCCGGTTATCCGTTATAAAAATTTAATTTAAATGACTGTATATTAAATAAATATTATCATTAATGTTTAGAAAATATTTGATTTTTTTATCGGTAAACCTTTGAATAATAGAAATGCTTGCCAATCCTGAATATCTGACACTGCAAGTCTACTTTAAAACCTGTAATACCTACATAATAGTACAGCCTTTGAACTAATCCATGGAAAATAGATAATATCATAATTATGACAAGCCACGGCCTCTTTTATATTAATAACCCACAAAACCATTTAATTGTAGTATTTTTTACAAAGTGTAACATTTTATTGGATCCTGTTAAATCGGAGTAATACGGCGAGGTCATTGTCTTCCTTTACATCATTCATTCAGTGTATAAGAAAGAACTTTCGAAAGAGTCATAAAGCATTCCAACACTCGGAGTTTACATCATAAACCATGGAAACAGTTCGTTTAACAGCTACATTCTACGTCGCAGCAAAACATACAACAGTCGGTGCTTTATTAACGTTAATTACTATAACTGGAACATATATATGGCGTACATGTGGATAATGCTGATTGATATTATTCATCGCATTTATCAAACTATTGTTTATATTACTCTAACAAACCGATTTTTTACGAATTGACTATGAATTATTTACCGAATAGCCCCGAACTTTGGTTTTGATGTAGACAAGACTTTTGAAACCTGAGAGTTTGCAGATTCGATATTAATAAACAACAATAGTCATTCGAGTCACAGTCATTTTTTTAGTAGTTATCGTTTTTAACATTATATAAATTCAAATTGTCTATCTTATGGAAGTCCAATAAAAACGCTGACAACGTTTAAAACATAACATACAAACATTGTATGTTTTGTATAAAATATTAATTTATATTAATAGGTATTTTATGTTTATAAACAAATGAGAGTAATGTTTATGTATGTTATGCCTTTAATCTGTCTAATTACTAGCATTAATGACCGCCTACGGTTTCCTGGCACGGAAGTTGGTTGTGGCATAAATGGTCTTAGGTCTGAATATATGGGCGAAACAGAATGGAAATTCGAGCAATTAATATTTTGCCTCTGACGACGACATTATTGCTTATGTGTATAATAAATAGACAATGATAAGCACACAAAACTCATCATATTATTAATATACGGGAAAGAAAACACCCATCTTTGGTGGTAAAGAATGTATAAATAATTATTTTGCCTGAGAAAAACACACAAGAAGAAGAAGCCTTAATAGATAGCATATCAGCAATCGTTCTTCTTTTGTTTTCTTTATTTTCTGTAGTGTTGTTCGTACGATTAAGAAATTAAACTTTATAACCCTTTCCACGTGAACATCGAGCTTTTTTTTTTTTTTTTTTTTTTTTTTAACGAGAGGAAAGCACCTTAAGCTCCCTGTTCGGTACCTCGGGGGGAGGCCGAAAAGGGTATGTCGGGGTCACCGGCCTTTCCATGCCGGCATACCGACTAAAACCTCTCGATGGCCCCCTCTTGCGCATATTGGACGGTACGGTAAATATAGGGCAAGCGCCCTTAATTGTTTCCCGTTGCCGCCCAGCGCTCTGTCCAAAAGAGGACTCCTCTCGGGATCGCACATCTTCTATTCTATTAGGGCGCACCTCCCCCGTGATACACCCAACAATCCCGATCCCCTATTAGTCGTCTCTTACGACAGGCAGGGGATACCGTGGCGGTATTCTTACGCCCCCAACCACAGGGCGAGCGTGAACATCGAGCTAACAATTTCAATTACGTTTCTTATTTCAAAATGATCCAATACACATGGATTAATCTAGGATTATTTTATCAGTCTATTTCCGATGGTAAATCTCTTCAGTACATTATGTGATAACAGTAACTGTTAATAATAATACATTACAAATATAAAGTAAATAATATTATTCCTGTATTAATTAAATTTGCATGTTTGTTATAACTCATAACTAACCACGAAACAAACACACAATTCCCCCAAAATCACAGTCGAAATGTATGAATGTAGTATTGGGATAGGTGACTATTTCTATATGACTGGAAAAACCAAACACAATACGGGTCTGAGTTTAATCTTAGCGTATCTCTTGCAATATAGATTATATCTTCTATAATATAATATGAATTCGCGACATGAAGTGATATTTGTATGGTAATTTGATGAATTTTGTGATTGAGTGGTTATGCTAGAACATAAATTTTACTGCTTTTACGAATTTCGAATAAGCGTTTTTGTTGTGATCTGGTTTTGTTAATAACAATTTTTTTGCCTCATCTGTCTAGTTTACGGCGATATTTTTTATTGTTTCTAATAACCAGATTGACACTTAATTGGCATTTCTTTCTTCATCAGTAATTTTGTTTTTTTTTTTATTTCGTTATTGATTCAATTTTTTTACCATTACTTAAGTAAATGAATATTCAACGAAAAATTACTCTAATAATAAAATTAGAATACGTCATTTAACAGACAAGTGCCATACCATCCAAATTTCGAATCGCCAATTTAACGTGATAACAAAGAAAAGATATACATTATCATAAAAATCGACTTTAACCTTTGTAACTACATCTCAAAAGAACACTTATTGAACAAGTGAGCGAGCAAGCGTAGGCGACGGAATTGCCGCAATTTGTAAATCAGTTTTACGATTTTTTTACCTATCAGCCAATTAATCACCCTTTGCACATTTAACTAAAATATTTCTCACGTGTCGCAAAAAATGCCAAAACAGAAACACAAATGGGTACAAAACCCATTAATATCACAGACTATAATTTATTCTGAAGGAAACGCTGAATTTAATACGCACACGTGATAATTATCAGGTGCATTTAAAATTGTAATTAGAATAGTTCTATTGCTTTTACAGCAGTAATAACATTGCAACATAACCATTGACGTAATTATTGTTTAGATGAACTTGCCCACAAAAACTAAACAATAAGGATTTGTGGTGATCACAAAAGGTCAACAGCCTTTCGTTCGAGGCCGCAAGTCGATGACGATAATGAGTTGGTGAAATTCAATTCGTCTGACTCGACAAAGAGCTTAAGAAAGTTGAAATTGTGGGATTCATAAAGAGTTTTAGCTAGATCGTTCACGCACATTTGTTGCAAATGCTGACTATGAGTTGAAAAAACTTTCACCAAATAAAATCCCTTAGATACGGACTTAATATATCTCTTTAATTGACTACTACCATTAAAGCATTGAGATACAAAAAAATATGCTTATTAAAAAAAAATTGCAAGGATTAGAAATAAAGTTGAACGAACGACACATCATTACACTATCTTTGCTACGGGCAAATATCGGGATTGCACACTGATATGCGATAGATATATTGTACATGTAAATAAAAGGGTAAAATACACATTTTATCTTTTTATCTTGGCATGGCGAAGTGACAACATTGCACCTGATGGCAAGTGCACTAATCGATACAATTATGACCTGTTTGAAACCGGATCCACGCTGTTCCTCGGACGCGGTATCCTTCCATGTATTACCATTTCGGGGTTTATGTCTTATGGACACATCTGCCTATGCTCTTTACTTATATACTGATAAGTCAGTATATAGTACCATAGCACTATAAATCTAAAAATAATAGAATCAATAAAGAATATATCCTAAATAGAAAACACACACTTTATAATTTGTTTCTTATTAGCTGTTTTATGCAGTTTAGACTTATTTTCCGTTGAATTAAAAAGCGAAATATGTAGTGTATTTCAAACAACACAGTCAGTAAGTCGTATTTGTAATAAGATCAAGTTTACTTATATCAATATACATAATTTAATATTGTTTGTAATCGTTCTGTTTGCGTTTCACAATTATGTATTGCAAAAAACTAACCAGGCAACTATTTTGTTGGTAAAAATCAGCATTACAAGCAGATATTAAATGACGTGTGACGTCACATGTTCGAAAAAATCGAGTACAGATAAAGAGTGGTACGTGTATTAAAGAATATTTTGTCGTATAGTTTATTGACGTAACACAATACGTATAGAACTTACATAATAAGAAATTACTACCTATTCGTAAAAAGACTACAAGAATAATAAAATTTTATACAAAGTGAGGTACTCACTGTATATGACATACCTATATATGATAAGTACTGGTCAATTACTACGATCTCATAAAACGTGATTAGATCCTCTCATTAAGAACAACGTGATTGCTTCCTTTAATCAACTAAATTGAACTCTGATTACGATCCTATGCTCGATTCCATTAGTCGTTTACACAATTCAATTCGAGATTATACTAACTTATATTCTTCTACTTTGCGTAGATAAATAATTATCACGAAGAAAGCAGAGAAAAATAGATAAATTTATAATCGTTAAATTGTCTCATTTACAACAATTAATTACGAATTAACTGTGTTTAATTCTGCTCAAGGAATACTTAAAGTATAGCACAAGATTTTTTTATCATGAAATCCGGCCCTTATCGGGAAAGACAATTTTACATTCAACGTAATAACACATTCCGGAATCAATACCAACTAGGCTTACACGTTGCACCCACCGGCAAAGAAACCATTCTCATCTCGACGATTTATCGCACCCAAACCTTTTTTATAAGTAATATAATGGCACCTAAATAAGTAAGTAAAAATAAAATACACTAAAACTTCCATCATTTGCGTGTTTACGGAATGAAACCAGACATTAACATCTAAAGTAGTTTCTGTTTATAGTTCACCGAGTTGATTATAAAGCATAATGCAAAATAGTCGAAACACATGAACTTGTATTACTGGCACTTAACATTTCGTCGGCTCAGTCTCTTCAGCAATCATAATAATTACCGTGAAACTGAAAACAACTATCGCGATAAGCATTTTTAATTTTAGTTTCAGCTAAATTCAATACGAATGTTGCTTCGATGCTAATACCAATCACGAAGCTGAACTGAGAAATGGAAACAAGAAGAATTGACCTACAAAAGCAACGGACTAAAACATTACAGTTCTCAATTAAGCAAACTGTATTTACTTACCTACTGCATTGCATTGATTTCTAGCTGTATCTGCGTATTATGGGCAGGAATATATATTTTTATTATAAATGGTTTAGGTAAGGTTAATTTAATTATATCAATAATAATAGTTGTCAGCGAAAAAAGCAATACCGTAGCACTGTAATGACGTTCCATTTTATTCCCATTTCATTTTAACTTACGAGTCCTCCGTTAACTTATAATATATCTTGTGTCTTCAATATTTTAACTATCTTGCCATATTGTCTTATAGTCGATAAGCTATATATGTTATGTTATGGTTGTCTGTTTCAACAATTGTTTCACCAATCTTATGTAGATACTAAGTCTACGTAGACTTGATCACGAAGGCCGAGATATAAAAAATCTATGTGAATGGCCATAGAATGCCCTAGTGTAAAAATCTAATTGGTATAGTACGTACCGTATTATATTATTGAGTTCCATTGCAACGTTTTATTCAAAGATTAAAAAGAACACGTTGATCGTGCTCTTCCATCCTGTCGATAGATCACATACCAAGATACGCCTTTTCAATGTTTTACCTGTCTGTTTGTTTTAGATGTCACTTACGGACAAAACGGATTCACTGATGTCACTCAACACTAAACGTTTTCATTATATTTTCCCTCCTAACAACCCATCACTACTGTAACAAATGTATTCTTATCTTCAAAACGTTGCATAGTCCTGGGAATTATGGCTCTTGTTATTAAGTATACAATTTCAATAACTCTTTTTTTGCATAGCATATGGAGCAAGAATGTATTTTTGTGATTTTAAATTTCAAAAATAACAATTAAATTTTATTGAAATATTCTATTTTATTGTATTGTAATAAAATATTCTATGCATAAGGATTAACCACCCATTACCCATTTAAAGTAAGTATAATTTTTTTGAAATAATGTATTTTTTATTACAAACTACGGCATTACGCATATTAATTTAACTGCATTATAATGATATGGACTACCTTATGGTGTGAGTGCGTATGCGTTGTGTGATCTAGGTGTCCTGGGTTGGATTGTCAAAGCAGGTTTTTCCATTAGCACATTCGCAGCGGCGTGGAGTTTGGAATTGCTCCCGAAAACGATAAAGAGCTCGTTGCTTGTTACGTGGGACGAAAACAAAATCAGATAAATACAGGTGCAGAAATGCATCTCTTCTACCTCTTAAGGGAACGAAGGCGTGAGGTTATATATTAATGTATGATTTGGATCTCATTAAGTCTAATCCATTTTACATCCATTACAAATCTTTATAACATTACAAATAATTTTGCATTTACGCGGAATTTTGCAAGCAATAACAAATGTGTTTACATACATATGTGCATGACACACTTTCAGATCCGAGCACGTGCTTTCATTCAATTATATTGTATGTTTACACTTAAGTAACGTGCAAATTGTGCGGTCACGATAATGTAATGTCGTGAGTCTGAATCTTGAATGAGTGTTTCAGAACTGACAGACAATGCTACGATGATAAAGCTTTCTAGAAAATATGGTTTAACTAATGCGTAATAGTTCACTTCATTTGTCTAGCAATCCGCAACAGTTAACGAGATGGACTGAGTTGATGGACTGCCTAAGCCCCATTAGTTCTAGAGAGGGCTCGCGTAGTTTTTGTGAAAATAAAAAATAATGCTAATTGATAATATAATTTACGTAGAGCTCCTGAGATAACCTCAAAAATTAATGTTCATAGGTAATATGCTATATGTATATCAAATAGTTCCCGAGTTGCCATCAACCGCTTTTAACAAGATGTAAGAATCTGCATTTGAACATAATATATTTTTAGAGTTTAGGTACAAGTGTTTCAAGAATAGAATACTTCATTTTTATAAATGCCAGTATCATTTTGAAACTTTATGAAGGCTACAAGTGTTTACTATCCGGCACAACTCGGTTTTTGCAACGATATATAAAAGAAAAAACAGCTGAGTAAACAACGCCTTTTAGAACCGGTTTTAAATATTGCATCATTCATACCAATCGGATTATCTGTACAACTTGAAAATATTATCACTCATCATACGACTAAGTAAGTCTCAAGCAGGGGTCTAATATTAACCTATTTGCCATGGTTACATATGCCATAGAAATCATACATTAATTAAAGCACTTACAGAATATATTAATTTACTTCAAGCATCACGCGATATTTGATCATTAGAATTCATTGAAATGAAAAATATCGAATTTAATCCGGCGCAAAATTTTAGTAAGTAATTCCTCTGGATTAGTTGGGCGTCTAATCGAGAACGGGGATTTAGCAAATTTCATTTGCAGGATTAAAAATTACCATCAAGTCTCAGTACCTCGAAGATTGACTTTGACCATCAAATTTATCATAAAGCATCGCCGAAAATCCAATTTTGATAATTCACAAGTATGGTTAAAAATAAAGATACCATTACTTGACACAAACTACCCAAAAACCTTTACTATCTAATACATATTATAAGCTTATTACACTGTTAGATGGTTGTTTTCAATTGAAAAAATACTAAGATAAAATCAATCAAAACCAAAAAAAATCACTATATCAGTCGTTTTTTCAATAAAGCCACTTTTATTGACAACCTTAATAAACTAAACGCCTTATATTCTGCAGATTAACGAGGACTGAATTTTATATAAATTTGCTAAAGTGCCATCATCAAAATTAAAACATAATTTACATCAGAATATAATAATATTTCACTATTAAAACCACTACTACGCTTTAAAGCTCGTATAGTGTAAATCGATATTTGACGTAGGGTACGCGACACCGTCGGAAAATCAATTTGCCATTAATTACAAAGGATGCTATTAAGTTCCTTGTTAACTCCATGACAGGGTACAATCTGTGTTTAATTACTGGGCGACTGCCTCTATTGTAATGATGTGGGCCGGGTTTCAACGAGCCAATACTCTCTACTTATGCCCCGTTTGATGGCCTCCAATTTGTAAAGCGAAATTTTGGGGAGCTTCTAGTTATCATTATAAATAACTAACTCACTAGTCCTCTTACTGAGACGTATTTTGTAGAAAATAAGCCTCTATTCAACCGTGCTGTCATGGCAAGAGTTTGGTATATAAGTAATTTAATACCATGGTAGATCACAAAAATTAAAAACACTAATGTCAAACTTTCATATATCTAGATTTCCCAAGATTGTTAACTTTTCCTTCCGAGAGCGTCTATAAAGTTGAAAGGAGAAGTTTTTTAATCCGAACAATAGCACTGAAAAAAGAGGTTTTACATTTCAGAAGATTTATTAACAACTTACTAGGCTGACCCCGTAACTAGGCTGTGATCCCGTCTACCTGAGCAATGGATGTTTTATTGTCCAGTTATTCTCTATTATGTAAGTCGTACAATCTTACGACTAATAAATCATTCACTATGACACTGCGATGGCGAGTAGTCCCTAAGCCTTCAAATAATATTTATTTTACGAAAAGATAAAAATAGAGTACAGTAAGGATTTATTTAATAAAAAGAGACGCAAACCTTTTAAGAATATTTCCTGTGATGTTGTATTGGAAAAAGTATATTTCTTATAAAAACGTACGACTTAATAAAAATATACAACGACTCAGTAAGAGCAGGAGGAAAGTAATAAAAAATTATACGCTTTTTGTTATACCAGATTTATATTTTTGATTTAAGGTTATTAGAAGATTTATGCCTTGTTGATCACGCTGCACAAGTGTGTGACCCGTAATCGTTTTATTTCATATTTCCAAGACCTGCACAGCTATTGAGTTTTGCAGAAGGAAATTCTCAGTAATAGTATCGAGGGCAAGTTTGGAAAACGTGGGTGTGGAAACACACTTCCGACTTCTGCCCCTCGGGTATACTGGCCGGAGTGAGCGTGTATAAAATTATTACTAAAACATCGATACCTGTGAAAGTTACCTACTTCATGTATTTTAAAGTGGAATAAAATATGTAGGAATTGTGTGATGTAAAGTTATAAACAATGACTCGTTTTATTTATAAAAGTCAAACAGATTACTTAACTAAAAACATTACGTTCTTAATATATTACAGTCAAGGTTTTAGTCCTAAATTTCTACATAAACCTGTGTAACCAGATTTAAATATTTAAGACAAGGAAGCATAAAACGGTTACATTTTATAGGGCCGATGATAGATGGTTGTCGGATGACGTCATGAAACTCCTATAGGGAGGATATTCGCCAGTTAACGTTGACCTTTACTAAGTAAACGGATGGAGATTATGAACCTAGTTTGCGTCAATCTTCAACCTTCAGTTTCGTAGAGAACGTAAATATATGACTCGACTTGCTTAAATTTAGTTAAGTCGTATGAGTACCCTCGTTAATAGTAACTACAGCTGTTTATTCGTTTTCTTAACGTAACTTTCTTCTTGCTTAATTCAGTTATTAGTAAAAAATCATAAAATAATTTTGTAGTAGCGACACAAAATTCATCCACTGACATAGTATTATGTAGGATAAAAATGGGTCGACACGGGGATTTTTCGCCGTACCTACAACATTTACGTTATAAATTTTTCTTAACAACTTTAGTGTGATGCAAAACATATAAGAATCTTTTATATGACCGATATTAATATATCACATCCAAAAGAAAAGGGAAAAATCAACCGAACAAAATATTTACGATTCAATGAAGCGGAAAAATTTTTCGATAAACCAACCCGACTGCCTGAATATGAAACAAAAGACAATCTACAAGACGAAGATCGGCTTGCGGTTTATTCAAAACAGTTACAATGAAACCACGAATTCTAGCTATAATAGATTTTGCAAGTAATCAATGCTTAATGATCCTGTTCCGTTACCTCAAAAATGAGTTAACTAAAGTCCGTGGCCTGTTGAGGTCAGTGTCCCTACTAGTTTTTATGTGGATATCAAACATTCATAACACACGAGGCAATCTCAGGCGTAACTGTTACTCAGGCCTCAGATCCACGTCTGACCTTTTTGTCCTTGTTCTGTGACACTTTAATGTAGGCCACATACATGTCCCCACTGAAACGCAGGGCGTCAATCTTTTTGTAATATTTCATCAAATCCCTTATACGTGATTTTCATTTTCTCTAAGACTGACACTTCGTGGTTGGCATGAGATCATTATAAGATTATGTTATGAGCGTTTTAGAAATATTTTTAGACTAACTCAAAAAATACTTTATAAAGTGTCAGAAAAAAGAAGAAATCCAGATACAACAAAGGATATTTCACCCTAAAAACAATTATTTAAGATCAAATTTAGGTCATCTTTGAAATTACACGAAAACCACAATATAAATAGTGAAGTTCTCTATTTTTTACTATTTTCGAAAAAACAATACGAATTTTCTTTATCAAAGTACAGGGATTGAGTAATCCGTAATGCGTCACGTTCGCGTTGGTTGGGAAAACCATTTTTTTCTTAACAAACATATCATCAACGTTAATATGGAAGGCTAATAATGAATAATCGCAGCGTCACTGGACCTATTACAAACGAGAATGAAATGCTAAACGCTTCTTCATATTAGCAACAAGATGTGAAGTCGTTAACCAAACACTACTTAAACGCAAAGATTTAATGACCACACAACATAAATATGGTCAGCTGACAGTCACATTTTATTGAGTTTAATTTTCATATTACTACAGTTATTCGCAAACTACCTCTGGTTATACTAGGTTATCGACTTGAAAAACATTTATTATGTTGACTGTTATTACCTATAAATAATTGACGATTCTTTTCCATTCTGATTCAAATATGATATCTCGATTATGAATATTAAAGCATAATATTATGATGCTCAAATATTTTATGAAGTCGTTAAAAAGAGGTAAATGCATATGAGAAAAACTGTAAGGTCGTAGCAATATACGGTAGAAAAGCGGAGGCGAACGAATACGCCACGTCGTCGGAACGACGAGCTGCGAAATAGGTATAACTTTATTTCCACAATAACTACACTTAACCTAGATACATATATATAATATAAAAAGTGTGGTAAACGAAAAGAAGATTTATGAGCATGGTTATACAGCTACATGTATATTTCCATCTGCCTAGGTAAAAACCATAAACAATGTGTAAAACTCACCTTCGGGCCCCATGGAATTGCGTCCATTTTCAGACGATACACAAACAAACGTTGGTATTTAAATTTAAGAGATCTTCGTCCACCAATTATATTAACAATGTCCCTTATGCATTTATAGGAAAATAGATGAAGGAATAGGCTATTTTCCATTCTTATTGCAGCGACGTTTAGTAACTTTGTTAATTCCATACCTCTAAAATAAAGATAACTTATACTAGATAATATAATACCAAACATGCAGTCCAATCACTTAGTCAGTCAATTCACTCTGCATGAGTTTACCGATGTATTCTAGGAACATAATTCGCTCGAAATTGGATATGTGCCGGGATAGAATTTGAGCAAAATGGGAATGCATTCGTTTTGTATGCAGACACATTGAATAGAAAATATATTTACATCAATGTACATAGTTTTATATGAATCATTAATACGCAACTTCGAAATCCTGTCGAGATGTTTATGCCTCTATAAACCACTAATTTTTGTGAAGTTGCTAGTATGCTGAAACTAAAGCGATAAATATACCAACAATTAAAAGTCAATGAACAATATACGAGGTCATTAGGTAAGGTAAGGACGCTATTTATACATTATTGGGAAGGAAAACCCAAACTCAAAATGTGTGCTAAGTTATTTATGTAATATTAAAACAATTGCATTTGCCAAGTAATCAAATACTTGTCCTGTATTGGAAACCAAAACATCTTTATACTTATAGTAGAACCATCCTTACTTAAGTTGCAATAGAATGCACATGAAGAGTGTAAAGCTTAGATGTTGCCTACGTCCTCGTGGGGTATCCACTGTGTCAGACCACGGACGTGATGTAATAAGTAATAACTCTACCGTTGCGTTTCGATCAGCGACCAATATTGCCAGCTTCATTCCTTTCTCTTTATATCATTCAATTCTTTTTGATATAACATTATTAATCTTTGCTTCTTATCATTGTTCTTGAGTTGTTTTACTACGAAAACAAAAATGTTATCAACGTACATTAACCTACATTTTAGCGTGAAAGTAAAATTATGTAAAGTACACATGTAGGTACGAAACAAAATATTTCAGAGAGCATTTGCAATTTCCGAGTAATGTTAGCTGAACATGCGGTGCGACGTAATATCACATTTCTGGATTTAGGTAGATTTTGTGCGGGGCCAACGTATGAAAGCTAAATGCAAGCGCACGCTTTCATAATTCAACGTCAAATAAACAGGTCCACGTGACACAGCTATGATTTTACCATATAAGGAAAGTAAATGATAACAAATTAATACTTCTTATAAATGGTACATTTGTATTCTTTTTCCTTAAACACACAAAAAAGGATAGAACGGAGTTGAAGGAAGTGACTTAAAAATAAATGTCTAATTTGCCTTAATAGACAAAATTAGAAGATTCTCTATAAGTACTATCTGCTCTTGTGTAATAAATTATATAATCGTCTATAGAGCGTATATTTCCACTAAAAAAATATAGCCCAAAATAATCGGAACTTAATTTTTTTCTGATTTTGTAACGGTAAACTATTAATTATATTGATAAAGCGTTTACATAAACTGATAAGTTTTTAATTTAAAACTCAACAGAAGTCAGAATAGCAGTTAACTGAATAACAATTGCTAACTCATCTCAGTAACCGGAAATCAAAAATAGACGGTAAAGCTGGTAAAAAAAACTATTTTCAAGATCTATGAAGCATTTACAGTTTTACAACACTAGAAATGTATTGAATATCTTATCAAAGGAATGATAATGTTGAAGGTTTACTATATACATCATATGTTACGCCAAAAATTGGAAATTAGTATTAATATACTCGATATACTCCTAATGCATAAACCGGTGCACATAACGTTTAATACATTATACACAGAATCGTACATTAGAGGATGCACTATATCATATCTTGGTGAACTAATTTATAATAGCTATATAAAAAAATTTGGTCATATATCATGCAATCGGATAGATCAATCTAGCTCAAGTTTCCACAAAATATATGCAAGAATCTCATAATATTTTTAATGACATAATTGACATTACCAAAAGACATTCATATAAATCTCATTATATAGTCCATTAATTTTATTTACACTGCTTTAATGTTTATTAGTATAAATACTAGTTTCTATATATTTTAACAGAAGCAGATGACCTGTTGTCCTTCTCATTTTTCAAATAATATGTCAAAATTCGGAACACAGATTTTGGCAGAAAATTAGTAGAATAATAAACATATGTACATACGAAAACATAACCCAGTCAACTCACAATATTTTTTGTAAAATACTCCGAATGGAGCGGCACACATTTTTCTATCGAAGTGAGAATTCCGTAAGCAGTAACATTTGATTAAAATTAAATATTTCCCATTTTAAAAATAACCGAACTAAAGTAAGGTGTCCGATAATCCGCACTAGGGCAGCGTGTTACGATAAGACCTAAACCTTCCCAATTGTAGAGGATGCCAGTGCCCAGCAGTAGGACGTACTTGTTTTTCTCCAATTCATTTTTTGACTTCAATAAAGAGTAATAAAAAACAAAAACGATTATTATAAGACCATTTCAAAGTCTATCCACAGCAAAAAAATTATCACTACCTATTGTGAGAAAGGACGGGCAATATTTGGTTTCAATGTTTTATTTGCTCTTAATATTAAGATGGTACGGTGCTGTGTTCATTTGTGTGTAGACTCGTTCCACGACCTCAAGGTTGTACATTTTATTCCGAACACGTATTGTGGTTCTGGAATTAAGACCAACGTCAATTATTCGCCGCCGGCGGAGCTATCGGGAAGAAATCTGCATACTTTAAAAGGCTTTTGGCAACGTAGTAAATGCTTGTCGGCATTTAAGTGGTTAGAATACTATACTCAAATATTTTAATAGTTAATGCGAAAATCCAATAATGTTTTAAACATAAATAAGTTACGACTACTTAAGTGGTGATACATAAATAACATAAAACCAATTTGTTGCTAGGTACAGAGTTGTAATCTTATTCAACAAATTTAAATGTTAAAATTCCAAGGCCACCATACTTGTATTATTCGCATATCCATAGTGTGTCAACTCATGCGTCGCTGGATGCGAACCCATCTGTTTTGTAAGATTCACCATCCTATATTAACTTTACAAAATGTATCTCTTCACAATGTAATTCAACGAAGATAGAGTTATCACTAAACAACGGACAAACGTTTATAGTAATCATTGGTTAATTGTAGTACTAAGGTTTGTAGTACTACAATTAACCAATGATTACTATTTTGAAAAAAAAAATCCTTTTTAACAGTCTGCAAGACTACCTGAAGTGAAAAGATTTTCATTATAGCTGGCAAATTTCATATTACAAGCGAGGGAATACCTATCAGATACTCTTTAATTATAATATTAGTTTGCTGTATTGTTGATATTTTCCATGATAATAGATAAGAAAATTTAATCACAGATGGAAAATCCATAAATCCTGGCATTAATTATCTTAAATCCCGAAGCATGATAGGCGTATCACCTATGGCTTTAACGTAATTAATTTGAGTCAAAATTTTGTAACAGGTCGTGAGAGATGTAAGAGCCGCTTTATTTCCTAATATCAGTGAGGAAAAATGCGTACTTAGATAACGTTTTGTACAAGCTGACTGGTACCACGATTAAGATAAACCTCTTATGGTTCGATGTTTAAGTCCGAATATTTTTTATCTTTCCTCGGGCATACAAACATTACACAATTATATTGTTCAATTGTATTATGTTATCATCGTGTTAATTAACATTTCCTACCGGCCCCTGTGTCTGACTTCATGTAAATATCCCTTCTAGAAGGACGTATGTAGATATCCTCTATTTTTCTATTGCCTTTTACGACTTGTCCAGATCTCAATCTAAATAGGGGCATTCCTTTTGAAGTATTATTAGAAATATAACCAACAGTAACTGAATTACATTCTTCCAAAAAGTAATTAACTTGGCTAGGTGTTATAAAACCCGAAATTTTAATTCAATTTAATACGATAAGAAACATTAAAATTCCATTGGCCTTACAAATAACAGTTTTCTAAGACAGAATAAGTAAAAGCCACTAAAATGAAGGATTATCCCAATCCATCCACTCATCGCAAACAATATGACCCAATTTCCAGATATCATCCATCACTTCTCTAAGAGACCTATGGACGGCTACAGGGACCACGCGGATATTAACGGGAAGTCGCCTTATAAGGCTCGGTGGGGTTGTGAGACGACGGATATGATAGTCTATCGTGACTCGCAAGTAAGAATTCAATTAGAAATCAACTAAAACTGCGGCTGATCATTTTAACAACTTCGAGTGGCAATGATATATGATTTCTAATACATATTACAGAATCAATAAATATTGCTTTTAGACTTTTTTCCCATAGGAATAGACTGTTTGAATTATCGATTGGCTTTAGTTTCTTTTGTACCCCTATTTAGTGCCATATAATAACTATTACTATTTCTTTTTGAAGGGGCTAATAGAACAAGCTATAAAATTAGACGTTTTATGTTTTTTTTTGTTAATAAAGATCCGTATGCCTTCAAATAAAAGTAGAACAGTGCAAAAGAATATAAAAGAAATTGGCACGGTAAATAATTGATGTAGGTACAAGAAAAAAAAGAAAAATAATTTTGCACATGTTTAAAAACGAAATCCATTGAAAACCAAGCAAAATTAGTATTCAGAATATGGATCGGACTTCCTATTTCCATAATTGCTTTTCTTAGCATCGAAAGAACACTAGTATTTTAATTACGATAACACTGAATTCTATGTCAAATTCTAACAACTTAAAATTATATTATGAAATTATCGTTCTAAATAGAACGAAGTATTTGCTCTACTAACACGTTTTCATCCATACATAATATATTTTAAAACTCGCATTAGTCATGCTAAACTAACAGTTCTTTGAAGCGCGAAAAATATAAAACAATGTAAATATAGAACAGGAAACTAATTCATTCACTTATTTACATAATATTCAACATCCCACTCAATAACTCGTTTTTTCTACAAAGTATCGCCTTTAAAATATTGGCCTATTAAATATGCCTTTGTTTCGAGTCCTTGGGGTAAAAAAAATACAGAAAACAATGAGAAAAATAAAGGCAAACGCCGCCCCTTCCGGAAAAAGGAAGAAAAGAATTCTTACTCTGAATTTAAACCAGTTATTTTTTCAACTGGACCAAGCCTACGGTAAGTTAGTATGAATAAAAATCACGAACGATAAATTTCCTTTGCAACTTCCTTAATTGAATGCTAAATATTCAATGTAGGTAAGGAAACCGCTCGGAATACGGAATAGTTGACTACGAGCACCTTATTGTAGCCTATTCATTAAGGAAAAAATGCACATACTATTTATCCCTTTGATTTGAATTTTAATTATTATGCACACTTGTTGCTTCACAATATGACTTTCGGCGAACATATGTTTATGAGTAGAACGTAACATCAGCGTAACGTATTAAAAATATTAATTCAGGCACTCCTGCTTAATTTTTGCTGTTGCAAGATATAAATAATCATTTTGATAATTGGAGCCAATATCTTTCACGATCTGTTCTATCTTATGTTTAGTTTATATTCAATAGTATTATTCATTTAACATTTCCACGGCAAAACGACCGCACTAGCACCGGATTTTTATAGAAATATGACCCAAAAGTTTTAAGTGAAATATTTCTCAATAGTTGATAAAACTACGCCGGCCTATTCCGTAGCAGAAGGACGCAAGCTAATCCCGGATACGACCCACTTGCGAACGTCACTATGACCAAATGTTTACATAACAATACAATAATGTTTTAGAAACGATAGTATAGTTGAGTAATTATTAGTAAACTAACCACTGTGAAGTTTAAAATATGCACAAAGATTTCGTATAAGAACGCCTAAGCGTAATGTTAATACCACTTATGTAAACATAAATAACAATTATTCAAGTTCAATTAGTTAATTGATCAAAATCAATTTGTTCGTAATATATGATTACATCAAACGCGTTCTCGATTTCGAAATGGCTTCTAACAGCATGAGGTCATCTACACGATGCCAACACATGCGTACGTATGCGAATACATTTAGTCAAATGTATTGTTCATTACATACAAACCAAATACTAAACTTATGTCCTTTACGAGGCTGATAAAAACACGCTAAATTACACGGAATTCGTAGGGCATGTTTATTGCTTCTTGGGTTTACTTTGTTTGCGAATACATCTGTTTCATATTACAACTATTTGCGGAGGTTGTCGATAAGTTACGTCAGAAAGGAACATTCCCATGTTACATTGGAGAAGCGTGGGCGATATCATGGGTCGTATTGCTGGACGCTATCTAAACTTATGGCTGCCATCTCCTCATCGTTAAAATGTGTCTCGTGATATTTATCATTTACTTCGCAAGAACTTATGACGCAGGTTCTCGATAATTTTAAGTGTTAAATATATTAACGTAAGTGAAAAAAACGTATAATGTGTTCATTTTATGTTTTACTACACCACAGTTGCTGAATGGGCAATCTTAAAATCGGTATACTACGTCAAATATAGTTTTATAGTTTTTGAAATACAATACATTTTTGCTCACCGACGCTAGAGTAATATAAAACTCGTGAACTTGGTTAGTTGCAAACACCGTGAAGTACTGAGTTACCGTTAACTTTGAGACCGGTCCAGTTGGCTATACCTAATCTTTTTAGGCTGGCATAAAAATCAGTCTGTATTTTTTAATACTTTTTATCTTTCTATTTATTTGTTTTATTTTTATCAATGTTTTTGTTCGTTAATAATGCCATTTATGTTTACAAACTACCAATAGTAGCAATTTTCGTGTTTACCACGATATCAACCTATATACTAGAGCTATTTTATTTTATTTAGACCATACTGCACTTACCATTACCTAATAGTAACTTGTAGAGCCTATTTTTGCAGACACTGTGACTTGTCTTTACACCACGCGGTGTATGAATGATTCAAACTCTGCCTTTTTACGCAAAAGAGGCCCTTAGCGTCATCATTCATTAGGGCGCTCGTAATAAGAACGGCAAATATCAGAGCAACAAGTGAAGGCAACGAATACTGTGATATCGTGCGAACTGATAAAGACAGTGTGCCGAGCCCTACATGGTTTATTGGGGCGAAATGTCTACTCATTAAATACCTACAGATAATGCAGCTATTAGTTTGATAAAAAGGCAATTCTCCAAATGTAACAACAAGATTTATCAATACTATGAACAAAATACGTGCTGTGTGAGTGATGTTTAGATCGTGACTTTGTTGTTTGCACTATATTACATTTTTTAGTTTAATCAATTATTGCAAGATAGGTTTTCAAATTTATATTAAAAATAATAAGAGCTGATCATTATCTATTTCTAATTAAATGGCAATTAGAATATAGATTACGCAAATAATGATACAAAAAGTTATCTGGAAAATCGTATGAACGATTGCGACTAAAACGTAATCAATCTCATAAATGAGACTATGCTATTCTTTATTCATATAAAACATTTTCCTTTCGTTTCTTGGTTTGCAAATAATCCTAATAGCAAATATTGCAGTCAAAATACATACCGAATATTATGAAGAATTATGAGTCTTTTAGCTATCAGACATCGTCACAAAATAAAGTACATAATGCCGAAATTAACTATTCTCACCTACCAACGGAGGCAGTTACTTTTTATTTATAGTTTTTAATTATTTTAATGGTATTCCTTCAACAGAAAATATCGAAGTTGTTAAAAATCCAATAATACCTGATTTTATTGGCAATTCCTTCCTAGCGTTCCACAGGATCAAATGAAGGTAAAATGGCCTGGATGCCATTGCTTTTATGGACTATATCATTCGCATCAGAGCACTTTTCTTTGGTAAACGCAATGGATCGTTTACTACGCCTGGGCTGTAAAAATCTTTAAAAGCAAGTTCATGTGATGCAAATATTTATGAGAAAAGAATAGAATATGAAGTAGGTGTTTAATGAACGTAAGCTTGAAAGTCAAAATAATCATTAATTAAATTATTATGTATACACAGATTGTTATCTCTGTATCATATTAAATTTAATAATTTTAAGTTAAAAAGTTTAATAATTTTAACAAGAATGCCTTTCATTATTGTTGTTGTTAATAATTTAATCAATATCAGAAGGGGGTTTTCGAACTAAGTTTATAAGACCCTAAGACATAAAAGGTGCTTATACTGTAATTTTCTTAATATTTTATCTATGTAAGCCAACTCCAAGTCGTTAAATAATAAATTAAATCAAGCAAATCAAATAATTACAAAAAGAAGAAAAATAAAATATGGAATTAAAATTAAAAGAAAACCAAATACTATGAATGAAAACCTACACATAATCGTTCAGTTCAAATACAAATCTGGAGTATTTTACAAGCTTTTATTTAACTTCACTTTTGTATGTATGTATGTATGTATGTATGTATGTATGTATGTATGTTTGTATGTTTACAAATCTTGCAATGAAGATTTGAACCAGTTCCAATAGACCGATTGTGCTGAAACTTGGTATACCTACGTAACTTGGATGACAATACAATAATATGGTACCATTTTTTTTTTTTTTTTTTTTTTTTTTTATTTGCCTTAGCAGGCAGACGAGCTGACGGCCCGCCTGATGGTAAGCGGTCACCGTCGCCCATGGACTTGGCAATGCCAGGGGCACAGCCACGCCGCTGCCTACCGTGAGGAAAATGCTCTTTTTAAGCCTCGTTTGAAGAAGGCCATGTCATAGCGCTCGGGGAACACCGACGCAGGGAGTTCATTCCAGAGCTTGCACGTACGTGGTAAGAAAGACCTCTGGAAACGCACCGTACGGGTACGGTACGTCTCCAGGTGAAATGGATGAACTCTACTGCGGTGACGGGTGGTGCGATGGTAGAACGGCGATGCCGGTACCAACCCGAACAGTTCCTCGGAGCATTCCCCATGGAACAGCCGGTAGAACACACAAAGAGACCCAAAGTCTCTCCGCAGTCCTAACGGCTGTAGATTCTCCGTGAGATCGGGATCATCGACGATTCGAACGGCCCGTCGCTGTAAGGAGTCAAGTGGGTCGAGCTGGTATTTTGGGGCACCTGCCCAGAGATGCGAGCAGTACTCCACGTGGGGCCGGATTTGCGCCTTGTAGAGCAACAACCTATGACCCGACGTGAAGTACCGCTTGGCTCTGTTCAGGATACCCAACTTCTTACTAGCCAATTTGGCTTTGTCCTCCAAATGACTCCTAAACTGGACTAAGCTCGAAATTTCGACGCCGAGGATCCCAATACTCTCGGAGATCTGGAGAGATACTCCTTGGAACTGTGGCGCTATGACGAATGGATCCTTCTTCGCAGTGAACGCGCAAACTTGTGTCTTCGTAGGGTTGAATTGAACCAGGTTCTTTTCTCCCCATTCGAAAGCCCGCCCCAGAGAGCTCTCGACTTCAGACACAAGTTGTGACCGTCTTTCCCCAACGGTACTCCGAGGGACATTCTGTTGGCCGATGTATCGCGCGTCACTCGTACTATCATCTGCATAGCAATGCATGCTTTCGATAGAAAGCATGTCATTGATATGCAGGATGAAGAGTGTCGGCGATAGCACCGAACCTTGAGGAACGCCAGCGTTAATGGTCATGGTCTCGGAGCAACAGCCGTCAACGACGACCTTGATGCTTCGACCATCCAAAAAGCTGGCGATCCACTTGCAGAGTCCCTCGGGGATCCCATATGCTGGAAGCTTCGCCAGAAGGGCGCCGTGCCACACTCGGTCGAACGCCTTCGCAATGTCTAGGCCGACGGCAATAGCCTCACCCCCACTCTCCAAGGCCTCCGCCCAGCGGTGCGTGAGGTACACGAGAAGATCGCCAGCTGACCGACCGTGTCGAAAGCCATATTGACGGTCATTAATCAGCTGGCGATCCTCAAGGTACCTCAGGATCTGAGTATTAATAACTCGCTCCATGACCTTGGAGAGAAGGGATGTGACCGCTATCGGCCTATAGTTGGAAGGGTCCGACCGGTCTCCCTTTTTAGGGATTGGGTGGACACGTGCAACCTTCCAAGAAGCTGGGACCCTGTTGGTTTTGTAGGACAGGCGGTACAGGCGCGTGAGCACGGGGGTCAACTCAGGGGCGCACGTCTTAAGAACCACCGCGGGGATACAATCCGGCCCACTCGACTTTCGGATGTCGAGAAGCCTGAGCTCCCGTCTGACAACACGATGATTAAATCTGATGTCAGACAGGAGACTCTCACACCTGGGTATAACTGGTGGAGTGGCTCCACCGTCATCCAGGGTCGAGTTCGAGGCAAAGGATTGGGCCAGGAGATCGGCCTTCTCCTTTGCACTATGGGCCAGGCTGTGATCATCCTTACGCAGTGGCGGGAGACTAGGCTGGCAAAAATTACCTTCGACAGCCTTGGCGAGCGACCAGAAAGCTCGACTTCCAGAGGGATAACTTTCTAGTCGCTCGCCAATTCGTCGAACGTGTTCCGCCTTGGCCCTAGCGATAGCCCTCTTGCTAGATCTAGAAGCGGCATTGAATTTTCGCTTCTCCTCCTTTATTTTAGGATCCCGACGTTTTCGGGCTTCCTGCCAAGCCTTAAATGCGGACTGCTTGAGGCGCGCAGCATCGGCACAAGCGTGGTTGTACCAAGGTCGGCTGCGGCGCCCCACGGGTATTTTGGAACTGGGGATGAAAGTATCCATCCCCAGGATTATTGTATCCCTTACGCAGTCCGCACAGGCGTCAGGATCGTCGGAGGAGAAGCAAAGCCGCTTCCATGGGAAGGATGCGTAAAACTCGCGCAGTCCATCCCAATCTGCTGACCTATAACGCCAGACTCTGCGAGTCCCAGTGGCAGAAGGACGACTGGGACGCACAACAGGGGCCCATGAACGAACAAGGCAGTGATCAGATGACCCTAGGGGGGCTTCGATCACCACCTTGTATCCGTCAGGATGAGTAGTCAGCAGAAGATCCAACAGAGAGGGCTCATGGCTCTCAACATCCGGAACACGGGTAGGCTGTGTTACCAGCTGTGAGAGACCATATGCCAGGGCCAACTCGTAGGCAGACCGGCCCGGGAGATCAGTGATCCTGGACCCCAACCACTCTTTGTGGTGGGCGTTGAAGTCACCCAGGACCACCACCTCCGCGGACGGGCACTGCTCGAGTATGCAGCTAGTCCCCACTTGGACGTTCTCAAACAACAGAGAAGACCCCGAATCACTGGCATGGGACCTGTAAAGGCACGCGTATATACGGGTACGACCCCCATAGTCTACGCGGAGCCATAATATTGACAGGTCCCGATGCTCGAGGCCCCGAAGGCGGCGACAACATATATCACCCCGGACGAAGACGCACACCCCGGCTTTACGTACGAATGTATGTTCCAATACGTAGCCGGGGTAGTTGAGGTACGATACGTCGTCAGGGGTAGATATTTGTGTCTCCGTTAAAAAGAGCAGGGCAGGCCGCGCCGTCTCGAGGTGGTGATGGACGGCGTCGAGGTTGCTGTGTAGACCCCTGACATTGCAGAAGTCCACTTGAATTGTGGATTGTTTTACCGCCGTGGGTTGCCTGCTATTTTTCGATTTTCGGGTCATTAAAAAAGAGATTTGTGGGAGGGAGGTGAGGATGGATGCGGTGGGTCCAGAGCGGATCCTTAAAGATAGAACAATGTGAGGCAGCACACGGCCGAATGAGTGGCCTCCGCGAGGCACGGAAGGGCCCCCGGTGCCCCCCCGCGTACAGTCGCCGGGATCCACCCCAGTCTCCCACTCTGGCACGACGACTGCACGACGGGATTTTCGCCGGTTGGCGGGACAGCTTCCCGAGGCGGGAGTTAAAAAGAGAGCGGATCCCCGGGTTCAGGTCCCCTACTGACCGGCAGGCGGCCGACGGAAACCGTTCCCACCGGGTCTCCCTGTACCCCGCATCAACCCCCAAGGCCGCATGCCACCCCAGACACCGGAGTAGTGCCGTTGCAACCCACCAGCACCCAATAAGGTAGGGGGAGGGACAATGAAGGAACGGCTATCCAGTCCTTCCGCCGGAACGCATTCCTGCTTTGCGGTAGAAATAGACTGGACGGTGGTACCAATCCGCTCGGGTTCAACATTGAGTAAATAAATACTCAGTATTAAACCCTACCACCAGTGGTGAGTGAGGGAGGGGACACCAAAGCTGCGGAAAGGATAGTGAATGCAGCAATGGTGGCTCGAGGGGCCGGGGTCGCGTACCCGTGCCATTTTATAAGCCAACCGGACAAGTTGGCAGAAAAATGACCCTCTGACGCTAAACATGACTGACGCTGACCATGGAGCTGGTCTGATGATGAGGTTGGAAGATGACCATAGAAACATCGGTCCTTGTGGACCGATTGAGCTGAAATTTGGTATGTCTTTGTAACTTCGACAACAATACACAAATATGGTATCATGGTGCTGATCTGACGAAGAGTTGGAAGATGCCCATAGGAACTTCGATTTCTGTGGTCCAATTGAGCTGAAATTTGGTATGTCTTCGTAGCTTCGGTAACAATACAAAAATATGATATTATGGAGCTGATCTATTGAGGAGTTGGAAGAAGCCTACAGGAACTCCGATTCCTTTGGACCGATTGAGCTGAAATTTGGTATACCTATGTAATTTCGGTGACAATATAATAACAAGGTATCATAGAGCTGATCTGACGAAGAGTTGGAAGATGCCCATAGGAACTCCGATTCTTGTGGTCCAATTGAACTGAAATTTGGTGTGTCTTCGTAACTTCGGTAATAATACAAAAATATGGTATCATGAAGCTGATCTGTTGAGAAGTTGGAAGAAGCCCATAGGAACTCCGATTCCTGTGGACCAAGTAAGCTAAAATTTGGCATGCCTTTGTATTTTTAGTGACAACATAATAACAAGGTATCGTTGATCTGGTGTCATGAGAAGTTGGAAGGTGCCCATAGGAACACTAGTTTTCATGGACCGATTGAGTTGAATTTCGGTATGACTACGAAATGGATAGACTTAGAAATATTTCCATCTAAAAAGTTAAAAATAAATTAACGGTGAAAAACACATTTTAAAATCAAGCTTTTATTATGCACGAAAAATTAAAAAAATAAACTAAGAAAACATTCATAAAATTCGTAGTTTTTTAAACTTTACAAGTAACAATTTACAAAAGTGTTCGGTTTATCAGTAGAAGTATGATACATAAACATATATTATCTATAACTAGTATATTAATATTCTTAAGTGATTTAAAAGCTTGTCGCGCAATTTCGTTAATGCAAAGACCTCGGCCGCGACGAGCTTTTAGATCACTTAAGAATATTAATATACTAGTTATAGATAATATATGTTTATGTATCATACTTCTACTGATAAACCGAACACTTTTGTAAATTGTTACTTGTAAAGTTTATTTTTAGTAAAGTTAAAGTTATTTTTTTTATTTTTCGTGCATAATAAAAGCTTGATTTTAAAATGTGTTTTTCACCGTTAATTTTTTCTTACATTACTACTAGTGAATAACTAAGGAGAAACCTTACAACCACTAGCGTCAATCCCCTTTGAATACTTTGTACAACTATCGTCATATTCATCCCTTCTTAACAATAAAAATGCAAAATCATATTAAGTTAAGGAATAAAATGGTTTATAAACGAAGGATTTTGTAACTTTATGTTTTCATATAAAGATACTATTTTTCACATACCTATTTATTACAGGGGCATAATAATTGGAACACTATTACACCGTATCCGTACAACATATTATGATTTTGGTATCAAGTACCGAGAACCAAAATCGTCAACATGTAGAACTAAAATTTTTATCTCAGTATATATATAGTATGTTGGCGCTTATTCTGTATTTTTGTCTTTATCGTATACAATTTTAATACTTTTCTATTTCAAGCCAGAAAATATTGTTATTCTTACATAAGTTAAGATAATCAAAATACTTATCTTAAGGAAAAGAACTATGTTGTTTAATTGAACTATTATAAATGAACGTATAAAAGAAAATGATGAAATCACATTACTAATGTTAAACAGACTGCATATATCATCAACTTATACAAATCAATATAGATAATTTCCCATTAAAACTGACGTAATGCTGACGACTGGTCGTAAAAGTTATAAACATAAGCCTTTTCACAACATGAGTAATGTAATATTGCGTCATTTACACGTAATATAGCTAGGCAGAAAGAAATGAATGTCCATAATTATTTATGATAAAACTGTTAATTCAAACAAATGTAAGCGTTATTTAATATAACAAAACTGCATACTGTATCTGATATAAATTGAACTTAAAAAATAGGATTGTATCGAGTTCACTTCATTCTTATCGATACATTTGTAATCAACGCATCACAATTGATTAAATCCACACTGGTTTATTTATTCTAAATATTATGCCTTATAAAACGAACATGTTGTTTTATAGATAAAAGCAACACACGTACCTATCCATATTACTGAGCCCTTTATCTACTTGGTCTTTGGTCTTAGTCGTGTGAAATAAAAAATAATAGAATTTCATTAGATTGTATCCTAAATAAATTCAACGCAAAGATAAAATTACGTAATATAGCAGGAACCTAAATGCTTTCTAATTTCGGAACCTAAAAGAAGTCTATTCAGGCAAACGATCACAGAAAGTACCCTTCCGATTGTTACACGCATGCACTTTCACTATCTAACTCACCAGACTTCACTACACTCTAATATAATCCACCTCAATTATAATAAAAATGCATTTATGCGAATATAATGCAGCAAGTTGTTTATAATATTATACCTACATTCATTTATTTTTAAAAACCACAAACACTAAAATAGAAACACTAATCCCCACGCAAAAATGCCAAATTCGCATTATTGATTCAAAATCGAAACAAAAATCTGCATATTGACACTGTGTATACATGTAATTAATGATCGTAAAGTATTTTAAAACTTTATAATTTATGCAACTAGTTTTTAATAAATTCCAGACTCGTGCCATTTTGAAGTATGTTTATATACACTTCTAAATATAAATATAAGATCATACACGCCCGTGCAGCGGGGTACGGTGATAACAACATCTTATGTATGTTAACGATGTGTATGCATGAGATGCCATTCTTGCGAGATCCTTGAGACACATTCTGTTTTGCAATGGTTTTTCACTCAATTGTTTCACATAATCAATTCAGCGGAACGATCCATTACGTATCTTTGTTTTGTTACATTCACTTATACCTCGTCAAACCAGCCTCTTTAAGGGCAAACAGAGGCACTTTTCAAAGTTCAGAATCGGTAATTTGCTACCATAAAAAAATACGCTTATATCAGCAAGGATAAGCGATGTAAGGAAAACGGGGAAAGTGCGAGTTTTCCACGATGCGCTGATTTGAGTATTTAAAAACAAAATATATCCTTTTGCTCTAATTTATCACCTTCTTGAGCGTAAGATAGCACCAGGAATCAAAAAAGCTTAATTTGCATTTCAAATATATGACGCGCCAAAACGAGTAAAATATAAATTTGGAAATGAAATGGAAAGTGAAATGGAGTTTATTGCTTATTTTGGGGCATCTTAAGTCTATTTTACGCATTTTTATATACATAAGAAACTCAAAAACAAAAATTGAAGAAATATAAAAGTTAGGTACTTTCATTACGCTCGTAAGCTATTATGATCCATTCCATACTAATATTATAAATGCGAAAGTAACTCTGTCTGTTTGTTACGCTTTCACGTAAAAACTACTGCATGGATTTTAACGAAATTTTACAATAATATAGCTTATACATCGGGATAAAAAATAGGATACTTTTTATCCCGGAAAATGTAGTATTCTCGTGGGAATGAGTATTTCTGGATCTACCAAAGCGATTTGAATGAAATTTGGTATAGAGATAGGTAGGGCTTACAGAATTAACATGGGATAATTTTATCCTGGAAAATGTATTCCCGTGGGATAAACATGTTATTAATGCAAAAATCTTTCTGCACTTAACCCTAGAGTCTACGCGAACGGAGTCGCGGGCAAAAGCTAGTATGTTATAAATATGTAACACACATTGTCTAAAAACATACATACGTTTATGAATTTTATACTTTTGTTACACTCATGAACCATACCAAGAAACAAAGAAAAGCATAGAGGATTCTTTATTTACCATCACACAAAAGCTAGTTTCTAAGGGATGTTCGGATTAAAGCCTTCGAAGAATAGAACAAAATGGAAGAAACATAAAAGTAACTACCCCGGCTTGCTACGCCATTTGTTTTCAGCGTGGGCGAGACATCGACCAAGATCTGTAATTGACGAATGATTTATTTGATCCGCAGATCTCATCGAATGTTCTTTTAACTCATTTATCTCGTTTATTAAACGTGCTATAGCGAGGGTAAACGGATTAGTGAGAATTGGATGTTTTTACAAAATAAAACAGTTTTAATTTGTTGCTAATACTTTACTATTTATTAATCTCACTCTCAAATACTTTCACAATTGATTATTCACAATATTGTTAACAGGGATCATTCGCAATTTCTTAGTTCTTTGGTAACAATAATAACAACAATGCATACGTACTACAACTACTATATTAATATTTCGGTGGAAATGTGATGTGACCGATCTAGAGGTGGTTTATTCCGTCCCAGGATTACGCAGTGTTGGTTTAGTCTATTATAAATATCTCACGGAAAATACGTCAAAAAATTCTTGTTTGATTCCTTTTAGAAGTAGTGTAGAAGTTAGTAATAGTAGTGTAGAAAATACTTATGTTATAGAGATACATACAGATGCAGTGTGTGTATGTGTTCGAACCTTTGGTCTGGCGATTACGCATAATAATGCGTTCCGGCCATTTTTTATTACTTCGAAAATCGTATCAGATTGCACGGATTTCCTTTCTTTGTTAGACTGTATTGTTTCAACGTAATGAAAGAATACTTAGTTATAAACATTTAATCAATATTGACTTATTTTTATATTTGTTGTCTCCCGGCCGTCAATTGAGTGAGTTATATAATTACGATTTTTTAAATTGATTATATACACAGGCTAACATATTTTCCCCTATTAATGCCGCTAAAAGATAATACATTTCGAAGACTTCCTCATTTATTTGGGATCCTAATTTCGCGAGGAAATGTGTGTATGTAGTTTCTTATCGATTAAACAAACCGAAGCAAGGTTACATATAATACTGATAACGATTACAGCATTAACATAACAAGTCACGTAATTAGATTTTTGTATATTAAATTGAACGCCCACACTCACGCCTGATCTGCGATGAGATAGACATGCGTTTCTGCACCCACATTACGCCAGTAGTGTAATCAATTTCGCAACAACTCCAGTTTATATTATTATCACAGAACACACACTCTACCTTAATACGCGATTTCTTATCAAACACGTTACTAGCAGTCTCGTTCACGCGTGTGTCTTAGAGCAGTAATTATTTCGGTGTCTGGTTTGATAATAATGGGTTACACACTATTGCTGGAAGACAGCTTAACACGTGTTAGAGGATTATAAATATCACCAATTTCCATTGGCACACCGATATAAACTTCTGATATAAAACATTAAAATATGGAATAGTACAGGGTTTTTTGAGATCCAAACCACGATTTCTATGTCAGCAATACTGGTCTTAGTCATGCTTAATTATAGCTTAACACATTCGCGACTGTACCACACATATAAATTAAATCATACGTACGAGTACTCTACGCCACGAGCAACGGTTCAAACAAGTTTAATGATTGAACTTCGACACATGTTTAATAACATACTATATAGTCTAGTCAACATGTTCAAAAACGTGTTAAATAGAAATAAAGCTCCTAAAAATATGAGCGATGGCTCATTCGATTCGGAATGACGTCTAGAAAAATGTTTTTGAAGGGTATATTAGCACATAAAAAATTGCGATTGTTATTAACAAAATAAAAAAAATAAAAAAGGTATTTAGTTTTTCGTTAATAACTTTAAAAATAATAATATTTAAGGAATTTTGAAATAAGATCCTGAAAGAGGAGAAAATTTCCAATAAAAAAGAATTATTTCCCGGAACTCTATCTATATTATTTATATTATTTTTTTATACTGAAAATAGAGCTCCGCGAGGGCGTTACGGCATAGGCGCCGCCTAAAAAGCCGGTATATCACCTAAAACAATTTATTTTTAATATTAAATGACAATTTAAAAAATTGAAAAAAATTTGGTGTAAAGTAGACACTTGAACGAAAAAAACCTCGGTGACAAAAATTTTTTTTGTCGATTTTTCAAAAAGTTACATCATTGTTAATTAACTAATTTTTTTCCAATCTCTGTTTTTATAAATTACGGCATAACATTTTTAATAATTGATCTAAAAATCTTTTCGCTTCGTGGAGCTCTTCATGTTTATGTACCTTATAAAGTTATGCAAAAAAAAATAATTTAAGTTAATTATTTTGTTAATTATAATTTTTTTAAATGAACTAAAAATGAAATTTCTAAAAAATGTTATTAAAAAAAAATTTTTTTGGTAATGTATTATTATTGCTGTTTTTGCATCTAACATAGGTATTAATTATCATCGGAAAAAATTTTTTAACGTCATTTGTTAAGAAATTATTTATAAACAAATAGACTATTTTGGGACTTAAAAAAAAATCTTTATACCATATTATAGCATAGGTGGAATAATGATTTTTAAAAAAAAAAAAATTCTTAAATATTTTTTTTTATATTTTATAATCGATTTTTTTATATTTCAATTGTTTAAATAATTAGTTCAGAAATTATATTATTCTTAAAAATAATCACTGACCCTTTTCAATAGAATAACAGAGAAATAATTTTTTTTTATAAATAAATTAATTGCTTATTAATTTAAAAATTTGTTATAAACAAATAATATTAACCGTTATATTTTTTTTCGAAAACTCCAAAAAATTACAAAAACAATCATATATAAAAAAAGTTAAGAAAAATTTTTTTTTTGTATTTTTTTTTATTTTATTACAATTTTTTTTTTCTAAACTTTTTTATATATGGTTGTTTTTGTAATTATTTGAAGTTTTCGAAAAAAATATAACGGTTAATATTATTTGTTTATAACAAATTTTTAAATTAATAAGCAATTAATTTATTTATAAAAAAAAATTATTTCTCTGTTATTCTATTGAAAAGGGTCAGTGATTATTTTTAAGAATAATATAATTTCTGAACTAATTATTTAAACAATTGAAATATAAAAAAATCGATTATAAAATATAAAAAAAAAATATTTAAGAAAATTTTTTTTTTAAAAAATCATTATTCCACCTATGCTATAATATGGTATATAGATTTTTTTTTTAAGTCCCAAAATAGTCTATTTGTTTATAAATAATTTCTTAACAAATGACGTTAAAAAAAAATTTCCGATGATAATTAATACCTATATTAGATGCAAAAACAGCAATAATAATACATTACCAAAAAAATTTTTTTTTAATAACATTTTTTAGAAATTTCATTTTTAGTTCATTTAAAAAAATTATAATTAACAAAATAATTAACTTAAATTATTTTTTTTTGCATAACTTTATAAGGTACATAAACATGAAGAGCTCCACGAAGCGAAAAGATTTTTAGATCAATTATTAAAAATGTTATGCCGTAATTTATAAAAACAGAGATTGGAAAAAAATTAGTTAATTAACAATGATGTAACTTTTTGAAAAATCGACAAAAAAAAATTTTGTCACCGAGGTTTTTTTCGTTCAAGTGTCTACTTTACACCAAAATTTTTTCAAATTTTTAAATTGTCATTTAATATTAAAAATAAATTGTTTTAGGTGATATACCGGCTTTTTAGGCGGCGCCTATGCCGTAACGCCCTCGCGGAGCTCTATTTTCAGTATAAAAAAAATAATATAAATAATATAGATAAAGTTCCGGGAAATAATTCTTTTTTATTGGAAATTTTCTCCTCTTTCAGGATCTTTTTTCAAAATTCCTTAAATATTATTATTTTTTAAGTTATTAACGAAAAACTAAATACCTTTTTTATTTTTTTTATTTTGTTAATAACAATTGCAATTTTTTATGTGCTAATATACCCTTCAAAAACATTTTTCTAGACGTCATTCCGAATCGAATGAGCCATCGCTCATATTTTTAGGAGCTTTATTTCTATTTAACACGTTTTTGAACATGTTGACTAGACTAATATAGTAGTAGCTACGTATACCTACGCGGACGCTGATTATGTCGGTTATCATTTCCACGTCATACGCTTCTATTGAATTCATGATACCTTAACATAATTTAATCATTACACTTAAATCATTTTAGCAAATAATCTCTTATTAATCTTGAAACACGTGATAACTATAATTTGCCGAGATGGTTGTCGGTGGTTCGAATTCAAGGACAAGTATTATCGCTTTGTTTAACAATGAAGTAAGAGATAACGAGTGATACGACTTTTTTTGTATTTAGCGTCTAAAGGAATACCCTCACGCCTAGACACCATATTCAACTAATTAGCTGTTAAATTAATAGCTGTATTACTCATTTGATAAACTCGATCTGCTAAGTACGAACGTTGAACCAGTATGATATGTACTACTATCTTTAAAAGCGACATCAGCAAACTTGTTGCAAAAGGAACAACTTTCTTTGAGTGAATTTGCCGCAGGCCCAAACAATTTTCATTCTCCCTTTTCGCTCCACATTCGTACAGTTGTTCAAAAGCTGGCAAAACGTCAACGATTCCCAAGGTTTTGTGGGAGTTAGGAGTGGCAGTGATTACTTTCCATTAGCTGAGACGACTACTCATTTAGGTGCCGAACCTGATCATAAAAAAGAAGTTGGTAAAATTACAAAACATTCTATTTTTGACTAGTTCGAATCCAAGAATTGTTACATGACCTAACTTTAATATAAAAAATATCATTCGAGTCCGGCTATACAAGTCTTGTCCCTTACTACAAAATTATGGGGTGTTTCAGTTATATAAGCAATCATATTCATGGTGATAAAGCTATATCTATTGGATTTATTCATATTTTGCAATATTCTTCTTATTAATTAAATACTACAAGGACAGAATATAAAACACAACATATTATATTAGGTGTACAACTTTGCTTCCGCCGTTTTTTTCCGAAATTCGAGGCTTTGTTGTAAAGAACTGGTTTAACATTTATGATTCAAAGTATTGTCCATCGTTGGCCACTACTTTCTTCTATCTTTCAGACAGCATATGAATCCCGAATCGAAAAAACTGGTCATCTTTTGAAGCGATCCACGAATCGATCCAATTTTGTACTTTTTCAAAAGACCGTAAGTGCTGGTCAGCCAGGCTGTGTGCTATTGATCCAAACAAGTGGTATTCCGATGGAGCATCATCTGGAGAATACAGCGGGTGGGGTAGGACTTCCCATTTCAACGATACTAAGTATGTCTTGACCACTTTTGCAACATGAGGCGAGCTGAAAAATTCCTTTATCATGTCTCTCGTTGTATTGGGGCCGTTTGTCCTTCAATGCTTGACTCAAACGCATCAATTTCGCTCGATAACGATTGCTTGTGACTGTTTCAGTCAGTTTTAACAACTCATAATACACAACGCTGAGCTGATCCCACGAAATACTGAGCATGACCTTAGAATCGTGAATTTTCGGTTTGGCCGTCGAAGTGGAAGCACATATGGGATATCCCCATGATTTTCTTTGCTTGAAATTATCGTAATGAACCCATTGTTCGTCCTCAGTTACAATGCGTTGCAGAAATCCCTCCCGTCTTTGCCTTTAAAGCAGCTCTTTACAAGCAAACAAACGCCGTTTCACATCTCTCGGCTTCAACTCGTACGATACCCAATTTCCTTGTTTCTGAATCATCCTCTTGACTTTCAAGCTTTTGAAATAGTTTGTTGCATCACTCCCAATGATCCTGCCAATTCTTGTTGCGTTTGACATGAGCCTTGATCAAGTAATGCCTTTAATAATGCATATTCGGAAACCTTCTCTCTTCCAACGCCATGCTGGTCTCCGACGTCAATATTACCGTTTCTGAAGTATGGAAACCACTCTTGGCATGCTCTTTCACTAGTAGAGGCATCATCATTGGTATTTCAGAGCATTCGATGAGCCCCAGCCGCAGATTTCTTTAAATTAAGGCAGAAGATTAAAACCTCCCGCAAATGACGAGAATTTGACTCGTAAGTTGACATGTTTAATCGAGAATAACTTTATGATACAAAAACAAATTGACTAATATTTTAATGGCGTTATGTTAACAAATACCTAAGCTTATTATATGTCATCTATGATTTATCTATTTCGACTACCACTTACCGCTACAGCGCATATTAGCAAAACGGCGGAAGCAAAGTTGTAGACCTAATACTTTTTCTTATAAGATACGAATTACTTTAACTTCTTGATAAAAATGCGAGTATTTATTGAAGCAACAGTACGGCATTCATAAAAGCTGTTAATATGCCTCTTTACGGTCGGGTCAGCCCTTATATCGTAATAACGTTGACTTAGTCCTAATAGGAAACATTAAAGAGGTTTTATTATCTTAGCAAGGCGTTGTCGATCGTTTGCCAACTCTCTAGCTGCTTTTAGAGATAATGTATCCCTTTCATAAATGAATAGATGTTAATATTAGGTAAGGTTAACATTGTCGGCTCTTTAGACAAGAAGGAATAGTGTAATGCATTCATGTAGAATTAGAAAAATTATAAAAATCATTACAAATTCATTCGCTCATATTTTCAGTTATTGCATCATGATCAGAGTAATCTCTACTTGCATATACCTGCTTCAAAAGTCTTACATAAAATTACAATATAACTGCCGCAATTATTTCAAAAAGAGTTATTACAGCTAAGAAACCTAGAATTTACTTCCATCTACTATTATCTTGGTAATCCAGCTAAACATATTGGATTCTCTGAACAGCTGTTAAATGCAAAATGTAACTCGAATGTACCGCAAAAATATATTTATTGAATTATTGTAAACAACAATAGGATAATTATTATACACACTAATCGAACTAAAAGCAGAGAAACATATTCAGGACTACTCAAAATATACTACTACACAATGATTTAGTGCGAGGCACTGAGGGCGATGATCGTTGCCCGGGCAGATACGAGAAACCATTAACCAAAATAGAAACACAAGAACAATCAATCATATTCAATGATTGACACTGTTTTTCTGAAATCGTTTGCACAAGATCCACTGGAAGACATTCAAAAACCCGCAAAAGCTATAATTATAATTAATGACAACATTAAGCTGGTCCTCGAAACCAACTCAAAAAATGATTGCATTGGAAACCTCATCATAAAGATCTCGTTGCGGAACTCATAAAATATAACTTTATTATTTTGCCAGTTAGGTTCATTATTCGGCGGAACATCTATCACAGGACATTTCCCATTGCCTTAAAGCTTATAAAATTATGTTACTCCATTTGCCATACAGTTATAAAGCTGAATTTAAATCAGTACCTGCATATACTGTAATGTTAAAATACCGAAAATTCGATTTCGGAAATAATTTGTTAGTTGTTGTTAAACCTACCACATAAATGCCATAAAGATTTCTGCATCAACCCATTATAGAGCATGGTTAGATAAGAAACATTTGTTATCATATAGTATAGTTTAACTCCGAATAAAACGTAGATAACACGTAAATATTCATGCGCTAATGAATAAGCTAAACGAGTGAGCTAATGTAATATAGAAGAGCAATGGAAGACGGATTGAGTAATGATGACATGCGTAATTAATGAATTCCAAGAAATAATCTTTGCTATTCAATGCAATAGAAAAGGATAATGTGCTGACGCTAATTACTAGAATAATGGCAGAAATATTCATAACAATACAACTAGCAAAGATCTCCATATGGCGGATTTTATCTGACTGCACAGTTATCATCGTAAATGGCGAACATAAAAAATAAATATTCGAAACTAGTTCGGAACAATAAATTTAAACATTATATTTACAAGAAGCAAGCGCATCTTTTCAGGCCACTGCACTCAGTAACGAGAAAATCTATTCTAACGTGGCTAAAACTTGCCCCAATTTTATTGAGGTCACAAGTCGATACCAATATTCTAAATAGTATACACAATAAAATGTAAATACTTGTTGACACGAGCTGGCAGGCTGTTATAGGCTGACTTGACTAACCTGTTTTTACATTCAATCCAAACTCTTTAATACGAACTCGATACACTGCGGCCGGGCAACTTTGCTGTTGTTTTTAGACTCGTCACGTAAGATACTTCAATGTCGTAAAAACAAACAAATTCCGTAATTCTATTCGGTGTAATAAGTTAAAAACAACTTCGTCCAACGCTTCATTATTATTCAAAGAACGTATGCATTATTAACGTCAAAGTGTAAATAATATTTGATTACAGGTTTTATTTTTTTATTCAAAATTAATTAAATGAGCATATAAATCATCGGCAAATGTAAAACGGCAATTTACAAACAAAATGACGTCCTACACGATCATTTTTGTACATGACAAAAAATATTGACTAGATTGAAATTGTAACAAAATGTACAAAAAATCTTTACACTTACAAAGTATTTTTTTACTTTTCTATAACTTTTCTTTTTCTATCGTTATTTGCTTCGCGTGCGCTGGCCGAAAACTGTAAATTCGATAATTATAATTGGTGGTTAAGAAGTGGAACCTTCGTATTTCGCTCATTTGTATTACAATAGGTGAAAAACGACCTCTGCAATATACAGCATAAACTTTTGGGCGATCGAAACTGGGAGATATGCCGAGAGAATATACCGTCGGCACCCACGAAAACTAAAGCTAATATTGTTTTAGTAGCTCAACTCGAGTGGTTATATGATTATTCATGGATATTCATGGATAATGGATTTTAGAGATAAAATACTTTTCCGCCAGATATTCCACCTTAAGATTACTTTTACCTATTTTGTATAGTCTTGCTGTATTATATGTATGTATGTTTGTTATTTTGAGTGCGTTGAAAAAGTAAATACCGCACACGTTTCCTGCAGTGTTACACAAGTACCTATATTGTTGACTACTCTCGTTAATGATTCTGCCATGATGCCGATATAAATATGCTGTCCTAATACATATTCTACTGCTTCATCGCGCTTTAATTTTAATAGCTAACAGTCGGAAAAAGACAAATCATATGAGGCAACTAACAATGTTATTTATTGCATTATATGTATTTTATCCATATAATTTAAACAGACATGGGTACGTAAAATTGTGTTTACGTAATTAGCTTAAAATGTAATCAAAACAGATTAGGGAAACCACCTGTTTCAAACCAAGGCAATCAAGACAAAGTGGTTTGGAGGGTATAATTAAGTAATTAAGGACAGTGCGACTTGTGAATGTCCAGAGATATTTAAGCTACATCGAACAGTACGAATAAACATTTCATCAATAAACTTCGTCTTCCTTTTACCGCTTATGAATCTATAAGGTGCGTGACCACATAAAATGACAATTCAATAGGAAAATAGATTGGGTTTTAGAAGACTTTATACGAATTAAACACTATTTTTATTTAAAGATTGCGGATTATATTGGTAAGCTAGAGATGATGCAAGAAGTTAGAGAGAGTTTATGGTCTTAATCGGGATTTTTACGAGTGAAATATAATCATAAATTAATTCATTTCATTTTAGCATTTCTTTTTCCGTAATCTCACACGCTTGCTGAATCTAGCTATCTTTATCTGTATAATATGTATTGGTGCCGATACTAAATCGCTTTAGAGATAAGATTCAACATTAAGATAAAAGAATCTAGTAAACTGAATACACTTCTAATGTGTTTTTTTTTATCATATTAGCGATAGTCTCATACCAAACTGAACAAACCTGCCGAATAAGCGGGCGCGAGTTGTTTTGTATTTACTTGTATTTTTAGTTAGGGATGCATAATAAAAATCTTATGGAATACATCATGTTCAAGATAAGCATTCCTTTCAGAAAAAAAAATGACAAATGAGTTATTCTTACCAACATGTAAAATGACATACTAAAACTTGACATAAACAAATTTCAATATAAGTTCATGTTATACAGATTTAATTGCTCAGTTATCCTGACAACCGGCTAGGGATTGAATCAGGGCTCTTGCAGTTGACAGTTTTTAAAAGGCAAAACGTATCATCCTTACAGCAGGTGTGTATGTTTTATTGTGCATTTCGTCATATTCTGCAAGTAGCTGTCAACTTCACTTATGGGGGATTCAAATAAATCCATAATAACCAGTTAAAAGCGACGTGTTATAAATAAAAAAAATGTATGTCAAAGTTGTGACAAAGCAGAATAAATGTTAAAATAAATAGAAGAGTGATGGCCTCAAGGTTAAGGCGCGCGGTCGAGAATCTCGGCGGTCGCGGGTTCAAATCTCGGACACACACACATTTCGAAGTTATGTGTATTCACATTGAATTATCACTTGTTTTAACGGTGTAAGTAAAGATAAAATCGAATAATAGACTTTTTTCCTTGAACCCTAGAATTTTAAAGCGCACGACATCTACTTGTGCCACAAGTCTTAGAGCCAATAAACATATAAAAAAAAGAATGGAGTAGATAAGCCGATATTGTGGGTAGTAAAATTATTTATTGGAGTGAAGAAAAATATGTCCCACAGAAAACTGAACGTTCCGTTAGTATACTGAATTTAGTAGTGCCGAAATATTCTGGCATCTTAATACAACTTAAGTTTTTTTTTTTGGTGGAATCGGTGTCTAACTTAAAACTTCTGTCCCTAATGCACCAATTGGTTTTGCTTTACATGAGTCGAACAGTTTGCTATTGTTACTGAGCAAACAATGTTATTAAATTAGGTATTTTATAAGAATGGCTAAGCCATTACGAAACAACTGAACAATAGCTACTTAAATGCCGTTTGTAAATATCACCAGTCGTAAGCCATTGCGGTTTAAAATAGGCCCGAGGGTTCACAATGAACTCAGAATAATTTATTACATATCTTCACCCAGTGCCAAAAAAGATGCAACACTGCAATATTTTTAATGTTTTTGGACGGTTCTGCCGAATGTCTTGGATGTCTTCCAGCGCCGTGCTGGAATCATTCTGAATGATGCAGCCAAGATCTTGGTGTCGCTACATTTGCACGAGGGTATTTTCTTGCTTTGCGTTATCTTCCGTTCGGTTTCGTCCGTACTACCGTCATTGCTATCAAAATTTTTTTCAATCTGAACAAGAGACTTATGTTCGTTTTCCTAACAAGAACAGAGAAGTGAAAGTGCTATTAAACCATTTCAAAGTGGCGTAAAGAAACAGCATTTGTTGCATAAAAATGCAAGTTTAGTTATTTAATTTCTCTCAAATTTTTGCATTCTTGCAATTGCATTAGCAAAAGTTTTAATTATTCAACGTTCAAAGTGAACGTTTTGCAATTTTCATAAATTACCCCCAATAAAAGGTAAAAAAAATAACAATCGATAAATTAAGAACTTTCACGTCGATAATCTCTAGTTAAAACCGTTACTAAATTGAACCGAGTCAAGACGATTTGAAAAGCATTACGAGAAAATAAAAACGTAACATCAGGTCCGCCAACTTTAATACCTAGCGTCGTAGGGCTAAGGCCTAACTGTTCTCGTGCCCAACAGTGGGACCTATGTACATAGGCTGATACAGACAATGTAACGATAATTTTATAGATTAAAAAATATATTTTTTCGTCATAGCAAAAACCATTGTTTTTAGCACACTGTTATTTCCTACCGCCTTTTTTGTTCGGCAAATTGAAGCTAGAATAAAGCGTGAACGCCATTCCAATTAGAATCACGTAGTTGCAGCCATATTTGTTTTTAAGAAGGTAAGTTGTGAATTGGCAAAACTCCGGATAATTTAGAACACTGTTTAACGATCCCAAAAATGATTTTATGATTAAAAACAAAAATACCCACATTTCTGGATGAAAATATTTTTTTGCGGAGCGTAACAATCTAGTACCAGAAAAACATACGCGGTATAACTAATAAATCAACATTATAGATTATGAATCGTTATCGAAAAATAAATAGCGATACGGTAAACAATTCAGCGCACATTTCACGCACGACTTACCTCAGGCGCCGTTCAAAGCAACAAGTTCACGGTCAGGAACACGCACAAACTGTACAAACTGATCACCACAAAAATAAAACAATACCAACTTTGTAAACACTGGACACACGCGGCTTTTACTTCCACAACCGAGGAACTCACTTAAATAACACACTAGGCTCGATGTACAATTCACAGTAAACAACAACAAAAAGGATAAAAAAAATCACAATAAAAACTGCTTGTTGAAAGTTTTTCGCGGTAAAACCAAAAGGTTATGTTATTGTTATGATATCAACTAACGTCAACTCAGTGCGAAATCACCGACATTACTGAACGAAACGAACTGAAATGTAATGAACGAAGTGAATCGCGTGCCGCGAAACAGTGACGTAAACGTCTCGCCGTGATGTTGATCGACTGTACTATATTTTTATAACTTCATGAGATTACAAAGTGAAAAGAAAATTAAGCAATAAAATTTTAGCTATCATGAGCACTAATTTTCTTGAGGCTGACACAACGACGTAGTCATACTGCACCCTATTACATTAAGACATTATCTAAAGTGCAAAGGGACGACAATTCGAAACTACGCCGGACTGTGGGATGATAATAGCGTTATGGTAGAAATCACATAATTCTTACTGATAGAAAACAGCTACTACTTTTGGCATTGATACTTTTGTCAGGATTATTATAATACGGCTTCTATGCCAGATTAAAATGCTTTTCAATGGGCAAAACAGTACATAGAAGAATTTTGTCATTTAAAATTATGGATTGATTAATACCTGGGAAACCTTTGTTCTTGAATGTAGATTGGGAGTTGGTGGTATTCTGTTTATAAACCATAAAACCAGAAAAATATCTGCTATTATCAATCGCTGATAAATGTTAATGTAAAAATTAACTTTTTTATTAACATAGGCTGTGGCTTCTGTTAAATCGCGCAATGTGTTGCGCAAGTGACTATTGCTTCCGATTAGTCTTTATTTGAATAAAGTCAAATGATAAATATATACTGACTACAATATAATAATCCTCACTGATTTACATGCCTTAAGAGAAAATTGCATGTTTCTCAATTTCTCCTGTTTGTTTAAACAAAATTATCTTGTGTCGAAGTAATAGGGAATCAATAATCTATTTTCAAAAAATTGAATTTAGAACGTTTGAATGTTATTGGACGTTATAAATTCATTTCAAGATAAAACGACATGATTAAGCCAATTTATGCTACAAAACCACATTTGGTGCTTAATTCTTGTATAATAATGGTATCTTATGGTAATTATCTATATAAAAACACGTAAATCCATTTTAAACAATAAGTGTTTATTTTTATTTATTTAAACGGAATGTTTTATGCTTATTTTATACATTGTGCAGAATAAAGAAAGCAAAAACGGAAAAGTTGAAAAAGGTGAAGTTAAATAGTGATTTGTTTGGTTATCTGTAATGGCTTTATTTTAACTGAGCAAAATAAGATATAGCTTTTCCTGTAACAATACATTTCATTCCATACGTGTATAGAATCATTCTTTTAAAACGTAATAGTTACTCAATTTCTAAGGCTATATCCTTCACTTAGTAAAGTTTCAAACACAAAATTGCCCAAAAACCATTTTAAGTACTAAGTTTTTTTTGTATCAATAACAATTAAGAAATTCGGAACTAAATATTATTTCTATTTCAGATGTCATTATTTTAGGACTTATTCAAAAAGAACTAGATCAATTATCAAAACGTTTGAATAATCGGTGATAGTGTGACTGATTTTCGATTTACATCACTACTGACATTCTAGTGACAGCTGTCAGTCTTCTTGAATGAGGACTCCAGGAGTACATACCTAATAAGTCCATTGAAATAAACGATAAGTTTTGTGATCATCTGCCTACATCAAAAATCGTTAAAATATTTTAAAGTGAAGTCGCTACTGTAGCGAGAGTTATGCAGTATTAAAAAAACTTTACGTAATATACTTGTAATCTATTTTTCTTTGTTATGCTCACATTTATGATAATTTTTATGTAACAAAAACGTTACATAGGTATTTTTGAGCCTAAAGAGGTGAATAGATGGTAAAAGCGTAACAAGTATTGCTTTTGGAGTACAGAGAAATGAAGTTAACGAAGGTAAGTTCATACAAACGCGATTTTTGGGGCTCTTACATATAATTGTGTCTTATATTTATATTGATAGGATGTTGCAGAATGAATAATAATAATTAAAAAAAAACATGACTTATATTATTTCAAGGTTTAACAATCAAAATTTAAATGTTCAAAAAGACCCGTGTGAATAGATCTCCTACTACACATAACGAAAAAACAACACTATCTCATGACTATCTATAATTACAGCACATTATTAAAACGCGACATGACGCGATGTGACGATACCTAATGGTTAATACGAACAAATGTTCCATAGTCTCATCCTATTATTTTGATTTGTTTACTTATTTAATTTTAACGAATCGTAATTTTTATGTTCGTTTAAACAGCACGTTTTATTTATAATCTGTAGTTAAATATCGTTCGGAAATGATAATTTTTCCCAAAGTATTTTTTGCTAAGGCAATACTTCAGTAATGTCAATTTAAAACAAACTTTAAATTTGAAAGTAAGAAAAGGCCGTTGTGTATACAAGCATTTATTTTAATTTTGTTAATTGTTTTAACTCAATAAAATGATCGATACGAAACCCTGGTGTGGTGGTTCTAATGAAGAATACGAGACGCAGCATTTTGGTTTTGGTGCTCAGCGGCTTAAAATAGCGACGCGAAATATGATCGAACAAAAAATCACCGCTGGAGTGAAAGACATGGAGGATTATTTACAAGAAACGTTGGCTTTGAATGATACAGATAAAGCGACATTGACAGGTTCTTGTGACAAATTGATTCGTCTATATTGTGAACGGGCTGGTCCCTCTTTGCAAATAATTGATGATGAAATCGAACGTGTGTTAAAAGTTCCCTCAAACACTTTGTTACCAGAAGACGAATGCCAGTTTGAACAAATTTCTGATCTAGAATACTCACAGCTTAAAGAAGAAGTAGCTGCCTTGAGGAAAAGAGTTGAAAGAGGTGCTTTGATGGAAGCTTTACTTACTGCTGAAGAAGAAGAGTTGTCCTCAGCAGAAAAAATATGTGAGACGGCTAAAAGTGATATGGAGGTGCTAGACTTAGTATTTAAAAACACTGATAATAATGAAACAATGAGGTCAGTTCAAAATGAGACTCAGTTCCTGTGTGCGAGTGTATCATTTTTGAATAAACAAAAATTTGATATTTTTAATGATTGAACCATTTAATCTTCAAAAGTGAAATTAGTACATATGATTTAATCTTAGAATAATTACATGCATTAAGTGATTGTGTTATATATTCCCTTAGATTGTTAAAATTGTGGGAAGAAAGCTTTATCTTTACATTGGCAATGTTTAGTTACACACTTTGAGTTGCTTGTTGCAAGAGTATGTAGATTGCAATTGCATCACAAATAAAGGCTGACAACATATCGCTCCACCTATGAAGAAAGGAAATGGAGGTATAATTATTTTACATTGAAATTGTAACAAAAGGTTATGTAAATCAGTCACTGTAACAGTCAGCATGGGGTAATTAAATAGCATATTAATAAAATTAAAGACACTTGAACAGTCATTTTTATTTTAATGTAAAAACAGAACTTACATAAAATTCATCTATAACTGGATTCCAGATAATAACAACACTTGTTACATCAAATATTTAACACCAATTATAAGTTATGTCTTATATCTACAATGTATGAGTTTATTCACAAAATAAAATGTACTCTCACAAATATTTCTATAAGATTTTAAAAAGATCTAAATTGGCACATAATATGTTTAAAATTATAAGTACAAGAAGGTAAATGATTTCATCATGCTTATGTCATAATGTACCAACTATTTAACAGTTATTTGGTATCACATTTAATATTCATATATCACTACAAAAAGGTAAACTTGGTGGAGAAAAAAATATTGATAATAACTAATCCAAAGAAGCACATATATATGTTGATTACTTACAGATTACACACATTGAGTACTTGATAATCTTGTGTCTGTTCCTATTATTACTAATACTAATAACAATTAAAATATTGTACAATATACAGCAATGTTTGGAAGAATATTTATAATGGTCATACAAAGATCCTCAAATTGTAAACCTTTAAAGGGCACACATGTTTCTATGTATTTTAAATTATTAGTAGAAGTAGAAAATCTGTAACATAGTTACAATTTCATTGAACCAAATTAAAATATTGTCTTTCTGTAGCACAAGTAAACACCTTGAGATCTAGAGAAACTGATCAATTCCTGTGTTGAGCAAAGTGTTATATGGAATTTATATTAGAAGATACTTAGTAGTAGCTTGGAGACTACAATTGTGCTCAACAAACAGTGCCTCCTTTACCTGCTAGTATTTGGATGAAAATATAATTGGTAAAATGTGGGTGCAGAACTGCACCTTTGCCTACTCTTCAGAGAATACAGACATGGGGAGTATGAATAAGCAAACACTAAAAAAAACCACATATACCTCAATTATTTACTAGAAATCTCAGCTAATAGTATTTAAATTATCATAGCATTTAAAACACTCACTCAATATCAAATTTAATATAAATTGATTACACATACAAATAAATAATTAAGAATCATTAATTACCCTAAAAGGAATTAAAGGAACATTAAAATTGCACAATTACTGTTTTAATTATTATCACAGATAGCAAAATAAAACTGAATGAAAATTATGCAACTTAACAAACAACATCTAAATAGTATTATGTACAAATTTTAGAATTTATGCTTTGCTTGAACTCCATATTTACATTTTTATCAATATTCTTAACACTATACAAATGAACTATGATTGTTACTTAAACTAAAACTTATCAATAAAACAAATTAATGTCTTTATGAAAGAATGTACCATTAATATTTTTATATTCCCAAATAGAATTTTAGATAACATTTCTAAATTAAATTTTGCCAATCTTTATTGTCTATAAACAATGTGCACACTGCGCAAATTCAAAACACAAGTTGTGTTAGCTCATGCAAAAAATGGTGGTGTAATTTACAAAGTACTTTTTTATGTTACTAGAAGTAAACATTTTCTTGTCTCTGGTATGTTATACATGTATATTTGTTTCCACTTACATATTGTTTTTCCACTAAGGAAAATTTAAATAACAGTTAATGTGATAGAATTTAATAAAAATATGCTTTGGCAACATGTTTTGTGTGTGATAAAAGAATAATTATGTTACACATAATAATTAAAAGATATGTTTTATATACATATGTATAATTTCAGAAAAATATTTCTAAAGTAACATGATCTACAGCACTATTTTGACATATTATAGTAGATAAAATAAATCTCTTAGAATAAAATTGAGATTATTATGTTTATTCAATTCTATTGAACATCAATTATTAATAAATATTTGCCTTACTACTACCATGATTACATACAAGTTCTAATTTAATGAACATGTGGTTCATTTTCACAGACTAGATTAGTATCATAAAATTAGCATATTATGAGTGATTTTAATAAAAATTCAAGGATAAGTGCTAACTTAACTTGATAATCATAAAATGAATCTAATAGTTTTGGAAATATTGTGATAATAAGTTTGGCATTGCATATTTGGTTTAAGAAAATTCTAATTTATAAGAGTATCTATGTAGCTGTCATCTCTGTTATATATTGGTATTTCTTTGGAGATATATGTAAACATATTTTTTGTTGTGACTTTTATACACATCTTAATAATTTAATCAAGTAAAATACACATTGTTACGACAGAGTAGCCTACCACTTTTGGTGCTTATGTTACTGTGGCATAAAATATTCCTAATGAGTAAAAAGAAATTGAGGCAGTGCACTGTTTGGGAACTGAACAACCGATGCAACTTCATTCATCATCATTCACAGCAACACAAGATATAGAATTGCCATGGATCAGCTATCGTAGAGTGTAAGACATAGAAATGGAGAATTGTGTTGGTTGTTAAGAGGCAGCCACCAAGTAGTATGGAGATAAGCTACTGTGGAGTGTAAGAGAGAGAAATGGGGTGAATAGAGACTTGTGTCGGTTGTTGAGAGGCAGTCACCAAGTAGTATGTAAGCGATGAGTGAGTGTGGTCACTGGTCAGACGAAGGCTGGCGGGCGGCGGTCGAGGTCGGTGGTGACGTGTCGCGCGGCCGGCCGCGGCCCCGCCCACTGCCAGCCGGACTCGCTCAGCGCCACCCGTCACACGGGCCCCGACCACTCTGTGCTCTCCTGGTACATATACAACATACTTTAGTCACTTATTTAAAACTACGTGGCCTCCACTGGAGAACTTTTAGACCCCATCGGCCATCAGTTCTCCGCGCCATGTGGCCTGCTCATTGCCACTTCAACGAGCTAATCCGTTGGGCTATGTTGGTTACTTTAGTTCTCCTACGGATCTCATTTCTGAGGATCTCGGATCCAGTGAAGGCCACGTACTGGAAAGCGCAGCGTGGGACATCTTCTGACAAGATGGTCGGACAACATAAAGGTCGCAGGACGTCGCTGGCTGCAGAGGGCTTAATGTTGACTTTTTGCTTACTTTATGAAACAGAAACGCGTGAATGAAGACATGAAGACTGATAGGGATGTGTGGAGGATAAAATATACTGCGTCAACCCTAATGAAATTGGGAGCAGGGCAAGGAAATGACTAGCTAACAGTATAAAAATTAACAAATAGCTACTATATGATGAATTTCAAGTAAGTATATAAGTGATAGTTACTTGTGAAATGTTAACGCTCTTCGGGTGCATGGGGCTCTGTGGCGCCGGCATGTTGGCGTTGGCGGTGAAGTACCCGCCGGGCCGGGGGCGCAGGTGCCGGTTGTGCATCTCCATCTGCACTATCTTCATGAACTCGATCTGAGCTGCTAGCTTCTGCACTTCTTCCTGAAATTTAAATATTCAATTGAAGATTAATTTCAATGTTGCAGGTCCCTTTGTTTAACAATAAATGATTAATGTTTATTACTATGGGTTATGAAATATCCATACTGATTTTTAAAATTTTAGTTCTAAAGTTTTACATAGACGGGGTTAGCGTCAGATTTCTAGTAATTATACAATTCGTTTATCGTATTTTATGGAATAGTGTCTAGCGTAGCTGAGGTGGCAAACTAAGTACTCTAGTTGGCCCAAACTATTAAGCTACTCAATGTTTCTAATTTGTACAAATTTATCATATTTCAGGCTCCAATTACGAATATGGCGTTTGGCTGATATTTGCATTTGTAAGTAGAAATTAATTTTGAACTCTGGGTTTATATTTATAACCTGGACGTTTGATGAGTCGGTGTACTGACACAGGTTTACAGCCTGTGTAATGTTTTACACTGGTAAAAGTATATACTAATCTATTTATCAACACTTTCTTGTTTGAACAAAATAATATGAAATCTTTGAACTATTAAAAATGAAAAAAAAAGAAAAAAATATGGCAGTCAAATAATTCTATGACCTATAATCTAGGCAGTATAGTGTACCTTGAGTTCCTCGTTCTCCTGGTAGAGGTCGGGCGGGTCGTCGGGCACGAGGCCGATGCCGTTGAGCGAGGAGGAGGCGGGCACGCCGCGGGCGCGCGCGCGACTGTCCCACGTGTCGCCCGTGCCGCGCACCACGCGCAGCACCTGCAGCAACACATTATTTTATACCCCTGGAATCAACACGTACCTATTCTCCGCGGTGCATCAAATCATATAAATAAATAAAGCCCTTTTGTATATCACACTAGCTTTTGCCCGCGACTTCGTCCGCGTAGACTACAGGGTTGAGTTCAGATAGAAAACATGTGTAGTCTATTTTACTTCTCAGAGTCCTATTTACGCACGTACCAAAAATCATTCAAATCGGTTTGGAAGATCCAGAAATACCCATTCCCACGGGAATACTACATTTTCTGGGATAGAAAGTATCCTATGTTACTTCCTTGGTTCCTATTTATCTCCATACCAAAAATCATTTTGATTGTCTCAGTAGATGCAGACATACCCATTCCCACGGGAATACTACATTTTCCGGGATAAAAAGCATCCTATGTTTTATCTTGATGTATAACCTATATTATTGTAAAGTTTCATTAAAATCCATTCAGTAGTTTTTACGTGAAAGCATAACAGACAGACAGACAGAGTTACTTTCGCATTTATAATATTAGTATGGATTTGAGCGGACTTACCACTCCAACACACACACTCAAACATACCACACAAATTATAAGCCTACGCTACACAAACTGGCAATGAACAGGCTGTTGTGTCAAATAGCGAAGCCCCGTTTCCTTGCCGGCATTAGCACACGTACACTATCACACTCAACAGAGAAACAGAAACAACCCCAATAGAAAGACAGGAGAAAAAAAAAATTCCGCGGTAAGAATGCTCCCACGGTTACCGGACCCATACACCATCAATAATATTGATCAATATTCTGATTGTACAATATTATTGAACGTGTAGGGATAATATTGAAGCATTGCGCCGTGATTGAGCAAAAGATTGATGGAGCTTAATTTTTATTGATCAATATTTTTTTATTGCGCTGTGTAGGGTTAATATTGCGCAATATATTTCTTTTTTTTTCTTTTCAACAAAATCACCAGCGTGGCTGCCGCCAAAACTTCGTCGTCAGACATGTTGCTCGCACGAAAATATTGATCAGACTGGTTAGTCAATTTTATTGACAGAATTTATTGAACGTCTGGAATCAAAGGGGGTGTTCAATATTATTGAACAATAAAAAGATTGTTCAATATTATTGAACAATAAAAAGATTGTTCAATATTATTGTAGGTGTATGGGGCCCCTTAGAGCTATCGCTAGAGTCCAAGATGTTCTCCCATTTGATTTGATGTAATGCAAATTTTTAATTGTTTCAAAATTAATAATGTTTGTTTTAAGTAGTGACGGCTTCGAGGTTTATGCATACGGTCGAGAATCTCGGCGATTGTAGAAACAAACCTCTGACTTTTCGAAGTTACGTATGCTAATGTATTCTCAATGAGTTAACACTTACTTTAACGGTGAAGGAAAGCATATCACTAATGTTAATGATTTGATAATTCTGAAAGATGATCGGCTAGAGACCACTTGGCTATTGCAACCAAGGGGAATAAGCATTCAATAAAAACTTGTAATGTGTAGAGTTTTTAAGTTTACATATGAGGCCTATAAAATCAAAGGCAGCTAAATCCAAGTGAGTCAAATATTCAGTAATCTACAAAAATCGATAACTTTGTTTAGGTGGCTATGATATTTAATATTTTAAAAGAGATTTATAAAGAATGTGAATACCACTAAAAATCAGAATTTTAAATTATAAAAATACCACAATATTTGAGTACAGACTGAATAAATTTGTATTTAACTGTCTTTGATTCCAACTGGCGTTTAGCTGGTTTTGATTCTATAGGCCTCATATATAAAAGAAGGTATATAATATTTTACCTTGGGCAAAAAGACTAGCAAAACTGTAGTAGACGTTGACAACTGCGTTCTTATAAATCCAAGAAGATATTTTATGTCTGGTCCGGCCCGCGGCAGGATAAGTAAGCTGTAAATAAAAAATCAAATTAAATTTATCTTACACCATTTTTTTATTGACAATTTATGAAGTAAACTTACTGGAATGCAATCATTAAAGAGTTGACGGTGAATATGTTGTAGATGGCGAACGAAATTAGCTTCGCCTCATTGTAAAGACTTTCTGCATGACGCACACGATAACACACACGTACACCCCACAACAAGAACAATATTTCACCTGAAATAGTAAAACAAATAATTCAGTTATCAATTATCTTAAATTCCATCATCAACTCATATACGTCCCGCTGCTGGGCACGGGTCTCTTCACCATCGAGAGGTTTTAGGCCTTAGTCCAAGACGCTAGCCTATTGCGGGTAAGCGGACTACACACATAAGAAATTCCTAAGAAATTTTAGGTGTGTAGGTTTTATCACCATGTTTTCTTTCAACGTTTAAGCAAGTAATAATTCAATGTGAATACATACATAACTTCGAAAAGTCAGAGGTGTGGTGCTTGGGGTTCAAACCCACGACCACCGAGATTTTTGACGGTACGCCTAAACCTCGAGGCCATCACTGCTTTTTTTTTTATTACTTTTTTTATAATAGAATTAATTTGATTTAGACATTTACCTATAGCTAAGCTGTGATCCCACCAGTTGTATGTGCATTGTTTGAACTTTAGTCCTATGTTGTCTGTTATCTGAAAACAAAATTCATCAGTGTATTTTAGCTCAGCAGAGATTAATCTTGCTTTTCTTATTTTTCAAAGTCAATAAAACTTGAAAGACAGAGTTCTATTTAGCTAACATACATAATATATCAAGTAGAAAAATGTCACTAAAAATGGATTTACTAATGTTAGTTTTACGATTTGGTTTCAAGGTTGAAAATAAATTTATTATAGCTTACTTCTTCGGCGTCAGGAGGTGCAGATAAGGTCCATGTGCCAAGATATACCAACATAATGAGTAAAATAGGTGCCATCCACTGCAGTAGCTGTTTGTCTGTTAACTTCAGTTTATGAGCTGACTTAACCCGATATGTCAGGGATACTCTAAAATTACATAGTATTTGTTAAAAAAATAAAACAAAATGTGCAAAATTGTCTAAAAATATTATAAATTCTACAAAGAAAGAATTTATTTAACTATTTCATATTTGCAATTATGGAGATTTTTTAAAATTCTTGTGTGTTCAATGAACTATATTCATATGTATGTGTTGGTACATTGTTTAATATAATGGTTTTTGCAATAAGATTATTACCTCCATGTCTTCATTAACAAAGCAGTGTATGTGATGCAGAAACCCATGTGACGAGTCCATTTTGTTGCAATGCAAGAATACATGTCAAGAACTGGGAATATAGCCGCCATCTGTAATATAAACATGTAATACTTAATAAATATAAGAACTTTATTATAATAACATTCTGAATTTGTTCCTACTAGTTATATAATAATTCCAGTATTGAAAATTCATTTCAAAAACCATTTCATTTTGTTGTAGTACTTTATATGAGTCATACTAAAGTCTATTTACATTAAGCATTTGCCATCCTAGATTTTAATATAAAGAAATAAATACAAAGCTGTAGCTGTATATATTGCATTTCTCACCTCCATGTACATAATAGCACAACCAAGTAAAGTGATGGAGAGGAACACTGGACTGGCAACTCGGAATACTTTCACTCGGCGATGATGATGTGTATAGATTGTCAGACATACTGTCATCACTGCACAGCTTACTGATATCACTAAGAGAGATATCCTGCAAGAAAATAACATTGAGAGGCCCATAAAATATGTTTTATTAAGGAAACTTTTAACCAAACATTATTGCCAACTTCATTCTTTCAGGATTTATTTACTATTTTATTTTGAAATATAACTAAAAATTTGCTTTCTTAACAGGAGAAATATAGATGGCCGCAACCATTGATTAGGTTTTCATTCTGAGCTTTTTAAATTTGAATTTGGAAGGCATCACCCTCCATAAAGCTGAGGTAGTATACAATTTATTATCAATTATCGGATAATTAGTAACAACTAAGAATTTTATAATGTGGTGCCAGAGCATTCGATAGCAGTAAATAAAGTTTTGTTAAAAAGGTGGAAAATGTTATGAAAAATACCGAAACGGCCAGTTGTACGTAGCGAGGCATGGTTGTGGACCTCGGCAAGTTTCGCACCCAGGTTGGCATTTTAGACATTCGTAGGGTTCGCTCCAGTTCTCGAGTCCGTTTTCTTCGAATTCTTGATAAGCGACTGAAACATGAAGAATGATTTGTATACGTTTAAGGAAAACCACATAAATTTATGTAATACTTGTTTATTTTCCTCTAAAAAACCAACCTCAGTTAGAACAATAAGACATACGTAATAAAAATTATTAACAAGTAAGGGGAAAATTGACGTAATACATGTTTGACTATTAATAAATAAAAACAATGTCGGAAAACGAAATTAAAATCGGCCGCTATTTTGACAATATGTCATGTTAGCCGGGAGCGAATGATTTGAATATATCATTGTGAATGAAATGTCACAGACTAAGAAAAATTCAAAACTATCGATATTAGGTACACACCTGGGGTTTTAAATATTTTAAATTGGAAATATCCGAAAACGAAGTCTAAAACATTAAAATTGTTTAGTAAGTATTTGGATTGGTTTAGTTTATTTGAAAATAATATAACCGTCCCTATCGTTCTTCCACATGATAACAAAAGAGTACCTTCAACGAGAGAGCCATTAAATCCCTCTGGGTGATGCATGGAGTAATAGCCTTGGCGACATCGACAAATGTAGGATCCACGAGCCCATCCAGCGCGGCGTGTACTAACTTCACGATTTGGTTTATATTCGCACTGCAAAAAGAGCTCAAGTAAGGATAGGCGACACTACATTGTCAAGATATAACATTTTGCTGGAATCCGTGTAGGTATTTAACACTGTCTTGTTGATTCCATGGCTATATGAGAGTACAGTTAAAGATTTAATTCTAGAGTTACGCAAAAGTATAAAAGTATATTATTATACATTCACACACACTACAGTCTCACTGTCAATAGGGTTATCCCTATTAGGTTTTTAAAAGAATCTTTTGTGGATGCCATAATAATATTTCTATAACGTGTGGTTCAAAACTCAACTGACGTTACGAGGATCTGGAAATATGTCTGTCCCTATAGGTGTATAGCGTTGAGTCGTACTTTACAATAAACACTTGCTCATTCGGTTGATACAGTAACGCTTTGTCACTATATAATATAAGAGCGATTAAATTCCCAACTTGTTCTGCATATTGTTTTATTGCGCGATCCCTATCGCAATAAATAATCCTGTATATAGTGTTCTAGTTATTTATAGGCAACAATGATAACGAACCCGCTGTGCTCTATTTTTTGCTTTTTTTATTGCGACACTCGCAATGCATTGTTGTGGCACTCTTTTGAACATTATTATAGTTCGTTTGTTGCAGTTAGTGATGTGCCGAATCGTCAAAAATTTATATTTATAAAGAGATATCTGGAACACCACTAGTAGGAGTATATATTTTTTAAATAATTTGTATAAATGCTTACATAAGTAGTTTCGTTGGGGCATTTATGCGTTCCATGGAAAGAGTATATTTGATTGTCATTTTCTTCTTCAGCTGTATCTTCGCATTGGTTTATTTCCAAACTCGATATGTCTATATCAAGCGAGATGATGCCTTTTAATCTGAAAAAAAAAACATAATTGTTGTGTTAAAATCGACTGTATTTTAAGCTAATTTTATTTGTTTCGAATTTAGTTCTAATTTTTTTTATTGCATTGCGTTATAGAGAAATTCAAGAGGTCGGTATGTTGGTGTTAAAAGACTGTCGTCTGTGCCCGCCCACATTATCCAGGACATCGAAGTGTCGAGGGATTGATCCCGGAATGCGACAAAGTAGTTGCGGTTGCGGCGGCTTTTATACTTTATTTATAGTATTCGCTATCCAGATGGCTTGGAATACATTATCAAAGAAACAGACAGACAACACAGTCGACTTTTTCTTATCTTCTTACTGAAGGAAATGCAGCTGCATGACTTAAGTCAGTTAATGAAAGCCAGCTCATTAATAGGTACCGTATATCCATTTGACTGGTTTTACAAATAAAAAAATCGTATACCTATTTACTAATTCTTACCCTCGGATGGTTGAGACTGGAACCGTGTAAGACAGCAGCCATCGTTTAGCCTCGCAGCTGTAGTACGGGTAAGTCCACCACCCTTCCATGGTGGCACCGGGAGGTGACGGCATAAATTTAGGAGATCGAAGTGTGTCACTTTCATGGGCAGAAACGTACCTGTAAATTATGCTTTTATCAGTAGGTATCTATATGTTAATAATTCGCGATTGATATTTTCTTATAGGTCCGATCCAAAAGCCTATGTCATCTGACATCTCTAGGCTAATGATGATGAGAATTTTAAATAATCATGGATTAAAAAAAATCTAAATATTCCAACTGAACGAATTGACTTTGGTAGTAGATGGATAACGTTGTAAGTTAGAGCAGACCAGTAAGTAAGTCACTACCACTCCGAATTCTTATTCAAGGCGAATTGTTTCAAAATTATATTGTGCCGGAATTCAGAAAATTACTTCAAGGAGGAAAACTTCTTCAATATGTTTTAAAACTAATTTACCAAGGATATTCAGGGTCTGGTGGTTTTTCCAGTTGTGGAGAGACAACAGCTACTGGCTCTGCGGAGCCGTATCGTTCCCACGCCACAGCGCTATTTACAACTCCATCAGACCTCAAAGCTAGTGCTCGTGATCCAACCGCTCTTTCCGTTGGACTCGCTCCCATCACCAAGCCTTGCGAAACTGCCATGAGAACTTCTACAAAAGAAAGAAGTTTCATGCATTTAGTTTCCACTGGATGTTAGTACAGTGTTCAACAAACTTCCATAATAGATACTGTGTTAACTTAGTTTATGTTAGTTACTCGTGTGAAGTGTTAGTAGATTTCACTTTGAACTCGAGTTCAATTACTTGTGTTTTGGGAAACTAGTAAATTATCGCTCATACTGAGATGTTTTGACTAACACACGACTATTCTTAGAATTCAGAAAAGCATGTGACTGGAATGCTATTTTATTTACTTGTACTATGGGAAACAACTAAATTAGTAATACTAAGATGTTTAAACTTCTGGCTATTCTTAGAATTTAGAAAAGCGTCTTTGAATGCAATTGTAAACCATTTTTAAGCAAGCTGATCAAACCTGGACAAAAGTCAAGTACAAAAATTTTGATTTATAACCTCATTTTTATTCCTCCATCAATTGAAGACTGTAAGAGAATGCCTAAGGCATTTCGTCCACCTTTAAAGGTAAATATGTCGCAAAAGTCCAATATATTTTCTTCAAGCTTACCAGCAGTTTCCAATCCTAGTTGGTGAAGGAGATTGGCGGCTAGATCTGCTCTGGCCCTGGTAGTGTCCCATCTGGTAGTGTGCAAGGGAGCTCGCAGCCGGCCGTATCGATGAGTGACGCACAACGCCCCTGTAGCTCCGGTGGCTACAGCGTGCACCAGGCGAAGTGACGATTCTATTTCTTCCTGCAATACGTGGAATCAGAATCAGGCATGATTGAAATGGTAAGGTGTTTTAATGCTGGTCAATACTTTTGTGGGCGTTGAGTTTAACATGAAGTTTTTTTTTAAGAGTAATATTAAATAACTGTTCTGAGTTTGGCCCATTGGTGCGTCTACCATGGGAGAACAATGTGACAATTGTTATTCTACTAACATTAAAAGCATACATTTTCCAGATGTCTAAATATTGGAATAGTTTGCTAAGCTACTAGACAAACTAATCTAACTTTTACGAATGAATGGATCCAATATCGTAAATATTTCATATTTTACACATTTTGGTGGCCTTAGCTCTTGTTACATCACCACTGCATTGAACAAATTATTGCTGGATGGCGTTAAAATATCGCTGCAGTTGAATTTATGCGTAAACATGTGACCAAATGGGAGAGAAAGGGACGTCAGTTACTATTTGTGTTATAATCTAACCAACGCCCACCCTTGATAGAATACGTCCAAGTATTGATTGGAAAGGATTTAATTTGTGAAATATCGTAAAACTTCTCGACAGTTTCAATTAATTCTACTGGGTTTCGGATAACATGGCGCTTTTATTGAATTGTTTGTTATTGTACGTAAGCTTTTATCGATTTTTTATGAGTACATCTTAAAAGTCGATGTTTGTTAGAAATAATAATAAGTAATAAAACCTTTATATATTTACAAGTTTATACAGAAAATATGGTCCTCCCGTAACTATTTACATACTTCTGCCAGAAAACCTTAAATTATTTTGAGAATTATTTGGATTGCATTTCCTGACTCAATAATATCAATCAAAGTTGATATTCATCAAAATAATCAAAACTGATTTTGTGCTTTAGGGTAAAAAGAGAAAGACAGTCGATAGACAGGCCGGGTTACTTTCAAATATCAGTAGAGACAGTACCATCATCATCATCATCATATTCAGCCCACATGAACCCACTGCTGGGTATTGGCGGAGGCCTATACTCGCCTACTATTGGGGGAGCCCAATGCTCGCCATAGTTAGTGTAACTATTGTAAAATCTTTGAAACTGGTATCGCCAGATATTCTCGGAACTGAACAACGTGCAACTGACGCTGAGGTTTCATTTGGAACAACGGCAGCTGTAATTAAGACAATGGGCCTACGCGTACAATTTATACACGGCCGCATATAGGCTGCAGCTTCGACCGGACGCGTGCAATATGTGAGCCACAATATCACTACATGTTTGTTCTGCTTACTAGGAATAGTGTGAGAAAATACTGCTTTTAAAGGCAAATTGCTAATAACTGACAAGTTTTTGCCTAACAACTCGGTATCCGTGGAATTTGATAAGTTGAGAGTATTAAAAATAGTGTAGCTACACGTTATTTTTTAAGTATTTTGTTAGGAATCCATAATTTTTCTGGCCAAGTATATTAAGTTATAACCATCTACATCTATTATTATTTAAACCGTAAGTAAAAGCGTTCCGTTCAACGTGCTAATAGACAGTACTTTTTACTTACTTTCATTTGAATTTTTTTATGTAAAATAGTCCGTTTATCGAAAATAGCTATAGGCTATCATTACGTTATGATCAATATAAGCGGAGCCGCAGTGAAAAACGTTTCGAAAATGCGATTAAATTGTTTTGAAGCTTTAGCATTTCACTTAATTCACCCCCCCCCCATTGCTATAATAAGTCAATACCTTTAAAACACATAATATTTATATTACAGCAGAGTTTCAGAAAAAAAAATCAAACGCACTTTACGCTACTTGGCAAATACTTCACATGTGCAAGCGTATCGAATTATTGTTTTTTTATTCATTTTTAACGATGTTCGGTATGTAAGAGTGCTTCAAGTTAATAACATGCGTCTCTTTCAGTATTTGCTTGTAGATTTGGTAATATATTTCTAACGTAGATATGTAGCTCTATTTCATACTTAAATGTATTACAAATGTTTGTTGGGCGTTAAATAAACGGTATTTGATATGGAGTTATATTGCAAACAGATTCTTGCTTTGGATTAATTTTAAAACAGCAAATAAATACAATGAATAGGTACTACAGTTGTTTTAACAAATTCAATTAGTGAATGTTTAAAAGAAAAGGGATTGTCAAGTCTGGCGTTAATCTTGTTGTGAAAACAAATTATTACTTTACCATTTAATGTCTGCAATCAAATAATTTACATAGCAAAGCAAACGTATAAAAAGATAACAAAACAAAACATATATTCTTTCAATTCCTTTGTTATAAAAGGTTCTATTTTTAGCTGCAGAAACATTCAAGTGAAAGGTTTTCGAATACGCAACAGAAATATTTATTGGACGTTTGAACACGGAAAAATATACGATTTATATTTACGAAGGAGGTGGGAAATAGTGTAATTTCCTTTTCGATAATCGCTGCAAATAGGCGAGAACGAAGAAATCTTGCAATCTTGTTATACAAGTGACAGGAGTTTTCCAGCTTTCATAATTATTTTAACGAGGACTAAAAATATCTAAACAACCTAGACATTAACTGTTCCTTTTAAATTGAAACGAGCGTGACGTAATTTAAAAATGGTGGTTTAGACATAAAAGTACATTAAAACTCTTGAATTAGTGTTGGGATACGAGTATAAAAAGGAAAATAGCTGGGCACAATATTGTCAAAAATACTCGTGTTTTGCTATTGAGAAATACTAATTAGTACCTACGGAGTTTTGTAGAAAACGTAACAGTTCTAATAATCAAAAAATATTTTTTGTAATAGTATTTTTACTTAGAAAACCTATCTATACCTACACTCATAGAAAATTGCCTCTCTACAATTAACCAGACTTTTTTTATCATGATAGGTTTGGCTCGTCGGCGGCCTCACACTTTTTTGTCGGATAGTAAATATAAAACCTAAATTGAAATGTCCAATATGTGTTGGGGCTACAAAGCTATTGTTCCCAACTCTTGGGTTGTCCGACACTGGCATTGGTTTGGCGATGTCAAAAGTAGCGCCCGCAACTTTCCGGACCCTGCCCATCAACCCAAAAGCAGAGTTAATTTAGGAGTTTTGCGGCTACAGTCAATCTATTATGTGGCGTTTATACGCGTCCAGTTATTTCGAACGATTTCAGTCTAGCAGTTTATGTCGCCTTTGTCTCGGGGCATTAGTTCGTGGCAATTGAGGGGTAGAGTACAGCATGATTTACTGAAATGTAAATTTTAAAAAAGTAACCTGTTTATTATATTTTTGGTTATTGTTTTTTTTCTTGGTGTACAATAAAGTATATAAATAAATGTTTCCCATCAATATTGAGTAATTTAAAAAACGAGGATGAAGGTCAACTCTGCGTCTTTGAAGATACATACATATGTGAGAGAGATGCATCTAAGTTTTGTAACATCATTTTACATCACACCAATGGGCCTTTTTCCAAATTGGTAGAAAGTCGACGTTATCGCCACACTGAGGCCAATATTTTTCTGCTGTGGGTTTCTGGTCTTTATGGCTGTCGTCAGCAAGAGCTTTATGTCTAGGTGCCGTATCAGAACGATTTGTTTGAGAGCCCAACGTAAAACCAAGTTCATCGGATCATACATGTATATGGCGTATGCCACTTTTAATATAACTTAAACACCTACAGGACATATTAACTTTTCTCTTGGTTTCGGTATCGAATCTGTAGCTTCTCGTTTCACAGCGATGTCTCGTTGAAGGCTATTGGTAGAGGATACTTAAGCTTCGCAGCAAACCCATTAAAAAAATATAACGTCACAGTTTGTTTTTATTATCACCGCCATGTGCTGGGCGAGTTAATCTTGTAAAAGTTGTTAGAGCATGTACGACGCGTTCAATTTTTCCAACGTGGATGACATAAAGTTATGTATTTTAAATTTGACTACGCAAATAAATATGTACACTTTACATGGATACGATAAACGAGATTACACGTGATTTAATATGCGTTAGTAAAATCTTACGATTGTGGAACATTTGTTTGCAGATTACAACCATAGGTCGAAAATATTTGATACTATTCCACGATAGTGTTATGCCTTTTTCGCAGTGTTTTTTTGCATAAACATTCATCTAGTTTTAGATAAGATATCATAATTGATAAATTTTATTTGCTTTTGATCCCTCTTTTGGGTGTATATCGTGAGGTACGAGAACTCCGCCCTGTCGATTAAAGCCGTAAGAATTCTGCTACGGTGTCCTCTGCCTGTTGCCGGAGGCCACTAAAAGAGGCTCCTGGGATCGCTGGGCGTACTGTGGGAGTGGTGCACTATGGTTTAAAGCAAAACAAGTTATAAGGCCAGAGACTTTGATATACCTCCTTTGGCCTCTTCAAAGGAGAGCTTTAGGAGCTTGTATAAAAAAACATAGAAACTGAATTGTGCATAAAGAAAGTCAACAGGCGAGTTTATAACGTGGGACGAAATAACAAATGACGAAATGTGCGTGCAGTAATGCACATCGGCTTACCCCTGCGAGGAATTGAGAGATGATGATGATGAGATTTTTAATTTATGTAATATTGAAAAATACGATGATTAATACGTAAAATACGATACGTAAAAACTACGATTTATTGATACTGTTTTATTGTTCTCTAGGATAGATCAATGAATCGAGCATTTTATTACCGCATACGTCATCTGAAACGAAACATTGCCATTTTCAACCCATATCCTACCCATCATGATACAGTGTCCGTCCGTCAGCCGATGAGATTTTGAGCTACATTTGTCACTAACGAGTTTTGAACGAGCTGCGCCGAGTTTCAACTTAATTACCTCTAAACACTTTAAGCGCTTCACCGTGTGATGTAAATTCCCCGGTGAATTATTAAACATATAGAGTACTTGAACTTAATTATCGTATTTAAGGACTAACGATGAAATCATTTTTATATACAGTTGTATAAAGACCGTGGTCGAAAACTAAGACAGGCAATAGATACGGTTATTAAAAACCCATTGGGGCTAAAAAATACTTGATAAAAATTAAAAAGAAATGACAAATTCCTAACAACTACTGTGTTTAATGTATGTGGTTATTAGAAAAACGTCAAAATATTTTTTTTGTCGGGATTTTTTTAGCGACAATGGGTTTGTAATCACCGTAACTATTAACAGCGTTAGTAATCGATATCGGTCTTTATAAATTTTAATTAATTTATATATTTTATTTTATTATAGTTGTATTGAATTTATTAGTGTATGTATACTTATAAAAATCTTATTTGCACACCCGCTATATATCATCTCTGCATCACCCAAGGTCCGACTGGAAGAGAATGCCTTAGGCATTAAGTCCGCCTTTACAATAACCATTGTAAAAAGTGTAAATAAATAAATAAATAAATCCTATATAAATATATTTTTATTTACCAATCTACCCTTTAATCTCTGCACCACCTTAAGGTTCGACTGGGAGAGAATACCTCGGGCATTAAGTCCACCCTAACATTATTTATCCATATTAAATAAAATCGCGAGAAAATTAGTACTTCAATGTAGTCACGTGAAATTACATTAGTTTGCAGTATATGTCATTAAGACGGTGCACTAAGGTCTAACTAAACTAAGGTCGATGGTCTGTTACATATTAGGTATCTGACTGTACTTTTATTTATTTGTTTACTTTGACGTTCATGTTATCTTCTCCATAATTGGCTTTATATATCCAACTTCTGACAAAAACAACGATGTACAATCGTGTTCGTCATTAAATGGCAACGGCATGCCTAAAAAACACGCTATGTAAATATATAAAAATACCTTCGGCTTCTGGTTTCATAACCCGATTTAACTACACCGCGGATTCACTAACCACGTTGTGAAAACTGTCCAACGTGTGCAAAAAAGAATCGAAAACATTTTATCAACTGCGTGAAGCCAATCCATTGCTGCGGCAGACCGATGAAAAAGTCGAGCGGATTTCGCGGTTCTAAATATTTTTGCTCCCTAAATTCGCATTGGTTTTATCATATTAAATAAATAAATAAATACTCCCAACAGTCACATACACAGTCCTGACCCCACACTAAGATACGAGTCTTGTGTCGTGGGTATCAGAAACTACGAGAGACTTTTCGGTCTCACAAACACCCAGACCCGAAACAAATATTTGTAGATCACACAAACATTTGTCTCGGTGCGGGGATCGAACCCGCGGCCGCTCGTTTCGCAAGCTGGTGTCTAGCCAACTGCGCCACGGGGCTGTCATATTACGTGAGTTATACTCGTCAATTGGACTGGATTCCATGAGCATGGAATAAAATGAAAAACTCGTAGTAATTATGTTAAAAACTTATACTGCATCTACTGGGGGCGGGCGCGTCGCATTTGTTTATTCAATCAAGCTATTTCAATGTGCGCTGTATTCCGCCGTGATTGCTGTGAACTTTAAAAGATTTGATTAAAAAGAAACCCTATTGAGTGAGCTGTGGTGGTCATAAATATACGTACGAATACATACAAAGTTTGAAACTCATTTTGTGCTTTGTAGTGTTTATGCGTTCCATAGAACTCTTTGCAAAATAATAGTAGTTTGAATCTATGTGCAGTAGCCTTTCTATTATTATTAAATCATTTAAGTTAATTTAAACTAGTTCATCAAGCTGTCCTTCTGAGTAAGTTTGTTTGATCTTTAATCTGTGTTAAACGGGGTATAAACAGGTCGGCAAGAATGGTTTACTAGTAAGGAAAAGTTAAATCGTGATTTCCCATCCATATACGATTTCTTAATGTTATCTTATACCTGGACAGTACATAATTAAACAAAACTCTATATAGACACTCTAATGAGTTATTGAAACGGTTAATTGATAACCACACCCGTTGCTCATATAGTCATAGCGCAATCTTTCAAACTTACACTTCGTAAAAATTACTCTAGACGTAAAGGTGTTCGATAAGTATAAAAATTATTGACTATTAGGAATTACCTAAAAAATAGAACATAAACGACTTGTAAGAGATGATTAAAAATAAAATTTATTTGTTACCTTATTATTCTTTTATTTATTAAGACACCCTTATCCCATCTTCACCGGAAAATCTTTCATAATTTCTTAAATGAGCTTCGTATTTATTCATAGAAGTCTATAATTAATGCGAGTCAAGTTTTACAAAAAGCTATCGATATGTACGAAGCGTGCAAAATTGTCGTAAGTATTGAACGTTGAATTTCCAGTGGTTCATGTCGGGGTGCACGGCGCGACGCGGGATAATCTAGTTGGTTCGGGTGCGAGCACTCAAACTAGGTTTTCATATCGATACACGTATCGGTATTACTGCGAACTCATAGAACGTAGGCTTTTGGAATACATACATTTTTGCAGCGAATAATCGAGACATTTTTACTGAAGAACTGATGATTTGTAAGTTTCTACGTTATGCGAAATATGAAATTTGTAAATACGTTAAAGAGGTCAACACACTGTTCCATTTTAGAATCATCTTTAAATTTAAATTTTGTGTGGTGTTATATACAGGGTGTATTGAGACTGTGATCGAAAACGGAGGCAGTTAATACTGCCTCCGTTTTCGATCACTATTAAGCGAGGGTGATCACAAACCCAGTGGCGATATTAAAAATCCCGACAAAAAATAAAAATTTTGACGTTTTTCATACAAACATTGGTGTTAAAAGTATGTGGTTTGTATGGAAAACCTTAAAAATTTTATTTTTTGTCGGGATTTTCTTTAATGCCAGGGGGTTTCTAAACACTATCGCTATTACCTGCCTCAGTTTTCGATCACGGTCTAAATAAACCCTGTATAGATTTGTGGGCGTTTAATTTTTGAAACCACACTTGTCTAACGTCAGCGACTTATTAATAGATATTAAAAGTTTTGATAGTCATAATTATTTCTCATTACTACAGTCAAAGAAAACCATCGAGACGTTTACGTATATTCAAAAAATTCCATCCAAAGCTATACCTATCTTATATTTTCCACACATTTACCGTTGTATCCTCGAACTAACATATTTATTCTAAAAGCATTAAAAACCATTTAAATATTCAGAAAGTAATAAAATATTCCCAAAAGAATGTTTACATATATTCAAAGGACCTTTATTTCGGGTCACGCTCTCCTTTAATACCTCAAGATTATTGACGTAATTCGATGGACGATCAAAGACGACCAAGTTGAGTACACATTACTTCGTGGGAGTGTTTGAGAGGGTATTACACGCGACGCCAGCCGAGGTGTTTGAATATTAAGTACTTAACAACTCATTATTTAGTAACGCAAATAGAGATAAAATAAAACTCGGTCGCAGGTTCAAACTCAAAGCACACAGACTTTTCAAAGCTATTTGTGTATTCACAATAAATTGTCCCTTCTTTCTAACTTTAAAGGAATACATCGAGAGGAAAACTGCACAGCTAAAACTTCTTAGGAATCTCTTAGGTATGTAGTACGCCAATCCGCACTAAGCCAGTGCGGTGAACTAAGACCTAAACTCTGTCAGGAGTAGAGGAGGCCTGTGCCCAGCAGGTCAACGTATAAGGGCTGACAATAACAACTAATTTGATTCCACGGTAACTAACGATAAAAGGAAGGAAAATGTACTTATGAAACTTTTTTTAGGGATAACTTAGGTGTATAAAATTCCCAAGGAGGGTTGGCGTCAGGCAGGCGGCCGGCCGTAAAACATCTGCCAAAACTCTTATGCAGCATGTTTTGTCCTTCCGCACAGGAAGGAAGGACAAAACATGCTGCGCCGACCCCAAACAAGAATTGGGATCAGGGCAGGAAAATGATGAACTTAGGTGTATAAACCATGTTAAGTCTAAGTGGTGGCGTTGGACATAACTTAGTTGTAGAGTCCGCTCTCGGCAGTAAGACGTATAAGGTCTGATATAGAAATTTTTCACACACACATTCTTATTCAGAAAAGGAGCGGTTTAATCTGCTCCCAAGACCGGCAATTGCATTTAGCCCCGCGTAATCGAGATAACTGCCGTTTTTCGGGCTCAAGTCCAATCTCCGTGCTGTTGTCACTGACATAAATTTGATCGAAATATTCAATAGGTTTGCTACAAATTGTCTTCGGAAGTGTTGATTTAGTACCTCAACGATAGGTTTGTATATATACACAATCCAAATAGACTCGTGAGTAGTAAAGGTATGAGTATTTATTTAGTGACATATTTGCTTCTGTCGTCAACCTACCTCGTACAAATGTCGTTACATATCTTTAAGGTGAAGCCTGGTAGTAAAAAATCGATGGACATCGTACAAGAGAGCAAATTTTTGAAGCATTATAGAATGTAACAAGTATGTGGCGTTCGATATTGACGTCCTGGGTTCATTACCTGGGTCGGACTAGATTATTAAGGTTCTGAATTATGGAATTCTTAATTATCATGAGATTTTCTTATTTGTCATCCCGGTGTCTCCAAATATGCTCAAAAAATGCCAATAGGTTCAGCCCCTATTCATCATCATCATCATCATCATGTCAGCCCTGTGTTGGTCCACTGCTGGACATAGGCCTCCCCCAATGACTTCCACCGGGAACGGTCGGAAGCCGCCTGCAGCCAGCGACGTCCCGCGACCTTGACAAGGTCGTCTGACCACCTTGTCGGGGGACGTCCCACGCTGCGCTTGCCAGTACGTGGCCTCCACTGGAGAACCTTCTGGCCCCATCGGCCATCAGTTCTCCGCGCCATGTGGCCGGCCCATTGCCACTTCAACGAGCTAATCCGTTGGGCTATGTCGGTTACTTTAGTTCTCCTACGGATCTCCTCATTTCTGATTCGATCACGTAGGGAAACCCCGAGCATAGCCCTCTCCATAGCTCGTTGAGTGACTCTGAGCCGTCCCATGACGCCTTTAGTGAGAGGCCACGTCTCAGTGCCGTAAGTCATCACTGGTAACACACAACTATTGAAGACTTTTGTCTTCAGGCACTGAGGTATTTTGGACGAGAAGACGTCTCCTAACTTTCCGAACGCTGCCCAACCGAGTTGGATTCGCCGATTGACCTCTCTCTCGAAGTTGGACCTGCCTAACCGGACCACTTGTCCCAAATAGACATATTCGTCTACAACTTCGAGAGTCGAGCCCCCAACTGCGATTGGGGTGGGCACAACATGGACATTCGACATGATTTTCGTCTTGTCCATGTTCATTTTAAGACCCACCTGTTGGGAGACTCGATTGAGGTCTTCGAGCATAGTGCTAAGGTCCTCCAGCGATTCTGCCATGACTACAATATCGTCGGCAAACCGAAGGTGTGTGATATACTCGCCGTTGATGTTGATGCCGAATCCTTTCCACTCCAAAAGCTTGAAGGCGTTTTCCAGCGCGGCAGTGAACAGTTTCGGAGATATAACATCTCCCTGTCTCACGCCTCTCTGTAGTGGAATCGCCTTCGTGCTCTGATCTTGTACTCGGACCGACATGGTGGCGTTGCTGTATATGCTTTTCAACACCTCGATGTACCGACAGTCAATGTGGCACCGCTGGAGAGACTCTAGCACCGCCCACGTCTCGATCGAATCAAAGGCTTTCTCATAGTCCACAAACGCTAAACAAAGCGGCAAGTTGTATTCCTCGGTTTTCTGGATAACTTGCCGAAGCGTATGGATGTGGTCTATGGTGCTAAAGCCCTTTCGGAAACCAGCTTGTTCGGGCGGCTGGAAGTCATCAAACCTGCGTTCGAGACGATTTGTGATGACCCTCGAAAACAACTTGTAGACATGGCTCAGGAGCGAGATGGGCCTGTAATTCTTCAGCAAGGTGTTATCACCTTTTTTGAAGAACAGTACCACCACGCTCCTGCTCCATGCCTCTGGCGTTGAGCCCTCGAGGAGAACGGAATTGAAGAGCCTCTGAAGGACTTTAAGTACCAGCGTTCCGCCCGCTTTCAGAAGCTCTGAAGTGATTCCGTCCTCACCCGGCGCCTTGTTGTTCTTAAGTTGTTTCAGGGCCACCTCAATCTCACACAGGCTGATGTCCGGGATATCATCGCTGAAGTGGCGGATCAACTCGGCTCTCGGGTCTTCGGCCGAGCGAACAGCGGGCTTGGCAACCGAGGTGTAAAGCTGTCCGTAGAACCTCTCGATCTCTCTTAAAACCTCTGCCCTCGTCGACACTACGCGGCCACCCTCCGTCTTCAGCCTAGACAACTGTCTTTGCCCAATAGACAAGTCTCTTGCAAACACTTTGGAGCCTCCGTTTCGCTCTATTGTCTCTTTAATGCTCACAGTATTGTGAGCACGGACATCGTGTCGCAAGGACTTCCAGATCCGTCTATTGAGCTGACGATATGCTTCGGCGTCCTCGGAAGACTGCAGCGCCATAGATCGACGTTCGGCCATAAGGTCAAGAGTGTGGACCGAGAGTTTTTGAGGTCTATCTCTACGGCGAGGTCTAAAATGCTTAGATCCCACCGCATGGACAGCTTCTACCAAACCGCTGTTTAACTCGTCCACGGCAAGGTTTTCTTCCAGGCACTCGAAGCGATTTTTCAGCTCGAGTTGAAAGCTCTCGGGGTTTTGGATATGGGCGCGAGTAGGTCGTAGCGTAGACTTCATCAAGCGACGCCTTTCTAATTGGACGTTGATATTCAATGAGCCTCTAACCATTCGGTGATCGCTACCGGTTTTCACCCTGTTGATCACAGAGACGTCACTGAATATCCGTCGTTTCGTCGTCAAGATGAAATCTATCTCATTTCTCGTGGAACCATCAGGGCTCAGCCAGGTCCATTTCCTGTGAGGCGGCTTCTGGAAGAAAGAGTTCATCGCAAAGAGTCCCTCTTTCTCCAGAAAGTCGGCCAGCCTCTGACCCCTGGGGTTCCGTTGCCCATGTCCAAATTGCCCCACTTTCAACTCCGCATCGCTCCTCATGCCCAACTTTGCGTTAAAGTCTCCCATAACAACATTGAAGTAGGTTTTGGAAGTATGTATGGCCCGACTTATGTCCTCATACATCTCCTCTACTTCTTCATCTGGGTGTGTCGAGGTCGGCGCGTATACCTGTATGACCTTCAACGAATATCTTTTGGATATTCTGAGTATCAGGTACACTACCCTGCTCGACACACTTTCGATGGATACGATGTTGTTAATGAGTGACCTGTGGACGAGAAATCCGACACCTCCTCTGGACTGTTGGTCGTCCCCCCGGTAGAAGAGCAGGTTACCGGACTTCAGGGTTATCGTGTCCTCCCCAATCCTGCGGACTTCCGACAACCCCAGAATGTCCCAGTGTAACCCGCTCAATTCTTCTTCCAGTTCGACAATCTTCTCGTCTGTCGTCAACGTGCGTATGTTGTGTGTTACCAGGGCCAGTCGTCGTCGGGGGTGGTAGCCGGGGCCAACCCGGGGATTCTTAGCACCCCCCGCCCCACCGTTACCATGGCCGCTACCGTAACCAGGAATAGTGGGGCTGCCGGGGACTGGGGGCCTGGTCCTAGTTTTCATCATCATGGGGGTTTCTGCCGATACTCGCCACGCTTGGCAAGCGGGTTGGCGAGCGCAGTAGGGGAATCGCATTGATGACGCTGCTGCCCGTCATCAAGCGGGGTGAAGGGAATAGTGAATGAGAGAGGAGGCTATGGGAGAGGAAAGCGTGGTCTGTAGGAGTGGATACTGCAGTCACGGAGGGGAAAGTTGATAGTGACTGCAGCAGCTCGGGGGCCGAGGTCGCGTACTCGTAGCACCTATTCTAGGGCAGACCATGACCACTAGATAGGTGCAGCCCCTATTACGGGACACTTACTGGCGAAATGTGGGTGCAAAATTGCACCTCTGCACCCCTTCAGGGAATACACCTGTATTATTAACTTATGTATGCATTATAGATAATAATAAGTATTTAAGTAATTTATAAACTTTTATTTGGCAGTTTGGTTTTTAACCGACTTCAAAAAAGGACTAGGTTATCAATTCGTGTGTGTTTTTTTATGTTACCTTAAAATTTTCGACGGGGTGGGCCGATTTTGATGATTCTATTTTTATTATATGCAAGGGTTAGTCTTCGTTAGCAACTAGGTAGCAAACTATATTGAAATTCTTTGTCTCTCATTCCCCACTCGTGTAGGGGGACGGCATATTTGTTTAAGTTACCTTACCTTTTAGACTAAATTCTGTGTAAGTAGTTCTTCATCAACCTATATACGTCCCATTGCTGGGCACGGGTCTCCTCTACCATTCAGAGGGTTTAAGGCCATAGCACACCACGCTGGCCTAGTGCGGGTTGGCGGACTACACACCTAAGAAATTCCTAAGAACTTTTAGTTGTGCAGGTTTTATCACGATGTTTTTCTTCACCGTTAAAGCAAGTGATAATTCAATGTGAATACACACATAACTTCGAAAAGCCAGAGGCGTTTGCTTGGAGTTCGAACCTGCGACCGCCGAGATTCTCGACCACGCGCCTAAACCTCGAGGCCATCACTGCGTGTAAGTAGTTATAGGACTGCACGAGATGAATACCTGGTATAGTATGTACTTACTCGGTAGGTGGTGGTGTTGGCTGCGTCGGAGTGCGGCAGCGACAGCAGGGCGAAGGGCAGCAGCAGCGCACTGGACATGCGCCGCGGCCCGCCCATGGCTGAGCACCATCCGTGCGCGAGCGCGCCTCTTCTGCAACAAGATTATACTAGGTAACTTCCTGTAGCACCCCAGTGGCGGTACTTTCATAGAAGCCCGAAAGCCCGACTTGCCTTACATAGTTCCGAATAACGAACTTAACGATTGTTTATTTATAAAATAACGCTATAAACGTGAATGTGAGTACTAACCGGTAGGTATTTATTAGTCCTACGTACCAAAAAAAATATGCTGCTACTAAATAAACATTTGGGCTTGCCTTAGTTTGACACCCTAGGCACGCCACTGTAGCACCCATAATAATATCTCATGGAATCGTTTTAGTTCAAGTTAATTATAAGGAATTCGTTCGTAGCTAATGATATTATACTGTTCCCCCCAAACTTATCATCATGGTCATCAGATTCTATACACTACCGCTATCATATGTAGTGCAGAGAAACCAATCTTAGATCTAGCTGTGGATATAAGCGTTTTGGTGGATTTAGCCTAGTTTCAAATTTCTTATTAACATCTTATCACATCGATCGTCATTTAAGTGCGTAATGATAAGAACAAGATGTGATTTTCTAAGTCATGTTTTTATTGTATTTATTTATCAGTGAAATACAAAATATCCAACCTGAAATCTCAAGGTAAGCGCGTTCCAAACACAACGATTGTCACTCACTAGTCTACGCAGTTATGCCGTTTTTTGATGTTTCATGTATTCTATACGAAATATTAATGGTTGCCGGAAACACGGTGTATATTGTAGCAGCAATTTGTCATGTATATTAGGTTTTTTTTGAAGGAGCATGCAAATTCCCTTGTTTATATGCACATATTTAAAAACGTATTAACAAGAACTCATGTGCCCTTTCATGAAAGTAATATGAGTATGACGAAGCATATGAATCATAAAGTATTTTTAGCTCGTTTCAAAAAAGAATTCCCATTTTCACGGAGAATTTTTTTTATCATTTTTATAAACTAAATCTAACACTGAGAATCGTTTTTGTATAACGTTCATTGCGTTCTATTTGAAAATAACTTGACGAATTACATAACGGTCTCTTAAACAAAAAAAGGTGTTCTCGGTTTTAATTATTTATTTATTTGTGAGGCAAAGAGACACTGAGCAGCCAAGCTCAAGAAATCTATAGAATTCTAGCTTGTATACAACCCACAGCGAGATTAATTTGAAAGAAAACATCTGCTACGAGTCGAAAATATTCCCGCATTCAGATATTTCGACAAGTCTCTCGCCCGTTAATTACTCATATGAGAAACGTATTCACATCTTTTTCGTCATCAAAAACCATGAATCAACTTGTCCCTGGGTTGAAAGGCACATGTAAAGAAACACTTTTGCATATGATCAAAACGTGTTCCAAGTTTCAACGTTCACAATAAGAGGGAATGGCTTGGTAATACGCATAAAGGGAAATGCCCTTAGGTGTGGAACTTGAGGTTTCCAGGTCAGGCCAGTGTCGCACAGCTTCAGGCTGTTACTCTATCCATCTAGCTTTTATGGATGTTACGACCTACATAATTTTTTTGGATCTTCTATCCCTGATAGTCATGAGATCGGAAAGTGATTTGAAGATTGGCTTGAAGCAAGGATGATGAACTTTTTCCGTAAGGAATTTCTCATCAGCTATAAAGTGTTTGATAATGTGCTTGATGAATGAAAACAGTACAGTTAAACTAGGCCAACATTTAGTGACGGATTCAATTCACTTAAATTAAGAAAACTACAATTTAAAGGATGCTGATCGTTCATTCATCCCCAAGTCGTTTTTCATATTGAATCAGTATTTGTTATTCGACAATATGTATATCGAGCACTTTAATAGGCAACATTTATTTCGAAGATAAAGAAAAATACATCATCAACATCATTATCAGCCCATTTATGTCCTCCTCTTTGGTTCGGGCCTCCTCTACAGCTAAGAAGGTTAACAGACTACACACCTAAGAAATTCCTGAGAACTTTTAGATGTGCAGGTTTCATCACGATTTTTTAAAGGAAAATCAAGGAAACCTACATACCTAACTTTAGAAATTTCAAGAAAACGATATGCAACTTATAATCTAAGTCTTAAGGAGTAGCTTTATTTCTAGCTATCTTTTTTGTTTCAAGTGGAGAGAAGTTACTGGGCTTTTAGTGAAGTCAACAGAAATTACACAGTAAATAGAAACAGAAAGTGTATTTACACAGAAAGTAGACTAGTACGGGGTAATAATAGTCTACAATTTTATTTGACTAAATTATCGGATGGATGAGGGCCGCTCAGGACCGGGATGGTTGGCGCTTACTTGGGGAGGCCTACGTTCAGCAGTGGACGGCAATAGGCTGAGTATATATATATATATATATATATATATATTTTCCATTCAACTCCATTCTGTATGTAGTTTTATCAAACACTCACAATCCATCAGAATTTTGACTTATTTGCGGATGGAAAAGTATATACGCATTTACTTTTACAAACTATCGTGGTGTGTCATCCCACCATTAAGCAATTATACCTTTTATGTACATTTAAAGAGACACGTACTTTGCTTAGCATACGTATGCAGTCATTAGACAAATAAGACACACACGAGCATATACATGCAAAATTAAAAGCGCATGCCTATTGCAATCAACTGCTCGTTAAAACGTTGGAAAACTTTGCTAGTAGCCATTGCAAATAAAGAGGGCTTGTTAATGATGCCCTATTTTCAACGAGAGCTCTTCCAACTTCAAATATCGATTGATGAATATTTACTCACAGTTAATTATGTTTTGCTAGCTTTTATTTGTACGAATTTTAATATTATTTACTTACTGGACCCTAGGGGCTGTCGTAGCCGAAAAATAAATATTGGTAATGGATATTGCTGAGGGTATTGGTAAAGTTAGGGAGTAGTTATCTAATTCGGATAGCATTAGGCCTATACCTATGAATGAGAAGGCCGATTGGTTTGCAATAGAACCAGAATAACCATAACTGATGTGAAGGATTTTTGCTCCCTGGGTCGAAGTTTGCCGAAGGTCTGAAAAAATAGCAAATATCTTCTTATTAAAAAGTAGTGGTAGTGGTACCTATAAGTACTTATTTATGTTATTCATGGTAAAATAACATAATGTAATGAAGAACAGTTGAATTATTTAAAAAACATAGAAACGAAATCGACATCTCTTACCCTTTAATGCATTACGTAAATGCGTAGAAATTTCTTATACCGTTTCAGATAATATACTGTCACTCATTTTAAGTGACGTTTGGGTTTATTACACCCTTGATAAAACTCCTTTTTTATTATAGCACACTAGTAGCGGGTGCTACTTTACCCAAACAGAGTAACTTCTACTTCGGCACTTATCCGGTGTCCTTTCAAAGCAAACACTTTACTTTTTTGAGGGGGTAATAGACCCGTACCAAATTACTATGATTTCGATCAATTTGTTGCTGCTTTTGATCAAAATAACGAAACATTGGATTATGAAGAGGTATCTAAGGAACAATAGATAATGCATTTCAAGTGAATGAAAAGCTACTATTTTTTATTTATTTCAAGTGTTTTTACGCGGTATACGTGTAAAAATGTTCTATTAGCATATTGTCAGTAGCAGCATGAACAATAAAATGTGCCCTTAAAACATTATTGAGCTCTCTATTGGTCCTGTAAGGTTTTAATACCGTTTGCGAAATGTGTACATATGTAGCAATAAACGAAGGCTAAATTCCAAGAAAATGTTCTCTTATTTACCGCGAAATGCTGCGTAATAATATTCTATTTCAGTCGAACGTGAACTGATACAGAAAACGTCTCTTTTTGTAGTCGGACCGTCTGGCTGCTGGCTATTTATGAAAACTGATACTTTTGTTTGCTTTGCAAATGCCAACATTCAACCGTATACCTAGCAACGGTGAATGAACATTGCATTTCAGGGATGGTCAAGCTTTTCTATACCGTGAAATATTCAACAGATATTAGTGAAGGTGTAAAGACACCTATTGTATTATATACCGTTTGGTATCGTTATTATTTTAGGCATAAAAAGTATTCCGTCAACCCGAACCACGCCAGCGTGATGGACTAAGGGCTCAACCCTCTCCGTAGTAGAGGAAGCCCGTGTCTAGCAATGGGACCTTTATGGGTTGATGATGATAACTAATAGTGGGTAGAATTGTTGTTAAAATTTAGAGTTAGTATAAACGTTTAAATTTTTTACAAAAGGATATATTTGACCTTTGCAAGCGTTTGTGCTATTATTTAAAAATTTACAATTTGTGGCGCGCCTTTGGTTCGGCATCCCTATCCCATTTTACTTTTCATAGTTAGGCTTTGCAATATCGTTCTCAAAATGAAATTCATTGTATACCATACTGATATAGACTATATTTTTGTACAAAGTTAAAACACGTTGGAGGTACAGAGTTTTGGCAATCGCTAGAAGTACGTAAAAGTATTCTGTACAGTTTTCACTAAAAGTCATTAGGGTCCTTAAAGAGGTAATAAAGAATAGTTTTTTAAAGTGATATGTTTTCAACAAAGCGGTATCAATAAGCGCAACCGAATACACCCCGTTTTATAGAAAATTTCTTGTTGATTAATGAAAGAAATTGCATGAGATTGTATAAAAGGAAAAATGGGATATAGGCTGTCATTTATAAATATTTAATCTTTATCTGCCAAAGAGCATGGAGATGGCAAAAGTTTATTCGATGAAGACTAATTTTAATAAATAAGTTATATAATTTTTCTTCTACAAATAAATTCTTCACCATCATCAGCTTACTTACATAATAATGTCCCACTGCTGGGCATGGTTTTCCTATTATTATTCGTAAAATATTAATTTATTAATTAATTGTTTGTGGGATAATTATAAAAAACTTGTGTAATAAGTAAATAATAGCTATAAATTTTTGCGGGACTTTATAAAAAAACATGTTTCTTTTATTTAGGAAAAAATTAAAATTGATAAATAAATCAAAATCTTCGCGTTCGTTCGCAATGGAGTAGCGAACAACGTCTTTGACAGCAACTGAACCTGAATTTTAACTATATCTTAAAAAAGGAACATGCACAAAGTAAAGCCTTGGTCGGAACGTTTAACCACACGGAGCTAGAAACTCGTTAAATAAATCCTTAACTCCTTATCCAACTTAACGCCTAGTGCAAATACTAAAATAGTGCACTCACTTGGCGAAGTACGACGGACAAACGGACGTTCACAAAACTTTGTTGGAAATGTGCCCAGACACAGTGAGGTCTACAGAATGTTTATTCTGCGGTCCGATGTGTGTGAACCTTAAAATAACTGAAACGTATTCTGAACAAGGGTCTTTGACAAAGTTTGAAATTGGGCCGTTTAATCTTGTTGGCCTTATCATGTTTTCGAGAGAGGTCATTATGACGGCGTTGACAAAAAAGATTACAAAACTTTTAATGTATTTTTACGGGTATTTTAAATTGACATGGGATAGGGAACTGCGAAATAAAATATGAACTTTTGTAATTGTAATGAATGGGGATATGAAGTAGAGGGAAAAGTGCCAGGCTGGTAGAATGGGAAACAAGAATTTCCTTGGATTCCACCTCACAATGATTTAGGGGAGGCTTATTACCGACGAATAAGTAAACATTCTACCGAATGGACAAGTGCTACGGTTAAAAACAGAATCGACTGTTGTTATGCCAATCCACTATTGCTATTTTTGGTTTGGATTTCAGATAACTAAATTCCTTAATAATAGTATCGTTCTGTAGTGAAAGCGACTTGTTAATAGCTAATAACATTAAGACCTCTGTGGCGAATTGCTTGGAAGTCTTAAAACTGTAACATCAATGGCATTTGTAACGTAATTATAACATGCCCATTAACTTCGGTATGAGGTGACGAATCGTGAACATTTCCAGGCTAAAATAACATATGTATGGTTATTCTGGGAATGTAACCACCATTAACCATGCGCTGTTTTCTTGCCGATATTTAAATTCATTAATAAAGGGTTTTGTAGTTAATCTTTGAATGTTTAAAAGTCTATTTAATTTAGAATACACATGGGTTGCTCATATATTTTTTTTTTTTTTTTTTTTCACCTAACACCTAGTGGTTCAGCTCATGATTGTTTCGAAGTGTTGTAAAAAAATTTAATGTCCAATGTAATATGGTCTATATCTCATTCACGATAAGTCGATTCTTTTGGCATATCGACTAATGTGTGAGTGAGACAAAGATAATAGCTAGCTCTATCTGTCATGGCGGTTGTTCTTTTTGTTAAGTAGTACGTTTATCTTAAACTTTGCAATGTATGTTTTCTTTTTAAAATAAAACCGTTTAACTTATTTCTTTTGTACTTTATCTCGAAGAGATCAATTCGAGCGATAAGACTGTCATTTGTGCGTAGATTCTGTCTTTGGTTATGTTTTTTTTTTTTTTCCCCTTTCATTTTCATAAAGCATACCTGATGCTTTAACACTTATTTCGCGGTTTCCGCGGAAACCTATGTTCAGTAGTTGACATTTTTTGAGCTTAATATATTAAATATATATATAGGTTTGCATTGTTTATAAGTTAAGATCGATATAATTAAAGTATTACAAATACTGTGATAAATAGAAAAATATATATTTTTTTATAAAGTTTTCATTTTGCTTTACGTCCTTTGCTTGTTTATCGTTTGCACGTTTCTCTTTTACGCCAAATCAAAACAACTGTTATCCTTATGAACTTATTCATTTTCTTCACTTCCTTGCAAATTCCCCGGACCTCACAGACTAACATAAACATGAAATACTTCTACCAAGTATACAATGTCCATATTATTTGCCTCTTTATAATAAAAAAAATACTACGGTATAAAACTGGTGAAGCAAAGCGGGCTATTTCGCGACCGGCGTCCAGCATTAATGGGCGAAATGTGTAATTAAACGAGGATTCCGAGCGGAATGTTAGGTAAATGTTTAAAACAAAAAATACAAAAGAATTTAGGATATATTGTATCAAAATTTTTACTAGCCTCCACTCGGAATTACTTCAAATGAGTCCAAAATAATCAATGTGTTATGTAACAACAGTTGATTTTCATGTAAATATTTTTGACGAACCTGATAAATTCTTTCCTTGTGGGTATAAAAAAAAGTTATTACAATGAAATATTAATGTATAAGCCATACAAACTAGAAAACCGGGCGAATGTAACCCAATATTTATATTAATATAAAAGATTTCTCGGTCCGCGTGGAAGTTTTAGCCCTCGGGAATAAAGCCTACGTCGCGAAATATCACGTTTCTGCCACTAGAAGAATATTAAAAACGGTTGACTTTACGAAATTGGCTTAGAGTAACAGGCGCCTGCTTCATTTATTACTGAGGGATTTACGAAGTGTGTTATGACACATTGTATTTTGTTGAACACAGAATTAGAACTTTAACAACCGGTAGTCGTGTCGAAGTTAGTTGAGGTGCAATAAACCGCACTTTATTGCACATAGACTAACCCCTTTCAGATATATAGGAGGCTCGTGCCGACGTGTACTTATAATACGTATGTGTATAGATTATAGGCTTAGGATAATGATGATGTTGAAATGCTGTTTGGTCAGGGTTTTCAAAACGATACCTCTATTTTACAGGTATCGTTTTGAAAAAACAAATTAATCATTGACGGAGACTATTAGTTCGATACATGGGTACCTACCCTGTATAGGTGTACGTCTGACTGAACCCATATTTCGTCATTGTGTTTTGGGTCCAACGTAAAATAGGGCAAACTTACCGTTATACTTCGGACACATAAGAACGGATATACATCGACGAATATCTAATATCAAGTGCCAGTTATATTTTGTTCAATCCGAGTATCAAAAACACGAGGAATAACTCAAAGATACAAGTCTTCTGTCGTGGGTACCAGAATCTACATGAGACTTAATAGTTTCAACTAACACCTACCCTGAAACAGATTTTTGTGGATCACACGAACATTTATCTCTGTGCGGGGATCAATCATCAAACCCTCGGACTCTCTCCTCAAGCTGGTGTCTGACCAACTGCGCCACAGGGCTATCAAAAATGTAATGTAATTTTCCGGCCTTATTGTCAGTTCCAATGTAGTGTCTCGTAACACTATTAATAGCGTTAAAACAGATTAGGGCGACAGATCGAGGCTGTCTTTAGAAATACCTGTTGATTTCCGTCACAAGAGACAGTCTAAAGGGCGCAGTGTGTAGCACTGGAGAACCACCACGTGTAACCGTTTTTATTGTTCGAATATGATGGAATAGTGTTGCTTACATCATTGATTCTTAGTTCGACTTAGCTTACAAATACACATGAGATATTTTGTAATAAGGGAAATTGTTGACTCAATTATTATGAATGTCAAAGCAATATTTTTAATAACAAAGCATAGAGACGTAATAATCGCTGGAATGATTAAGATAAATATGGTCTACTAGGTATGGCCGCAGAATTGGTTCTAGATAACATATTCTTCAAAACTTTCTAGATTCAATTTTAAAGTCCACACTATAGAAAACTAGATTTTTTAAACGAATATAATAAGTGAGGGCTATCTTAGCTTACGTGAAAAATAATACCTATTAACCTTGTGTTACATTGCATAAGCCTGCCTAAGCACATACGCCTTATACCGACCTCTGGGGCAAGCATATTTTTTTATTACTACGTTTCTTGCAAGGAGAAATAGTTAAGTTTTCTTTAACATACATTTTAATGTAAATTCCAAGTTAATTTTATTAAGTTATTTGCATTTTAATGTGCATTTTTGACGATTTTAAAGTACGATTAAGTTTAAAATACACAACGAACAGTGTTAGAGAATTATAACAGAATATTTTGTGTTACCTTTGCTGTTTAAACAAAAATCTCTTTCTAATCTATTCGAAAGTTCGGAATATAATAATTATACTTTGTATTGGGTATAGAGAGAATTCAGAATAGTATTCCATACAACAACAAGAACAATAAGTTTTATTTAAAAAAAATCGTAAACAGAAGAACACAATATGCAAAAAATAATACTAAAAATTTTAGCAGAATATGCTGCATTGCAAATTCTCGTGAATCAGCTCTCTTGGACCATTCGTCAAAGTTTCTTAGTATCAGAATATTGCGAGTTAGAGTGGCGAATCAATCATTTCATAGAACGCAAAGCGAGGTGAGAACACACACTGACAGTTACTTACCTACTGAGGATGAAGAATTAGATTTTTCTTCCAGAGATTCTTTGTAACAACACGAAGTATCGGAAAGTAGGCAGCCTATATAATAAGTCTTATAACGTCAATGCTAAAAATTTGCAGTACCTAGGAGTATATAGGAAACAATAATGCTGAAGCTTGAATTGCTTTAGTTATAATTATTCATTGATTTGACAGCGATTTATTGATTACAGATATTTATTGATTTACTGGACAATGTTTTATTGATAACGTCATAATATGTGTATACGTGTCATAATGCTTAAAGGTATGCCTGTCGCTCGAATACCATCAAAATACACCTCATAATAAATGAAAGCCGAGGCTGACCTAATTCATTACGTATTTATCCGTCAAAACGAATTTTAAGCGAGAAAATCCCACGTCAGCGGAATCAATGCTTGATTCTGGGTCGCTGTTATTTCCCTTTCGTCGTTGCAGCATTTTTTTCTTATTTACGTTTGATTTTTGCACTTTTTTAATGTATGCATGGGACACAGCGTTAGAGCTTATTTTCTGCTAAAGATTTCCGTAAAAAGTGATTTGGATAATCTAATACGAGAAGTAACAATAAATAATTCAATCGACGCAAAAATGGCAGAAATTACAATAATGCTTAATTTACTCAAATCTAATAAGTTTTTAAGTGGCTGGTGAATAGTGGTGGAAAAAAATAAATGTATGTATTTTCTATACACGCATTGTGTTTTGGCCATCAGAAGTTACTAGGGGGTTTTGATCTCATGAAACTACCTATGTATTTATAATATGAAACTTCTGTCAAAATCAAATTAATAATCTCCTTAATTCAAACAGACTTTTACAAGTGCTTTTGAATCGTCACTATTTAATGTTTTTTTAACAACAAATTAATATGTCAAAACTGTGACTAGGCCTTTTTGTTCCCAGCCGCTTTCTCATTCACAAAGCCATCAAATACTTAAGACATAATCGCTCCCGCCGTAAAATTGAAACTAGAACGGTGCAGAAAGTGCGAAATGAAGTTTACACTGCAATCTCGGATAATTACTGTTTCACAAAATATGATTGCTTTTTTGGCGCAACCCCAAAAAGCGTGTGCTCTTTTCAGTAAACTTCGCCCGTTCTAATTACCGAATGACGAATAACCGAATACTTCTAACGGATTAAGCATTGTGTTACGTTCTTTTTAATAAATAGTAATACTATATACATAGATCTAAGTAGGTATTTGTATTTATGTGACGATCTTAGTCAAAGACATTCTTTTTTTGTAAGGGAGCTTTGTCTTGAAAGTGATCTAATGCGGGTAAAAAATCATTTACGAGGAAATATTTGGGCCGATACTCCTAAGAAGTTACCGTTACGAAAGCACTTACTACTAGAAAATACACACATAGTTTCCAAAAGTAAATAGCAAGTGACAATAATGCGTGTGACCTTATTTCAATCTTTCATATTACTCGCATCAATTAGGTCAATTCCTTGTTCATTTAAGATCCCTTTGTTCAATGGCGACTTATTAATAAAAAATAAAAAAATAATTTCTGCGATTAGATCTTATCATTTTTATAGAACACTGGTCGGAAGTTTCATGCCGGTAGAAGCATTTCACTTTATCTTTCTTGTTGACATTATTATATGGGATAAACCTTCCCTAATGAGGATTGGGTGATCCTAGGATGTTTTTCCTCGGGCAATGTGTCTCCCTTTATCTTTATCATCTTCAGTCTAAATACGTCCCACTGCTGAGTGCGGGCCTTCTCTGCAACTGAGAGGGTTTAGTCCTTAGTCCATCGGGCTGGCCTAATGCAGGATTTTTGAGTCTCTAGTTTTGATTTATTAATCAGGCATTTAATTTTAACACTGTACAAAATGTTGTAGTCCATATAAAAAGTAATCCGGAAACGAGGTTGCAGTTTCATCGGAATAATTTAAAAACTTTCGTCTATTCCCCGCGAGTGGAGCGCCAGAGCTTGTCGGCAATATGGCTACTGGCACTGTCAAACTTCACCGTTGGCAAGTTCGCTCGCTTTCTTAAACTTTCAGTTAAGCCGACAATGATTTTTGTTTGGAACTACACAACTGGAGTCCACTATCTCTTACACACAATGCGGAAATTCGCGACGAATTTGTCGAATTATTTTTTGATGAATACTAGAATTTTTATTAAAATGTATGTATTTTCTAAATCATAGACACTGAAGTCATAGGTTTTAATTGGAAATGAAAAATGATTTTCGTTCACTCTGGAAGTCACGAAACAAATACTCGTGTAGAAATAGTGTCCGAAAAATCACTTATGTCTTTATAACACATTTTAAATTAATTGCAATAACAATTAGGCTTTATGAATTTAATGAAACAAATTAAATTTTAATCATAATATTAAAGAAGTGAACGTGCTTTTTTTCTTAATTGTCATTTTTGACTTGTTTCTGTGTCCAATTCTGAAATTTACATGTATATATGTATATGTGGTCGCAAATAAACGAACACCTGTTTTTTTGGTAGTAAGTACTTTATTACGCATTTATTTCATGGAAAAACATAAAAAATTATCACATGGTATTAATGTGCAGAGAGGAACCGAACTGTCACGGGATCGGTCTTTGGTACTTGCTTAAGCAATTTAAGAACAGCTTAATGCTACAATCTGGACCTAAAACCAAAAATTGAGCCTGGAAACGTGCCGAAACGGCAATACAGGGCGCTTTATAGGTGCATAATATGTACCTTAGTTACGTAGACCTTTAAATACAGCTGGTTGGGTGTACGAATAGTTCTATACCTGATCCTTTAGGGAAATTGCCGTCTGTGTTTTTTCAACACTGCCATAAAAGAAGAAAATGTGCATGAATAAAGCGAAATCCTCTCTTGCCTAATGTATTATGAAGTTGCCAGTACCGTCTGATATGCAGATGGTTTCGTATTTTTTAATAACGGCACGCTCAACTCTCCCGGGCAGCGAAGATAGGCTCTGAACTAAATGTCCTTGATCTAGTTTCATTCTCATACCACGTTAGGTAATATTTGCTCTGGTAATGAACGTGGTTACGTAATTTTGTAAAAATAAAGGATTTGTAAGGCCTTAGGGATTTGTAAAGGTGATAATTTCATTTGTATTTTTTTTTTCGTAGCTTCTACAAAACTAATCGACGATGCTCGACGAAAACAAAGAGAGATTTGTAATCACTTTAGATGAACATGATGTACTACTTTTGTTTTCAACTGTATTTTAAATATTATATTATACTTTATTATTATTATTTACTACAAAAGGTAATGATGGCTTTAGTCAGTTCCTTTATTCTTTAGCTTAGAAGACATTCAACAAGTTGTCACTCGCTAAGATTTACTACTTAAAACCGAAATGTCTTTCAACTTTGTAAGCGGTAGTCATTCTGGGCTGCGTTGTGAATCGATCGGGCTTGAATGCCAGTAAATCGACGAGTAGTTTTTTTAGTTTTCCTTTCGATGACTGAGATTCCGCACTGCACTTATTAGTAGCTGAAATTCTTAAAATTTGTATATTTGATTTTTAAAGTACCTATAATTCAATTACAATCTGGTCTCTTTCTAGAAATGTGCTTCTACAACTAAGCATTACATGTTCACCTATCAGCCAACCATGTAACTACTACTGTTGGGCACGGGCCTAATTTACAATTGAGATGCTATAGATCTTATTCTACCACGCTGGTCTAGGGTTGGCGGATAACACACCTATCCACACCTCTAGGTGTGCGGGTTTCCTGTCAATATTTTCCTTCACCGTCAAAGTACTTAATAATTCATCATGAATACACGTAACACATTCTAAAAAAGTATTTTTTACAATGAAGTTTCACAGAGATGTCATTCTAGAACTAAGTATTACATCTTAACCTACATTACCTAGAATAGGAGAATCAATAAATAAATATAGCCGTCCGATCTTACCTGTAACCTAGTTTGCTTTTACGACAAATAAACGAGTCTGTTGACAGGCCTTTAAACCATATTGAAGCGGTTTATGCCACGGCGAAAACGTAAAAACCATTTTATGTTTTATGAGTAGTATACTAAAATTTGGCACGGTACTTCGACTGATCACAAAAGCTGTTGCCTTTACTGCACGTTTCTTAGGCGTCCATTCCCACTGCCATAGCCAGCGTACGTTTTATTACTATAAGTAAAAATATATCTTTATTAATCTCGTATATACAGAGCACTTTTAATAATAATGCGTTTAGAAGTACTCGTATACGAAAAGCGATTTCACATTTATGTTAATAAAATTTTATCATCACAACACGTAGTGGTTGCTTAAAATAACCGTCGATTTAAAGTTTACTTTAAGCATACAGTAATAAAAAATATTTTGACATTGACTAACAACAGTGCACACACGACTCATTACTGGGTCTTTTCTACAAAAGACGAATTTCGTCTTACTTTACCACGCTTGCCTAATGCAGGTTTTTAGAGTTAACCATGACTTCAAAACTTTTGCGAAATAAAAATAATTACACAGGATCAATTAGCAAAATCTAAAAAGTAAACAATAACGGATTATTGAAAAGCTTTTATATATATGCACTTGTGAATAGTAAGAAAGGAATTGTCGTTACATTGGGAAGATATCAAACGACGTACTAGCAATTAACTTTTTTTGTTAGAGCAAAGGTAAACTGGTGTTCCAGCACTCTCTTATAGAAACTAAAGCAATATATTTACTTGATAGCGGATAGATTGGTTTAGAAACTGAACATAATGCTTAATGATTCCGTACTTACAAGTCTAGTTCTTGCACTCAGGGGTTATGTGGCGACTTCTATATTATTCCTTGTGTGTCCCACTGCTAGGCTTTGTGAATAGCTTTGAAGGAATCTTGTTCCATTAATTATCCCAGCTGAGTTTACATTAATATCCTTCACGATAAATTACTCAGCTTTTTTTGTAATAGTGATAAGAATAACTATCTTGAATCTTCCAATATATCTGAATGTTGTAATCGTAAAAGGAAACTACAAATATGTTATATAATAATTATGCACACTGTTTTCGATACCCACCGTGGTAAGAGCAGTTTTCAGCATGGGTTCGTATATTCTGCCACTAATAAGTTCGGCTTCCGACAATAATGCTCAAAAAACGATAGGCATTTTTGCTTCAGGCCCACTTTTAAAAAAAAACTGACCCATTTGGAGTTTCTACAATCCGTACTGAATATAGCTCGCAAATTATGTAACTAATTATAAAGGCATTTAAAAGATAGAAATATATCATTTCCTAAAATGTAATACATATTTTTAAAAGCATAGCATTCTAACTGCCAACAAGACAGTACCTACAATTCAATGTTTTTAACAATGAAATAACAAATGTTATATTAAAAAAGCTGACAATCAATAAGAACGCAGCGCTTGAGACAATCTGATTGAACAAGAGGTAGCTAAAGGGTGCTAGAGCCTCGGCTCGCTTTGTTCACTCGCGAATAATTATTGTCGTGCAAAGTGGGGACTTACATTCGCAATTTTATAAACGCGAAACACGTCCGCGGTAATTTTATCACTTTTTTAATTTTACCGTCTTTGCATAAAAAACTAATCTCAACCAATTTGTATAAAACAGAGAGTGAATTTGCAAGTGTCAGAAGGAGTGAATTAAAATTATATTTCTAAAAAAATAGTAAAAAGGGTTGTTGTTCCTTCTCGTTCAACCCCTAAGTATACTAGGATTATCAGCCGAAAGATCAACAAGCATGTGTCATGCTATGTAGAGGTCCTGAGTTAAATTTCCCGGTCGGCCATCGTTTTGGGGTTTTCTATTAGGAAATTCTTAGTAACTGCATGTAGTCGGGGAATGTGGCCGAAAATCGGCAATAGGCTCCAATTTAGGTGATGCATAGCTGGCGAAATGAGAGTACATAAATGCGCCTCTGCCTAACCCTTGGAAAATATAGGCGTGAAGCTATATATGTGTGTATGTATGTATGCCAGTATCAGACTTTCCAATATCAGGCTTTAAACAGTTAGTCATAAACGATGATTGTCTATTACTCAGTAATAATCCGAGAACTAATCGAGCCATTGTTCATTATCGGCAGCTGTAGGCGTGTGGATTTCAATTAACTGTAGTATTACCGGCGATGTCCGATGCCAATGTATCGACTGATTGTGGCTTCGTCATGATTTCACTTCAAATACAAAGGGCTATTAGGACGCGATGACGTCAACCCTGAGGGACGGAATGTACAGAGGTAAGATGGGTAAACATTCTTACAACCTTAACGATTGGATTTTCTCTGCCTACGTCTATGGAAAAAAATCATGGTATTTTTTATCTGTTAATTATTCTCGTTCGATAAATTTTATCAAATTTTACCCTTAGCATCTTAACATGTATTCGAAGCTTAAGTCTGACTATAACTATGACTTGATCTACATAATAAAATTCAGCAAAACGAGCAAAAAATTAAATCACTCTGGTGTTCATAATATTGGTAGGCTTATTTTAATATTCCTTCTAAATCCAATTTACTTAGCAGAACCCGCACAAATTAGCAATTACCTGTGTGTTTTATATGAATAAATAAAGAAACAAACAGCACTATTTAGTAATAGAATAGAATCCAGCACCGCTCGATTAGGGACGCCATAAATTGTACAAACACGAGCTCTTAATTAGTTTACAGTGGACTGGGAGCGTCGTAAATGTTAGAAAACTATAAGGTTTAGTTTGTTAGGATAAACGTCTTGGCTTATTACGAAATACAGCTGGATTTATTCCCATGGGATTTATTTTAGCCTGATTTTAGTTACAGACTGTTATTATAGACTACCTTTGGTCTGCTATTTAGTCTTTTTTGACTTCAAAAATGCGACTAGAGAAATGGTAAATATGTTCGATTTTTGATGTCGTATCTGGAATTTCGGTTGCGTTGTCCCGTTAAGAAAATAAAATCATAAAATACTCTTTTTTCCTCAGACTAGATTTTATATTTATATAGGTGTTTTAAAAATATTTGTTGGTTCGGAAGTTCCAAACCACAGGCAAACGAGACTTTGTAAATAATTAACTTTAGTCACTTTGATTAAGATATCATCAATGGTTTCTACGACTACATAGTTACAGAGTAATAAAAGCAAAAACACCCAAAAGTATTATGCAAGCGATGCTAATACTATATTCGCGTACTTAGAACGCACATCACGATCTCAATTCACAATTGATCGTTTCCTTCGCATGATTTATATGCGAGATACGTATTAATGGCCTTGTAACGCCTTCGTTGTTTCCGGATAATCTCGCATTTAAAACTGTCCCGTGTTAGATCATTAAGGAGAGGTCCCCAAACTAATTCAGGACTTTGCAGGTTTGGCTAGTTTGTGTGGTTGTTCCAAATATTAGGCGCTAGTGTTTTGTCATATCTAGGAGTGCTGTGTGTACATGTATGTATATCAGATCATACAGGATAGGATATAATTCACTGCTGGATACTGACTCTCTTCCGTATGAGAGATGTTATTCCACGAAACTGGCCTAATGCGTGTTGGTTGTATTATATAAAAAAAATCCTGGTGTGTATTTAGATATCATTAACTGTTTAAGCATATGACATATATTTTTTATAACTAAGAGTGTGGCTTTAACAATAGCTTTTGTATCTCCGAGACGTCATTCATAAAAGATAAGGTCGACAACGACAATCGCTCATATGCCAATAATACGACATTTAAAATTTATTCTCTGATGAATGAAAATTAACTTTACGCTAGTTCTACTTCACAGAGTCACACGTCTACAATAGAATCCAATAAATTGTACGCGTATTTGAATTTTATTTAGTTTTGTCTCTCATAACGCGCTTGCATGTGTTGTCGAACGCTACACTTCAGAATTCACGAGGGCAATAAATATTTTTAATATACCGTAATCCGTGCGGATTGTCATAAATCTCGGTTGCAAGTACGAACTGCCGCAATAAATCGCCATTCAGTATTTACTGGTGCAGCGCATACTGACATTATTTCGATTTTCTAGTTTTCAATTCTTTAATTCAAATGCATTTTCGAACAGGCTGAGTAGCCGCATCTGATAGTAAGAAAATGCAGAGAAAATAGGACTAATATCTACTGGTAAGAAACAGTCTGGTAAGTCGTGATGGCCTCGAGGTTTAGGCACGCGATCGAAGTTTGACGATCGCAGATGGACTTCGAAGTTAAGAGTATATTCACAATGAATTATTATGTACGTAAACGGCGAAGGAAAATATCGTGAGAAATCCTGTACAACTAAAAGTTCTTAAAACTTTTTAGTGTGAAGTCCACCAACCTAACTAGGCCAGCGTGGTGGACTAAGGCATGAGCCCTAAACAATACCAATGATCTTTCGTTTAGCGGTGTGCATACCATAGTATAGGCATACAACAGAATGATATAGTAAAGGTCGCGGGTTGTCGCTGGATGCAGGCTTCCTCCAACAGGTCTTTGTAGAAGTCATTGAGGGTTACTTAAGTTCAGCAGAGAACTTAAAGCTGATTGGATAGGATTCAATAGTAATTGTACACTCACTGGTCAGTGCGCCCTTACTGAACGCTAGGCATTAATTAAGCCCCAAATACAACGCTTATTGAAACAAATATCACGCGATTCGGGCCACATATATAAGCATGTAGAGTACATTGTTGTCCCTAATCAATAGCTTTTCAGTTCGTACGTATTAATTAAACGCATTTGGCTGTTATTGACTGGTGTTTCACTGAAGTGTGCTCCGCGATATAATTCAAATAAACTGTGTTTGTATCTAATTACTGGGTTGTTTGGATGGACTTTGCTGTTGTAATGATATAGTTGTACGTTTAATGTGCGTTTGTTTATATATGTGTGTCTGTGCATGTTATGTATCTGTTTCTAATGGGCTTATGTTTAACAGGAGTAAGGCCTTAATACGATAAACTGAAATAATACGGCGTTCTTGTGAAGTAATCTCTAATCAGGTTTCTTCAATAGGAAAACTTGACGTGTTAATTACACATGCTTTAATTTGAAAGTAGCTATATTATCATATTAATTACATTTTTGATATATTCAGTAGTCGTAGAACCGTTTGATTTCAACTTTTTAATATCCAATAAAGTCTTGATAACTGCAAATATTAAGAAATTAGGTGTAATAATTGATTCTATATTCAACTACTTATAGATTACACCGAAGTCTCTTTACCTTATAGATTTGAAATATAAAGAAAGCGAGGTTTAAAAAAAAACACGATACCGTCGGAACTTGTTCTTTAAAAAAAGCATTTTCGCTTTATAGTTTACCGTTTTTCATTTAAAGATTTTTACAAAAACCCTGACGTTATGCCAATGTAGACTTGCAAAATGGATAAAGGAATTCAAAACGAAACTACGCGGGGCAAACTTATTTAGCCGTTTTCCGGGAAGTGCCCCTTCAGAGGTTAATATAACCTCATTTCGTCTACTCGTCTCCACTCTCGCCGAGGATCCCATAAATATTGTTTGATTACGCGGAAATAAATTAATTTATGACGTTGGCCTTTTAAATTGAATAGCTTCTGATGTTTACAGCAATGTTTGTGTATAAAAAAGACTCTGGCAGGTAAGAGAAAGCTATTAGAAGAAAGTAAAGCTGGTCGCTCGAAATATAAATATTAATTATATCAATATAACGAAAATGATGTTAAAATGAGATTTATTTTTATATTATCAAGCGTGGCAATACTATTTATATTTATTCTGCTGGCTATGAGGTTTTCAAGCGAATAGGGACAATTAAAAAATGAATTTTGAGTTTTTTCCACTTAGATGTCAGTCTACAATCTCCATCAGATTAGTAAATTATATACACAAAAATCCTTCCTTTTTTGTTTAATATACTTTGATACACATTCAAATCACCGGTTAAAAATAAATAATGAGTAAATTATATAAGTTCTTGGTGAATTACTTAAAACATTTTATCTGGTTCGTGTGTTGAGAGCTCAAAACTTGCAGACAAGTGTTCCTCAGTTTAATTTTTTTAATAAAAGCAATATGCAAGTACTTTATGCTACGTTATATATTGAAAGTATTCTTATATAAAAATTAAAGACACGAGCATCACATTATCCGGCTAAGCTGCACGGTATTTAATATTGCAGTTAATTTTGAACAACGTGCAGTGATGTTTTTTAAACTTTGTGGGGGTTGTTTTTCTTTTCAATAAGACATTTTTACATACTCATATGCCCGTATCCTAGAAAGGGTGGAAAATATTTTGCTTCACATTCACTTTTCGCAAGTTGTTATTAAAGTTCTTCTGTAATAAGAGGCAACTTCATTTCCGTTATACTTTTATTTCATGCTGCTAAAAAATCGTAACCTGATCGTTGAACTCAAGGCTTCAAACGTTGCATATAATAATTCCGCAGAATCAACAATAAAACCAGACTTTTAAAAGCTGACCTTATTGCGGAACATATAACATAACTATCAAAGGAAACTAATTTAGATTTATAGTAAAAATAAATCTTAAATTCATATAAAAAAATAAGTCAACGGTAGCCATATGTGGTATAGAACACAATTTCCGAACCCGTTTTCTGCAGTAAATTCTGCTTTAAGCAAGCTTATCACTGGGAGTACGTATTTTATATTCTAATAACCGTATTTCACGTTTACAAGACCACACGCGACGTGTCGAATACTCAGTGATATACTCGGGTATTCCATCAAACACAACGTTAACACAAATAGGATTTGGGAACACCAAAAGAGATTCGTATTTTGTTATTGTGGGGCTATTTTTATTTCCGCTACGTTTTTCCAATACGTGGCTTGGTGTCATAAGGGCGTCTTGTGCCGAACGTACGGCTTGTATCTCTTGTGTTGTGTGTCAGTTCGCTATTGTGTTTAATAAACAACGTTTTCGAGGCTTTGTTGTACTAACATCGTATTTTATGAACTAAGAAGTCATTAATTCATCATGAGTTTATACACGTCCTACTGCTGGACGGATCTACGGAACCCCTCTACAAGTGTGACGGTTTAGGCTTTGTTCCACCACGTTGACCTAGCGCAGCTAAGAAATGCATAAAGTATTTTAGGTGTGCAGGTATTTTCACGATGTTTTCCTACACCGATAATTATTTTTGAATACACACATAACTGAAAATTTAGCAGTGTGTGCCTGGGGTTTGAATCGACCGTCGTGATATTAGACTGCGCCCCCTCGAGGGCCTAGACCCTGTCTACTTAAATGTATTTTTAAAAAAATTGTCGCAATTTTTTTTATACCAATGGGTTTGTGATCACCGTAGCTATTACCTGCCTTTGTTTTCGATAACGGTCTAAATACACTCTGTATATAAAGTCAGAAATTACTAATCAGATTTACGGCACACATTTGATACACATAGATTTACGGCTAAATTACTCTAGTAGTCAAAGCCAATATTGGCATGACAATATTATTCCAGTAGTCTAGATATTTGATGTCCTCATAATCTCAAACCACAAAATATTAATCCCAGGACTATAGCCATAAAATATCAGATTTATTTCCTGCGATACATTCATTGGCTATAAATCTAATGAAACTAATGCAAAGGTATAAAAATCATATTATTCTTTATGACTTTTTTGTGCTACGATCTAAGGGATTAGTCAAAGGAAAAGATAGCCCACGTTAATAAATTGAACTATTATCTTCTATAAATCCTCACGCCTCTATTTCTCAAAGCGGTAGGCAAAGGGACGGAAAAATAATGGTATCGGGAAAGTAGAACATTGTTATAGTTTATCAGTTCAGCCTGTATCAGACTTATGGTGGAGTAAAGGCGACTCCTCAACCACACACAAACTTGAGACCAGACATTTCAAATGGAATAGATTAATTGCTTGTAACGGATGCTGACAATATGTAATTGTACTGCACTAATTAACCCGAGACTACATTTCCGAAGCATGTGCGCAATTACGATGTTAACGATTAACTTCGGTAATTTGTTTTACATACATACATACTTGTAGACACTCATGCCAGTATTCCCCGAAGGAATAGGCAGAAGTGAAAGTTGAAGGATGGACAAGCCGAGGAAGGCCAAAGAAAACATGGATGGAGTGCGTGGGAGGAGATATGAAAGAGAAAGGCGTGACTGAAGTCATGACGGCTAATAGGGATGTGTGGAAGGACTAAACATGCTGCGCCGACCCCAAATAAAAATTGGGAGCAGGGCAAGAGAATGATGATGAATAGGCAGAAGTGAATTATCATCAACAGTCCTCAATTCGTTCACTGCTGGACATAGGCCTCTCTTATGGCCCACCTGCACCCACATTATGACAATTCTTTTTATTCTAATTTCCGCACTACTACTATGAATTACGTAAAAGGGGTATTTAGACCTGTACTTGCATACTCATATTTTCAATATCTGCGCAATTTAACCGCTTTTTAGGCACATTATCAAACTCTACTACAACTGAAAATTTCCCCATGAACCTCCTAAAAACGGGCAAACCAGACATCAATTTGTCCAACACATCGAACGTAAGACAAAGTTGTCCGCGTTGATCTCTACAAAGAGGCCGTATTCGTGCATTTTGTCTTAAAATGCAGCATTAAAGGAAGGAACTCAGTCAAGTAGGTACACGCAACTGTGTTTATAACATTAGCAAGGAGCAGAAAGCGCGAGATTTCCCCTCAGGGACTCGGTGCCAAGTTGAAGTGATTTTACTTATTCTTAACGCGAAATGGGTTGGTTGTTAGTTCCAGGCAAAGAGTCGTATTTTTTTACGGAGCCTTTTACATTTAGATTTTTCCGCTGTGAGCGCGTCTCGGAATATTGTTTGAGATGTTGTATCAACTGTGAATAAAATGGCCTTATTTAAAACGAAATTAGGGTGTGATACTCTGAGGCTGTAAATTATTGTGGGTTTAATATTATTTTGTGTTATTTTTATTGATAATAATTTGTTTAACTAATTGTGAAAAGTATAAAAATTTGTCAAGCTAACCCATTATAATATTTTCTAATGTATTATTTCCAATTTCTGTAAATTAAATATTATTGGTATTGCCTTTGACAACAGGATAAAATAATAATTTTAGTATGTTAATTGTTAAATGATATAGGTAATTTTGAAAATAATTAAAACAATATTTTTTACATAATATATTGTTTTAATTTAAATGATTATTTGAAAGTAAGAAGACTCACCTGAATCGTTCAAACCATGTCTGAACCTGCAAAAGAGATTAAGGTATTTTAGTACATTTAGACCAAAATATAAGTACCTACCGGCTAACAGGTTCTGAGCAGTAAACAATATGGGCTAAGGCCATATAATTTTTAATTCCATGTAATCAAAAATACATTGAAGTATACTGTTTTTATTATATTTAAAAATGTATTTTATCATGTCAAATTACTTTTACAAATAATAAACAAATTATTATAATTAGTAATACGGTACATATTTTAACAAACATTTAATAATCCAATATTATTGTAAAAAGCAAGTGTCATGTCTTTGCAGTGTTTGATAGATACTTTCGAATGACGTCTTAGCGTGGAGTCAGGACTGCGTATATGTGACTGTTAGGTGAATATTAATACCTACTTTGCGATAAGAATATAAGGGTAAGCTTTCTTTGCACACTGAGCTAAATCACTACATAGTATAAAACAAAGTCGCTTTCTCTGCCCCTATGTCCCTTTGTATGCTTAAATCTTTGAAATTATACAACGGATTTTGATGCGGTTTTTTTTAATAGATAGAGTGATTCAAGAGGAAGGTTTATATGTATGATAACATCCATTAAATATCATCATTGCACCCGTGCGAAGCCGGGGCGGGTCGCTAGTAAATCATATTTCTATTAAGACGTAGTTCTGTCACAAATACCTGTACCCTTAGTTTCGGATATGCACGGCACAAGACATGAGTTGCTTATTTATATAAACATGGATATGCATAGGTAATATAACCTTTATGCAAATGTGCATTTATGTATTCAAGTCTCGGCATCTGTGAGTACAAGTTGCCCGGGATAGAAGTTTAGTCTACTGCCGTTTCGGGCACATTCCTAGTCTATGTATGTATAGACAGCCCCCGTGGCGCAGTTGGCTAGACACCAGATTGCGAAACGAGAGGCTGCGGGTTCGATCCCCGCACCGAGACAAAAGTTTGTGTGAACCACAAATAATTGTTTCGAGTCTGGGTGTTTGTGAGACCGAAAAAGTCTCTCGTAGTGTCAGATACCCACGTCACATTTCTTGTAACCTAGTGTAGGGTACGAGCTATGTATGTGACTGTTGGGTGTATTTTATGTGTTGTTGCTGAAGTTTTGTTTTTAGAAAAACCTAATAACATTGCCTGACAGAGTAATCAAACCTGGTATTGTTTTATTGCAAGCTACCTGTAGTGTTTGTATACTTGTCTCGGTGACACGGGTAGTGGGGGAACAGTCTGGTGCGCGCCGTGGGCGAGAGCGGACGTGTTTACCCTGACTGCTGGTGACGTAACGAGCCAATACTTAATACTTGTGGAGGCACGAACACTACAAATGGCGACGAGGTAAAAGGTCAGTGAATAAATGTTATGGTGCTCCATGAATATTATTGAAGGGAAAAGTATAAACGAAAAAAAAAAAGTACACAATAATGTAAATATATGGAGTTGTTTATTAATGCCTTGGTCATTTTACATAAGTAAACTAGTGCGCAAATTGTACGATCAAATATAATACTCGATTCCTGAACTAAATTATTCTTAACTAAATTAAGTAATAGATTGTAGGAGACCTTGCATAACCGAATTATATGTGTATGCACAATGCAGGTCCCGTAATCTTAAGTCCAGTCACGTTAAGAATACGTTGTGATAAATTAAAAGTAAACATTAACAATGCTTTTTTCTGTCGAACAAGACAGATGTGTTCTAATACAAATATTCAAACCGGTTGCTTGCTTATCTATTGAAATGTGGTTTCAATTGTTTTCACTGGTCAGCGACGCCGCCTGTGCGTCTGCGTACCCACAGATTTAAAATAGCCGGTTATAACGCTTACATTATGTTATTTAATATCAGAATGGCTTATTTATCCTGAAAATTATGTAATGATTAAAAGCATACTTTTATCCAAGAAAGATTTAAACGTTGCCTTTAATTCTATTAGAGACTTGGTTGTTTTATGAATGTTTTACGTTCAACTTGTATGAAACTAGCTTTGTGAGTGAAACTTGAAATAATAACTACAAGTACACATATAAAGATATGTATTATAAAAGTATGTAGTACATTTAAAATTATTATCGTATGCTTTAGTTTCACACCAATACATTTAATACTGTATGTAAAGAGGTAGTTTGGTTCGCCAGTAGAGTACCTAAATGATTTTTTGTTTTTAAATAAATCTAAAGATCGTTAGATCAAAATTGGAATATTAGCACTGAAAAAATAAAATACGTGCTATGAATATTTGAACTTTGCTTACAAAAGTATGTGCTTTCAATTTATATGTATAATTTGTGAGTCTATGAACTGTAAAGCTTTAAATTGTTTAAGATGGAAAAGTGGAACCGTGGCATAGAGCTAGGTATATCATACGGCAACAATTGTGACCATGCCGCAATGCTTCCACGTATTATCGGCGGTCTAATTAAAAAAAAAAAAAAAAAAAAAAAAAAAAACAATAATTAAGTAAATCTACAAATTTGATGTTAAAATAGATAAATGTTATGCACCTAAATGAAGTTTTCGATCGATATTTATTCAAACAATGAAACAGCAGTTAAGAGAGAAATTTAATAAGTTTCTTTTCAGACTTAGACCCGACTCATTGAGCAAATTAATAAAAAGTCATACGACTAATTAAAGCAGTGTTGGCCTCGCGTTTTGGCGTGGTTTGGGATCTCTGCAGTCGCGGGTTCGAGTCCCGGAAGTAAGTCCCGAAGTTGTGTGTGTGTTCGCATTAATTTGTCACTGGGTTTAGCGACGGAGAGAGGCACCGTGATGAAGTTTGCACACCTAGGGGGTTTTGGGAGTTTCTCGGGTGTGTGATCCGCCAGCCCGCGCCGTGCCGGCGTGGTGGACTGTGGCCTGAGCCCTCTCAAAGGTGGAGAAGTATTGTGCCCGGCTGTGGGACGTGTGTTGGTTGATGATATATCAGTTTAATTATAGAAAAAGGTTTTAATCCTTGGTGACGACTTCATAATTGACAATAATATTTTGAAGCAAATAATTTAAAAAATACTGGTCGCCTTAAATTTGAAAATGATTATTTAAAGTAAATACATTAAGGGAGGGTTGTACCATTTATTTGGAATTCTTCACAGTATCTTAAATCCGAAGAATAGATGGGGTTGACCCTATTAAATGTCTGAGGACGTTGGAACAGATATGTTTATAAATACGAGTAGTAAAGTGTCATTAATGACGCTACTTTGAAAATCAAGAAAAAAATAGTATTGCCTATTGATGTCAAAATTAATTTACTGTATTCGAAGATTTGATTCGAGTTTTCGAGATCGATAATGGGTGCAGTTCGGAAAATCGACAAATCATGTGGTAAAAAGTGAAATCTTCTTAGAAAAGAAATTTCAACTAAACTTTAAGTTTTGTCTTGAAGTAAATGCAGTTGCGGAAACGTTTCTTAAAATCAAGGATGTTCAAAGCTATATTCCAATAGAGGGAGTCTGTTCAACTGATTTCTCAAGTCAGCATAATTTTCACTTTTGGTCAAGAACTAGTCAAAAAATAACATCTCGTGTTTGATATTTTATAAGCTTTTGAAAGTAAAAAAAAAAAAAAAAAAAAAAAATAAGATAAAAAAAAAAACATCTTGGAAGAGAAGAATGCGTAATGTTAATAAGAGTAATAAAACCTTTAGAAGAAAATGTTTAATATATTAGTAATTGAGAGTCTGTTTCTAGTGACGAAGTTCAAGTTTTCTGAGTTAAGTAAGAAACATGGGCAAGTGGGTTCCAGATTTGGGAACATACACTCAACTTTTACGCAAGTTGTATTATAAAAAAATTAAGTTGGCTAAGACCGCGAATATAGATTCGTATTGGAACGATACCCGAATTAGCCTTGACTATCTGAAACGGCCATAGCTCGTAACTAAAATAAGAAGTCTTGTTTTCTTCTCCATGTTAAATGTTTTATGTTTTGATGTCACTTTAATTACTTAATTTTATTGTTTTAATTTTGATATTAGTTGTTTATAATTAATATTGCAGATTGTTAATTGTTTATCTTTTCTAATAATGTTTTGGAGAACGTTATGCACACCTTAAATGTCTGTCATATATATCAGATATAGTAACGCAGTAAAAATAATAAAGCTATAAATTGTATTAATACATGTGATGTCGTTGTGTCAAATTAAATAAATAAAGATTATTAGGTATTGTGATACCTTTGATAGAACCTAAGTGTTTGCATATGCTGGTCCAGTTGTACTGAGAGCTGTACTCGTTACAATAAGCCTAGGTTGGTTGCATATAGCAACATAAGTCTGTGAGAACGTAAAAAGCGTTATCAGATCGAGAACGGGAATCTTGCGTTGGATTGGATAGTAAGCCTATTAATACGTCCCATTTGTTTGGAAAATATTGTTCACATTGAGTCGACAACCATTGGCCTCTGAAGGTCACGTTCTCCAAGAAGTTGAAAGCATGTGCCCGGATTTAACGTTGGGTGTTGCATCTACAATCACATGTATAAATTTGATGTCTTTACAGTCCAGGGAAGAAAAACATAGTTCTTGATTGGCGCGATTTTGTGTGTGTAGAGAACCACCAAAGCCGTTTGATAACAACTACGTCAATAGTCGATAGTGCCTCGACATTTGGCAATTTCCCTAAGTGAACTGAAACAGGCTGGTATGAGTGACTGCAAGTTGAAATACATATATTATTATAGACTGGATAAGAGATATCATACACCTAAAAAAAAATTTGGGAGAATTATCTATATAATATTATGTACCGTATCTTGATTGGAAAAGAGTATCACTGGAGTTTCTTGTCCGTTTCTCTACTAATGGCTGCTTTCCGAAGTGAGTGATAAATTAAATACAAATAGTATGAGAAATACGCCACTGTACGAGTAAACCGAAACTAGACTAAACTATTACCACAGAATCAAACCTTATTCGAAGAAAGAAGGCGTTATTGGAAATTAATGTGAGATATCAAGACATTTAATAAAAAAAACCGTGAAATAAATAAAAACTGTACATCATTGTATTGCAGGCAGTATGAGCCTTCATAAAACGAAAATCATACCGATTATGATGCAGGCTTCAAGTTAAAGAAAGCTGTACATAATTATGTTGCAGGCAGTATGAGCCTTCATGGAACGAAAATCATACCGATTATGATGCAGGCTTCAAGTTAAAGAAAGCTGTACATAATTACGTTGTAGGCAGTATGAGCCTTCATGAAACGAAAATCATACCGATTATGATGCAGGCTTCAAGATAAAGAAAGCTGTACATAATTATGTTGCAGGCAGTATGAGCCTTCATGAAACGAAAATCATACCGATTATGATGCAGGCTTCAAGTTAAAGAAAGCTGTACATAATTACGTTGTAGGCAGTATGAGCCTTCATGAAACGAAAATCATACCGATTATGATGCAGGCTTCAAGTTAAAGAAAGCTGTACATAATTATGTTGCAGGCAGTATGAGCCTTCATGAAACGAAAATCATACCGATTATGATGCAGGCTTCAAGTTAAAGAAAGCTGTACATAATTATGTTCCAGGCAGTATGAGCCTTCATGAAACGAAAATCATACCGATTATGATGCAGGCTTCAAGTTAAAGAAAGCTGTACATAATTATGTTGCAGGCAGTATGAGCCTTCATGAAACGAAAATCATACCGATTATGATGCAGGCTTCAAGTTAAAGAAAGCTGTACATAATTATGTTGCAGGCAGTATGAGCCTTCATGAAACGAAAATCATACCGAATTATGATGCAGGCTTCAAGTTAAAGAAAGCTGTACATAATTATGTTGCGGGCAGTATGAGCCTTCATGAAATGAAAATCATACCGAATTATGATGCAGGCTTCAAGTTAAAGAAAGCTGTACATAATTAATTGCAGATGGCGCTGCTAAAGTAAACAATCTTAATGTGCTCTAATGTTTTAAAAATTATTTAAAAATAGTTAAGTGTTAAATTAATATATTGTTTGTTGTTATTTTAATTTTTTATTTTTAATTCTGTTATTATATTTTACATTATAAATTGTTAAGTTGTTTGTAATTACTATTGCACATTATTAACTGTTTGTCTTTTTCTTGTAATACTTTGTAGAATGTTATGCACACCTTACCTAAGTGTCATATATGTATATCGGATATAGTACCTAAGTAATAATTATTAAGCTACAAATGTATTAATATATGTGATGTGGTTGTGCTGAATTAAATAAATAAATAAATAATTATGTTGCGGGCAGTATGAGCCTTCATGAAACGAAAATCATGTCGAATTATGATGCAGGCTTCAAATTAAAGAAAAGCTGTGCGTTATAGTGTTAGGTAGTACAGGCCTTCTGTGTGAAAACTGTACGTGATCTTATCAGACTAATAAAACGACATGATAATAACCAACGAGATGGTCTGTTCAAGTAAGAGAGTCGTCGTCCTCCAAATTCTACTCTGCCATAAAGGAAGTGCTTGACAGAAACCGATGGAAACAGATCATCCGCTCCAGATGTCACCCTAATGCTGACCACGATCTTCAGATATGAGAGACCGACTAGAGAGAGAGATTGATGATAATAAGCTGTGGGTCGTTGTTGTATAACGATGTGTTACGCAAATGAAAAAAAAAGACGATTTGGACATGGAGATGAACATGATCATATGTTGAGAGAAACGAGGAAAAATGGACCACATTTGTAACGTATTGATACCCACGAGACAGCAAAAGGAATAAAGGTAGACAGACTATGCGAAGACAGACTATGAGTAAGTAAATTGATCGGAGCTTGTGTTGCTGCAATCTGTGTGGTTATGGCGTGTATGAAAAAAAAAAATGAAAAAGGAAATAAAGCAAATATAGAGCACTTGTGAAAAGATGTGCTAGACAAAGTAACAACCCTTAAAGTGATTTGTATTTAAAAGTAAATGATTATTTAAAATAAATACATTAAGGGAGGGATGTAGTGTTTGTATACTTGTCTCGGTGACACGGGTAGTGGGGGAACAGTCTGGTGCGCGCCGTGGGCGAGAGCGGACGTGTTTACCCTGACTGCTGGTGACGTAACGAGCCAATACTTAATACTTGTGGAGGCACGAACACTACACTACCACGATACCACAAAACAGTAGGAGCAGTTTTATTTAATAGCTTTACAGATTAAATTCTGTAAAAATACAGTAAGTCAGGTACAGTCTCATTAAACTTGATCTTACAGCAAAGGTACTAATTTAATTTGTTTTATTTACAATGTGCTAAGTGTATTTACAATTCCGGGACTAATTCTTTGAAAAACACTAATTGTACGCTGGCTTAACGAATCAGATGCCTTTAGGCAAGTTAAAAGAAAACAAAGATAAGGTAGAAGATGTTACTGTTGGTACGATTTTAGTATCTGCATAGATAGAGAATAGTAATGAAAATAGGAATATTAAGAAAAACTTAATTAATCTACACCCACCAAACCGCCCTAGGCTAGCAAGGTGGGCTAATGCCTTATCCCTGTCGGCTACAGAGGAAGACTGTGCCCTGAAAAAAAAAAGAAGTTGAATGTTTGATGGCTAATGATTCTCACCTACGCATCATCAGCCTATATACGTCCTATTTCTGGGCACTTGAGAGGCCATTGAGAGGGTTTGGACTAAGCCTTCTCAAGTTTACCTAACTAGAGAAAACGTTGCATGTAAAATGAGAAAAAATCGTATTAAATCCCTATTTAGGATACTTGCTAATAATTCTATCAGCAAAATCACTTCTAACATGTCAGGTACACCTTTAAATTAAAACAGAAGGAAAATTCAGTTTTTGGCTCCAATTGATAAATTCGTATAGTAAAATCCAACAAAATTACACCAGAGTATCACATTCTGGACCGTAATAATATAATCGCCCGCATCAATTTAAACATAGCCAAATGAAACACAAATAACTGTACCAAAATGCACAAAAGTTTGTTCAGCGCTTTCGACCAGACACATTGAAATTAGTTTGCGTTAACTGTCACAATGATAATGTTAATTAAATTTGGTACTACCAGTTAATTAATATTGCATTTGAACGCCATGAGTTTCGGCGGGAAGGCATGAGTTAGACTAATGATTTAAGCCTATTAAATATTCCCCAATGAGAACGAACGACCCCACTTTGTGCTAACAAGAAATAATGAGTTCGCAAAGTGATGAAGCCGATTTAACGTTTCATAAAGCGGATATAAATGAGATTGCCTCGTTGATAACCCATTGTAAGTGTGTGACATTGAAAAGTCTAGGGTTTGATTCCAAGGGTAGGTTAAGCGGAATTTTTTCTCGGAATCAGGATATGTGCGTAGTAATTAGATATACCGGGTTTAATAATGTTCTATTAAAAAACTTACGTCTACACAATATCAATCTATTCATTGCTTCTAAACGCCAAATTTTTAAACAGTTTTCTCTACCATAACTATAATTTATTTAGAATGTTTTGTATGAATATTTTATGCTTACCACGGGGTTAAAACGCTCACTTATTTAACTCACTCTAACTATCCAAACGATACAATTTATGCGACAAAAGGTTTAAATGTTCAAACATTTAGCCACGAGGCTGTGTCCTATTTTACTTGTAAATATATAAATTTTATTAAATATAAATAAATTTTACTCAAATGTTGTATCGTAGAGAGGTTACCCTCATTATCAAAAAACATATTTTTAAATAGGTAATGAAAATAAAATATCAATAGGCTTAACCCCTATTACATAAGACTCATGCATACGTGGCAAAATTTAGGTGCAGAAATACACCTCTGCCTACACCTATGGAAATTATAGGCGTTGGGTGACGTTAGTATAATAATTTCAATACAGCAGAAGGCCTAAGTAAAAAAATGGTAATTCTCAAAAATTAAACTTTTATTCTAAATCATCTACAATAGTTTTTTGACCCCCATAACACGGTTTAATTTTGGGAAACATTAAATAAAGTAATTCTTTTATGGGTCGTTATATTCGCTTTTCAACAAAACTTTCGAAGTACATTACGGAGCAACTTTAAAAGAAGTTAAAGTTAAGCTTTACGGAAAAACTTAATACTGTATTAAAGGGTATAATGGCTAGAAAAATGTTTGAGAGTAAATTACTTGAGCTCATTCGCATTCTTCTAATCGATTTATTTTCTTATGGAAAAGTGCGGATATTTTTCAAACTACATCACAGTTGAAAGTGATTGGGTAAGCCTAAGACTCGACTCTCGATCCTTATCTAGTATAGAAGTGTGGTTTTAACATACAAGTACATAAGTATTTATATTTATGCATAGAGACATTTTTTTTCCAATTTATTTCACCGTCAATACGCTTAAATGCAATAAGAATATCCCAAAACGTAAAATATAACTTCAGGCCTCGTGCCTACCTATTAAAATTATCTTTCAATTTTATATGTGGCTATGACGAAAAGATGCCTTTGAAATTCACCCAACAATAAAGTACGTTTTCAACACCCTGACGTAAAAATCTTTCCAAGCGTGAAGCATATTTACTTTATATGTGTCATAACGTTCATAATAATACGTTCTTTATACCATTAAAGTGAATTTACTACTTGTTCCTGTTTACAAATTGTGATCACGAGCTCCACCGACCGCTGCTGAACATCTGTTTAATACTTCCACTGTAATTTGTTCACACTAACAAATTGCTTTCTCAACCCTTATTTATATTTTCCAAGTCGATTTTATATTTTTAAAGTGAGAGTATCATGGGGAATTTCAATGTCACACATAAAAAATAATACTTGTAAATGTAGCTAACTTTTTTAATAATAAGCAAAAACTGATTATATGTATATTGTATACTACCTTACAACAATTTTAAAATAAATGAATCCACTTTAGAAGTAATGTTAAATAAACAAGTTACGTTTCATTCGACACATTTGAAACACAAATATAAGGTTTTGATACTGAAAGCGCGAAAAACAAACCATTTATTTGTTGCATATATTGTATTTCTATTTGTCGTGAATACCTACTAAAAATAATGTAAATTAATTACTCAAGTTCGCTATAATTGAAGAAACGGACAAGCACGATTTTGGGAAACAATGAGTTAGAGTTCCCCCTCATTTTCAGCACACACGATAACCATAACGTATTAGGTTCATAAAGGACTACCAATAAAAGAACTACCAAAGTTTTTATTGCTAGATTATTTTTCATTTCTTGACCCAATTCCGAAGCCAGGCAGACGAAGTCCCGGGCAGAAGCTAATAAAATATAACTTGATAAACAACTTTATTTACAATTCCGTTTTAATTGACTCAAACCTTGGGAGTGTAACGTTATCCTAATTACGTTCCCTCAACGTGTTCGAATAAAAGGTTGTTTTATTAAATAACGCGCTGATTCACTTACTATCCTTGTTGGTTATTTGATAGAAATGACATTGCTTTCACAATATGTAATTAGGAGTTATTATCTCACGCGATTTTGCGTGCGGATAACCTTAGGGAATATTCATTTCGTTTCTTTTGTTTTTGTCTTATTAATTCTTGTTTTCTTACACACAATATTTGATTTTAGTTTATATTGAAATTTGCTGTGTAGTGCTGATGGAGGTATTTTAGTAAAATCATTTTGACCTGTTCAGATCTATTAATGCTCTATAAACCAGCTTATTTCTCTAGTTCTTATACAAGCCTTATACAACAGTTTAAAGCCATGAGAACTATATAATTAAAATATATTAGTTACGCGGTATCAGTGAATAAATTTTAATCTGTGCCAACATTATTAGAACTAACTAACTTTCCTTGGCCAGAATTACAAAGCCCGAGTATGATAGACGTACTATTACTGGAAATTATTCCAATCCAATTGATACAGCTATTAATTGATAAAGTTCTCTGAATAGTTTAGTCTTATTATGAAGTTTTTAATTAGTCCAAGTTAGTCTTCCTGTCTTTATCGCCTATAGATAAACTTTTATTGGTTTCTATATTTTGCCCGTTGGGCTAACCGAAATGAAAATAATAGATTTGGAGAGACTTTCATGCATCCAACACACAACGTTTACAATGTTCACAAGCTATTTTTGAGCGGTTGAATTAACAAAAATCTTAATTCGAAAGTATTAAGTTTATAATTGACTATAATAATAAATCAGCAGTAATGGAAATGAAAATTACTAAATGAAGTTACATTTACAGGCGAAAATGAGTAATTAAAAATAACATTCAGACAAGTATCATTCCATTGAACTGTTTCCAATTAAAATCTCATTCAATTGGAAACATGATTGCTTATCGTTTGCGTTACAGTACGGTTATTGAAACAACCCATCTGATGAAACCATCTTCTTTTGTTTTCATATACAAATGTGAATTTTTCTCTCTTTTTATGCGCGCGACAACGAGACAACAAGAGGTGCAACAACGGTTTCCAACAACGATTTGAAAGTCATAGTTGTTTTCATAAGCAACTTAGAACAAGATAGATGTAGAATAATACAAATTCAGTAAATATCATTGTGATATTTGGATAATGTTTTTAATTACGTTGTTTTATGATAACTGTACTGGTTCTACGGAATAGCTGTTCATGATTTAAATCATAGAAGGAACAAAAATATGATTAATTCACAAGAACTGCATTCGTAGTGTTATGGCGGTATATTTTGTATATGTATGCTTCGAGATGTATAATACTATGACTATCGAAAACACCAGAAGATTATTTCATTACTTTCCTTACTCCATACTTTCCGTTAATTAAAATCCAGAAACAGCTATAAACACCGCCCTAACTAAAATATTGGACAATTTAATCAGTGCAATATAAATTATGAAAGTTTTAATATATGGAATGCAAGTGGAACGCTTTCAAAAGCAAAGGATATTCCACCCTAGTAATTTTATATTATGAAGTTAAAAATATAATTGAGAAAATTAATGTCCTGCAAAATTGCTGGAAATAAAACTAAAAATAGTGCCTGCTATTTTAATTAACTTTATAAACGGACATTATTAACCGTTGCCTTTTTGATAAAGTTTCCTATGCTATTTTATCAAACTGACAATAAAAAGACTTCGCAAAAAAATTAAGTTCTGTTCGCGTGAACTTTCCTGTCATGAATTTGTAACAACTTCGTGAACATCGAAGTAAATAAGATTGCTTTTTTACGTCGCCGCGAAAACTAGGTGTATTTACATAATAATGGGCATTGAATTATGCATTCAGAGGCAAGATGCGGTTTGAAAGGGTTGGTTGGCGTTCCCGAGTATGATTTTATTGGCGCTTAACGTATAGGTTGGGGAAGCCAAATGTAGCACATTACTACTCTTGCTTACTTTAAATATACGTAATTGTGCTTTGCTCAACAGTAGAGAACGAAAGTGATGATCAATATAGAAATAAGTAGAAAAATAGTAAGCATTACGTATTTGTTAATATATGTATGTATATAAATATAATGTGGAAAATTAGACCTCTATACAGATTAAAAAATAAATGGTATTACCGACTGATTGACTTTTAATTTCAATGCTATTCAAACACAAGTTAAAAGAGGTAAGGTCAGTAATTATTTTTTTATTCCTCATGTGTTTATTTTATTTTTTACATTTTTAAATATAAAGTTTTATAAAAAAAATACATTTAAAAATATAAAAATTAAACCCGCAGATGGCGGGGTCTACGACCCAAGCCACCGGTGGTTAGGGTCCAAGAGTTAGAAACCGTCTCACGATACGTGCCGTGTCCAATAACACTGCTTTTTGTATCTGGGTTTTGACCCAACAACCGATTGAGAGCCGCCGAAGATGTTGGTCGAGGCTCTTTGGTATCAGCCCATTGGCAGTAACGACTATCGGGACAATGACGGTTGAGTCAACATCCCACATATCAGTAACCTCGTGCGCCAAATCTAAATATTTAGACATCTTGTCTTTTTCGGCTTTCACAAGGTTATCATCATGTGGGATAGTAACATCAACCAACATTGCCCGGCGCGTCAGTCGATCCACTACCACAATATCAGGCTTATTTGCAACAATAGTCCTGTCCGTGATAATAGATCGATCCCAATACAGCGTTGCATGACTACTTTCGAGAACCGGTTGCGGGACATATTGATAATTATTATTATCAGTAATTATTATTATTTTCTTCTCTTTATTTTCTCGGAAAAAATCCGGTTAAATCTGAAGCACACGAGCCTAGGCCAAGTGTGTATCAGTTTGGATTATATTTTCTGTAATGTTTCTAGAAATAAAGGTCGGTTCACATGAGTCTGTTTGTAAGAATTTTCTTACAATACGGCAAGTATTTAAAATCGCGGCTTTTTGCAGTAGTAAGTAGGTATTGGGTGGTAAGTTAAGCGTTTTTAAAGACTGGTGCAACTGTTTGGGTATAACCCCTGTGGTAGACAGAACTATAGGTACAATAGTTACTTTACTTAGATGCCATAGACGAGTAATTTCATCCTTTAATTCTATATATTTGGTTAATTTTTCTGCTATTGTTGTCTGTAAATTATGTGTATTTGGAACAGCTATGTCTATAAGGTATCCAGTTTTATCGATTTTATTTATTAATGTTATATCCGGTCTATTATATGGAATTGTTCGATCTGTAAGTATTGCTCTATCAAAGTATAATTTGGTTGTGGAGTTTTCAAGTACGGTTTCGGGACTGTATTTGTAGTATGGTTGGGTTTTCTGTATCATCTTATAATTAAAAGCTAGTTTCTGATGGATAATGTTGGCAACCTGATCATGTCTATGCTTATAATCTGTTTGGGTTATTGCTTTACAAGCACCGGTAATATGTTGGATTGTTTCTGGGGAGCTGTTACACTTTCTGCATGCATCGGATTTTAGGTTTTTTATTATGTGTTTCTGGTAATTTCTTGTTTCTATAACCTGATCTTGTATGGCTTGTAGAAACCCTTCAGTCTCTGGGAACAGTTCGCCGTGGCTGAGCCAAGCGTTCGATGCCTCTCTATCGACGTTGGGTTGGCTCAGATCTTGGCGGTGTCTGCCATGCAGGGACTTTTGGATCCATTCAGATATCTTGGTCTTGTCATCTGTCAGTTGTTCATTTTTCTGTGTTGTTGTATCTTTCATATTAAGCGGGGTGAAATTATTGTCGTTGTGAACTATTGACCTGTGGAGTGTGGAAGAGTTTATTTTGTCAAAAAATTACTCTCTTAACGTTTTAATTTGCGAGTTATGGAGATTAATTATGTCAATAAGTCCCCTTCCTCCCTCTTTTCTGGGTAGTGTGAGACGTTGGATGCAAGCTCTTGGGTGATGCTTACGGAACCTAGTCATAGAGGTGTTTATTAAGCGCTGCAGATTTTTTTAAATCAGATTTAGACCATTTAATTATACCGAACGAGTAGGTTAGTACAGGTATTGCAAACGTATTAATTGCTTTTGTGGTATTACGGGCAAGAAGCTGTGTTTTTAATATAGTATTAATTCGGTGTTGAAATTGCTGTTTTAGTTTATGTTTTATTTCTTTATGATGTATTTGAGTTGATTGGTGGTACCCTAAGTACTTATAGGTTTCGTTTTCGTTAAGCGCATTTATAATCTCTCCTGTTTCTAATTCGTAGTGATGTTTAAAAAGCTGTCCTGATTTAATAGAGTTAATTTTACATTTATCTATTCCGAATTCCATTTTTATGTCTTTACTAAATTGTTCCGTTAAACAAGCTAATTTCTGTAGTTGATATTCATTTTCAGCATAGAGTTTGATGTCGTCCATGTACAATAAATGATTTAATCTATTGGTTACAAGAGTTTGAGGTTCTGATTCTAATATCTGATGTTTAAGGGGATATCCGAATGATGTTGAATTTAATAAATTAGAAAGAGGGTTTAGGGCAAGGCAAAACCAAAGAGGGCTCAATGCATCGCCTTGGAATATACCTCTTCGGATCGCAATTGGGTCTGTTTCTATGGTTTTAATGGGAGTGTTAACTTTGAGTCGGGTGGTCCAGGTTTGCATTATTGTTTCCAGGAAAAGTATGATTTTAGGATGGATTTTGTAGATTTGCAAAGTTTGGAGTAGCCACGAATGTGGGACTGAATCGTATGCTTTTTTATAATCTATGTACATAGTGAATAGGTCCGTTTTATTTTTCTGAGCATGTCTATGTACGACAGAATCTATGACTAATTGTTCTTTGCAGCCTTGAGAAAACCTACGGCATCCCTTTTGCTGCTCTACTAGAATATTATTTGAATCTATGTGATGATAAATTAACTCAGATAAGCAAGATGTAATTATTTTATAAAAAGTTTGCAGGCACGTAATTGGCCTATAGTTGGCGGGGTTCATGAGATCGTTTGAGTTTTTAGGTATCATGTAAGTGATACCTGAAGTTATATAAGATGGCATTTTACTAGGTTCAAGCAAGAAATCGTTAATATGATTGTGCAAAAATGGGTGTAAATACGTAAATTTTTTGTACCAGTAACTGTGAATGTAATCTGATCCTGGTGCTTTCCAGTTATGAAGTTTACGAATAACTGTATGAAAAATATCTATGGGGATATGTTGAAAATTCATTTCAGTGTTATTAGGATAATTTACGTTTTCATTCCCTATCCAACTAGCTTGTGAATTATGTTTTACGGTTCTACCCCATATACCACTCCAAAAATTTTTCAAATCTTCTGGGTTAGGGCTATCATTTACGGAATTTGTGGGATTTATTTGAATGTTAGCTGTTGTTTGCCTTATGGCACGATAAAATTGTTTTTCATTATTATTAAACCTACTGTTTTGTTGTTTTCTTAGAGTACAATTTTTATATCTACGTAATCGACCTGTTACAACTGAAAGTTTTTGTTTAAGAGTATCTAGGGTATGCGTGAGGCGCGTGTTTGGTTCTTCGTGTACAGTATGAATTTTATATTCTTCTATTATTTTATTTACATGTCCGGTTAATTTCTTATTTCTATTGCCATTCATATATTGTGTTAATCTTCCTATTTTTATTCGTAAGTTATCTAATTTGCGTTCTAATCGAATTTGCCACTTTGGTTTAAATTCTTTTCGCCTATTGTTATTTTGTTCTACGGAATCTAAACTGATTTTTGAGCCGTTTAACTTTGCAGCGGTCCATGCGGCACTGTATATTGTAGTTTGAAATGTATTAAAATCTGTATTTTGGTCTATGTTTTCAGGAAGGATAAATTTATTTAAATACTGTACTATTTTTACAAATTTTTTCGATGATTTTTGTTTAGGTATATACATTCTGTTTGTTGGATCAGTGTTTTTGAAAAAATCTAAAACTTTCTGAAAGGTTTTATCTATATGTTCATCTCGAGCATCATCTTGTTCTGTATTCGTATTGTGTTCTTCCGGCGACTCAATTAGTGTAGGCAACTCATGAGTACTCCACTCCAGATCCTGAGCGCAAGTTGGGGCGGGGGCTATATTATCATAAGTATTTAGCGAGAGCTCCAGCGCTATTTCCTCTTTTATACTACTAAGTCGCTCATCTGAAATACATTTGTTCGCAACGATAGTTCTTCTCTGATCAGCTATTCTTTGTTCGCTAAGATGGGATAGTGTAGGAAACATAGCTATAAAATCTTTATGCAAAAGTTGTCGATAAGCAGTCTTATTTGTCTCTAAGTTAGTAATCCGGTAATATGATCTCATTATAAACTCGTTTTGTTCTGAAGTCCATCTCATACGGGTCTTAGGGTTACATGAATTATTTACTTGTAATGAAGATGTGGTTATTTGTGGTACAATGGGGCCGCTGATTTCTTTTTTAACGTCATTATAGATATGATCAATAATATTTTGCGGTATAAGATTATTGCGCATTATAGCCCTGCGTTGGTCTCCCACCCTTTGGCGACTCACATTCATCTGAGGGAATTTCTCTATAAATTTTGTATGAAGCGGTTCGAGATAATTTTTTGTGTCGGTATCTAAACTGGTTAATTGTAGGTAAGTGCGTAGAATAAATTGGTTCATTTCAGAAGTCCATCGTCTACGCGTATTAGCATTGCTCGTGGTGGGTGCAAGATCAGTGTCTAATTCGACATCTTGTACAACACCATCGAGCGAACTTGTGGACATTGTAGGTGTTTGCCTCGTCATATAAGATGGGCAAGTTGAAGGGATAGACGAAAATAGGGAAACTGTAGCATCGTCCTCCGATGCTTCGGCTGTAACTTCTACGTCATGAGTCCGCCTGGTCAACCCATGACGACCGGCTGTAGTATCTTGAATGGCGTGCGCCCGCCTGCTCAACGCAGCGCCACCGGTGTTCCGCATACTGAAGCACCCAGCACCGGCTCCAGGTGCGCCCCGGCGACCCCCGGGCAGCGACCGTAAATTGTATCTATGATTCTCCATACTCCATAGTTGGGTTACCATTGCCACGTTAGCCACTCCAGTAGTTTCAGGTAGTGTTGCCCGCCCCCCACGTGATCAGGTGTTCGGATTCGGACGTGTGGTTGGATTTTAGGGGGCTAATTATTATTATTATTGTATTATATGTATATGTATTGTAAGCTCTTGCTAAATTAAAATCGGTAAAAACCGAATGGAGGTTAGTTAATAACCCTTCGCAATAGAGATAATAAAACCAGCTCATTTCGTGGTGTAGGGGTCATTAACAACGCCTAAGTGTTAAAAGTGTTAATAACTTCTTAGTTACCGCCGTATTGGTTTTTTGATAGTGTAGATATTTGAGGGCACGAAGTTGTATATTTTTTTCTTTTTAAATGTTTGGTAATTTAGTTAATGACATAAAAAAGAAATTTAATGTGATAGATCTTTGTCGATAGGTACAGTTAAAGTACATGGCTATACCTGTCTAGAACTACTATTTCAATCCGCCGCGAACTAATCCCGTAATGTACGTTGTGGCAACCGGAAAAATAACCAGAAATTGAGTGCAAATCGTATTTTCCAATGTGCCGTGGCAATAACTAGGTCGGCGGGAATGAGTGGATTATCCGTAGGGCGATGGGTTCGAGTGAGTACACGACGAAATTGTGTTTATGCAATTCCAACACTTACAGGTAGGTACCTATCTACAAAGTCGCGATGGCCTCGAGGTTTTGGCGCGCGGTCAAGTCGTGAATGTTTTTGGTCGTGGGCTCAATTCTCAGGCACACATATTTAAAGTTTATTTATTTACATTCTATTACAGATAAGGAGTTAAAAAGCAAAACGTAAATACAGATGCCTGCCTGGGGTTTGAACGCGCGGCCGTCGAAATTGTCGACCTAGACGCCATCACGACAATATTAAAGTTATCAAAGGAATTTTATTGATCATCTGGAATATATAGTTATTTGCTGAAAAATCTGTCAATCAAACGTAATCTCATATTCAGGCATGGAGCAGTGCAAAGTGTAAGATTAATAATTCTGTATACAATCTGTTTGTGATCCTTTTGGAGAAAACAAACTGGCAGGTAAAACGTTGCCAAATATTTGTAAAGCTTTTTGAGCGAATAAACATTTGCGGATTTATATTCAAATGAATTCAATGGAGTTTAATTGCTGGCACCTTTGTATGTTTCTTTTATTTGAGCAGATTTTTTTATCGAAACAACTTGTTAACCATTTTGGATTGCGTCGGATTTTACTGGAAGCTTTATGATTTTTACTGCAATTGACATATTGAATTTTATTAATAATAATAATATTCTTTTAGGCTTGATAGTTTACATCCCGTAATAAAAGCCAAAATCGGAAGTCCGAAAACTTATTTTATCTGTACGGGAACACGCTTAAAACCTCTCTGTTGTTAGAAGAGCTGCTTTCCTAGTAGTCTATTAGTTCCACTGCTATGAGCGAACGATGATGGTGATGGTGATGATGGCATGCTTAGGTCCAAGAAATTCCGTCTAAGTGCTCTTAAATTATGTAAAGCTTAAGACGTCATTTGACTACAATTCCTAGAAATTAATGTCCCAAATGCATTACTGAATACGAAACTTATTCCTTTGAAGTTGCGCCAGGAAAATCGTGTTCCCAGAAACGTGGGGGCGGGATTGTTGCTGCGTATAAAAAATCCTAACTTTAATTAAAAGCCTTTGCATGGAATGGCTTCAAAAGAAAGTTGGCGACAAAGTGCGCTGGAAGGAATAGTAGATATATTTATGAACATAGCTAAATACCTAACTTCACGCCTGTATTCGTAATAGGAGAATATTATTCCTAATATTCCTACTTCTAATTCCTGTTACTTCTAATATCAGGTTCGTATTTTTTCAAATCACTATGGTATATGATGGACTAGCCTATAGAAAACTAGGTCCCCGGTCTATAAAATTACCTTGACAGTGGTAAAATACAATAACAGATATCATCATCATCAACCCATATTCGCCCACTGCTGAGCACGGGTCTCCTCTACCATTGAGAGGGTTTAGGCCATAGTCCACCACGCTGGCCTAGTGCGGGTTGGCGGACTACACACCTAAGAAATTCCTAAGAACTCTTAGGTGTGCAGGTTTCATCACGATGTTTTCCTTCACCGTTAAAGCAATTGATAATTCAATGTGAATACACACATAACTTCGAAAAGTCAGAGGTGTGAGCCTGAGGTTCGAACCCGCGACCGTCGAGATTCCCGACCGCGCGTCCAAACCTCGAGGCCATCACAAAATAACAGATATACCTCCACCCAATACTTTTCGAAGTAAGTATTTGGGTGTCGATGGAATTTCGTAAGGAATTATTTCGCATTTCATTTTCGGTACATAAATAATACAAACACATTAATTAGTTAGTGAGCCCGTACATATTTTTTAAAACCCTCTTTCCTTTATTAAGATCTGTATCTCCTAAGAATCATCCAAATTAGACCACTTCAGGGCGCTTCTCGTCCTAAGCACCGTAGTACCCCCCAATATACTCGTGACAACCACGAAGTTTTAGTCGGTATGCTGGCGTAGAATTTTAGTTACAATCCCAACTCCCAACTCTGCTAAGCGGAAAGTTCTGCGCGCCAAGTTAGAAGGTTGTTGCCTTAAAAATACTGTTTAGATGTGAAAGTGCAATAGATAGATAGAGTACTTGTGTATGTGGATAATTGTTATCAAGTTTTATTATAGGCAGGTGTTACTGTTTTATTTGGATTTTCACGGTTAGACTATTATGATGGTTACAATGACTAGACAAATCATTCAAACAATTTAGTTTATGGCATGACTTGCAATAGATAGTGATTCCGATGAATTATCAATATTGTCACAAATTTTGTGAAGGAATGTCGAGAGTTTGTATGAGATACTTTCTCTTTTTTATGCATGCTAGACAATTAATAGACGGTATAAAATATGTCATCATATTACGAAGGTAAAGAGGTTGAAATCGTCACCTATATAAAGTGTTTTTAAATGTCTCATATAATATTAAACAAAAAATAACAAAATGCTTATCAGGAAATTAAAGTCTCGAGCGTTGTTTTTACAATTTTACAATTTTTATTTTTATTTTGTATATAACTCAATGCCTTGTGATCTCGGGGCAGGAAAGCGAGTCAAATTGAGAAAAATGTTTTATATTCTGGGTCAGCAAATTATGTTTCTATTAGGAAAATTTCAAAAGATGCGCGAAAAACGGTAAAAGCATAGAAATACCAACCTTTCCTTCCTATAATACCGTCAAGCTTTGACATCCGTTGAATCTTACTCGATCGTACATATAATTTCGACTGAATGTAATACTGTAGCCAATTGAGTCTGCATCCGAACGCTCTACCACCACTTCAGTGTAGTGCTGTAACGGGTTTATAATTGCATTTGGTGCGGTGAGGAAGTAGCCTGAACGTGAAGACTGAAGTACCTTTGAAATCCGTCATGTCTACAATATGGATTGAACTATTTGCTGTTATAGCCCAAGGAGTAAGTTTGGCTTCCCATTTCAAAAATAGAATCAATTCTTACTGAGACAGCCTCCATGGTGTACAGTTTAAAAGTGAAGAATATGAAACGCAGGTTAGATCTACGCGCTATATCGAAGATTATTTATCTTAAAAAATGAGTCAAGAGTATGTAAGTATTTGAGTGTATTTTTTTATTTACCCTTTTTGTAAGTTACGGTAAGCTGCGAGTCAGTCTATGTAGGAATCAAAAATTTTTAGATTACAGTTTTCAGAAATATTTTATGTCTATAAAATTTATTTATAATTAATATGTGTTATTAAAAGTTATCAAAATTGAATGTCAGGTGTATTATCCAATTCTAGACCAATATATGTATAAGGACTTGCGATTAATGACGATACATAGATGTCTCCTTAGTTGCGTCTGCTGATGACTTCTCCAGCCATTGCTTACTTCTTATGATATGATTAAATTGGACTTCCCTCATTCGTCCACTTGTCTCTGAATCTTAATCTCATCAGCCTTTATACGTCCCAATGCTGGGCACAGGCCTCCTTTCTCATTGAGAGGGTTTAGGCCTTAGGCCACCACACTGGCCTAGTGCGTGTTGGCAGAGTACTTGTCTCTATCTTCGCTAAATTTATTTACACATAGTATGAAATAAACCTTAGTATTTTGTTACTGAATACAAAAGGCGCAAATGTAATTGAAACACTGTACACCGACAACTCAAAGAAACCACAGATAGGAAAGAACGGGCCAGACGACATTACGAAAATTGCATCGAGAGGAGTGCGCAGTGGAAACAAATTGCTTTTAACAATGTCATATTTATAGAGCACGCCCACTAAATTTGTTTGTACTGTTAAAGCTAAACAGAATGTTATTTAAATAAGAATATCGTCTGAATAAATACAACTGGATGGAAATTTCTTTATGAATCTTATCGATATCTATGGGACAAAGGCCTAATTGAAAAACAATAAGCAACTATTCTTAGCATTAATTATAACGATAAGATGGATAACGATCCATGTTGTTTTCTATCCAAATAATTGTTCATTCATAGCAAATTATATAATATTGCTTTATGTTCGTAAATTCTGCACCCTTTGTTTTAGAAGACATGAGGAAGTTAGAAATAAGTATTTATATCAATAATTCTTATATTTTTTAGACAATGGTCCCAATCTCTAATTTCTAAGTTTTTAATTAAACTGGAAAGTATTTTCGAAAACATCGTCAGGTTTCTTAAAATATAGAATAACTTAAAAGACTGATATTTACGGAGATTTGAATTAAAATAAAAGTAAGCAAAATTATGCAATGCAATTTTGTCACATACAAGAGGAATCAGCTACGTTTCAAAACCGTAAACGTAATATACTGCCACAAAAAATATTTCAGTCACGTTAAAATGAAATTTTATATAACTGTCTTTTGTCAGCGTGGGCTTCAAAATTTCACCAAGAGAATAATGAACTATAAGTATCCATTTAAAATATTTTTTTTATTTTATTCATGTTTACCCTTAATTGAACTTTATGTGTAGCGTGATAAAAACTATCCTATTAAAGCAGTTTTTGCATAATTATATATCCAAATGTGTTATGAAGTTTGAGGATGAGTTATAAATCATATAAGAATGAGAACGTAAACAGCATTTATTAAAAGTTATCAAATACTAAGCAATAAACGGTTTCGTAGTGTAACATATTTGCGTTGTTTAATCATCCATGACTCCAATTAAACAACATCCATTATCTGCCGTGAAATCACTACCAGTAATGCTTCTTGCTTGATCGCTGGCTAAAAACAATGCAAGATCAGCTATCTCTTCAGAATCACTAATCCTATCCAAAACTGTAGCTTTCTTCATTCTATCCCAAATAGCTTGTTCATAGCTCGGAGGAGTACCCATATTTAGAATTATGTCGGTTTTTACAGGTCCCGGGTTAATAGAATTGACACGAACTCCTTTAGATGCCAATTCCAAGGCTATGCATCTTCCAAAATGATTCAAACTTGCTTTTGATGAGCAGTAAGCGAAACTATCTTTGGAGATCGGCTTAAGTGCAGCTACACTTGATATATTGATGATGTTGCCTTTAGTTTCCACGAGGTGTGGTGCAGCTTGATGAGTTATGCAAACTACTGATCGGAAGTTGGTTGACATGATTAAATCGAATATTTTCATAGCTTCGCCGGACAGAATGCTGGTTGATCCACCAATACCTGCGTTGTTCACAAGAACATCGAGTCTTTTGAAGTGTGCGATAGTCGTGCTCACTATTCTCTTGGCATCTTCGTCTTTGCTGACATCTGCTGTGATCACAAGCGGTTTGCTGCCGACGCGTTCACACTCTTCGCTAACATTTTTCAGTTTTGCCTCATTTCTTCCGACAATGGCGACTTTCGCACCATTTGCTGCAAATTTTATGGCAATAGCAGCTCCAATGCCCGAGCTGCCGCCAGTAACAAGAACAACTTTTTCGGTAAAATTCATGTCGATGCCTCCGCACGCAATATTAAACGCAGACTGAACTATAAATGCGATTGCTTTTATCGCAACGGCTAACAGATAATCATTATCTATTATAATGTGATATAATTTGCTATAATTATCATTTAATACGTTACTGATGACTTATAACGAGCAATTCGCCTCATCATATTTTAATGTTTAAATACTAGTAGGTCGTTAAGTAATGGTGGGGTTGTATGACAAAAATTACAAGTTATTTGGTTTATGCAATATTTTTTCTTCTTCTTCATCAACCCATATACGCCCACTGTTGAGCACGGGTCTCCTCTACCATTGAGATTTGAGAGGGTTTTAGGCCATAGTCCGCCACGCTGGCCTAGTGCGGGTTGGCGGACTACACACCTTTTTTTTTTTTTTTTCATCACGAGAGGAAAGCGCCTTAAGCTCCCCTGTTCAGTACCTCGGGGGAGGCCGTAAGGGGTATGTCGGGGTCACTGGCTACGCCAGCATACCGACTAAAACCTCTCGGTGACCATCACGCGCATTTAGGGCGGTTTTGCGGCATCAAGAAATTCCTAAGAACTTTTAAGTGTGCAGGTTTCATCACGATGTTTTCCTTCACCGTTAAAGCAAGTGATAATTCAATTTGAATACACACATAACTTCGAAAAGTCAGAGGTGTGTGCCTGGGGTTCGAACCCGCGACCGCCGAGATTCTCGACCGCGCGCCTAAACCTCGAGGCCATCACTGCTTAATATTTTTTACTATAGATATATTATTTTATTTTATTTTATATTATATTATTTAATTATGATAAGTTTTTTAAAAATATATGTGATCAACTAATTTTTATTCATTCAATTGGTTTGGTAGCAGCATTATTTCACTCAAACCTTCAGTACAAGGGTTCTTAGTGCGGAAGATAAGAGTCTTGGGACGTAAACAATGTTCGCTATTTATTGTTCAGTGGAACAAACAAAAGACAGTGGTCCTAAATATATAAATTGATATATGTAAAACCAATAAAAAAAATGGAAAATACTTCGGTTTTAAATTGAATTTTTAACAAGTTTGAATATTCACATCAAAGTATCGGAATTGAGTAATACATATGTACATGTGTACTGCATATTGGAGTGTTTGCGGTACGGTGGACTCACATCAGCACATATATGAGACTACTTGTAAAGCTATTTGTGCAAGTACTTTTTCCAGTATTTGAGTTGTTAAACCTCAATGAAAGTTTTTTAAAAATCGAATTATGCAGGTAAATATTAAGTAGCTATTTAAATAAATAAAAAAACTCGAGAAACGATTTATACGTAGTAAATATTGAAAAAATTCTATGCGTACAAATTTTTCGAGCCGGTGCAGTAGTCTAATGTAATGTAGAAAACTGTTAAATACGACTTATTTTTTGTATTCGGTTATTCCCCGTTCTTTAACAGCAACAAATTTAGATAAACCCTATAAGATTAATAAACGATCAAAAACGGGATAGTGTTGGGATTTGAAGTAAAGTATGTACAACAAATATTAAAATAATAGAAAAAATACATTTTAGTATGGCACTAAAACTGAACTTAACTTTTTTCATTAGACTTAATTACGTTATCGATCGAAACGTCAGCAATATTCTTCGGCATTTTTATTAAGTACTGCCTAGAACTGATAGTATTTTGATCACATTTGACTATTAAATCCAACGCTACAGTTCTGGTTATATGGTCTAATCCTGCCTTAGAATCGCAATATGCTGACGTGTAATTCTCTTCTAAACCTATTGATGCAACGCTCGATATGTTAACGTGGTTACCTGTGGTATGAATTTAAATTAAATGCAGCAATGTTTGCAAGAACTGCTAATTAATTCATTTCCCCTTCATATATTACATATTAAACTGGACTTAAACAACTGACTGAAGACTGGGTGCAGAAATGCATCTGGGTGCAGAAATGCATCACTGCCTACCCCTTCGGGGAATATAGGCGTGAGGTATGTTTGTTTGTTTGTTCGGACTTAAAGACTGAGGCGTTATCTGACAGTCGAACCTTTGGCGGTTGCTGGAAACCTATCAAAGGAGACTTTCATTAAAACTATTAAATGAGGGCTTTCATTAAATGGTCTAACAGTTCATTTTTTATAAAATCTTTTTGTGTTTCTTTTATCTTTAATTATTTTTTGAGCATTTTTAGGTATGTTAGGTAGATATGGTATTTCGATAATGATTCAGATCCATTTCAAGTTTACTACAATACCACTTAAATGAAAAGAAATTGAAGAAATACATAGTTTCAAATTTATAACACTTATTATTCAATGCAATAATCATAAGCTTTTGTAATAAAAACTCAATCATATCCAGCTGCATCCGCAACATTTGGGGCTATAAAAAGAATTCGTTGTTTGAATTTCAAAAAACCCACGCACTCGCAGTTGAAAGATAGCGGGAACAAAGCAAGTTCAATTCCGACCGCTTTCATTTCTGTAGGAATTTACAAATGGAAATAGGATGTATTTTAAATGAAATTCATTTTTGAAGTCATAAATTGGGATTCCGGATATTCAAAAGCAGGCACAAAGCCAAATTCAGCCACCGCTTCTATTTATATCAGCAATAATATTAATATAGATATAATTAAAGCTATAAATGTCCCTGCTTTACGAGTGGTTTAAAACTGAATGCACCATGTTAGTATATTTTGGAATATTGATCAACACCTCTTATAAATAAACTTTATATATGATGAGCAAAAATTTCCGTCACGTTTTTTTTTTGTTTTAAAGAGCTATCTACCTCGTTAGTCCTAAGGTAGCACCTTGCACGTTGAATCTAAATGCCCCGAATACGATTACCGTAAGGACAAAGTGTTATTGGGTTATTTAGTTAGTATTTCTCAGTAAAAGCACTGAGTTGGTTAACGTGCTTCTGAATCTCTAAAAGGCTAATCTCTATCTCTAGGCTTAGCCATTAATAGCACAAAACAATGATTTTGAAATTAGAATTAGGTGAGACTGGTGGAAGCCCAACAAACTAGAAGAATAAGGCGTAAAACCTGACTATATTGATTCATGCAAATACTCGTTTATCGACTTGTGAAGATATAATCCTAGTTGTTTTTTTGCCAGCCGCCCTACTTGGCGCGAAGACGGCCACTCAAAAAAAAAAAAGGTTTACACTGATATATCTGGCGAAATGTGGGTGCAGCAATATGCACCCCTGCCTACCCCTTCGGGGTATACAGACGTGAGGTTATGTATGTAATTTCATGTTAAGTTAAACATCGTCAAGAGTAGTGTAATCTCTAGGTTATAGTATCAAAAAAGCAAAAGAAAGTGTGTTGAATATATTCTTTCCTTTTCTTTTTCGTTCCGTGGCCTCGTTAATGCTCGAACCCTTCCGAGCGATTACTATCTCAAAAAGCGATAGCGCTTCAAAGAAATCGGTTGTTAGGCTATCCGAGACGACCTTATTTGATCCCGCTCTCGCTTCAGCTGGAAACTTTAATCTCACTGAGGACTGAAAATGGAAATTTTAGCTCAGAGTTTTACGTCAAGGTAATTTTTTGATAGATTCCCAGATGTATTGGATGTAAAACTATTTGAAAGGTGAGACCTTATACTGAAATGAGGCTAAATATTCCTTTGTAGTCTCTGATAGTCGGGGGAAAATAGCTGTTATTCTCGAATATGGATCGGTTTTTTGAGCCTAGCTTGAACCAATTACTAAGTATTTGTTCCACTCTCAAATTCTTCTATTTTTTGTTACTCAAGAGGTGAAGGAGAAATTTTGTTTTATTTAACCCCTAAATTCGTAAGTAATTTCTTTCATAAACATTGTGATTGTAATATTTAAAACAAATAATTAAATAATGGAGTTTTGTTGTAAATAAAGCACTCAAACAATTACGGTTTCCGCTTCATAAATTTTCCTTATACCGCAAACTGTATCTGTTAATTAAATTGCTTTAATATTGTATCTATTTGGTTTTCATTTTCCTGTAATTTCAAACCTTTGTACCTACAGTTAACTTGGCTCGCTATTTTCGATAAAAGGTAATTGATAGACTATTTTTTATTTAAATTTCTTAGTAATAATACCTAAACTATGGATTGCATATAATACAATTTTTCGATATCAACTCTTAAAATTATAGTCAATGTCGGATTTAACTAATACAAGCCATTTTTAAATGTTACTCGGCAGAAGTACGTACGTTCAAATCTAATCCCAAAGCTTAACAGTTCACGCGATAAACAGAACGAAAAAGTATTCCGGTATTTAAAAAAGGTTGTATCTATTTCCCGATTCGTACCACCCGAGGAATTTTCCGTTTAATTTATTGTCATCTTAAACAATAAAAGTTGCGATCCTCGAGAATTTCTGGGCTACAGCGATTACGGTCAAGATAGAAAGACCCTAAATTTTCGGCAAGTTATTTACTTAATTTCTTTTTAGGAGGCGGTGGGAGCGACCCGATTCTGCCTCCAAGATATATAGGTTAAGGATATCGAGTGAGTTTGCTTTTTGTCATTTGAACCTAAGGCGCACGTTGATACGATTCTAACGTTACGTTAGTCGAGATAATTAATTTGTGCTGTATCTAGTTGTGCACTGATTGTACAATATCGAAGTTTGATTGGATTGTGACGGTACTGAGTAAGTTATTCGGTGTGGTGAATGAAAGCCTCGTGGCACAGTTGGCTAGACAACGGATTGCGAAACCAGAGGCCGCGGATTCGATTCCCGCACTAAGAATATATGATCTAGTCACATTTCTTTCGAATTTGGATGTTGGTAAGACTTCTCTCGTAATTTGTATGTTTTTCTTCGTATCGAGGCGACAAAAATCAATTCAATTGTTCGTTTGCCACTTCTATTAACACTAAACCTACCATGCGCGGTCAAATGACCGTTTTTGAAGTTTGGCTTAAAAAATCTCGTGCAAAACGTTACTGTGTCACAATGTCGCTTATTGACTTTTCCTATAATATACATACAACCCATTTTTTAATATTTACGACTTTCTTTATTGTTTAGTTTTCGAAAAAATTTTAAAGGGTGTCTAGTCTACCACGCGCGGTCATTTGACCGCTTGATGAATTCGTGTTGCTAACAACTATATTCTTTACAAAGTGTAATTCTTTTTGATTCTAAAATGTAATTGGGGATATCCAATGTAAAAAGAAGTGCGATTAGAGTCAATGCATAGCGTTCGTACCTCATATAGAGCATCAGAATTTACATACGTACATATATAACCTCACGCCTGTATATCCCGAAGGGGGTAGGCAGAGGTGCATTTCTGCATCCACATTTCGCCAGGTATGGACAGTTCGATGTAATAGGGGGCGAGCCTATTGCTGTTTTTAGACACATTTCCAGATTCCGTGCTGCTACTGAGATTTTTCTCGTGGAAAAACCCAATAAAACTTTGCCCGACCCGGGAATCGAACCCAGGACCTCTAGATCGCACTTTACATGCTTGTACCGAAGCAGACAATCATTTGAATAATTTCAAAGTGAATAATTGAAATTATTACATGGACTGAAGAGATCACGATCACTTATACAACGGTATAAATGTGAGGTTTCGACAAAGGCAGCAAAGTAAAAAATACGACCTCGTTTGATTTACATTACAGTTTTTTCTTTATTATTTGTATATTCATCCTCAAAAACGTCAAGACATTGAGAAATATCAAGTTATTGTGCCAATTTTTCTGAAAAAATATCTAGGCAAGAGCTTTTATTTCAATTGCTAGAAGAGCTTGAGACCGAATATCAGAAGGAGAAATAGCGAAGCAAAGAATGTTCATCAAAAACAATAACAAATACGGCAACAGATTCTCTTAGACGGATATCTTGTCAAATGACATATTGTAAAGTCAATAAGACTAACAAAGTTTGTATAGTGTAAAAGCTGTGTATGTGGAAAAATTTCAATACGAAATACTGTAATAGGTAAAAATATGATAAAAATGCTTAAAGATAAAGAAAACATATATTAGAGCACAAGAAAAATATGTTGTTTACTATCCCATTGGCTAAAATTTCTTTTTTTTAATTTATTTGTGAAACGGTCATTTGACCGCGCGTGGTAGAAATAGGTATACATGGAATGTCGGTAGGTTTAGTGTTAATATCATCATCATCATATTCAGCCCGCACGTACCCACTGCTGGGTATAGGCCTCCCCCAAAGCTCGCCATTTTTCTCCGTCTTGAGCTACCCTCATCCATAGCTTTTCAGCTACTAATAATTATTAATATAGTCTAAATATATTCAGCGATGTAACAGAAGAAATATTATGCTTTCATCGCCACCCGGGCCAAAAAGCTTCAAAATTTACATCTAACCCCTACAAACCCACCAACTGTAACATGCGCCTAATTATTTCTTAACGATACTTCGCTCTGTACAAATTTACACACGGCCAACTTTCAACAGAGTTAGGAACCGACTTGCGTTACAGCGGAAAGTTTCAAGTTTTGTAGTTCTGTTACACATGTCGTGTGCAGAATAGTGACTTAACCATGTCTTTTAATGGCGACCAAGTAATAAAATAAACGAAAAGCCTTTAATTATATATTTAATGAGGGTAAACCAGTATATCGTTAAACCTACAGAACAATTAAATGAGATTTGAAGGGACATAGTTATTAGTGTGTATGGAGATGAGTCCAATGACAAAATGTCAAACCAAAATTACATTTACAGTCTTGATATATCACGCTACCCAAATACTAAGAAGTAGCCTTGTGAAATATAAGGATTTCTAAACGTAGGTTCGGTACGCTCGGCATGCCGACATTTCCTTTCTAGTCTTATACTACTGTTCTCTGTTTAAAACCCCCTCAACAAATGCTTAGAATTCTCGGATCACATTGTGTCAATTTGATTTTGAGCAGACTAATATAGTGGCGAAGCATTTTTTCTGACTAGCTGACAATATATTTGTATTGCAAACTGATTTCTATCGAGCTTATGTATTATAAATTTGTAATATTATTAGAAATTCATTTCTGCTATTCCCTCTTCATTCATTTAATTATACATAATTACCATACCACTAATCGAGTTAAATTTAATGTGATGGACCACATTGATGACACAAAATTTGCGGTGCAGCTGATATTAGAATAGATAGACATGTGTGGTTTGCGTTAATGAAATTTGCGCAGAGATTTGCATATATGTGCCAGCTCTCGATCGACCATAGCAATTTCCGTCCCGATAGTACTTCTATCACTAGTAAACCGTAACACTCTATAGGGTTAGATAGAAAATAACAATTCTAGAGATTATAAAGCGACGATTCTCAAGTTTTGAGACATTGCAACAAAAATAGGTTTTATACTTATATTTGATCGTTTTCTATTTTAAGCAGGTTTAGACGCGCGGTTGAGAATCTTAGCGGTCGCAGGTTTGAACCCCAGGCACACATCTCTGACTTTTCGAAATTATGCGTGAATTCACATTGAATAATCACTTGCTTTAACGGTGAAGGAAAACATCGTGATAAAACCTGCACATCTAAAAATTTCTTAGGTGTATAGTCCGCCAACCCGCATTAGGCCAGCGTGGTGGACTATGGCCTAAAGTCTAAACCCTCTCAATGGTAGAGGAGACCCGTGCTCAGCAGTGGGACGTATATGGGTTGATGAAGATTTTATAAAAACTTTGTTGAGTGATTGACGTCTGAAAAATTTCTTATCTTTAGCAAATAGCTTACAGATATATGAAAAAAAAATTGGAATGTGATAGATAAATAGTTCAATTTATGGAGTTATCAAAACGACACGATTCTTTTACTCATGGTTGGAAGTACAAAAGACCTCGTCCTTTATTGTTCCTGAGCACAAAGTTTTAGTATACTAATATTGTACATGTTGAAGATAGGGTAGGCCTTTTGAACGCCCGTGACTTCCCTCCTCCTTTGTTAGTTGACAACTTAACAGGCGGGTTGTGCAGGAATAAGATGTTGAAGTTATGTTGACAGACATCACGTTCCTATTAATGTACGGGTGAAAGATATTGTCCTAACTGGAGGTTTCCATTGGTACCTGTTTCACCTTAGGTTTGTATTGTCATTTTAACTATTTATGTAACACAATAACCAGGGTTTTGTATGGCATATATTAGAAAAGTAGTGCATGTCCCTATGTAAACTTAGATCCTCTTAAGCCTTCTGGCTTCTTAGTTTATGTCTGTTTTTTTGGGGTTCTACCATCTCGCAATATGGGTTAAACTAAAAGTGCTATTACCTATTAACCTAAAAGTGCTTTTTAATTCTTTTTCTTATTTCAATTCTTAACCACTTTCGTAAGTCGTTCTAAGCGGCGTTTTTCGTTCAATATTTAAATCCAAATGTTATATTAGCAAAAAGGTTTAAATTTGTAACATAAAACGCTGTTTTTACGGCGACGCCTGAAAGGAAGATCATTTCATTGAGAAATCCAAACACAAAAGAAATTGAGTGAACCAATTAAATTATTCTTTGGTCTACAAGTTATATTTTGATTACTTTGTTTATTCCCGTTGACATGGTGAATGTTAATGACTTTCCTTGTTTGTGGTTCAGTTTTTGATTTGTGAATTTCTCTTGAGTTTATTAATTCATTCGTCATTGGTCATAAAACCCGAGATAGAAAGACCAGTGTAATGTCCACTACAATCGTAGTTTATTCTAATTTGTAAGGTCATTATGATGAACTCGTGAATCATCAGGCGATTTGCCAACATTTCTACTATAAGCATCCAATTTACATAAACAAAGTGTAAATAGATTGTAACCTAAAACTAAAACAGGCAACAATTAGATATAGTGATAAGGAGAATGACAGTATTTTTATTCCTTCACCATTAAAATACGTGATGATCCATTGTTACACACATTCTGAAAAGCCATGTGCCTGCAAAAGTAATTTCTGTTGATAATTTATTACGATTTATTAATCCAAAGGCGTAGGAAGATGAAGGTGTTGGTGTGGTTGACATCGTTGTACGTACAATTCTAAATATAGCAGTCAATGTTAGGGTCAGTTGACATGATCGGATATATTGCTCGATCATTAATATCAGCCACATCCCACATTGTTAACTGCCACGTGTATGCATTCCAAATGCCAATTGTGTAGTATTGTCATGTTTTTTGTTATGTTTATGGCTTGTTTTATTAAAAAAAACAATCGACGAACAGCCTCTTAGGTTTCAAAAGCACATTTTTCAATAATATCCATATAAATATTATCAAAGTGAAAACAACTCTATATTTGTTACATTTTTGCCAAAAACATTTGACTGAGTTTTGGTACGGACATAGATAACACTGGAAAAAGACGGTATTTAATTTTATAAAATTGCATCAGTGCCGCGATACACAGATACCTTACGATGAATATCTATTATTCTGTTATACCAGCAGACCTCTTTACACTTCAGTCGTAAGTTTTAGACACAGCTAAGGACTACTGATGTTTGACATGAATGATACGAAAAATTGATTTCGTGGATTAAACCAGTGGTTTTTCGATTTTAGCCAAGTACGTGTCTACACTTGTCAATATACAAAATATGAATGTGGATCGCTCATATAGTAGACGAAATGAATGCTTCAACTAAATGACAGAAGACAAGTCCACAATGGAGAAGCCCTTCCGAATCGTACAGAGGCCACTTGTTGACCTCACTTGTTGCAGTATGTGTAGGTCAAGGGGGAAACGCTATAACAAATTGCGATACTGATGAACCAACAAGCGTTTTCAAGACGAGGTTTTGCAGTGCGGCGATAGAAAACGCTCAACGAAGGTACTCGATAAAACGTAGTATAGATATAACCACCATAGAACAGCTGAATAAGATTTCGTATAGATGAGTGTCACCGCTTCTGTCACTTATTCATTGTACTACGATTAGAAAACCAAAGATGAATATTTTAAACCAAAAAGAAGGGATGCTATTGGTCACACACACATATACACATTTATATAAATCTTGATACACGCTACCTGAATTAGCTGAAGAAGCGGCCGCGTCAAACATATGATAACCTAATCGTAGGTTCGGCACGCTTGGCATGCCAATACTTCCTTTCTTATTTAACTGTACTGTGAGAACTACGCTATAAACGTCTTAGATTTTATATCTTATCGCCTTGATTGCAGAATTAATCGTTCGATTTGATTAGTGTATTGCGTCCCACTAACGATTTGCCAGCAGTTTATGGAAACTACTATTACTGTTTCACATTCCTCCAATCGCATTTTAACTTCCACGTAATAGGGGCGACATTATTTCTGTTTTACTTGCTCATATTCATGCTTCGTGTAGTTAATGAGAATTTGTTGATTTGACAATAACACTTTACCTGATCTGGTATTTAAACCAAATACCAACCTCTAGTATGCATGACATATACTTTTTTACGAGACTAAAAGAAAACGTGGTTTTTAATGGTGAGTATAATAATATATATATATATTCCGATTATTAAAATAACAGCAATAATTGCTCTCCTCAAAATCGTATTGTCTTAGTGACCTCAGAAAAGAAAAAAATTTAAGCCAATCTCAAAAAACCTCTGTACGAAAATTTCGAACACGGTTTAAATTTAGCACAAGCAAATTTCAGTGTATTTGCAGTTAAGCTCTAAATAGAGGGAAGGACTTTCATCCGATAGTCAATGCTTCTACCATTACCTTCCGATTACACGAATTTCAGTTTGGATGGAACTAAATGCGGCTATGATCTTCGTTGGGTGACTTTATGTCGTATAAGAAACGTACTCGTATACAGGGTGTCTTCAGACCACGAACGAAAACTAAGGCAGCCAATAGCCACGGTGATAACGAACACATTTGCGTTACAAAATGTCCTGAGAAAAAATAACATTTTCCTCACAACCAACAATTGTTATACAGGTTAAGCTTATTTTGGGGATTAATACCTATAACAAAATATGTAACTGCATAAAAATATTTGAAGGTATGTATAAAAATCTATAAGCAGTGATGGCCTCGAGGTTTAGGCGCCCCCAGTCACACACCTCTGACTTTTCGAAGTTATGTGTGTATTCAAATTGAATTGTCACTTGCTTTAACGGTGAAGGAAAACATCGTGATGAAACCTGCACACCTAAAAGTTCTTAGGAATTTATTAGGTGTGTAGTCCGCCAACCCGCACTAGGCCAGCGTGGTGGACTATGGCCTAAACCCTCGTATATGGGTATACGCGTATATGGATTGATGAAGAAGAATAAGTTATAAATCTATACTTAACCGCACGGAATGGTATAATAATTACACGATTTAAGCATTTTTCTCGTGTACATTGGGAACTCAGTACTTAGAACCAGAGTGGCGGTTAGCAAACTTACTTAAGAGGCCTATAAAATCAAAGGCAGCTAAATCCAAGTGAGTCAAATATTCAGTAATCTACAAAAATCGATAACTTTGTTTAGGTGGCTATGATATTTTATATTTTAAAAGAGATTTATAAAGAATGTGAATACCACTAAAAATCAGAATTTTAAATTATAAAAATACCACAATATTTGAGTACAGACTGAATAAATTTGTAATTATCTGTCTTTGATTCCAACTGGCGTTTAGCTGGTTTTGATTCTATAGGCCTCTAATGAAATGACACAGTGCTACACCAAATAATCTTTTATCGATAGCCCACAATACCCAACACATAGTGCTTTGATTAGATAACATCCTACAAAAATAATAACCTTTAATAACTAGTACCTTGCTGCGGGAAACAAGAAAAAACAATATATTATACCAGTTTTCGGTGTATGAAAACATAAAGAGGATTAACACAAACACTGCGTAATATTATTTTATCTGATAAAAATAACAACATCATTAAAGCAGAAAACAACTGACCTGTTGTGATTTAAACACAACAAAGTGACGTAATCTGTATTGCTATCTACTGTTCCTGATATCGACATTAAAAGTTTCAAAGGACACAAACCTGTAAAATCCAGTCTATACTTATGTACTTGCAGATATGTTTACGGAACTGATAAGACAGAAAAAATTATTTGAATATTGTGTCAACTTTAATTTGGTACTCTGAATTGCAATCGTATTTTCAATAATTTTACCATAGAGGTTAAAAATCAAATAAATAAGGTTTATCCATTAGGTAATCCGCAGGAGAAGGACAAAGTCTGAAATTGTGCCCGTAAAACGAACTATAAATGGCAAAATGTGGGTGCAGAAATGCACCTGTGCTTATCCATTGAGGCATTACAGGCATGAGGTTATGTTTGAATGCACTCAAAAAATACTGAAAATCACTATCCTTTATCATGTATTTGATAAACACAAGATTTTTTCTCTCTCACCACCATTAAACGGAAAAAGGTCATTGCTAATAGTTGTACGGCAGTGGCATACAAAATCGCGTCCGTGACCGAATAAAACATGACTTTCCCCTTCACCTTGAATGCTATGAAAATAAACATATTATTCGCGATACTGGATGCATGAATAATTTATAGAAGCCCCTAGAATGCAGGGTTGTTCGTCCTTTGAGTGGGGTAATTGCTTTTCCCCTCGGCTCTACCCGATTTCATCGTTTTAGTTGGCCCCACTAAATTCCCTATTAAAATTTTGGATCGCAGCGTTCTGTTTTAACTGAATATATTTATATGGTAGGATATGCTATATGTAATGTGATGTTAATTTAATATGGTCTATGTTGGAATGTATACAATTTTTGTTCCTAAAATACTTGTAACAGCAATAAACGACAAAAAATTTGCGCTATATTCTGAGGAATTAAAATGTATAAGTTAAATTAAAATATAATTTGTACATATTATTTTAATTAGTAAGATATCGTATTGGGTTTAGAGGTTCAAAATAAATCTGATTCCTTATGCCTATACAATCATTGAAAATCGCAACGCAATTTTCGGTGAAAACAATAAATACCAAAACAAAATCGCCATTAGAATATTTTTCTTTAAGCTTATTTTATATCAATATTAAAGACATTTGTATATAAATCACTTTACTTTATTATAATTATCAATTTTCACCTTCCAAAACGCAATTCTCGCCCCATTTTTGTAGTATTTCGGTCGCTTATTTTAGTCATACTCAGATGTTCGGCGGAGCGTAAAATATTTAATTATTAGCTCGGTTAGATCTTTATACCTGGCTACAAAACATTGTTCAGGGAAGCGTGTGCAGGCCCTCAGGGCTACCGAGATGTTCTACAGAAAATGTTCTCTTGGAAACTTGACTGTGTTTCATAACTCGCCAGTGTAATTCATACAGGATGGCTAAAATACTCTTTTAGAAAATTGTACCTTGAGAAATGTAAAACAAAATATTATTAAGTTTACTCTAATGCTTTAAATGTAAATGCGGTGATGGTCTCGAAGCTTAGACATGCGGTAGAGAATCTTGACGGTCGCGGGTTTAAACCCTAGGCACACACCTCCAAATTTTCGAATTTGTGCGTGTATTCACAATAAATTATCACGTAGGTACTTTAACGGTGGATAAAAACATCATGAAGAAATTCATATCTAAAATTCTCAGGAATTTCTTAGGTGTGTAGTTCCCCAACCCACACTAGCCAGCGGGGTGGATTAAGTCCTTAACTTTCTCAGTTGTAAAGGAGGCCCGTACCTATATGGGCTGATGATGATAATTTTTATAAACATACGCAAGTATCTTCATCAACCCATATACACCCACTGCTGAGCACGGGTCTCCTCTACCATTGAGAGGGTTTAGGCCATAGTCCGCCACGCTGGCCTAGTGCGGGTTGGCGGACTACACACTTAAGAGATTCCTAAGAACTCTTAAGTGTGCAGGTTTCATCACGATGTTTTCCTTCACCGTTAAAGCAAGTGATAATTTAATGTGAATACGCAAGTATCCCTGTAGGGAAATTTGGGTTTCTGCACTCACACTTCACCAGCTGTGATTAAGTCGAGCCTTTGTCTCGATTATGACGTCTGACCGTCTATTTTTTACATTTTCGACTAGGTTTAATGAGATTTGGAAAATAAAAACTCTTCTATGCCACAAATGCGTTGTATTACGATAAATTGTAGTACAAATGGTATAAGGCCACGATAAAGTAAGAGTTATATACTTGACAATGATCCAATGTAACGTGAATATTTATCATAGTGTCTTTATGCTTATCATATTGGTACACTACGAATTGCATAAATAACAGCTTCATTGTATGATTTGCTTTTTGCAAATCAGTTGGGCTCTTTCACGCTTTGGGGACCATAGGCTTTCAACAACTGATGATTATGAGATTACATACCTTTGAAAAGAGCTATAAAACCTGAAGATTTTATAAGTCACGCTTCAACTGATAGCTCACTTACAGAAAATGTTGCTTATACTACAAATATTGAAAGTGTGTTGTTGTGTGCCAACAAGAATTTACGTCTAATTGTAGATTAATACTTTTACCTATTTTCCCCAGGGCACAGAACAGAAGTGTATTTTCACTGCAAAAAATCGCCAGTTTTATTATTAAGTCTTCGTACTAGACGAATGAGGTAGCCTATTGTTTCTTCGACAAATTACAGATATGTAACGACTCGAAACAATAAGTTCGCCAATTTATTTTTTGTCACACCACAAAAGTATGGAATTGTTTGCTAGGGGGCCGGAATAAGGGTATCAAGTGACGAAAAATGAGAACCTCTGTCCACTTAGTGCTTTATTTGGACAGTATTCTCCTTATCAGTTACGGTGTTGTCATTTTCTCGTGTCCTAATTATAGAAAATATACTTTATATTCCTATAAAAAAAATAGAGAAATACACCTAACAGTCACATAATATGTACATTAGGGTGTCCCAAAAAAATCAAAGTCTTTTTTTTTCAACGCATACCCCCTAATTATTTTCGAATGGTGTTAAAACACTTATAAATAAAATTTCATGAACTTAGGACCACTGCAACCCGTGCCGACTTGCATTCATGTGTTTCAGTCCTTACATACTTTGTATGAACTTCGGCGCGTCGCAATATTCCCATGGAAGTTTCGTGGTTGCTTGTTTATTGTATTGGTAAACGCCTCTTTTTGTTTTATAAATATGTCAGATTAAGATTTCAGATTGCAAATTTTAATAGGGGGTGCAAAACATTAAAATAACGGCTTAAAACTTCTCTGTAAAGAACAAATATTGGCAGTTCTGTTTAATAAAATTTGTAAAGTAAAATTGAATTTTGTACAAGCGTAAATCTAACTAGGTATTCGAGAATAATTATTTTTTGTTAAAGGGCTTATATGCCTATTTAAGCTTTCATAAACTAATCTTAAGAAACAAGTTGTCTTATACCGAGTCTAAAGAGATCAATAAATAATGCGGAAAAATCGCAAGATATGTTCGTACAGTGTCGTCAAGAGTTTGTTACAAGCTTGGACTTATGTTTTGTATATTGCACACGCCGGTGCCCTTTAATTGATAAAAATTAATCTAAATAATAGATATAGTTATATAAATAGATATGCATAGTTTTACCGGACAGAATTATGAAGGAAATTTAAGGGTTGGCTATCAAGAATTAATAGTTATAGCTATAATCATATTCTTTGGTGGTAATACAGAAAGAAAATTGACAATTCGATCTCCAAGTTACATGTACCAGACACCAGGATGGCCGAAGCAATTAATTGATTAAAAATGTCGTAAATTATTTTTAATTGTAAATTACTAATAAAAAGTCGCACTATTAGACATCTAGATTTGCATCGCTATATACCATGTTAAGGCTTGGATGCATTGTATATTATCAGTGACGGCACCTTACCACGACTTATGTTTACTTAATACTTTGAAACCCAGAAATGACTATACAGAATATTTATCAGTATTTTTGGTCTTCGGTTAATGAATTAGTTGTCTTGTCTCTATATCACTATGATGGAGACCAGGAACCAAAAATAATAATATTTTAAAGCTTAACCAAAAAGAATCCATCAATTCATATCCCTTCAAAAGCATATCTGCGTGTTTTAGTTTTTTAAAAAGACATGAACGACTTTATTTCAATCAAAAACAAGTCTTGCTTTTCTTTAATCGTTTTAATTTTTTTTGACAGTTTTTTCAATGAGTTGTTTACATTACAGCCTAGATATACATCTTTTCAAGCAGTTGAGAAATAGATAATGACACTAAACGTCGCTAGTGATACTGCAAATCGCAGTTATATTGATACAAAATTTTCGTGAAAAAGTCGCCTTTAAAGGGAAACTAAAGCAATTTTTCCTGTGATTTATCCTAACAGTAAAAAGAAAACTTTAAGACTAAAATGTCATAAATATTCTTGTTTTACTAATAAATATGTATTACCAGTGAAATAGTGTATAATTTTGAAAATAAAAATTAAGTTTTTATATGTGCTCTACAATTTCCATACAATTTTTTTCTTAAACCTTTGCTATCAAGTCGGCACGGGTTACCGCTATCCAATTTTGATAATAATTTGTATTTGAGTTATTAGGGTCAATTAGAAAAAATATAGAGGGTATGCGTATCTAAATTCGAAAAAAAAAATTCGCCCTACTAGGCTGGGACACCCTAATGTACATTGATCTAATTTCACTCAAAGACACAAGTTTTGTGTCTTGCATAACAAAAACAACGATAGACGTTTCAGTCGCACAAACCTTTACACCCGATACTAATATGTGTGAATCACACAAACTTTTGTCACGGTGCGGAAATCAAATCCATATCCTCTAGTTTCGTAATCTGGTGTCACGTGGTCAAGATACCGCTGAGCTACCGGAGATCACAATGAATATAATTTCTCTGAACTAAATTCACAGCCGAAGTTAGTTACAGATGCTGGTATGTATACTGGGACATATACATTATATAATAGTAGTCCGAGCCAAAACTTTAGTATCTGCTCTGGGAATCGGAGCTTTGTTGTCTTTAAGTAAGCATCTGCTACTGCTATTTGTTGCATCACTGCACTTTGTATTTTGCTTCATTGTAAAGTAAACTTAAGTGCATTGTATGTCGAACAATAAATTGTTATTCTGTAAGTAAACGCTGAAACATCTTAGTCAAGTGCTTGAAGAAGCTTCGCGATGTTTTGCCGACTACTGAAGCCTTGAGTAAAAAATTAACCTCCTGTGTTCTTGTCTTTTTTAATATTAAATGTTATTCTAAAGTTATTCTATTTTTATTTTTCAATGTCTTACCTTACTATCAAAAAATATTGAAACGGGCTGTGTAGTTTTTAGGTTATTCGTTACATGCAACATACTTACCTACTTTTGATATTTTAAAAAATGAGTTTAATTACTCTGAACAATTTCGCGCGTTTTATATTAGATTCCGTTCTTTTTTTATTTAAATGTATAGGTTATCAGAGAGGATTTGTCACAGTTTCGAAATCTAGTTGCAATTAGATCTGCATACCAAGTCGATCCACCTAGTTCCAACTGACCGCATTACTGTACTCTGCTTGACTCTAATTTTATATCTTAGTCGACTATTGGTCGGAAGGCTTTAGCTCGACGCTCTGGGCTATTGCAGTTTAAAGGAATTCATAAATCGAAGAAGTTCTTAGGAGAAAAGACTCGGGCTTGTTATTTTCCATACAATGTTTTCTTTCGTTGTTAAAGTGCGTGATAATTTATAAACGTACGCCTCACTGGTGGGCAAGGGCCTCCTCTAAAGAGGTTAGGCCTAGTTACCACATTGTACCGGCGTAATTCTCGAGGCAACACACTTCTACTCATAGATGGTCCATATAAGTCCAAAAGCACCTTTCCCCTTTAAATTTTTATTTCACAGAAGGAATTTGACATATAAAATATAATTTACTGATCCCAAATTAAACAATTATAAATTAAATATTACATAATTATAGTAACGCTTTCGAGCATCTACTCGTATAGAAGTAGCGCCCTTTGCTTTTACGTCGCTTAGACTCTACCAGTTTTATATGGCCATTAATAATAATATTTAGATGTGCCATTCACGAACGTAATATGAAGTTAGTCAATCGTATAATTTTCCTTGTTTTGTATGATGTGTCATACTAATAGAATTAAACTTTGGACTTTAGTTGTGGTATAGGTAAATGATACCTTAGTTTTGAAGTAAATGAATCGACGTGATACTATAACGCTTGTGAACTAGAATGACTTTAGATTACCGGGTAGTGTTATTTGCATTTGTGATTTACAGATTTTCACTAGATGACTTTTAGCAATGCAGGGCTTGATAATATGAACGATGAACGCCACTCCTCGCCAAATATTATTGAGAGTATCATGAGTGGTGAGACGTGGGCGCAGAAATGCAACTTTGGCTTTATTTCCAAGACAAATGTATGGGAAATTAAACCTACTAATACATATTAATATCTATTAATAGCCATCCAGCGGTATGAATTAACCGAAATTAAATACGAGTATGTATTAATTGAGCCGTGCTGTGCCCAAGGGCAATTTAATAAAAAAATGGCAGTCTTCTTTCTAAAGGTCTTATTTGTGTCCACACTAAAAATAATATAAAACGGCCTAGAAGATTTTATAACAAACAAAACAAATATTTTTTCTTTTTATAATTTGTGTAAATCATCACGCACTTTTACTGAAATTCTTTTCAGTACAAACTTCACTCAACTTAGCCAAAGTACCTATATGAGTCTGTTGGTAAACTGATAAAACCATTTAGTTTCATAAAATTACAATTTAAATTCTCAATTACGTCTTCATTCATATTATATCGTAATGAATCATGAAGTATTATAAATGTCAAATAAATCATTTTATAGGAAACTACTTAGGTACTTATGAGTTCTTCACAAGGATTTCCGTAGATGTGTGTTCCACCATGTTGGGAACCACAGACCGTTAGAATAATTATAATTAATAATGATATAAGAATATAGATTCATGTTCACCTTAGAAAACACTTTTGAAGACATTTTATAAGTAAGCGAGTAAAATTGTGATCTCGAGGATTTAGCAAGCGGTCTGCCTGCATGTTTTTTATTGGCGAAGACAACGATTGTAAAAATCTAAACATGCATACTAAGAAGATTATGATGAACTCAACCGACCCTCACCAGGAAGATCGTCTTAATCCTAGCGACTAGCAATAGTTGATAGTCCGTGCTTAACAGTGGGTATATAGATACATACAAAAGAAATATCAAATTGCAATAATCATTATATTTTTTTGTATCTTCGAGTCGCTAGTAATAATACACATACAGAACTTAGAAAATGATGAAATGATGATACTAAACTATTACAAGATATTAAAAGGAGTAAAAAAATGAAAAAATATATTCAAAAGACATCCATTTTTTTATAAATAGCAAATGTGACCCATAAAAGGGTGGGAGATGAGGCGCGCCGCCCCGGTCGGCCGATACTACGCCATTGCATCTGTCGTATATTTATATTTATACATACATATATAAATAACCTCACGCCTGTATACCCTGAAGGGGTAGGCACTAGGTAGAGGTGCACTTCTGGACCCACATTTCACCAGGTATGTATCAGTCCCACGTAATAGGGGGCGAGCCTATTGCCGTTTTTCGGGCACTTTTCCAGACTTCGTGCTGCCATTGAAAATTTCCTAATGGAAAAATCCAATAACACTGCCCGACCCGGGAATCGAACCCAGGACCTCTACGCACGGCACATACTTGTACTTTATATTCTATGATGATGTAATCGTTTCCAACGCAAGGACACTACAAGTGATTCATCAGGTCTTGCAAATTGATTTGAACTTGGCATAGTCAATAACAGCTTCGGAGGAGGATGTTATACAAACCATTTATATATGCACAACAATTTCCTGCCGCTGTGTTCAAACAGAATGATAATTCTAAGCGACGGACTGAATCCTTCGCCCATATACAGGTGTATACAGACCGTGATCGAAAACTAAGACAGGCAAAAGCCATAGGGATTACAAATACTGCGACAGTAAAAAAAATCTCGGCAGAACATTAAAAAAAATACGTTTTTGTAACCACCACGGTTATTTAGTGTATGTGAAAATGAAGGAAATTTTATTTTTATAAGGATTTTTTAACCGTTAAGGACTTTACTGTGTTATTAATTCGTTAGTTCTTGCGTTTAGATTCGTTTATTCTTTAGGAAAGTATATTTTTTTGCACTTGATACAATGTAATTATTGTAAAGGTGGACTTAACCCGTAAGACTTTCTTTGTAGTTTAGATCCAGTTCAAATCGTAAGACAGAACATAGGGGATTTTATTATCCCTATTTTTTTTTTGATACGAACTCGGTGAAACTTTGCTCACATATACAATACGTAAGCGTGGATGCAAGTCTATATTCACTTCAGTCAATAAACGTCCCATATCTTGATTAATCTTTATATGGCAACCAAACAAGTATTTGTTCATATACCAAGACGTAATTGCAATAATATTATTGTGCTCGTAATGAAAATATTACAAATAAATTATATTTTTGAAACTCATGCTCCTTTACTAAGCCAAGTACTGAGTTGAGCGAGTGAAATGTGTTACAAATTCAGCGAAAACAAAAGTAAGTGGACTGACGCAAATACAAACATACATTATGACATATTTTTAGTCTTTTTACTTAGTCCCACATGGTAGGGTTACTGACTGATGGCAATAAAAGTAAAAAAGTATGTTATACCTCCAGCAACGACGCTTGCAAGCGTTTAGCGAAACTCAGAATAAATCGGAGAAAATAAAAAAGGCTTGAATATAGGTTTGAAACGATTAACCCACATGGTTATGTCGACTATTGACAAATTAAATATTTTTTTTTTTTTTTTTACTTGCCTATATTGTGTCGTACAAGGTAATAACATGTAATAGTTGGTTCATGGCTCAAGAATTTTTTCGATTATATTTTGCTGGTATACTGTAAAAGGTTTTTAAACGCTTAAATTGTGCTGTACAAGAGAGAACGGGAGTACTTTTCAATTTCTGTCTAAAAACCTTCCACTCCTTTAAGGTGATTTTAAAACAAGTGAATACCTCATGTTATCGCGCTACTCATTCCCAACTAGGTATAATACTATTATAAAACGAAAGCATCGTGGCTGTCTGTCAATATATATAATGATTTCATTATTAAATCACTGAACCTATATACTGATTAATTTCGGTATGGATATAAAACACCCTTAAAGAAATTTCTAGCTATTTTAAATTCTTTATGAAAGTCCGAGGAGCTTAAACCGTGCGATGGCATGGCTAACTAATGAGTTTGATTCAATAAATTCGAATAAGTAAAATTTGTAGACAAGAAACATGTTGTTAAACATTACATTGCAAATGTAACCAAAATATTAATAGCGCGCAAGGTCCTATATGAAAAAATCTTATACTTATTACTATTTTTAGTTCCAATAAAAACGATATCTGTGCAGAGAAACTTTAAAATAGAACAATATTAAATTGTATTTTATTCAGAAATCGCCCAATGAAATAATAGGTATATTTAACAGAAAGGTCACAGCATTAAAATAATAATCAATGTTTTATAACCTACATGTAATATCGACCCATGCAAGATTTAACAATCTTCAGGTATACGTACCTACTGCATAAGGTGAGAAAGGAAGAATTAAAACGAAAGGTAAATTTTTTCGTAAATATTTAGTAATCTTCGAAGACTCGCAATGGTAATCAAAGCCGTATCAAATCCATCGTTTTTATTAAATATTCTATAGGCAATAGTAATTCGTGCTTTATAAGTCACACATTCGTTCTCATAACAAGAAAATATTAACGAACACGAACTAAACAAAGCTAAACTTATCCCCAAATAAACTATTCTAACGTACCAAAAATGATCACAAATAGTTAATTTGTTTGTTTCTTTAGCTTTGGTTCTTCATCGTAATAATCATTCATATTTTCTTCAATCAGTTCAAGTACAGATGCGGCTACAGGTTAAAGTACAAACTACAAATACTGTTGCAACTTGTTGAGAAAAAAATGTATTAATTAATTTCTCCGTTTCTGCCAAGATTCGTATCAGAGTTGTAGTCATAGTATTTATTTTCTTTTCTTTAACGTATTTGATGTATCATTCTATGAATATTATCTACGAATATAATTTAAAACTAAGTCATTTTAAAGAAAAGAAAATACTCTTAGTTACATATTGCACATCTTAGTTTTTAACTGTCTGTATCTAAAGAATTGAAATGAAAAGAAATATTGAAAGAATTGGTTCCAAAGGGTAGTAGTTAGGTAACGTCACGAGCTCTCTCCCTACAGCGTCTAACTACGGGCGAGAGGTCGTAACCTTTAACCACTTGCTTACGTCCTTCGTCAAAATAAATCATACCTTAATCGATACTTAAGAGAAAATTCAAAATAAATAAAGTCCTTACCGCGTTTAACCTGTTACCGCCTCTTAATTATCGGAATCGTCAGTTTCAGAACGCAGTGTTACCACTAATTGTCCACCTATTACTTTAACCGTATTAAAAAAATAATCCGATCATTCCAGAACTCAATAAACACTAATAAATAATGTCACCACTTCATAGAAACATAACGCATCATCGGAATGGTTACTTAATCATTCAATATGAAAATATTTTACCGGTTCAAACCGCGACGGACGATGTGAAACTCCCTCTGCGACTTTCAGAGGACTGAGGGCTGAAGCCTACGGGAAAATATCAAGCCTCGACCGGGATTTGGATGAAAATAATGCTACGGACGGAGGCGGTGTAGGCTATCTCGCTCCCTCGCAGCCGTGTGTCGTGCATGAGTTAGAAAAGGACGGCTATGTGTAATTTAGTGTCTATGCGTACGGTACTGGATGCGACGAAGTTGTACGAAGGCCCTCGGCGACAGACGATTAGACCACCACCGCTGAAAGCTCAATGAGCAACGATAATTCATTACGGGAAGGACATTTGCCACTTTTTATAATCCCACCTCCACCTGATACATTGGGCAAAGTCTTATTGATTACAAATTTAGGATAGTTTAAATATTGTTTCCTTTTTTGATACTTAGCAACTCAACAGGAAAGTGGAGAAGATGAAAAACATCTGACTATTAAATAAAACGGTTATACATATAAAAGTTCTAACTCTATACTGAAATAAAAGGCTCTGTTGTGTAATAATATTTTTAGAACGACACAAATATTGAATGGAACTCACGGTCTGTTACTTCTCAACCTCGTTTCGATTTTTAAACCATCAACGGATATATTCGCTTGAAGATACAAGTGCGAGTCAGACTATTTAATATAAAAGATTATTTATCTAGCTAACATCGAAATTGTTTTCTGCATTATTATTCGCTTGCATTAATAAAAGACATACACACATACACGACTTCACGTTTGTATATCCTGAATGAGTACGAGTATGTTGAAATGCATTTCTACATGTCGTCGATTTATGTGTCAATCAAAGGGAGCCAGGGAAATAAACAAAGGCCAAGTATTATAATGTTGAAAATTTAACAAATAGTCCTTGTATAAATACTAAAAAAAAACAAATTGAATTACTTTTATGCTCTTTCATAGTCGTAGAAGTTTAGAAGTAACGAACACTCCATTAGTATAAAACCGTCTTATTCGTCATTCAGCTATTAAAATTAAAATCCTCGATTTCGAAACCTTAGAGAAGTAGTAAGTAAATAAGTAATGAAATTTGATTAGAAACAACGTTTTATCAGCTCTTAAAGAAATTTTAAAGGTTTTTCATCTGGCGTTATTTCGTTCGGTCACAAATTCCTTGACACTTTCCTCGACTTAGCTAAAATTTGAACACACAACTATTAACGTTAATATGAAACGATGGAGAAAAGTATTTACTTCAAAAATTACAATGACGCGAAACATTTATATCAACGATAAAACAGTGTTATTATTTTATTAGGCTTTTATAATGAAAATAATAACAGTATTGTATTTAACCAACTACCTACCTACCAATATCGTTTCGTGCTGAATCGTCTGTGAGAAATATTAACCTACACATTTAATCACCCCATGTCCAACTAATACTGACACCTACAGGTATGTGTAGTGCACTCGAAATACTGTGACACTTGACAGCCCCGTGTAATTAGCTAGACATTAGCCATTGTTAAGCGAGGCGCCGCTAGTTCGATCGATGGCTAATAAAAAAAAACAACCATTTTATTAATAATGGAATAAGGAAATAACCTGCTAGTGCTATCCGCTATAAAGCTTGATTGCTAATATAGCTTGAAGTTCTGTTCGGTTCTATAGATTATTCTATAGATAGAATAACCAATAAAGTTTTAATGTCTTATCTAAGTAGATTTGAAACATGTAATTTGATTTGACTTGGGCCGCTCTCTTGAGAATCGGTAGCTCTATGTATTGTAACTAATGTACATGACAAGGTTTAATAGGTAACCGTTGGGGGAAATGTGTTCTGGAGTGGAGACCACGGCTCCGCAAACATAGTGTAGGACTCCCTCTGGTTAGGTGGGGTGACGATATCCGCAAGGTGGCTGGCAGCGGTTGGATAAGGAGAGCCGAAGATCGAGCCCAGTGGCGTGCCATAGAAGAGGCCTATGTCCAACAGTGGACGAATTGAAGGCTGTTGATGAAACAAGGTTTTATGCTCCATCTAAGACGCTGATTAAATTGAGTTATTACAATTAAGTAATTAATTTATTTTGCAGTCTATGCTTGTAATAATTAACAAATTCCCCAAAAACGTTATACAGCTTTCTAATATTTAGAAAATTGGCTAGTAGGCTGGTTTCAGCTTAGACTATATCTTCATTGTTAATTTAATAACACCAATTTGATTACAGTCAAATGTTCGGTGAAAGACGATGGGTACCTTTGGTCTAAAATTTAAATCTACCTAAGCAACTCTCTAAGGTTTATTGATAGATAAAGCAACAACGATTTTGGGTACATCTCAGCTTAATAGTTATGTACACTCACCCTTGTAACTCCTAAGGAGATGGCCGTAGCGTTTTTCTGAATACGTGTTGCGCTAAGTGCGTTATTTCCCACGTAGTTGAGGGCGAACCTATTGTTGTTTTTTTGGAGACGCTCTCAAAAGTATCTGAGAGTAATGAGGTACTCGGCGTTGAAATTTCGAGTGACTATGGGTTGTTCCAGTGCAGGCGTCATTTGGAGGAAAAAACCAAAATTGCGAGAAAATAATTGGAAATACTTAAGAAAAGCCAAGCGTTACTGAAGGCCACTATCAGATCCCGCAAATCTAGTTTCTATATATGTAAGTACGCATGGGAGCTAAGATACCAACTGGCCAACTTAACAGCTCTATAGCGCAGTTGGCTAGGCAGTTGACTAGGCTAGTCACGTGTTCGATCCCCGCACCAAAACAAATGTTTGTGTGATACACAAATATTTGTTTCAAGTCTGGGTGTTTGTGAGACCCAAGTCGCGCTTAGTTTTCAAAACTCACGACACAGATCTTATATCCTCGTTCGGGGCCAAAAGTATTTATGTGACTGTTTAACATTGTTGTCGTCAACTAAACAATAATGTGACTCATTACGAATTAAGCTGAAAAGAACAGATTTAATAATTATAATTTGGAATGAATCCAAATTCAGTGGTACTTCCTAGAGCGGGCAGTACCCTCTCTAGGTAGGTAAAGGTATCCATCGCGGATAACCTTTGATCTTAGCCAAAAGGCCGAGAAGCGATTCGACCTTGTCAAGGTCGCGGGACGTCGCTGGCTGCAGGCGGCTTCCGACCGTTCCCGGTGGAAGTCATTAGGGGAGGCCTATGTCCAGCAGTGGACGAGTATTGGCTGTTGATGATTACAAATTACATAAGACTCATACGTCACATGTAGATATCATTCGCTACTAGAGACTTTCGGATTCGTTAAAACAGAGCCTAAAATTGATATTTGTAGATTTTATAAATATTTCATTAGCTATGCGTATCGAACCTGCGGCAATGTTTTTAACAAATTGGTGTCTAGCCATATTGCCTTGGAGACTGTCATACCTTAATGTGCTTTCGGACTTTTCCCGAGACTGCGCTTATGATATGAAGACACTCCCATAACCTGTGACTACACGACGCAAGTCCGCATCAAAGCTCATCCCTATTACCATTCCTCTTAATAAAATAAGCATGAATTATAAACGCCTGTCCAAACTTTCTGAGCAATATTCCGTAAATCAGTTTTATGCTGTAATGGGTCCTGCTTAATTATAACAAGAGTCAATCAAGTTGAAAGAAGAGATATTGTATTATTTTAAAAATCAAAACTTTTTCCTACACTGCTTACAGCTTTTTCTCTTTCTTCCTTTAAAAAAATATCGTTGTTTGAGGAGATCCAAATTCCAAGCCAAGATTTATTCGAAATAAGTGGTCAAAAGGAACAATGTTAGGAGACTACAGCGGATGCGATAAAATATTCCATTTAAATGTTTCTAAATACATAGATACATACATAACCTCAGGCCGTGGGGTATTTCTGCACTCACATTTCGCCAGGTATGTATCAGTCCCATGCAATAAGGGGGCGTGCCTATTGCTGTTTTTTGTGCACATTTCACACATTTCCGGATTATTGGGGAAACCCAATAACACTTTACCCGAAATGGGAATCGAACCCAGTACCTCTAGATCGCACGGCACATTCTAGTACTGCGAGACCACATATTACACGTCTTAGGTGTATAGTCTTAACATCAGGCAAGCCTCGAGGCAGTACCCGTAAGAGGCAGGCTGAGATGTTCTTACAACCAAGCTTGAGCTGCTAATATGTTTTACAAATAGTATTTCATTAAAGCTATTGAGTATTATTAAAAAAAATCAAATTCTATGACTTGGGAATTATACAGGGTGTATTTAGACCGTGATCGAAAACTGAGGCAGGTAATAGCGAGGGTGATCACAAACTCAGTGGCGATATTAAAAATCCGAACAAAAAATTAAAATTTTGACGATTTCCAACATATAACATTTACAACCATTGGTGTTAAAAGAATGTGATTTCTATGGAAAACCTCAAAATTTTTATTTTTGTCGGGATTTTCTTTAATGCCAGGGGGTTTGTAATCACTAACGCTATTACCTGCCTCAGTTTTCGATACGGTCTAAATACACCCTGTATATGCACCATTTCAAAGGCACACTTCAATTTACCCCGCAGTGTAAAAATTCCTGGAAGGTTAATTATTAAATTGTAATACTATTAAAATAATATTTGTTGTTTAATTATTATTTAATCCATACCTCATCTCTAGTACACCAGATTTTTATATCATATTTTTGTATGATATTAATACACTTTTTCAGTCAGATTTCTTAGTTTTGTATTGACTTAATCTCTGAACACATTTTAACAGACAAATCATCAAAAATCAAATTTTATTTAATAAATGCTCATGCTCAAGCTTATAATTAATATTGTTTACAATCATAAAGCACATGTGTATATATTGTATAAGTGTATTAGTCATAAAAATCTATGAATAGTCAGTCAGTGTATAACTTTAACATCTATATTTTATTACATCTACTAACAAAAAAGTGTGGTAAGATGTAATTGGGATGTGGTTACTAATTGACAAAATTGCATATCACATATGTATACAAAAATAATTTACCCACAATGAGATTCACATTGTCATGAATATTGAACAATTATAACATGCTGTGTGTTGTGCTTTAGCTGCTAATTATGCTATTGAGAAGAAAAACATGACTTGCACTGTATAGAGTCAAAAAACATGTATCTAATGTCAGCTAAATTAACCTAAGTTTACATAAATGAGTCTAATAGTTTTTATTTAACAAGAAAAAATAAGAAATATATTTATTTAAAACAAGTTTTTATAAATGGTATTTCTTTAAATGTGTGGAATACGCTTTTACTCTGGTGTTGGTAACTTAATCATATGTCTTTATTTTTTTAGGATATGTATTATTTTATACGCTCTTTACATGCTATCCTGGTCACACATACATATTAAAATGGACGGAATTGTTAAGATCATAGTGTATATTGACATCAACTTATCTAAACAGATTCAAGTGAAGAATTATTACAAAAAGTTTAGAGTCAAAAAGCTGTAACACCTATCTTTGGTGTATAATGAAGCTGAGGATTAGTTTGTATGCTCACAATATAGTATTTTTTACAATTAATGAGATTTAAATTTTTTACCTAAGAAGATATCACCTAAATTACAAAACAAAAAATTTATTGAAATTTAACACACTTAATGTAGGCAAAAAAGTGATCTTATATTAATTAATTCATATCTTGTTATCTGCTCAGATAAATCAATGTCAAATGTTTAAGGCACAATTGTGATCATTAATATTCACAGATCATACTTACAAAACTAATAAAATTTTAGAAATAAAATAGTTCCAAGTACTAATAATACAGAGGATGTAACATGATGGGAACCATTACATTCATCAGAAGAACAATAACACTCCTCCCAATATACACCATTTTGATAAACACCCCAGTTACATACTCCCGTTACTCCTGTCTCTGATATGGAGGCACAACGTCTTACAACTTGGCGCCATCTACCATCCCCTGAAATAAAAAGGTTCTTATGTTAAACTGCAATAAATAAAAAGTTTGTCCACACATGCAAAAAAAAATTTTTTTGTTGGTGTTTAATTATAATAACTTGGTGTCTTTTTCGTAACAGTTTTTTAAACAATTGTAACTCAGTTTAAATTGAATATACAAACATTAAGTTTTACAAAGAGTACAGATTTGTCTCTTGTCTTGTGGGAAAGAGCAACACTAGAGTTTCTTTCCTGTTCTTTTCTAGTGATGGTGCTGCCTTTCCAGTTACTTGACATTATATAAATTCAATAAATATTATTTCATTTCATCTCATAATATTTTTATAATAAGTGTAGTTACGATTCCAGGGGTATTTTTATAATTATAACGTTGATAACTCACATATAAATCCCTTAGGACCCTGCTGAGTCAGTTTCATACAAAATGCACCAGGAGTATGAGATTCGTCACTGCCGCATTCTACCGCAATATTGCTTTCTCTATCGAATTTTCTATAAGCACCACAGGTATCATCCCCTTTACTGTCTTGAGAGGATGCACATTGGTAACATCTTACGGCATAAACTAGAAAAATAACATGAAACAAATAAGTCAACAGCACAAACAAGTTTTGCGACAAATATTAAATGAAACACTTACCTGCAGGAAGTGCACATAGTAATGATACTATCAATATATTCGTAGATTTCATTTTTTGTGTTATATCTTACTTTTAATGTATAATAATGATTCAAATAACACTCTCGCGAAACAAGTACAAGTACACACCCTAAACAAAACTTTTGATTATTCCTGCACAGATAACATAAGCCAGTAAATTAACGGACGTTATAAATGGTGCACAGCACTTAATTTTTCAACTAAAACATTCAAATATAATAAAACAAAGTTAAATGATCTGAAAATATATTTTAAAACATCAACAGCTATTGTTACAAACAGCTATTGATGTTTAATGTTAGTAAATAACAAAACTTAATAACATGACTAAAGCTTCACGACTTAAATATCTTTGCTTTTAGTTTAAGTTGACAAAGATATTTTAAAACAATAAACACCAAACGACTTCTTCGCTGCTTCGCGGAGTTCGGATTCTTAAATCCTTTAGTTTTTTTGTTTGTCGACTTATTACGTTTATTTACAGCATTTTAATGTTTTTACAGTCCTAAAACAAAACAGTCATGAATCAAAGTATAAAATGCATGGTTATAGTTTATGTGATGTTCAGTGTTATTCCTCACGGTATGTATGAATATATTACTTGGGTCACGCCCATATACTATGTCATATTATTATATTATATACAATATCATAATAATCTGTGTCGTGTTTACAGTATTTAGCATAAAGTGTTGGAATTGCCGTTCAAATAATGATCCCAAGTGTGCTGATCCGTTTGATAACAGTACAGTACCCATTACGGATTGTAAACAAGAAAAGGGCCTTTCTCACTTGCCAGATGTTAGACCTAGCATGTGTCGCAAGATAAGACAAAAAGGTAATTAACTCATTTAAAACTAATATCTAAGTGTAACATTTTTGTGGATGGTAGGAAGTGTACAAATATTTTAAAGGTGTCCAAATTCCTACATGTTATAACTTTAAATCAAATAATTAATTCCTTATCACTGATTTATGTAAATACTTGACTTTCTCTCAACTTGCAATTTATAAAGCAAATAAAATAATTTTATTTTTAGTACTTTTGGTTAATATTTCTATCCATTAAATACTTTTCAGTTAATGGAGAGTGGAGATATTTTCGGGACTGTGCTTACTTGGGAGAAGTAGGCATTCAAGGTGATGAGCGATTCTGCCTTATGAGGACTGGCACATACAACATATTCATTGAATATTGCACATGCAACAGCAAAGATGGTTGTAATTCTTCATCAATGCTTAGTCCATTGTCATTATTCTTTACTTTTGTCACTGTTTTATCAATGAAGGTCATATTATAACAGCATAAATTTTAAATATTGTTGAATTTTTGAACCAATCACAACTTTTTTTATACAATTATGTTAAATGATTAAATTGAGTGACTAAACAAAATACATTTATACACAGCAATATTGCTTGCAGAATTTCAATGAATTAACATTGAGATATTATTACTACGTATAGAGAAGACACTGCATACCGCTACAGTGGTCCCTTCAAGTATGGTTCAAGAACCATACTGCACTTAGTTACTTGCGAGTTCTTGAGCGATAGAGTTGTATTTGTATGTGTTCCGAAAAACGTTGAAACGCGTTAAATATGCCGTCGTGTGTGTTAAGATATTGCACTAATAGTTGTAGAAATACAGCAAAGTGCAAAGGAATAACTTTCCATCGGTAAGTGACTATATAATTATTTTAAAGTTTATTTCAAACAAAATATTTAGCGGACGCCATGTTGCGTCATTTGTCAGAGAGAAAGGTCGCGAGAAAATTACACCTTCTAGCGCTGCATGTTTATACAGTTTAGTGTTTGGTTTGACAGTTTCAGCGCTGCAGCGATTTTAGTTGTAACTCGTCATAAAATGGAGCATGATTTTGGCTTAGAGTGTCTTCTCTATACGTAGTAATATTAGCTCAATGTGAATTAATGAGATTTTTTACATATTGGAACTGAATACTGAAATATGGTAGGAATCAGGGTTCTATAATGAAAAGTAAGGTACTATAATCATGTTTGAGTTTGATTACATCATAAACAAACATAATTGTCAGTTAAATTTTAACTTTCAAATAAGAATTTGCAGTTGTTAAATACAATTTTAATGATAAAGTACCAAGTAGCTGTGCTTACAACTTTTCCATGTTTTATAAATGTACAAGAATTTAAGAGATTAATTACAATTTAAATTTATTGAATTTTTCTGACATAAAAATATAGTGTAGTTCATGTGTGTATAAATATTATATTTTTATATTGACACTGTGAATTTTTTATGTTTTTATACATTTTGCTGTTTGTGGAGCACAAAGTGACTATAGAATCTCACCAATATAAACCAATGTCATCATTAGTAATGTAAGACTGATTTGTAAGCCGTCCATTTTTTTTATCTTAAGAGACAGTAAATAAAAGTTTTAAATAAATTAACGGTGAAAAACATATTTTAAAATCAAGCTTTTATTATGCACGAAAAATTAAAAAAATAAACTAAGAAAACATTCATAAAATTCGTAGTTTTTTAAACTTTACAAGTAACAATTTACAAAAGTGTTCGGTTCATCAGTAGAAGTATGATACATAAACATATATTATCTATAACTAGTATATTAATATTCTTAAGTGATCTAAAAGCTCGTCGCGGCCGAGGTCTTTGCATTAACAAAATTGCGCGACAAGCTTTTAAATCACTTAAGAATATTAATATACTAGTTATAGATAATATATGTTTATGTATCATACTTCTACTGATAAACCGAACACTTTTGTAAATTGTTACTTGTAAAGTTTAAAAAACTACGAATTTTATGAATGTTTTCTTAGTTTATTTTTTTAATTTTTCGTGCATAATAAAAGCTTGATTTTAAAATATGTTTTTCACCGTTAATTTATTTTTAACTTTTTAGTTGGAAATATTTCTAAGTCTATCCATTTCGTAGTCATACCGAAATTCAACTCAATCGGTCCATGGAAACTAATGTTCCTATGGGCACCTTCCAACTTCTCATGACACAGATCAACGATACCTTGTTATTATGTTGTCACTGAAAATATAAAGGCATACCAAATTTTAGCTTAATTGGTCCACAGGAATCGGAGTTCCTATGGGCTTCTTCCAACTCCTCATCAGATCAGCTTCATGATACCAAATCTTTGTATTGTTACCGAAGTTACGAAGACACACCAAATTTCAGTTCAATTGGACCACAAGAATCGGAGTTCCTATGGGCATCTTCCAACTCTTCGTCAGATCAGCTCTATGATACCTTGTTATTATATTGTCACCGAAATTACTTAGATATACCAAATTTCAGCACAATCGGTTCAAAGGAATCGGAGTTCCTGTGGGCTTCTTCCAACTCCTCAATAGATTAGCTAATCTATTGAGGAGTTCATAGAGCTCTATGATACCATTTTTTGTATTGTTACCGAAATTATGAAGAGATACAAAATTTCAGCTCAATTGGACCATCGGAATCGGAGTTCTTATGGGCATCCTCCAACTCCTCATCAGATCAGCTCCATGATACCATATTTTTGTATTGTTACCGAAGTTACGAAGAGATACAAAATTTCAGCTCAATTCGACCATAGGAATCGGAGTTCCTATGGCCATCCTCCAACTCCTCATCAGATCAGCTCCATAATATCACATTTTTGTATTGTTACCGAAGCTACGAAGACATACCAAATTTCAGCTCAATTGGACCACAAAAATCGAAGTTCCTATGGGCATCTTCCAACTCTTCGTCAGATCAGCACCATGATACCATATTTGTGTATTGTTGTCGAAGTTACAAAGACATACCAAATTTCAGCTCAATCTTTCCACAAGAACCGATGTTTCTATGGTCATCTTCCAACCTCATCATCAGACCAGCTCCATGGTACCATATTATTGTATTGTCATCCAAGTTACGTAGGTATACCAAGTTTCAGCACAATCGGTCTATTGGAAGTGGTTCAAATCTTCATTGCAAGATTTGTAAACATACAAACATACATACATACATACATACATACATACATACATACATACATACATACATACATACAAAAGTGAAGTTAAATAAAAGCTTGTAAAAATACAATGAGTTTATTCCCGTTCTTAATTTATTTAAAAAAATATGATACATATAGCTTTTTAACCTTTTGGTCTGTGTAAGGAGCAGACTGGTTGATTCCTGTATTTAGATAAATTATTGTGTGATATAAATACTTAAGAGCTTCATAGTTTTGCATCTCAAGTGCCTTGTGATCTAAAATTCTGGATTGGTAACAATGTTACTGTATTATTTAATTAGAATGTTCTCCGTAGCAGCCTAGAGTACATTATATATATGACATGTTTTGGGACTTAAAACTCTTAGGTTTTATATAGAAGTTGACATGAATTATATAATATGGAATTCCACAACAATTTTAACTTAGAAATGTGTTTTTTTGTTGGGTTTGGTTCATTTCAGTCACTATATATCCAATTGCTGGGTAAAGGCCTCTTTTTACAATTGAGAGGGTTCATCTAAAATGCGTGATAATTTATTGTAAATAAACAAACTTTTTGAAAATTCGGAGGCCTGTGCATAAAATTAATTAAAAACTATACACCAAATTTATGTTGGTAAATCGCGTGCCTTATTCTAGAGGGCATTACGATCGCCGACGACGGCAATATGGAATTGTAAAACCAATTCATAGATGGCGCTATTTTCAGTTCATAAACGAAAGGAAACCTCTATGTTTATAACTTGCTCCTCAGAGGCGGATTATCGGTTCAGAGGGTTGCGGAATTGTTAAAAAAAGAACGATTTTTTTAGTCTGTAGGGGCGGAAAATTTAGATTGCTTAATGGCGGCAAATGTGTTAATCCACCTCTGTTGCTGCTATGTATGTATTTTCAAGGGGAAAAAAAACAATGTTATAAGCTTTAATAATAGGCTAGAACCTATTTATGTCATTGATGTGAAGAAATATCTTTCCAGTGAAAAATTCAAATGGGGCAAATGTAACGTTCTTGAATTGGTAAATTGGTTTATACATATACATACTAGCGACCCGCCCCGGCTTCGCACGGGTGCAATGCTGATATTTAATGGATGTTATCATACATATAAATCTTCCTCTTCAATTACTCTATCTATTAAAAAAAACCGCATCAAAATCCGTTGCGTAGTTTCAAAGATTAAGGCATACAAAGGGACATAGGGACAGAGAAAGCGACTTTGTTTTATACCTACTATGTAGTGATATTCCTTATGAAGCAGTCTGAGGTGATGAATCACGTATGTGCCAAAGTATGAGACCCCTCGAGCCGTAAGGGCTATTGAACGGAAATTTCTGGCTTAGAACTTCTGTTTTATTTGAGAATGCTGGTCGCGATAGTAAAGATAAGGCAAATTAAACCAAAGATAGTTTGTGTCAAAATTTATTTAGTCAACCGGAGTGCTTATGGTTTAACATCTTTAGAATTAATAATTTGAGATTCATTGGTTTATAATCTTTTTTTAAATAAATACTGTAAGGCACCATTGGTAGGTATTTAATATTGTTAATATATTATTCTTATATTTTAGGTTGGTTACTGAAGTGAAAATTAAAGTTAAGATATGTACTATGTGATAAACTTAATTAAAGTTACATAAATAAATACATAGATTTTTTTTAAAAGAAAATAACAATATTCAGTTATACGTATAAGAACATAGAACAAGAAAGATGAAGTTTCGACAGATATAGAAGAAGACAGATTCGTTGTAACTTGTAATATGTTGAACACTTATTGTTAAAAAGATATCTTATTAATTAAACTTATAAGAGAAATTTACAACCTGACATATTGTACATTTAATATAAATGGTTAACTTTGCATCGTAACTACGGTGGGCACTTCAAATCACACAGTTCCCGCCAAAAAGCTAAACCTAGTTTGCACTATATGGTACTTGAACGTTTTGTTGTGCCGTAACGTTTTATGAGTGCTCGATGGAATTACATAAAAACTTCAACGATAAATTGTATACAATAAAATGCAGTCGAGGTGTTAGCTAAGTAAATACGGACGAATGTGCAGGGTTACGGCACTCTGTGGAGACTGTTACTTAAACAACAACAGACCTAGAGGTGCAACAAGTAAAGCTATAGTTCTGCCAATAGTCGCGGCCCCGTTGCAACCGTCGTAGTCGCAAGTTTCACAGAATGGCGTCGCTTCGTTAGGTCCGTTGGACGATCTAGGACATGAAGTAGTGTAGTCTTCTCTGTCTTTCCATGTGCAGCCACGGATGATCACCATTTCGTTGTTGACTGGAAAATATAATTAATATAAATAACATGCCCATATACTTATTACATTTTCTTCTGATATCATAGAAATTCTTGAATTCTACAAAAACATTGTTGTTAAATTTTCCAAAAGGCATTTCACATTAGGCAGAGCTTGTGCTTGTGTTTTTTTTTTTAAATTATGTAATGCCTAATGAATGATAAGACCGGGACCGATAAATGCATTGGACATTCGGTCATTATTTAGTGTAGAATCGATTGTGAACTAATGGTTCAAGGATAAGTATAAAGTATTAAATTTTTGACATAATATTATCTGCATAAAAATAAATGATAACCTTAGTAACGCAATATTTTTAAACGTGATATACAAATATAATTAAACACAAATTAGAATGAGATCATGTAATTCTTTGATTATAATAGGCGAATGTTTGGATGTGTGTTTGCCGCTTCTTCGGTCTTATACAGCTCGACTCATTGTGATGAATTTTGGTATGAAGGTTTGATGACTACATAAGTCAACACTGCATATTAAAAAAAATTGATAATTACTTTAGAATGAACGGGATAGATAGTTTTTATAGAATTGTTATCCATTTTACATAAACATTTTTAAGCGTTGGATCATGTTGTCATAAGATAAGTACCTAATGACTAGTATATCTCAGCTAATATCAGTAAAAAACTATTTCGCAAAGGCCCAATAGTAAGCAGGTATGCGAAATCCATTTAACAATACTTGATAATAGAAACGCGCATTCACACGCCCACGCATTTTCAAATAGGAGTGATCTTGAAAATAACAAAGCTGTGACGTAATTAATTATCAACCACAAACAGAACAATAAAAATAGGTTTGGTGGGACAAATACTGCGCATAGTTGTTAAGAGTGGCATTGAAAACTTAATTAACAATAACTTGACGGGGCATTTGTTCTTTTGTGATTTTTGCGACCTTGGAGCAGTTTTCCCGCCGTTTGAATTCTCTTTTTAAATTGCAAATATTGTATTTAATTTAAATTTTATGCCAGGAGTGTTTTACAACCACGTTTTTAATATTAATATTCAAAATGAAATAATGATTTGCATACAATATAAAATATAATTTATGATAATCATAGTTAAAACTCGTTACAATGTCGTCTCTTTAAAATAATATTAAATTTTGTAAATAGTGATTTTATCATCACATTAAAATTTTTGCAAAACAAATCCTTAGAGTCGTTTCCTTTTATAACCCTTTAGATTTCTTTTATAGCACGAATGGAAACTTAATTTGAAATGCAAAATAAGAATTCGGACAAGAATTTGAAACTGTATGTAGATAGTAGGATCCAATTTCTAATGCTTTGAAAGTTTTTCTTATTCCTATATCAATTTCGTCTTTAATGTTAGAATTAAATAGCGTCAACCGGTAGGTACTTATTCGTGCATTCTTACAAAAGGGCATAGTCGCCAGCCAAAAATGAGGACATAACGGTTTTAACGGTCTTTATAGTGGGTCATTGATACACCGTGCTTTAAAAATGTTTAACATATTAGGGAATATAAATGTTATAGATAAGAATAGTTGATTATAATCATTGAGCTAATATTATTATAATACAAATTTTAACACGATGATAGTTTTTTTTTATTAGAATACTAAGGCAAAGTTGTAGTTTGTAATAGAGACACTTATCAACTTTTAGAGTAACATATTAACCGAACAGCCGATTACCTAAGTGATAAGTTTGTTTATAGTCAAAGACGCGATTAAGCTGTCAATTAAATAGAATAGAGGGCTTGAGGCATTGAGATTCTAGTAGCCTACTTTTTGGGGTTATATTTTTATATTACTAATAGTAATACTAAAATAGTTTTAATTTTGAAGAATGATCTAGCAACAGAAATATAAAGGATTAAGAAAACTTGACTTGAATCTTGACATAATTTAAAAAGCATAAAATCATTTATACAAAATTTTACAAATAACGAAATGAAAGAAAAATAAATTATTAACGTTTTATTTATTTCAATATATATAATATAATCTATTAGTAGTTCTGGCATACATTCAAAGTAAACACTTCCATAGGCCATTAATGGCTATTGGAAAACAAGTATTTCACCATCCGACAACTTGAATGTTCTATGCAATTATTCCGAATGTGTAATAAAATTCTCTAGTTTTCCCGTCGGCAAGTTTCCAATATATCCTTAAGCTGGCAACTTGATACCAATTTGAACAACAGGATGTTTTTAATTTACCTACTTGTTAGAATCTAGATTAATAAGAACATATGAGAGGCTGCCTACGCGTCAATCTACTGCATATAAATGATGTAATATAACAATGTAATAATTTATTACTTGATCGAATCATTGCCTTGAATTCTCGATCATTAAAATGTTTACGATCATAAGATAGGACGGGAGGAAATCTGATGATTAATTATTATCAACCAAGTTTGATTTTATTGACATATGACACAGATTATTTTAATAAAAAAGATTACTACTTGTTACAAGTCTTTAAAATACGTGAAGAACGAGAGGTAAAGACGCCTAAAATTTTCTCCCTGTGTTGACTTACGATCACAGAGTTGGTAGACCAAGCCCATTTATAATGTTGTTGCAGGAAGATTAAATCTATAATTTTACTACTGGCTTCCTGCATGACGTAAACAGCGAACTGAGGAAATGTTTCCATCGTACCTACGCTTCTAAATTACTCATGCACCGGTGACTCCTCAATACCTTAATAGGTTTATAGGTAGAAAAGTCTTAAATACTCCTTGGTAGGTAATATATTTTGTATTTTCAAAACTTTTTTTCCTTTTCTACTATCCTTCCCTATCTACAAAGATACCAGCCAGTAATCTCTTTATAAAGATTTTATTTATGGATGCTTGTAATACTTACTGTACTTCTTTTGTTTCTTGCAAACAGATTTCGAAGACGCGAGGTAGGGATAGCTGGCGCCGGCGTTCGCGTCGCAGTTTTCAAGTCGGAACAAATACGAGTTGTCCGACCTCCCGGCGATGAAGGGATCGTTGCACAACGGATTTAGATCCGACGAACATGTCCAACAACGCACTGGCTCGGCTGGAATAAAAGAACAAGACATAAGTTAGCTTCCCTTCGTTTTCTTTCTTTTATCCTTAAGGGTGAATAACATTCATGGAAGAGCTTGTTATGATGCCCTTAACCGTTAATTGAACTTATTTAAAGTTCTTGAATAGGGGAAAATATTAACACACTTATTTATATCGTACATTTAAAATTATATTTTGAAATTAATTATTTATTATTTGAAGACTTCATCACTAAATTTAGCTTCGTCTTAATATTTTGTATTAGTTACAAAACACTTTTAAAACAAGTGTTGTAGTAAAAATGATTTCAATATGTCTGAAGAAACAATCAGAGTCACGCCCTGAAGATTGTCTCATACTAATTATAGGAGAAACTCGGTGATTAAAATAGCACGACATTAAATCGTCTCCCGGTTTTAGTCGAATGAAACAACTTCCTAATTCTTTGTCTATTATGAACCTTGTTTATGCTTTTTTGTTATTAAAGATTCCCGTTGAGTGTTTTAATCCGTCATTAGATTACATCTGAATATATATTCTTTAAGTAGTTACTCAAAATTTCTTTAAAGCAAGGTTTTCTTTCTTACAATTAAAGTAAGTAAAAAGAATAGCATAATTGTGTTAGTTGGCGACAGGAAATCGTCTTATGTCAGAACATACAACGTCTAGCCTGCACTACACTCCTTATCAGGTGCAATGTGGCAACTTCACAGTGCTGATATGAAACTAAATATGCGTCCGTATGTAGGTTGAAATTATTCATCGAGCGAACCTTTTAAGTTGTCATTGGACTAATCAAGCCATTGGAAGGCCAGTAAACTAAAGATTTATTGATCAATTGTATCTAATATGGATATAATTTAAAGATTAATTATGCTGTGTAACGAGAAAAAATGTAACTCAGTTGCGTAGAGGATGAACAGAGATTCATTTCATTTTTCATTCTTTATAGTCTGGCACTATGTTACTCTTAAAAATGTTTGCGTTTTATAAAACGACATTGAACTAGTATAGAAGAAATATTTAGTCGTTCCACCTTCCATTGTTATTAAATATCATTTTTGCGACCATTTCCTACAATCCCACTCTTCATTCATCATTATCGTCTCCTTGCCCTGTTCCCAATTTGGGATCGGCCCAGTATGTTTTATCTTTTCAAACGTCCCTATCAGCCGTCTTGTCTTCGTTCAGTCCTGTTTCTTTTATATATCTTCCATCTAGCTCTATATTATTAATGTAAGTACAGTTGTAAAACATTATTAGAATTCATTGCTTGAAATATGTGTGCTAAGGAAGTAATTACAATTCTTAAGGCACTCTCGTGTAGATGTGAACCTACGTGTTTGTGCATTGTATAATTTAGCCATTATACCTACATACTATTACTATATAGATAAGGTGTACATGATCTGATATTTAGTTCAAGGTTTTGTGCGAGTTTGTGTGCGTATTTTTTTCAGTACTAGATTTTCCTCTACAAACGAAGATACGGTCAAAAGCAACATGAGCTGATATGGTCTGACATGGTCTAAGGTTTAATACGCATTACATCATGAAACAATTATCAAACGGAATTTTTGTTTGCAATAAATTAGTACAGCCTAGTTCAACCATCTAATATATCAATTTTTTTAAAGATTTTTGGGTGTTTGTTGTTAAATAACGTCCTTAACCCCGCTAATCACATAACCATATATTTTAGTAGATTTTTCAAATATAATAATATCTGAATGTTTGCAAGCGACTGTATTTTTCTAGAATCTAGGAACAATTCTCGCGTGACGTTCAGTACATTATTACCTACCTACCTAGAAATGAAGTGGGGACTATTGTTCACCTTGTAATTTTCTCACCGTTAATAAATGCAATTAGAAGTACTTTATACACGCGCTAGAAATACTTAGCTGTGTTAGTGGTTAAGAGGGAAAGATAATTATTTTTTTTATTTCACTCGCTCTAATCTTCGTTTTTCTTCGGTATATTGTTAGACAAAATCTAGTAGCAACACGACATTAGAAAAAGAGATAAAAATAACCTTTGTTACTTTGGTTCTTAAGTGTTATTATACAAAGTTCCGTACAAAGTTATTGTATACACGCCATTAAATTTCTTAAAGCAAAAAGCAACTGAGATCGATCTGGTATCTTAGAAAATCGCTTTGGCCTCTATTACGTATCGATAGATACAAATGTCGTCTCCTCAAGGCCGTTTCGTTGAGTGAATCACAAGTCTGTTTACTAGCATTTGTCACGGTATGATTTTGTTGAAAGAATACGTTTTTAGTTGTGGTCAATTGCTTACCGTCACGTGCGACGTAAATTTGTGAATCATCGTACGCTTTACTATGAATGTAAATATTCCATTAAATAGTAATTCAACTTATGGATGGTTCTGTTCAGGATAAGTGTGCGGCTTAGTTCTGGTTTCGATTCTAGGGTAGGCAGAACATTAACGGCGGGGCACTCAGTCGTTAGCAAAGCCTGCGTGGTCAAGCCTAGCCGCCGCTATAAGAAGAACGGTAAACGCACTGTCGCTGAGGCAATGGCCCAGTCGCAGTTCGCGGGCCCATCGCAGGTCGAGACTGAGCTAATGGAGGTCGCCCAATAATGAATCTCAAGATCCTCCAGGCGAACATCAACCACTGCGCCGGAGCACAAGATCTGCTTCTTCAGTCTATGGCTCAGTGGTTGGTGAACGTGGCTGTGGTCGCCGAGCCGTATTTCGTCCCGCCCCGCGAGAACTGGGCCGGGGATATCGACGGTTTGGTGGCCATAATCACCCAGGGTGCCGCGGGCTCCCCACCCTTTGAAAAAGTAGCAAAGGACCGGGGATGCGTAGCGGCTCTGTTGGGAGGATTTTGGATTGTCGGAGTTTATTTTTCTCCCAACAGACCCTTGGTCGAATTTGAGGCTTTTCTCACTCGGCTAGGGGCCCTGGTGACGCAGAGCCAACCTTGCCCGGTCGTCGTAGCCGGCGACTTCAACGCAAAATCTCGAGCTTGGGGTTCGTCGGTGACCGACGCTCGTGGCAGGGTCCTGGAGGAGTGGGCGATCTCACTTGGCCTGGCCGTCCTTAATCGGGGATCTGTTAACACTTGCGTGAGACACAACGGGGGTTCGGTGGTGGACATCTCGTTTGCCACCGGTTCCGTCGCACGCAGTGTCCGAGACTGGAGGGTTCTCGTGGGCGTAGAGACATTGTCGGACCACCGTTACATCCGGTTTGACGTCTCTACGAACCCCGTAACTTTTTTCGGGGGCGGACTTAATGCACCGATTGGGGGCGGCCTGCGATGGGCTATGAAACGCCTCGATAAAGAGGCTTTGGAGCTGGCCGCTCTTGTCCAGGCCTGGCTTCCCGCGCCGGCATCACCGGTGCGGGTTGAGGAGGAGGCCGAATGGTTCGGGGCAGCAATGACTAGCATTTGCGACGCCGCGATGCCCCGAGTCCAACGCCTCCCTCCGCGGCGCCAAGTATACTGGTGGTCGGCGGAGCTCGCGCAGTTAAAGTATAATTGTGAGGTGGCGCGCCGCCGACTCGGCAGACTCAGGCGCCGACGGATACGCCAGGCTGACTATCTGGACCAGGAGCGGCGGCTCCGCGGCCTCTATAAAGAGGCTAGGAGAGCGCTGCGGGTGGCCATTAAAGAGGCAAAGGCTGCGGCCAGAAAGGAGTTCTTGGGGACTCTGGACCGAGATCCGTGGGGGCGCCCGTATCGGCTGACGCTGAACAAGTTGCGTCCGCCGGCGCCCCCACTTACCCAGAGTCTCCGTCCGGAGCTCCTGGGGAACGTGGTCGCCGCCCTCTTTCCGGCCACCGATGTCGTCGTCATTCCTCCACCGATGCCGCCGAGACCTTGGTCGCGAACGACCGGAACATCTCCGGCGGCATCGTCGTCATCGTCTGTTTCGGCAAGGGAGACCCCGGAGGGTCCTCCCCCGGGCGTGTCGCCCGGGGAGCTTGAGGCAGCAGTGCTTCGGCTGCGGAGCAAGAACTCCGCTCCGGGGCTCGACGGCATCCCAGGCCGTGTCTGGGTGCTGGTAGTCGAGTTCTTGGGGATGAGGCTCCGCAGCCTGTTCTCCGCGTGCCTAGAGCAGGGCCAGTTTCCGTCGAGGTGGAAAACAGGGAAGCTGGTCCTGCTCAGAAAGGAGGGTCGACCCGCTGAGTCGCCATCGGCTTACCGGCCTATTGTGTTGCTCGACGAGGTAGCCAAGCTTTTTGAGCGCATAGTTCATACGCGCCTCGTCGAGCATCTTGAGGGGATCGGCCCGGACCTGGCCGATTGCCAGTTTGGGTTCCGCCGGGGCCGATCTACCGTGTCAGCGATTCTGCGGGTCAAGGCACAAGCACAGGAAGCAGTGGCCTGGGGCAAATGCGTTGTGGCGGTGTCCCTGGACATCGCCAACGCTTTCAACACCTTGCCCTGGCCCTGCATAGAAGAAGCACTGCGGTACCACGAGGTGCCACCCTATCTTAGGCGCCTGGTGCACTCGTACCTCTCTGACAGGGACGTGGTGTATCCGGGCGCCGACGGGTGGCACCGAAGAGCAATGTCGTGCGGTGTTCCCCAGGGGTCGGTTCTTGGGCCCCTTCTGTGGAACATCGGCTACGACTGGGTGCTCCGTGGTGCCAACCCCCGGGGCGTCGGCGTATTCTGTTACGCCGACGACACGCTCGTCACAGCGACGGGCGGGACCTTCCAGGAGGCCGCCGAGCTCGCCGCGGTTGGAACTGGCAACGTGGCGAGGAGAATTCGGCGGCTGGGCCTCACGGTAGCCCTTCACAAATCCGAGGCTATTTGTTTCCACCGGCCTCGGATGGGACCACCTGCTGGGGCCCAAATTGAGGTTGAGGGCGTGCGAATTCCTATCGGCAAGCAGCTCAAATACTTGGGGCTGCTGCTGGACAGTCGATGGGAATTCCGCGCCCATTTTGAGATGCTACAACCGAAGTTGCTGCGGGTGGCAGGCGCTCTTTCCGGCCTGCTGCCCAATCTGGAAGGTCCGGGCATCCCTTGCCGAAGGATGTACATGGGAGTCGTGCGGTCTATGGCGTTGTATGGGAGCCCAGTATGGGCCGAGTCCCTGAGCAACCGCTGCGTCACTCTACTGCGTAAGCCTCAGCGAGCGCTGGCGCAGCGGATGATCAGGGGCTACCGTACGATCTCCTACGAGGCGGCCTGCGTTCTGGCCGGGTCCCTGCCATGGGACCTTGACGCCAAATTCCTCTCGCGACTATACCATCAGCGGGAGGAGGCGTCAAGTCGCGGGGATAGACTGGCCCCGAGGGAGGTTGAGGCGATGAAAACCTCCCTCCGTACGGCCGCCGTGGAGGAATGGCGAACCAGGCTGGAGAATCCCAGTGCTGGTGCTGTGACCGTCGAGGCAGTGCGTCCTGTCTTCGACCAGTGGGTGGACAGGCGCCACGGTGCGGCGACGTTCCGCCTGACGCAGGTGTTGTCGGGGCATGGATGCTTCGGCCACTACCTGTGTCGGGTGGCACAGAAGGAGGAGTCGACTGTGTGTCACCACTGTGACAACTGTCTGGACGACACAGCCCTGCACACTTTACGAGAGTGTCCAGCCTGGGAGGTGGAGCGCAGCGCTCTCCGCGCTACTGTTGGTGGCGATCTCTCGCTCCCGGCCGTCGTCTCTTTGATGGTCGGGAGTCCAAGGTCCTGGCGAGCGATGCTCTCCTTCTGCGAGTACGTCTTGTCGCAGAAGGAGAGCGCGGAGCGGGATCGCGAAAGAAGCGATCCCGCCCGTCAAAGACGTCAAAGAAGGAGGCGCCGGGTCAACAGAGACAATTAGACCCGGTGCCCTGCCCCGTGGCAAAGGGGCGTAAGAATCCCACCACGGTATCCCCTGCCTGTCGTAAAAGGCGACTTAAAGGGGCCCTTGGGGTCGCTGGACGTGCTGTGGGGGCAGCGCGTCCTCACTGAAAGTGACCCCGAGAGGGGCGGCGGCACTGTGGCCTGTGTACGTCGCGGGCGCCCATCCACAACCGGGGCGCCCGAACCAAGATAGTGGGGGTGCAACTGTGCCCCCTAAAACTCCGAGACGGCCGAGACATTTACGTCTCGGAGGCGCACCGGGCGGCTGCGGTTGACGGTGGGCGCCTCTCGCCCGCGTACCGTGGTCGCCCCACTCGGCGCGGAGATGGCCACCGGGGGGTTTTGGTCGGTATGCCGGTTTAGGGATTTTGTTAGGGACCCAGCCCGGCATTAACATCTGCGCGGATATGACGTCGCCGCGCGCCGGGCTGGAAGACCGGTGACCCCGACATACACTTCCCGCCCCCCTCCCCCGGGCTGGCGGGAAGTAGAGCCATAAATAGCTTTCCCCCCGAGAACAAAAAAAAAAAAAAAAAGGCAGAACATTAATAGGTTATAAGGTAATATTCAAAGTGTCATGGAGTCTGAGGGAGACACGGAGTTTCCGTTATATAGGTAACAGGACTGAAAACAGATGTAGAACCATAAGTGCAGAACTACGCTTACTGCCTGTCCCTTCGGAGGCACATCTTTTATTTTGTCTTGAACGTAACATCAAAATAGGCCTTGATGCATCCACCGTATTCTTAAGCACTAACCTATAATATACCTACTAAAGTACACTACATAATAATTACTTGTACCAACTGCGCAATTGTTAACGTTATAACCACAGCCTTCGCGACGTAGTTATAAACAGATTGGAAAAATGCGTCGGGTTCGAACGAGAATTGTCCACGCAGTAAAATTTTGATGTGAATGTTTAAGAGTACTTGTATCGTCATATACAGAACACAAATGAAATAATCTTAGGCTTTTCTGTACACACATTACAATATTTTTCGGTTCTGAGTGTTTGTGAGAACTGAAAGTCTGCTATGTTTCTGATGCTTTAGAAATAAGGCTTCTTTGGACACTATCTGCGCAGCTTGCTGGGTGTATTATTGGTTTGATTAAAATATGAAGCCTTAATGCTATTCTGATATTCTTGACAGTGCTGTCTTCCGTGTTTTGCTGTTATGCATTCTTGACGATGCATAATTATTTTAGCTAAGTTGTTACATTGTTATATTATGATTCATAAGATTGGTTGGCAATATGGAATGTACACAAAGAATTTGTTTTATAATATTAGAAATTAGACATTAGTATACCACTTATTATTGGCGGTAATAGCTTCTGATTGACGTCATTAAATAACCTTTAAAAATAAATATCTTGCTTATGAGTACACGCGAGAATAGAAAGATTTATAAGGGTTTCTAGAAACTACATAAATATTAAACATCAATTAATATTTTTTCTATTGTACACGCAATAGTCT